>CM046664.1:142145132-142745132 GCA_025594165.1 Tamias sibiricus | reverse complement strand
TGTGCCTGCAATGAAAATCTGAAGAGAAGTGCTAGGAGAAAGTTGGAGATTTGATGCAGAAAAACAGGAGACATAGGAGTCAGAGCAGCAATATGAAACTTTCAGAGCCCAAGAACACCACAAAAACAGAGGATTCCTGCAGCATACAAAGAAAATAAGAATCTAAAAGACTAGAGTCAGTCATCCAATCCTTTATTTCTCCCTTCACTACCAACAATAAAGAGGTGAGTTAAGTAGATCACATATATACTTCTTTCCTAACCACCAAAAATACTGATCTTCTGCATTCACCTCTATCAGATTGTCCTCATATTGCTCCAAGTGGATTTGCAAAAAAAATATACAGAAAACCAGAGATGCTTTGCAGTAATGAGAGGATCAAGATTTAGTTCTTTACATCCAAGAAAAAGAAGCCACCGGGGAATTATCTGCTTCTGATTAATGGCCTGGTACAGTGTAATGAGGTTGAGTCTGATAATGCAAGTCAGTGGGTTGAGAGATCCCAGGAAATGTTACAGCAGAACCTGAGCAGAGGGGTCACAAATTTTACTGTGGTCTCTGGAATTGCTTCCATCCTTCCCCAAAAATGCACATTACAAGATGGTCATGGTAGAATCTGACTTCCTCTGGCAAGCATTTGCATCTCTTTTCTCCTCATTGTCTTCCCCACTTAATATTTTGTTTAATTACCTTTTGAAAAAGAAAGCAATGATTGCATTACAAAATTACTGAAACCAGACTAGCTTAGATTATCATTAATCTGATGAGTAGCTGTGTTGTATCTGGTGTGGGAGGGCAGAGGGGTTTCCCAATTCCAAGATCCTGAATGTGAGGATTCCATATTATTTGGTGATGGAAATAGAGATGTTTGAGCTTAGATATTTGCTAGTACTTTCCATTACTTTATAATCCATGATGAGGATTGTTCCACCTGAGTCTGATTTAGGTTAGAGCTAGAGGACAGCAAAGTTGACAGCATCATTTCCCAACATCCCAAGGGGCTTCTTTGAGAGTTTATTTTTCCAAAGGATGATTACAAAATTCAGAAAGGGATCACCATAAAAAGCAACAGGGAGCCATTTTGGATCCAAGATGGCGGATTAGAGGAAGCCACACTTCAGGGCAGCTCCGTGGAAAGAATCCAACAAAGCAGATAAATTGCCTTTCATCATATATATATAGGCTGAAAATACCGATCTCCTGGATGGTTTGATTACCACTACCAGAGAGAGAAAGAGACAAGCTGTCTGCAGCGGCTGGAGCCGCGAGGCTCCTGCAAAAACCGCCTGGGTGGTGCACAGGCCGTCTGAAACAAAGTCAGTGTGGAGAGACTGCGCTACTACTGCAACCCCAGCCAAACTCACGGCACACCAGCGTGAAACCGGCGATAAAAAACCAGCGATAACAGCCAGCGGGATTGGTGCTGGGGAACCACGGGAGACCGCGGGTCCACAACACCAGTTCAAATCCACACTCCGCCTGACGCGACCCTCAGTAGTGGGGCCCTGGACAGAGCGGCGCAGAGATCTGCGGTCAGCAAACAGGGCCAGAGTGGAGCGGGCCACAGTCCGAAGCAGCACTGTCTGCACCACAGTCACAGGTGTGGCTTCCCGGTGCTACTTCGGCAGGGAGACATCCACTCAACAGCTTTGAAATCGATCAGCGAGGATACGGGAGTCTGCAAAGCTGCTGTTGACTGGAAGGAGAGCACTGCCATCTTTGAAAGCTGCAGTGGCTGGCCCAGACAAAGGGGAAGGAGACGGAGAGCGATGGCTGCAGCCATCCAGGGACTCTCCAGCTCTCTGAAGACAACGCACAATTGGGTGAGACTCGGGCGGTCAGCAGGGGAAGGCGTTTCTGAGCTAGCACAGCGGCCACAAGAGGCTGCAACTGTGGGTGGGCTTTGGGAGGGGGGGTGCCTTCTGGAAGGTCCCCTTCCTGGTGCCATTCATCTGCTGACACACACAAACCCCCTGGGCCACTCCTTCACTGAACCGTGCAGCCACTGGCCTAAGATGCAGCCTTGATTTCACTAACAGGATCACAGACTGTCTGGACGTGATCCAATAGCAATTGGTTTGAACTGGAAAGGAAAAAAAGAGAGGGGCTGCCCAGGGCCCGTTTTGTCTGAGACTTGGGGTTAGACTTTTTTTTTTTTTTCTTTCCTTTTCTTTTTGTTGGTTTGCTTGTTTTGTTGGATTGCAGGGAGGTTTTTTTGTTTGTTTGTTTGTTTGTTTTTCTTTTTCTTTTTTTGGCTTTGTTTTGTTTGCTTTTTTTTTTTTTTTTTTCCCTTCCGCATTGATTGTTAGTGTGTTTGTTTGCTTCCGCTCCTTTTTTCTTTCCTTCTTTTCTTCCTTCTCACTCTTGTATCTTTTCTTCCTCCTTCATCTTTCATGTTTACATCCTGCCAGTGCATACTAAACAGAGGCAAAAAACAAGTTATACGCAGAACTTGGGATTTCTAGAACCGGCACAATTGAACTGGGTAGCAAAATGGTGTTATATATAGTTTACTCTCTATTTCCTTGATTCTCTCTCTCCTCTCTCTTACACCAATTCCTACTCTTTTATCATTTTTTTTCTTTTCCAACTTACTTTATATATAAATTGGTCTTTTCACCTAATTGTCAACTCCATTCTCTTTCTTCCATCGTCTACTGATACTAAACCACTTCCACTAAACCACTTCAATAGATATCTCTTTTCATACTTTCCAAGAAAGAACAATTCAAGACACTTCCTTCTTCCTAAACATAACACCTCTGTATCATCCAATACTTGAAGCTATAAAACCCTATCAGAAGCGTACAGAGTAAATTGGAAATAATATCTGGGTTAACAAAATCTGGACATTGTGATCAAACTTGGATTTTCTGAATAGAAAGTGTTAGGTTTTAAAAGTGTAAAGGAATTATAAGGTGATCTGATAGCATTGTACTACAGGAACAACATAAGGCTTTAAGGTAAAATCGAAATAGTCAAGGTCCCACAGTGCAGGAAGAAAAGACACACACAAGCAACATGAAAAAACAAGGAAAGAAAATGACACAAAAAAATCAAGATACCTCATCGGTAGATGTCATGGCAAGCACAGTTGGTCAAATGCCAGAGATGGAATTTAGAAATTACATATGCCAAATGTTTATGGAACTTAAGAATGAACTCAAAAATGAGATGAGGGAGCAAGTACAGGAGGCAAAAGATCATTTTGACAAAGAACTCCAAAAAACAAATACAGGAAGTAAAAGATTACTTCAATAGGGAAATAGAGGCTCTAAAGAGAATCCAAACAGAAATTCCAGAAATGAAAGAAGCAATAAACCAAAATAAAAGCTCAATTGAAAACATCTCCAACAGAATAGACCACTTGGAAGAAAGAACCTCAGACAATGAAGACAAAATATATGTCCTAGAGAAGAATTTAGAACATACAGCAAAACTTGTTAGAAATCAAGAACATAACATCCAAGAATTATGGGACAGCATAAAAAGACCAAACTTAAGAGTGATCGGTGTAGAGGAAGGGGCAGAGTTTCAAGCCAAAGGAATGAGTAATCTATTTAACGAAATAATTACAGAAAATTTTCCAAGCTTGAGGAATGAAATGAAAAAACCAAGTTCAAGAGGCATACCGAACACCAAACAAACAAAATCTCAACAGATCCACACCTAGACACATTATAATGAAAATGCCTAATACACTGAGCAAGGAGAGAATACTAAAAGCCACAAGAGAAAGGAAGCAAATTACATATAGGGGGAAACCAATCAGACTATGTTCAGATTTTTCAACCCAGACCTTAAAAGCAAGAAGATCCTGGAATAGCATATTTCAAGCTCTGAAAGAAAAGGGATGTCAACCAAGAATCTTATATCCAGCAAAATTAAGCTTTAGATTCGAAAGATGAAATAAAAACCTTCCACGACAAGCAAAAGCTAAAAGATTTCACAACTCGAAAGCCAGCACTTCAGAGCATCCTGGGCAACATTTTTCATGAAAGAAGAAGAGAAAGATGATAACGAAAATCACCAAAGGGAGATATTAAACTAAAGGAAATACCAACCAGAAGAGAAACCAAATCAAGCTAAAGACCATAATTCAAATAAAAATGGATGGGAATAAAAATCACATCTCAATAATAACCCTGAATGTTAATGGCCTAAACTCGCCAATCAAAAGACACAGATTATCAGAATGGATTAAAAGAAATGACCCAACAATTTGCTGTCTCCAAGAAACACACCTCATAGAAAAAGACATCAACAGACTGAAAGTGAAAGGCTGGGAAAAGTCTTATCACTCACATGGCCGGCGGAAGCAAGCAGGGGTTTCCATTCTCATATCAAATAAGATAGACTTCAAACCAAAACTAATCAAGAGGGACAAAGATGGATATTTCTTATTACTTAAGGGAACCATCCATTTACAAGGATATAACAATCATAAATCTGTATGCCCCAAATAATGGAGCACCTACATTCATCAAAAAAATGTTTCTTAAGTTCAAGAGTAAAAGAGACCACAACACAGTTATTCTAGGGGACTTCAACACACCTCTCTCACCAATGGATAGATCATCCAAACAAAAGCAAAACAAAGAAACTTTAAGCCTCCTCAAAACAATTAACAATTTAGACCTAACAGACATATATATAATATTTCATCCCTCAGTAAACGAATACACATTTTTCTCAGCAGCACATGGCTCCTTCTCCAAAATAGACCATATATTATGTCACAAGGCAACTCTCAGCAAATATAAAAAAATAGAGATACTACCCTGCATGCTATCGGACCATAAAGGGATGAAATTGGAAATCAACGACAAAAAAGGAATAAGAAAAACTACTCCATCAACTGGAAGCTAAACAACATGCTACTGAATGAACAAGGGGTTGAAGAAGACATCAAAGAGGAGATCAAAAAATTCCTAGAGGTAAATGAGAACACAGATACATCATATAGAAATCTCTGGGACACTATGAAGGCAGTAGTAAGAGGAAAATTCATTGCACTGAGTTCATTCCTTAAGAGGAAAAAAAAAACCAACAACAAAAAATAAATGACTTAACATCACACCTCAAAGCATTAGAAAAAGAAGAACAGACCAATACCAAGAGCAGTAGAAGACAGGAAATAATTAAAATCAGAGCAGAAATTAATGAAATTGAGACTAAGGAAACCATTCAAAGAATTGACAAGACTAAAAGTTGGTTCTTTGAAAAAATAAAAAAAATTGACAGACCCTTAGCGATGCTAACGAAAAGAAGAAGAGAAAAAACTCAAATTACTAACATTCGTGATGAAAAAGGGAATATCACAACAAACACCTCAGATATACAGAATATAATTAGAAATTACTTTGAAAACTTGTACTCTAATAAAATAGAAAATACTGAATGCATTGACAGATTTCTAGAGTCATATGATTTGCCTAAACTGGATGTGGAGGCTATACACTATTTAAACAGATCAATTACAAGCGAAGAAATAGAAGATGTCATCAAAAAGCTACCAACAAGGAAAAGTCCAGGACCTGATGGGTTTACAGCCGAGTTCTATAAGACTTTCAAAGAAGAACTAATACCAATGCTCTTCAAACTATTTCAAGAAATAGAAAAAGAGGGAGCTCTTCCAGACTCTTTCTATGAGGCCAATATTACATTAATTCCAAAGCCAGGCAAAGACACATCCAAAAAAGAAAACTTCAGGCCCATATCTTTAATGAACATAGATGCAAAAATCCTCAACAAAATCCTGGCAAATCGGATACAAAAACATATCAAAAAGATAGTGCACCACGATCAAATGGGGTTTATCCCAGGGATGCAAGGCTGGTTCAACATTCGAAATCAATAAACATAATACATCACATCAATAGACTTAAAGACAAAAATCATATGATCATCTCAATTGACGCAGAAAAAAGCATTTGACAAAATACAACACCCCTTTATATTCAAAACACTGGAAAAACTAGGAATATCAGGAACATATCTTAACATTATAAAAGCTATTTATGCAAGGCCCGAGCTAACATTATCTTAAATGGAGAAAAATTGAAAGCATTCCCTCTAAAAACTGGAACAAGACAGGGATGCCCCCTTTCACCACTGCTATTTAACATAGTACTGGAAACTCTGGCCAGAGCAATTAGACAGATGAAAGAAATTAAAGGGATCAAGATAGGAAAAGAAGAGCTCAAATTAGCACTATTTGCTGATGACATGATAATCTACCTAGAAGACCCAAAAAACTCTACCAGAAAACTTTTACAACTAGTAAACGAATTTGGCAAAGTTGCAGGATACAAAATCAATACACATAAGTCAAAGGCATTTGTGTACATCAGCGACAAAGACTCTGAAAGAGAAATGATGAAAAATACCCCATTTGCAATAGCATCAAAAAAAAATAAAATACCTGGGAATCAACCTAAAGAAAGAGGTGAAAGACCTCTAAAACGAAAATTATAGAACACTAAAGAAAGAAATTATAGATGAACTCAGAAGATGGAAAGACTTACCTTGCTCTTGGATAGGTAGAATTAATATTGTCAAAATGTCCATACTACCAAAAGCATTATACAGATTTAATGCAATTCCAATCAAAATCCCAATGTCATTCTTCAAAGAAATAGAAATAGCAGTCATGAAATTCATCTGGAAAAATAAGAGACCCAGAATAGCCAAAGCAATCCTGAGCAAGAAAAGTGAAGCAGGGGGCATCACCATACCAGACTTTAAATTATACTATAGAGCAATAGTAACAAAAACAGCATGGTATTGGCACCAAAACAGACTGGTGGACCAATGGTACAGAATTGAGGATACAGAGACTAATACATATAATTACAGCTATCTTATATTAGACAAAGGTGCCAAAAATGTACAATGGAGAAAGGATAGCCTCTTCAACAAATGGTGCTGGGAAAACTGGAAATCCATATGCAACAAAATGAAATTAAACCTTATCTCTCACCATGCACAAAACTCAATTCAAAGTGGATCAAGGACCTAGGAATTAGACCAGAGACAATACACCTAATAGAAGAAAAAGTAAGCTCCAATTTCCAACATGTCAGATTAGGCCCCAAGTTCCTTAATAAGAATCCTGTAGCACAAGAATTACTACCAAGAATTAATGAATGGGATAGATTTAAACTAAAAAGCTTCTTTTCAGAAAAAGAAACAATCAGTGAGGTGAATAGAGAGCCAACTAATTGGGAACAAATATTTAATACATGCACATCAGATAGAGCACTAATCTCTAGAATATATAAAGAACTCAAAAAACTTTACACTTGGATGAGGTTGGACACTCCAAAAAATATAAGGAGGCAAATACATAGGATCAGAGGAACCAATCAATAAGGGGGGGGTTGGAAAAAAATGGTGGTTGAATGAGATGGATATCATACCCTAAATGCATGATTGAAGAATTACTTATATACTTTGAGCAATGACTTTACACTAAAAAAAACAAATAACCCAATCAATAAATGGGCTAAGGAATTGAGAAGACACCTAGAAGAAGATACACGATTAATCAACAAATACATGAAAAAATGTTCAACATCGCTGGCAATTAGAGAAATGCAAATCAAAACTACTCTAAGATTTCACTTCACTCCAGTCAGAATGGCAGCCGTCAAGAACACAAGCAACAATAAATGTTGGAGAGGATGTGGGGAAAAAGGCACACTCATACATTGCTGGTGGGACTGCAAAATGGTGCAACCGTTATGGAAAGCAGTATGGAGATTTCTTGGAAAACTGGGAATGGAACCATCCTATGACCCAGCCATCCCACTCCTGGGTCTATTCCCAAAGGACTTAAAAACAGCATATTACAGTGACACAGCTATCTCAATGTTTGTAGCTGCACAATTCACAATAGCTAGGTTTTGGAACCAACCTAGATGTCCCTCAGTAAATGAGTGGATTAAGAAAATGTGGTATATATGCACAATGGAATTTTACTCAGCAATAAAAGAAAACAAATTAATGGCATTTGCAGGTAAATGGATGAAGTTGGAAGACATAATGCTAAGTGAAGTTAGTCAGTCTAAAAAATCTAAGTACCAAATGTTCTCTCTTATATAAGGAGGCTATTTCAAAGTATTGTTGGATGGGGGTACATAGGAGGATTAGAGGAACACTAGAATGGTCAAGGGAAGGGAGGGCAAGGGAGGGAGCAAGAGGGGAGGGAGGGGGAGAAAAAAAAAGTGGTTGAATGAGACGGATATCATTTTCCTTAATGCATGATTGAAGACCTGAATTGTACGAATATACTTTGTATACAAACAGTTGTATGTAAAAAGATACTAAATATATGCACTATGAGTTGTACATATTAAAAATTATAAAAATAAAATTAAAAAAATAGAAAAAAAAAGCAACAGGGAAACTCTAAGGGTTGCCTGTGTTTGCTTGAAACGAGAATCCAGCCGGCAGTACCATCGCTGATAGCAACACAGGTGACATGGGAGGCACAGGAGGAGGAGGAAGGTTCACTCTCAGTCAGAGGCTGAGGGAGATGATGTTAGTCTGAGAGTCAATCATGTCCCAAGACATGTCTATCAGGGACCCTTCCCCAATCAATGTATCAAAGAAGCACAACATGAAAAATGTCTATTAAGAAAAGGAAAACTGTGAGAAAGATGGAGAGGTGATTAAGGAAGAAACCTACAACCACTTGCAGACCTTCAATTCAGTGGACTCCCTTGAGAGTGATGGCATTCCCCATTCATCTTGCCAAGTAAAGGAAGAGGTTGGCTGGGGATGTAGCTCAGTTGGTAGAGTGCTTGCCTTCCACACACAAGGCCCTGGGTTTGATCCTCAGCACCAAATTAAAAACAGAAAGGATACAGTGTGGATCTTCAAAGCCAGGTGAGCCCAGGATATAGAAAGCAGATGCATGAGAATAATCAATGTGGCTCCTTCAGTCCTAGCTCTTTGTCTTTGGGAAGGCTACAGAGGAAATTGGAACTCACATTGCTCCCCATGCTTACAGTCCCAAGGGGAACAGGGACATATTTAGGAGTTTGCTTCTGTCTTGTGCCATGTTAACATTTAATGGCATTCATGCTCTGTGTTTCTGGATAAACACAAATCACTGTATGTAGATGAGTGAATCTGGGCAGAGAAGGAACTTTCAAGACTCCAAAACTGCACATAGTGAATACAGCAGGCCTCTCAAAGATGTCCAGACACAAATCACTGGAACAGGTGAATATGATGTCCTTCTCAACAAAAGGGATGCTGCAGATGTAATTCAGTTAATGACGTTGAGGTGGGGAATTATGTTCAATGAACCAAATGAGCTGAATCTGACTCAAAATATCTATAAAAGGCTGGCAGGCCCAGGATATCCCCACCAACCTCCATGGAGCATCCAGGCCCAGAACAGCCCCTGGGTGGAGACCTGGGGTGGAGCCCTCCCTGAGGTTCCCTATTTACCAAGACTCTTGTCCACCCTGCCTGCCCGCCTCCATCTTGGAACACTGCAGCCATCTCCACAGCCATGCTCAAGTGGGAGCCTCCACCTTCTAACAACTTACAGGGACTACAGGCAGCTGCCTGCTACAGCATCATGCGCCACAGTGCTGCATCTCCAAACAGGTCAACCAACACCATTTGACAGCCTGCCCTTTCAGCCCCGTATCTGAAAGTGGTTCCATCCATCCTGGAACACCTGTATCTTGGAACACCTCATTTCAGGTTACCTCCACGTTCACTATCGCCATCTTCAGTTGTGGCAGTTTCTATCTTGAACACCAGTTAGGGATTGGAAACCCAACACCAAGATGAGACATCAGTAACCTGCAGGGACACTCTAAGTTTATAGGGTAGAAACTGTAACATCTTGAGTTCTGCCCACACCAACCTGCATGGGACCCAGTGTCAGAGTGGTCCCAGGTACATCCCTCCACCAGCAGACACATGCTGAGCTCAGGCCCCACCATAGGATCGCCACTTTCGACTAGCAGGCGACTGCGAGAGCTCAGACTCAGCCAGTTCTGCCCAAACCAACCTGCGTGAAACCCAGGTTAATGGTAGGCCCAGAGTCCACCACCCTACCCCCACCTGGGGGCACAAGCCTAACCCACTTCCATCTTGAGACATTGCAGATATAGACACAGCCTTTCACACAGTAGCCCCTACCTTTTGACAACAAACAGAGCCTAAAAGCAGCATCCCAGAGACATTGTAAGGTCTCGGAGCAGGCATCCCAAAGACATTGTAAGTCCCACCCTTTCAGCCCCATATCTGGAAGACATTGCATCCATCTTGGGGCACCTTCACTGTTATCTCGAGTTTCCTCCGCTATTGCCGACACCACCTTGTTGCAGTGGCATACATCTACATCTAGGGAAACCCAACATCAAGGTGAGGTACAGACAATCTGCACAGATACTACAAGAATATAGGGTAGAAACTGTAATATCTCAGATCCATACTGAAAGAAAGGAAGACAAATAGACAACATGAAAAAACAAAGGACTAAAGTACCCCAAAACAAAACAGGAAACTACAATAACAGAACCCATGCTCAGCGAAGTTGAAATGTCAGAGAAGGAGTTTAAAAATTTCATAATTTAAATGCTCTGTGAATTAAAGAATGACTTAATTAGCAAATACAGGCAAAAAATTATCAATACAAAGAGATAAGAGACCAAATACAGGTAGAAAAAATTACTTCAAAAACTAGATAGAGACTCTGAAAAAAAAAGTCAGCAATCCTTGAAATGAGGGAAACAATAAGCCCAATAAAATACACAATAAAAAGCATCACCAACAGACTAGATCAGTTGGAAGAAAGAATGTCAGATAATGAAGACAATGTATACAATCTGGAAAATAAAGTTGACCACACTGTGAAGATAGTAGGAAACCATAAACAGAACATCCAAGAATTATGAGACAGCAACAAAAGACCAAATCTTAGATTAATTGGAATAGAGGAAGGCACAGAGTTTCAAACCAAAGGAATGCACAATCTCTGATATTATCAATGAGATAATATCAGAAAATTTCCCAAGCATAAAGAAGGAATTGGAAAAGCAAATACAAGAGACTTACAGGACACCAAATGTAGAAAATTACAACAGATCTACACCAAGGCACATTATAATGAAAATGCCTCACATACAGAATAAGGATAGAATCTTAAAGGCTGAAAGAGAGAGGAATCTGGACACATATAGGGGGAGACAAATTGTTATCACGGCAGATTTTTCAACCCAGACCATCAAAGCTAGGATATTATGGAACAACACATACCAAGAAAGAAAATGGATGCCAACCAAGAATCTTATATCCAGCAAAATTAAGCTTTAGATTTGAGGATGAAATAAAAACCTTCCTTGATAAAAAAAAAAAAAAAAAAAAAAAAAGTTAAAAGAATTTACAACTAGAAAGCCAGGACTACAGAACATCCTCGGCAAAATATTCCACGAAGAGGAAATGAAAAACAATGATGAAAATCAGCAGAGGGAGATATTACACTAAAGGAAAAACCAATCAGAGGAGAAACCATGTCAAGTTAAATAGCAAAAATAAACAAAAATGGATGGGAATACAAATCATGTCTCAGTAATAACTCTGAATGCTAATGGCCTAAACTCACCAATCAAAAGACATACACTAGCAGATTGGATTAAAAAAAAAAAAAAAAGACCCAACAATATGCTGCCTCCAAGAGACTCATCTCATAGGAAAAGACATCCACAGGCTGAAAGTGAAAGCTTACGAGAAATCATACCACTCACATGGACTCAGAAACAAACAGGGGTTTCCATCCTCATATCAAATAAAGTAGACTTCAAGCTAAAGTCAATCAAAATGGATAAAGAAGGACACTACATACTGCTCAAGGGAACCAAACACCAACAAGACTTAACAATTATAAAATATATATGCCCCAAACAATGGAGCATCTATGTTCATCAAATACATTTTTCTCAAGTTCAAGAGTCAAATAGACCTCAACAATAATTTTGGATGACTTTAACACACTTCTTTCACCACTGGATAAATCTTCTAAACAAAAGCTGAACAAAGAAACTAAAGAACTCAAAAATACAATCAATAACATAGACTTAACTGACTTATATAGAATATTTCATCCTTCAACAAGGGAATACACTTTCTTCTCAGCAGCACATGGATCCTTCTCTAAAATAGTCGATACATTATGCCACAAAACAACTCTTAGCAAACATAAAAAAATAGAGATACTACCCTGCATTCTATGAGACCACAATGGAATGAAAGTAGAAATCAATGATAAAATAAGAAATAAGAGCTACTCCAACACCTGAAGACTAAATAATATGCTACTGAATGGACAATGGGTTGCAGATGACATCAAAGAGGAGATTAAAAAATTCTTAGAGGCGAATGAGAACACAGACACAACATATCAAAATCTCTGGGACACTATGAAGGCAGTTCTAAGAGAAAAGTTCATTGCATTGAGTTCTATCCTCAAAAGAAGAAAAAGACAACAAATAAATGACTTAACATTACATCTCAAAGCTCTAGAAAAAAAATAAGAATCCAACACCAAAAGCAGTAGAAGACAGGAAATAATTAAAATCAGAGCTGAAATCAATGAAACTGGAACAAAAGAAAATTGAAAAATTGACAAAACCAAAAGTCGGTTCTTTGAAAAAATAAATAAATTTGACAGACCCTTAGCGAGGCTAACAAAAAGAAGGAGAGAGAAAACTCAAATTACTAACATATGCAATGAAAAAGGAAATATCACAACAGACTCTACAGAAATACAGAAGATAATTTGAAATTATTTTGAAAACTTGTACTCCAATAAAATACAAAATATCAAAGGCATCAACAAATTTCTAGAGTCATATGATTTGCCCATATAGAATCAGGATGATATACACAATTTAAACAGAATAATTTCAAGCGATGAAATAGAAGATGCCATCAGAAGCCTACCAACCAAGAAAAGCCCAGGACAGGATGGATATGCAGCCGAGTTCTACAAGACCTTTAAAGAAGAACTAATACCAATACTCTTCAATTTTTTTCAGGAAATAGAAAAAAGAGGAAGGACTTCCAAACTCATTCTATGAGGCCAATATCATCGTGATTCCAAAACCATGAAAGATACATCAAAGAAAGAAAACTTCAGATCAATATCTGTAATGAGCATAGATGCAAAAATTCTCAATGAAATCCTGGCAAACTGGATACAAAAACATATCAAAAATGATCAAGTGGGGTTCGTTCCAAGGATGCAACATTGGTTCAACATATGGAAATCAATAAATGTAACTCATTACATCAATAGATTTAAAGATAAGAACCATATTATTATCTCAAACTAAAAAGCTTCTTCTCAGCAAAAGAAACAATCAGTGAGGTGAATAGAGAACCTACAAATTGGGAACAAATTTTTACCATATGCATCTCAGAGCACTAATCTCTAGAATATATAATGAATCCAAAACTCTTAACAGCAAAAAAACCAAATAACCCAATCAATAAATGTGCCAAGGAACTGAACAGACACTTCTCAGAAGGAGATGTACAATCAATCAACAAAAGCATGAAAAAATGTTCAACATCTCTGGCTACTAGAGAAATTCAAATCAAAACTACTTTTAAGATTTCATTTCACACCAGTCAGAATGGCAGCTATATAGAACACAAACAACAATAAATGTTGGAAAGAATGCGGGGGAAAAGGCACGCACATAGATTGCTGGTGGGACTGCAAAATGCCAATCTGGAAAACAGTATGGAGATTCCTTGGAAAACTGGGAATGGAACCACCTTATGATTCA
The DNA here is from genome assembly GCA_025594165.1 of Tamias sibiricus. Classification (NCBI taxonomy): domain Eukaryota; kingdom Metazoa; phylum Chordata; class Mammalia; order Rodentia; family Sciuridae; genus Tamias; species Tamias sibiricus. The sequence goes on along the minus strand of CM046664.1, from coordinate 142,731,312 downwards.
GCTATCCCACTCCACAGTCTATATCCAAAGGACTTAAAAACAGCATACTACAGGGACACAGCCATAGCAGTGTTTATAGCAGCACAATTCACAAAAGCTAAAGTGTGGAACCAATCTAGACGCCCTTAAGTAGATGAATGGATAAGGAAAATGTGGTATATATACATGATGGAATATTATTCAGCATTAAAAGAGAATAAAATCATGGCATTTGCAGATAAATGGATGGAGTTGGAGAATACAATGCTAAGTGAACTTAGCCAATCCCAAAAATCCAAATGCTGAATGTTTTCTCTTATGTTAGGAGGCTGATTCACAGTGGAGTTGGGATGGGGAGCATAGGAAGATTAGAGGAACACTAGAAATGTCAATGGGGTAGGAGGGGGCAAAAGGGTAAATAAAAAAATATGGTAGAATGAGATGGATATCACTACCCTAAGTGCACGTGTGAAGATATGAATTGTGCGAATATACTTTGTATACAACCAGAGATATGTAAAAATGTGCTATATAAGTGTATATGAATTGTAATGCATTCTGCTGTCATATATAACAACTTAGAATAAAATAAAATGAATAAATAAATAAATAAAGGGGCTGGGGCTATGGCTCAGTGGTAGAGCGCTCATCTTACACGTGTGAGGCCCTGGGTTTGATCCTAGCACCACATAAATAAAATAAAATGGTGTTATGTTCACCTACAACTAATACATTATTAAATAAATAAATATAAAAAATAAATAAATAAATATAAAAAGAAAGATTCTACATAACTGGGTGGCTAATTCAGATTTGCATCTACAATGATCTCATAAAGTACCTGTCATACAACATGAAAATGGTTTGGAGGAGCAAAGCTAGCAACAGTTTACGTGAGCTGGGGCATACATTAGTGATAGAGAGCTGGCCTACCATGTATGGGTCCCAGGGTTAGATCCCTAGCACAAAAAGAGGAGAGATGATGAAGATGGGAGAAAGAAGGGAGGAGGGGAAAGAAGAAGAGAGGGAGGGAGAAAGAAAAAAGAATAGAGGAAGGAAGGGAAGGCAAGAATTAGAAGAGGGCAGGAGGAGGTGAGCAGGTTTTGACAGGGAAGATGCTGAGTTCTTTTTTTTCAAAGTATTTATATTTATTTTTTACTTCAGTTGTACACAATGCAATGCATTTATGTTTACGTGGTGCTGAGGATCGAACCCGGGCCGTGCACGTGCGAGGCGAGTGCTCTGCCGCTGAGCCACAACCCCAGCCCCTGAGTTCTTTTATGAGAGCATTATGTTTGAAATGTCTCTGGACCCCAGGTATTTAGGTTAAGGAGACAGACTCAAGCGAGAACACACAGGACAAGTGCAGGTCAAATGAGAACTTTTGAGAAACATACATGTAAGTAGATAACATGAGCCATCGATGTGAGTAAAATTTCCCAGGAAAAGTATGTAAGATGAAGAGAAAAGAAAAGGGAAAAAAAAAAAAAGGAAGAAAGCTGAAAATGACTTTTTGACATTTACCAGGAAGTGGAAATCTCTGGAGACTATAAGGCTAAGTGAAATAAGCCAGTCCCCAAAAAACCAAAGGTCGAATGATTTTCTCTGGTATGTAGATGCTAACCCACAATAAGAGGATGGGATGAAGGCACAGTAGATTATACAATGGGGAATGGGCGGATAAGAAAAGGAAAGACAGTGGAATTAATCTGACATAGTTTCCCCATGTGTGTATATGAAACAACACAGTGAATCCCACCGCCATGTACAGCCATAAGAATGGGACTCTTAACTAGCATAAGGTACAATCCATGCTTGTGTAATTATATCAAATGGATTCTGCTGTCATACATAACTAAAAAGAACCAATAAAAAATATCTATAAAAGTGGAGAAACTTTCCCTCTGAGTTCACTCAGGGGGTCATGTGATGTCAAAAGAATGCACACAGAGACACTGTGTGGAGGCTTTGGATCCTGAGGAAAGGAACCATGAGTCACTGAATATGGGCAGCCTCTAAAAGCTGCAGAAGGTACGATCCTCCCATAAGAAAACATTAGTTTTAGCTCATTGACACGTGTGGCAAGCCTCCAATATATAGAATCTGTCAAGTAATAAACTTCCATTATTTAGTGTACCAAATTTGTGATAAAATGCTTACAGTAGCAAATCTGGATACAGTCACGAAGGTCCCTTTAACCCCAGCCTATCCTCGAATCTTTCATTCTCAAGACATCTGGCCTGAAAATCTGTGTGGACCAACCATCGTGTCTACCTGCTGGAGTTCCCATTAGCAATACACTCCTTTCTGCAACATACCCATTTCCACTCTTCAAGACCTAAATTCTTTACCATCTATGGTTCAATCTTGAAAATGTAGTTCCAGACTCAGGCCCTACAGAAAGATGATGTGGTCAACCCCTCTCACCCATGGTTTTTCTTAAACTTGAGTTCCATTCACACTACTTCCTTTGTAAAGATTTTGCTTGGTATCTTTGTGTGATATATCTCTGTCTATGGGAGCAAGTGGAGTCATCTGGAAGGTGTGAACATCTCTGAGATGAAGGGCTGAGAGTCAAGTTTCCTGGGTGCACCCTCTTTGCCATCTATGATGAACCAAGGTGTGTATCTTCTCATGAGAGTCAGAAACAAAGCCTTCAGTTTGGCAGGTCCCAAGACATGTCTATTAGGGGCCCTTCCTTTTGATTCCCAAACTTCTTCAGTAACACTTGGGAGAATTCAAAAAGAGAGTGTCATGGTTCAGATTCAGAACTTCTATTCTCTCTCTCCCTAAATCCCAAAATCCTGGATCTGGGAAGATGACAAATTTCCATACGGAAACTCTAAATCTATCCCTAGCTATGTACCCAGTTTGCTGTAATTTTAGTCCCATCCAAGAAAATCCTTTGTAACTTTTCACTATGATCTCATTTTCCTTCCATGGTCCCAAGAGGAAAGAAACTGTCAAGAGGTAGGCATTGCCTTGGAACCGAGCCTAAGCCCATCTACCTTGTCTTCACTCAGAACTTGTTGCCAATGTTACTTCATCAGAACAGAGGGCCTCTCATTAGCCTAAGGAGCATCACCAGCATCTCAGCAGTCCCAGGAGGCTCACTGCCTTCCCCTCATTCCCAGAAAGCACGCTCTGCTGGAGAGCAAGCTATCATCCAGCATGAGCTCAGCTCTAACCACCATCAAGACACCAAGGGCCTGGAGACTGGCAGAGAGAACCAAGAACATTAATCTTTGGAAAGAAGAAACGGCCTAGTTTCTCCTCTGGTCTCTCAGAGGACTTCTTTCCCCTCTCCCAGACCCATACCACTGTTGCCATCTGAGATTCGTAGTGAGACAGGCTAATCTTGGAGTCAGGAGACCAACATAAGCACTGGTGATGTTTGGTTTGCAGACTCTCTCTACCAGCAGTGCCTTCCCCGCCCAGCCATGCATGAAGTCCTGTCCTCCCCTGCCAGCTGCAAGGCACCGACAAAGGGCAATGATAGCATATCTTATATTATCTATGTCACAAAGTGGACCCAATGGTCAGGAGTTTACAGGCATAGGTGTCTAAATGATAGAAGCACAAGGAGAAGACTCTGCTTAGTGGTTAAGGTGAGTGGCTTGTTTGTATTATCCATCAGGGTCTCATTAGCTCAGACTTAGGATTGAATTTGGATTTAGTCAATGCTGGGTGTAGACTTGACCTACTGTTAAGGTTTGTCAATGATAGCGGTAGAAGGCTTCTTGAAATTGGAATGTTATTGCTAGGTGCCAGGACACCACCTCAGATGAAGGTTTTAGGGAGCCAGGAAAGGAGAAGAGTTACTTTGCTGTATACAGCTTTGCTCTCTCCACTCCTGATAGGTTTGTTGGATGCTTATGTGCTTTTGTGTTGAAATGCTTCATGGTATCCTTTTAATAGCTAACATTGTATACCACACACACATTGACACTAAGGAATATGGAGAGATGGTAGACCAATAAAAGTTAAGCTCCATTAGCAAAAATAAAGACAAGAACAATGATAAAAGGACAACATTTATTTATTGAGTTCTTAGTACAGTACATGAAAATCACTCTACTGAGTGGCTTACCTATTTAATAGCCACAATAACCCTAGAGTCTATGTATTATTATTCTCTTTATTTTGTTCCTAAACAAAGACTCTGAAGGAGTCAATAAAAGAGAATCAGATTTCTGGTCCACTGTGAGTAAGAATTGGTTCTAGAATCCAGCACAGGTAGTCCCCATGCCCCCCACAAACCCTCACATAGATCATGCTCTGTATCACAAAGGCAAGGAAAGGGACTCCACAGCAGCAAAGAAGGCCATCTGGCACATGCCTGAGGACCTGGCAGGCACTGGCAGAGCAGCTGCCTGGATTGCATGGGTGTCCACCGGCCTCTTGTGTCCTTTCTGCTCTCAATCTTTGTAAGCATGGACCAGAGGGTTACTCTAAAGAAAACTGATTTATTAACCCAAAACAGTGACTTTCTGCTAATGTCAGGGTCATAACTGTAAAATATGAACACATGAGGGTCTTCAGAAAGACAGTGCAGAGAGATTTTCAGGGGTCCTTTAAAGGGGTCCTGGTGCAGAGCATCTGGTGCATGGCACAGGGTCCCAGCACCAACCTACACATGGGATTCTGGGTAATTTATACTAATCTTCCCTCTTTTTTCCCCACATTTTCTCCTCTCTCTCTCTCTGCTTCTCCCTCTCCCATATTTGGTGTTCCTCAATTCCTTGTCGCTTTATTTCCCTTCTTTTTTTTCTCTCTCTCTCTAAATGGCAATGTCTCTGGTGCTGTTTTCTTTCTTGATCTGTTCCTGATTTTCCCTCCCCTTATCAATGGTTTGCCACATCTCTCAGTTCCCTGCTCCCTGTGTCTGGGTGAATCTCATATCCCCATAGTTTTTTTATTGCTTTTTCTCTGTGTCCTTTTGTTCATCACCAATTGGCTCCTTGCCTTCCTCTTCCTGTTCCTTGTCTCTGTTCCTGCCAATCTCTGGTCCAGGGAGTCATGGTCAATGGTTGCACCTTTCCACCTCTGTTCCTTGTTTCCCTTCCATACAGAGATACAAACCCTGGATCATGGCGAATCTGAGCCACACTGAATTTGTCCTCCTGGGCTTCTCCTCTTTTGGGGAGCTGCGGGTAATTCTCTATGGACCTTTCCTCATCTTGTATCTCCTGGCCTTCCTGGGAAACACCCTCATCATGGTCATGGTTACAGCTGACACTCACCTGCATACTCCCATGTACTTCTTCCTGGGAAACTTTTCCCTCCTAGAGACCTTGGTGACCATGACTGTGGTTCCCAGGATGCTCTCCGATCTGCTGGCTTCTCACGCAGTCATTTCCTTCACTGGATGCATGGTCCAGTTCTACTTCTACTTTTCCCTGGGGTCCACCTCCTTCCTCATTCTGGCAGATATGGCCCTGGACCGTTTTGTGGCCATCTGCCACCCACTGCACTATGGAACCCTGATGAGCTGGGCTGTGTGTGTCCGACTGGCTGGGGCTGCCTGGGCAACTCCCTTCCTAGCTATGGTACCCACTGTCCTCTCCCGGGCTCTTCTCAACTATTGCCATGACAACATCATTGACCACTTCTTCTGTGACAATGCACCTCTGCTGCAGCTGTCCTGCTCTGACACCCGCCTGCTGGAAATCTGGGATTTCATCATGGCCCTGGCCTTTGTCCTCAGCTCCTTCCTGGTGACTCTCATTTCCTATGGCTACATTGTGAGCACTGTGCTGCGGATCCCCTCTGGCAGTGGCCGCCAGAAGGCTTTCTCCACATGTGGATCTCACCTCACCCTGGTCTTTATTGGCTACAGTAGCACTATCTTCCTGTACATCAGGCCTGGCAAAGCACACTCTGTGGAAGTCAATAAGGTTGTAGCCTTGGTAACGGCCATCCTCACCCCCTTCCTCAATCCCTTTATCTTTACCTTCTGCAATGAGGCAGTGAAGGCAGTCCTACGGGGACATTTGCAGAAGCTGAAAGGTCTTCGTGAGGCATTATCATGAGCACTAGAGACCTGACCAGGCTCTGGAAAGCAGTTCAGAAAGGAGGCAGAGTACCTGGCTGGATGGGAAGACATTGTCCAGTTTCTTTAGTTTTCTCCTTTGTGCCTCTGAATAATAACTACAGTGAATTTTCTGTGTTAGTATGTCTTGCCCAAAGCTATCATAACCCACCATGGAAGTGCATCCCTTACCCCCTGTAAGCTATAATAACTCTGTAGGTAGCCCAGAACCTGGGAGTCAGCACAGGGGCCTTCAATACAGGGAAAGTACTTGGGCTTTGCTTTCAAGGAAGAGCAACCAAGAAGTGCTCTCTGATCAAGAGATATCACCCAGACTCAGTGACAGTGTGTGTGTTTTGTGTGTGTGTGTGTGTGTGGTGTGGACATTCATGTGTGTTTTTAGAGTGTGCTTATCTACCACTGTGTGTGCCCCATTGATGACTGTATGTGCCATGGGTGCTTGGGCTACATGGGACTAAATAGAAAAGTAAAATTAACTGAAACAAATTAATGTGTGTGTGCAATTATTTATATCATCATTTACCAGTTTATTCATTTATTTCACCACATTTACTCCACCCATCAGGCACTATAATAGATACAAGATAAGTTAAAGAAGGTATATATATAATCCTCATCCCTACCAAACTCGGCCTAGTGAAAAAATAACTGCTATTTCCAGTGGGAATGAGGAGCATTTCCACGGTGGCCTACGGCAGTCTCATCAGAGGAAATGCAAGACGGCATTTTGGAAGTTTTCAAGAGCACATGATGTGAGAGGAATACCAAGGCCAGGCTGAGGCTGAGGGACAACTTCCAGATGAAATGACACCCCCAGGGACACACTGAATATAAGACATTGTGAGGACGTGAACCATCAGGCCCTCTTGCACATGAGAAAAACAGAAAAATGAACATAAAAGAAAACGAAATAAATCTCCATTGGCATAAGAACAAAGCTTTAAGGAATTACGTAGGTTTAGGGGAATAAATATGCAGAATTTTAAAAAGATACAATAAGTTGATCTCCTGTATATTAGAAACATTTATGTGCCTGAAGGCAGGGATTGTAATAAAGCTAATACATTCCCTTGTCCAATTGCTACATATGTATATGAATATGCATGTACACATATGTGCTTAGGCACACATGTATGTGTCAATATAAAAATCCCTGAAGACATGTTGTGTCCCATATTCCCTTTGGAATGAAATGACCTCCACTGCCCTTCCCTCCTCCATATGGACTCTGAAATGGTAAAAATCTTGCAGTTACTGTGGCCTCAGAATGAAGTTGTTCTTTTGGTTTTAACATATGCAGCATTTTCTAAAACATCCCAACTTAAATCATGCTGCCATATTGTTTCTGTAAACAGGCTTTCATCTACCAAATACATTTCTTTATTTGTGGTCTGTAAACTACAAGCAAGAGTGGGTTCAAAGTACCACTTACTTGAAAACAACAAAAAATTACTGATTCATTCTAAATGTCGAGCTTTAAAAAAGAAAGTACTATGTGGAAGAGAACAGTTCTCACACAAGCTCCCTGGCCCTCCCCACAATGGCTCCTTCCTAAATGATGCAGCCCTTTCTCTGGCTTTGTGAAAGTGCACTTCTCTCTTGCTGAGATGGCTGTCACCCAGTCAGAGGAACTCTTTAGTTTCCTAGTTTCAGTTTCTGGTCCAAAATATTGCTTCTCCTTTTATCTCGAATCAGAGCAATGATGCTGGTGTTTGCTATTGCTGTGGAATTCATCGATTTTTTTTTTATTAGATTTATCTCTATGCGCCACCTTGAAAGTATTTTTAATACTTTCAATACACCATTTTAAAGTATTTTTAAGTAGGATAAATGAAAGGATGATGAATAATTAAGAATTTTTCTGCTGATAATATCTCTTCACACTTCACACACCACTTTTCCGCATATTTTCCATTCATTTATATCTTTGAAGTCATTGCATTAGAAAAGACTCTCTGATCACCCATCTTAAGCAAAACTCTGCCTAGCACTGGCCATTAAACAGGAAAGAAATGTGGATTCTGACTTCAAGGGGTTCCCTATACTGAGAGGGGGGAAGTACAATTAATTTGGGTACATTTTGGAGACAGCACAAGAGAGGTGCTGACTCTTGGGCTGCAGGCAAGCAGTGTTTCTGACATTCTTTAATAAATAAGAGAGCCCCGTGTTTGAGAGAAAAAAAAGTTGGCTAGAAAGATGGCAGGAGCAACATTGGAATCTGATTCTTTGACTTCTTTTCCATCTCTCAGTCTTTGAAATCTCTTTTTTCATCTGTATTGAAAGTGGAAATATTCAGGGTTGGGGATATAGCTCATTGGTAGAGTGCTTGCCTCACATGCACAAGGCCCTGGGTTCAATCCCTAGCACCACACACACACACACAAAATGGAAATATTAAGACATTATTACCCTATGTGCATATATAACTATAAGACCGGTATGATTCTACATCTCGTGCAACCAGAAGAATGAGACAGTATACTCCATTATAGATGATTATCAAGTGCATTCTATTGTCATTTATAACTAATTACAACAAGTAAAAATATTAAAAAACAAAAAAAGTGGATATAACTGAAAGTTGGAATCTCTGGGATCTGAAGCTGCTATATTTGACTCAGCTAAGCCATCATTTAGTGTGTATACATTAAATTACTATCTAGTTCTGAGTCTTGCAATGAAAATAATTCTGATAGCTCTTAGCAATAGTAATTGTGTGGTTAGTACTCATCACTGGAAGAAATCAGCTACTGGCAGGAGGCTACTATAGATTCAGTGTCACTTTTAAATTGTAGTATTTTATTTTGAACAAATATTTTTATTCAGTTCATGAACAATGTTAATTTCATAATGCATTCAGTCCTTTGATATAATGCCATTTACCTAGGAAGATGAAAATAATTGGTCTGTATCATTAGTTTATCTAAGATCATTTGACACAGCTGTATGGAAGCCAACAGCCATACCACTCCACAGAAGTAGCTTTCACTGGTACAAACTTCAGGGTGATAGAAGGACAGGGTTGTTTTAAACACCCAGAACACATTTAAATACAGACAGAATCAGTGGCAGGAGTTCATGACTCAAATATGTCTTTCCTACCCCTGAATATCTCCCCACCGGCCCTCCATTTGTCTGGTGTTCCAGCCCTAGAGATGTTGTGTTTTAGTTAGCAATCATTAGAAATACAGAGTTGTGAATATCTAGCACCAGAATCCATTGCCATATGGGTAAATCCCAATGGGAAAGCCAAAACTAGATTGTTTCTTTCAATTGAGAGGATTAGGGAGCAAGACATTAAGTATATGAATATTTGGGGGTCAGGAGGTAAAGGAATATAATCATTTTTCAAAAGAAAGGTAGGTTTGGTCCTGTGGTGGCCAGGAGTAACAAAGACCTGCATAGATGGGATTTTAGGAGATGGAAAGGTGAAAACGTCTTCGGTCAAAGTTGGAAAACAGCTGACCATATTCATTCATGTATTTCACTAATTCTTTAAGTGTTAAATGTCCTGGTATCAATACATTTCTTGCAACAATGCCTGACGGTAAATGTAAAAAGATGGTAAACATTTAACCACCAGTTTTCCATTTGCTGACTTCTAGCATTTTCCAACTTCCATGAGGTGAATATTGCCATGATATCCCCTACTAAGTTGCTAACATGATGTCACTGAGTTTGGGATTGGGAAGAGATACTCAGCAACAGCATTGTACAATATTTCCACCATCCTGGTAAAAGTAAAATCTAGTAAACTAACTAGGGGGTTTTGAACTTTTATAACCTTTTCTTTGAGCACAGATTTTTTTTTTTTTTTTTTTTGGTTGGGGGCAGGTACCAGAGATTGAACTCATCCCCAGCCCTATTTTGTATTTTATTCGAGACAGGGTCTCACTGAGTTGCTTAGCACCTCACTATTGCTGAGGCTGACTTTGAACTTATCATACTCCTGTCTCAGCCTCTTTAACCACTGGGATTATAGGTATGTACCACAGCGCCCAGTATGAGTTTTGGCTGTTTAATTTTTAAGAATGTATATATTTAATTTCGGGTGATTTCACAACTGGTTCTCAGGAGGGCTCCAAAGTATCATGGACTAACATTCTGCCCCTGCGTCTTACCTTGGATTCTGCCCCCCATTTAACCCAACATCTCTATCATTCTCTTTCCCTTATGTTAGTCAATAGCCAGTCCTGTGGAGGTAAAATTATAGTATCTCTTTTATAAGTTCTTCTTTCTTATGGATACTGGCTCTCCAAATGGAAGAACATCTGTCTTCATTAGCAGCTGGGCAGCTCACAACTTATGCCTGTGCTTCTGACCCCTCTCTCAGTTGGGAAATCTAACCTAGAAGTTCTTATTTCTCCCACCCGGGGTTTAAGTCCAAAGGGCTGTATAAGAGGCCTTTGTCCTTGCTAATGTGAGCTGCCCATGATTGAAGGAGAAGGGATACCACAGATTTTCTTCTCTCTTCTCCATACACCAGAACAGTAGACCAAAAGATACATTCTCCCATCTTCTCAGTCCCCACCCACAAGGCTCCCGCTCTCTGAAGGACCTGAACAAGGCAGCCCTGAAGGGCCACAGTACTTGACCAACTGAGCTGCTGGCAGAGAGGGACACTGAGCATTTCAAAAAAGCTAAGCTCTCTCTGAACTGAGCTAAGTTATTTGCAAAAGTGAAGGCAATAAAATCATAGAGGCCTTTCTATGATTACAATATCATTGCCCTGGCATACAAAGTTTTCTACACCAATGCCTGCTGTATGCATTGTCAATCTCAGATGTGGCCCATTGTTTCAGTGAGTGGAACTTCTTTCAGGGAATACTCAGGAGTCCCCTGAGGAACTTAGATCAGATTAGTGAGACACGAATGGCCACCCTCTAGAAAGCCCACTCATTAATTGCATCTCCTAGAGCCTCAATTGTCTACACAACAAACCATTTTATGTCTGTTAGTTTATATATTCAGTTGCCTTCAGAAGTTCATATTTCCTCTCCTTAGCCTGTGAAACTGCTTTCATACCTCAAAGTTCAACTCACTTAACAAAAAGTTGCCTCAACTTAACTTTCAGCTTAAACCTTAGAGAATGAGTTTCTCCTCCTCTGCATGCCCAGTGCACTTTCCATAAGACAGTTTTGTCTTCCTACACGAAAGTCTCAGCTTCTTATATTGAGTGCTGTCTTTGTATCTCCTGCACCTAAGGATGTAGTGGTTATTCAAGACATGTCAGCTGTCCTTAAAAGTAAGGTTTGTAACTGTGTTGTGATGCTTTTCATACATAAACTGAGAATTTAAAAGTTCAGATAAATATGATGAGAGTCTGAACCAAGAAAGTTAGTATAGAGAAGAGGAAACACCTTTTGTCTAAAATATAACAGGATGTGTGAAAAACCCTTAAAAGTATGTCTGTGTTATCAAGTATGCCATTTTGTGTAATTGTGCTTTATAAAATTTTTGTTTGTAAAAAGTATTTTTAAAATGAGCTTTTTAGATGAATTTGGAAAACAAATTAGCATTGCAACCTGAGACATGGAATACAAACTTGGTTGATGATAACAGAAGAGTAGTAAACAAAGCAAGGAAACAGGTTGTCCCACTGCACTCTATCTCAGTTGCCTAAGCTCACACCACAACCAGTACCAACCCCACCTAGTAAAGGGACTGGAAGAAGCAATGTGGATGGCAAGAGGCCTAGAAGTTGTTCAATGGCAACATCTTATTTATAAATCTGAATATTTTGCAATGGAGTCTTCACTCATATGCTAGTTATCCTACATAACTCACAGAGGGGCATGTTGAACAAAAGTGAATGTTAATGGGGGTCACACCTAATGTACAGTTTCAGTTCAAAATTTGAAGCTGTGTCACAACAGAGGGGGCTGCTTCACCATCTTTGAGTGCTGCATCCCTGGGCCTGGTTTGAGCACAGTCTCTAAGCCAGACTGGTAAGTGAGTTGTAGTGGGGTTGCTTTCACTCAAATGGAAGGAGATAGGCCTGGGTGATCTCCAAGGTCCCTTGCAATTCCATTTGGCCATAGTTTAGCTCATAACAACTACATTGACTTAGAACTGGAATGCCATGATTCCTTGCAGCAAGTTAGAAAATTCTGATCACATTGTTTCCTAGCTCATGTCTCCATAGGAGCCTCATTGAATTTTGTGCACATCTACAATTCCTGTGCCATCGAGACAAATACAGGGAACCAAAACATCTCTAGGCTATAACTACGCAGGATTCTAACAGTAACTCAGAGGCTGGACCATGGAGCTTAAGTCACTAAGGACGTATAATGTCAGATCAAGATGAAAATCTTAGAGGCCTTTATCCTGGTTACTACCTCTAGAAATAGGACTAGAAGTAAATGTCACTAAGGAAGGATGGCTCAACCAATAAAAGATGTGACCTCAAATTCCCTCTTCCAGTGTCCTTCACTTTGAGATTGGGACAAGGGCCTCCAAGCACAATTTCCTAGCTGAAAATTCCACCAGTGAAATATTTAGATGGGTGCTGCTCAAAATATTTATGTGCACAGATATCACACAGGGGTCCTATAAAAACAAATTTCAATTCAACCCTTCTTAAATGGGGCCTGAGTCTACATATCTAACAAGCTCCCAGGAGACGCTGATGCTATTCCAAACATTACACATGGAACAGCAAAGGAACACAAGGAGTTTTGTTGAGAATGTTACACAGTGTATTGCTGGATGTGATGAGCAATTGCTATGGAGGCCCAAGGCAGATAAATCTCACCTTTCTCCACACTGGCCAGTCAGGGACCTCACATCTAGGGAACATGATAAGTGGGCTATTGAGTGCCAAAAAATGTTGATTATTTTTAATATTTAAAGAGGGGAATATGCAGAGTTGAGAGTAACAGGTAGGAAGGACTCTCTCAAGGGGAAACTACAAGTGGATTTGTAGGGTGATTATTTTAGAAGGACAAGCTGAAGGAGAGTGTGTGTATTTCAGAAGCAGATAATTGCTTCTCACTTAGTGCTTCAGTTTTTCACAAAGTTTGCTAGGAGAGCAAATAATTAGTCTCTTGAGAGGTAAAAGTTCTCAGGTTGAAAAACTGTTTTCCCTGCTGTTTTCAGCAGAGCAAGTTGTATCTACTTATTGGTGGTGAGTCCCCTAAATGCAAACACTTCCTTTGGTAGAAAAGAAAGAAAGAAGGAAGAAAGGAGAGAGGGAAAGGGAGAGAGGTAAGGAGGGAAAGAGAAATAAAGAAAGAAATGAAAGGAAACAAGGAAGGAAGGAAGGAAAGAAGGAAGGGAGGGAGGGGGGGGAGGGAAGGAGGGAGGGATAAAGGAAGGAAGGGAGGGAGGGAGGGAGGGAGGAAGGAAGGAAGGAAGGAAGGAAGGGAAGGAAGGAAGGAAGGAAGGAAGGGAGGGGAGGGAGGGAGGGAGGGAGGGAAGGAAGGAAGGAAGGAAGGAAGGAAGGAAGGAAGGAAGGAAGGAAGGAAGGAAGGAAGGAAGGAGGGAAGGAAGGAAGGGAAGGAAGGAAGGAAGGAAGGAAGGAAGGAAGGAAGGAAGGAAGGAAGGAGGGAGGGAGGGAGGGAGAGAAGGAAGGAAGGAAGGGAGGGAAGGAGGGAGGAAGGAAGGAAGGAAGAAAGGAAGGAAGAAAAAAAAAAAGAAGGCAAAAAAGGGAGGAAGACAGGCAGGCAGGCAGGCAGCTTACCTGGAGATCAAACTAAAATGGTAATAAGAGACTAGTGACTCTAGGCTGTGTATCCTGGAATGCTTCCCCTACCGCCATGACTTTCTTCATTGGTTTGACTCCATGGGTGCCCTCCACACCATCACTGTTCACACTGCCAGGCCTCTCCTCAAGATATCCTGTGGATGAAGCTAGTATCAGAAGTAAGAGGAAGTTTGCACCTACTCTTTGCCATGCTCTGCTAATCCCAGCCCACTTCAGGCTCAGTCCTGTGTAAGAAACCTGACACCAGAGCTACTCCTGCCCCCGTGTCTCATGACTTCCTCAGCCACCCTTACATTTCCAAGGAATGTCTTCTTGCATCTGTGCTGTCACAGTACCAGCCCACTCCCTTGCCTCCTTCTCATCTGGCTTCTACCATCTTTGTTTACCAATCAGAGACCTTGAAAATCTGACTAGGCTGATTCCACCAAACCCAACCACAGAGGGCTTAGGCATCTGTTCCTCCCTCGGGGCCATGGGGTTAAGGTTCTGTGGGAGAAGAGAAGTAGTACCCCTATCACAGTTTGGATATGAGATATCCCCCAAAAGTTTAGGATTAGATCATGAGAGCTATAGCCTCATGGATTAATAATTTGAAAGGACTGCTATACTGGTTAGTAACTATAGGCAGGTAGGTTCTGGCTGGAGGAAGGAGGTCACTAGGGACCTATGCTTGGGAATTATATCTTGTCTTCCTGGCTCTTCTTTCCCTCTCTCTCTCTGCTTCCTGGCCACCATGAGCTGAGTAACTTCCCTCTGCCACGCCCTTCTACCATGATGTTCTGCCTCACCTCATGCCCAGAGCAATGGAGTTGGCTGACCACAGACTGAGCCTCTGGAACTGTGAGCTCCAATAAACTTTTCCTTCTCTAAGTTGTTCTTGTGAGGCATTTTGGTCATAACAACAGAAAGCTGACTATCACAACCCCACAGGACAAAGAAGACAGTGAGTCTGGGTGCGGTGACGTAGCTTTCCTTTCCCTCTTGAGCACACGGAGAGGACACGGCCCTTATGATTTTCTGTAAGAGGCCTGAGAGATTGGCTCCTGGAGCGCTACTTCTGCTGAGAGGCAAAAGGCTCTGGGGCCAGAGGGAGAGGAGGGCAGCCTGGGTGGGAGCAATGGGAGTATGCAACACCTGCTGTGTGGGTTCCAGGCCTCTCTGTTCTTCTCAGAAAGGCTCCCATTTCAGAACCCCATCCTACACCCTGAATCCAGTTCCTGAGAAAGGAACACACCAAAAGTAAAAGTTGCACACAAAGAAACAAAACCATCAAGACAAAACTGAGTGAGGATACTTTTTTTTTTAATTTTTACTGATTTTATTTTATACTTTTTTTTTAGTTATAGATGGACACAATACCTTTATATTATTTATTTATTTTTATGCAGGGCTGAGGATCAAACCCAGTGCCTCATGTATGTTAGGCAAGTGCTCTACCACTGAGTTACAACCCAGCCCAAGGGGAGATGTGAATAGCACATTTTTATAACAATAGCTACATCTACTGGGTCCTTAGGATGTATGAGACCTGTTCTAAGAGTTTTATTTGGAGTTAAGTGTCTCACTTAACTGGTATCATTCCATCACTTTTACTCCATGGTGTGTGTTCAGTAGCTCTTTGAAGTACACAAGCAGAAGCATATGTGCTGTGCTGATGCAGGAGTGAGAGGGACTAAGAAGGAGAAGATGGAAGAGCCCAGCCTGGGTACCTAGTGACCACTCTGCAGGGTACCAGAGTCCTTACTCCTCATGACCGTACAAGTACTCACCAGCCCCCTCATCTGTGGACAGCCAGGCCTCTGTGGAGAATCCTTTTTGTTACATCCTCAATGACCTCCTTGACCTTTTCATTCCAGAAGGTGAAGATGAATGGGTTGAGGAAAGGCGTTACCACCACAATGATCAGGTTCACCACCTTGTTGAGGTGTGTGGACTGGCCCTTGCCTGGCCTCATATAGACAAAGGTGGTGTTGCCATAGCCCAGAGCCACCACCACGTGGTGAGACCCACAGGTAGAGAAGGGTTTCTGGTACCCAGAAGAGGAGAGGATACGCAGCACTGCAGCCGCTATGAGGATGTAGGAGACCACAATAAGAAGCATGGTGGTCAGCACAGGTAGAGCAAGGACAGGAAGAAAACTGTGAGCTCAAGGTGGTGAGTGTTGGAGCAGGAAAGCTTGAGGAGTGGAGCAGTGTTACAGAAGTGGTGGTTGATGACCTTAGGGCCACAGAACCAGAGCTGCACTTTCTGTATTTTCAGGGTCGAGGAGATGATGGAGAAGAACCCAACCACCCAGCAGGCCTTGATAGTTGAGCAGTGCAGTGGGTAGCAAATGGCCACATAGCCATCAACAGCTATGACTGTGAGGAATAGAGCAAAGGATAGGCAGGGAAAGTACCTGAGCATCTCCTTGCTGTTGCCAGAGGGCAGTAAAAGATTGGATAAGACCAGCCAGAGACATGATCTTGTGAATTGATAGCAGGTCTTCCAGCATCCTAGGAATCACAATGGAAGTGATCAGTATCTCTCTGTGAAAGAGAGATTTCAGAGGAAGAAAAATATGGGTGAGTGGAGGCAGAGTCCAGGCAACTCAGGTGATAATGGCCAGGTTCCCCAGAATAAAAGCAAACAGGAGGATCTGGAACTCACGGAGATGAGGAAATCCCATCAGCACAAATTCTCTTGACAATGCTGCTATTATTCATGGCACTTGACACTAGTTCTCTATAATACCCGAGAGGTCAGAAAACCTTAATGGTTTTTTATTATTATTATATTAATCATTATTATTATCATTATTATTATTATCACCATCAACTTCCTCCTTGGCCAAGTCCCGTGAAGGTTGGCCTGGTTCCCCAAGCATACCAGCCTATGGGCATGGTAACCGTGGTGTCCAGAAGGAAGATCCCCAAGGGCAGAAGTTTCCCTGGGGCAAGGAATGGACCAGGTTTAGGAGTCAGCCACCTGCCTCTTCTGCCTTCAACTTATTCACTGCTTCATTCTACTTATTTATTAAGCTCCAACTCTGCGAGATGTTTGGATGGGTCTGGAGATAAAAGTGGTAAACATTTCCTAACTTTCAAATTTAGGTGCTTTGATCCAATAATAGCTGCTACTATCAACTTGTCTTCCTGTGCTGGAAACTGTGCTGAGTACCCTACCCACTACTTCTTCTCATCTTTTGTGCTCAATCCTCATCCTATTTTTCTTCTCTGTGACATTTCAGGTTACAGATAACCCATTTTTTAAATTTGCTTTCACGCTTGACTGCAAGCATCCTGTCCTCTGTAAGTTTTCTGACTTTCCCTTGTCTGACCACTTTAGCTGTCTTTCCACCATTGTCTAAAATACATGCTTCCACAGTTCTCTTATCATTCTTTTCTCCTTTAACCAAAGAAATCTTTGTAATGTAAGTGACTCTCAAACCTGTATTTTTGTCTCTCTCTTGAATCCCAGCTCACATCTCTAAACCACCACCACACACTCAACATGTCTAAACCATAGACATAATCCATCAAAACCAATATCATGCTCATGGCTCTCCAATCTCTCAGCCATCTAGGCTTCAAACTGGAAAGTAGCTCTGATTTTTCCCACTCTCTTCTAGACCACTTGAATTGCTATAGTTGGAAATTTTTTTTCATCCAGTCTCCCTTTCCTTTTCCATAGCTTCTTTTCCTCTTAAGTTAAGCATTGCAGCTGGCTTTATTATTTATAGATTTCCTTATCCCCACTCTATCCATAAACAGCTGTTCTACTTCGTGGTTTAAATGACTCTGTCCTTTGGCTGCTTTTAATAATCTGAAGCAATGTGATTTCATTTACATCTTTAAAAATAAAATCAACTAATCTCAAAACCAATTCATCAAACTAGCCATCTACCTTCATACAGGAAAAGACTAGAAGGATGCTTTTAAAATATTAACAATAGCCATCTCAGAGTGTGGGTTATAGGCAGTTTTAATGGAAATTGTTTAATTTCAGGTGTATGGCGTGTTGTTTTGATATACATATACATAGTAAAGTGATTACTACAATTGAGCTAATTGTTACATCCCTGACTTCTCATAGCTACTATTTTGTGTGGAAAGTAAGGAAACCTTACATTTACTTTCTTAGCAAATTTCAAATACACAATACAGCATCATTAACTACGGTTCCCATGCAGCATATCAAAACTCTAGAACTTATCATACTACATAATGGAACCAACAAGAGACCCCACTCATCTCTCTCCAAATCCTCATGCTGCAGGCTTTGCTGTTTAGATCTATCTTGAATTTTCCAATAGCAGATAGCTCTCCCATCCCCATGTGGTAATGCTACAGAGACTGGGAAACCATTTGAAAGTCCCCCGCCCCCTGTTACTCATCTTCTCTCTCTCTCTCTATGTCAACCCTTTTAATTCTCCTCTGTAAATTATCCCTGTGCCTGTTGACTCCTGAAACAACTTTCCGACCCCAGAGAATGACTCTTCTTTTTCTGTACTCCGGAAATGCAAATGAGATAGCTGCACTGTCCTTTTGATTCTTTGTGGTAGCAAATTTGGTCATGGGTGTCTTGGGGGCATGTAGTTTCTCCAGAGACTGAAGGAGCAGGGCTGAGGAATAGAGCAAAGGATAGGCAGGGAAAGTACCTGAGCATCTCCTTGCTGTTGCCAGGTCTTTGGAAGAGGCTGGTCATAGAGGCAGGACAAGGAGTGAACAGCACACTGGGCAAGTAGAACAACCAGCAACAAGAACTAGAGGCAGAACGGATTGCAAAGTCCTGTGCAGCATGGTTTAAAGCCTATGAAGGCTCATAGAGAAGAAAGAGACACATCAGGAAGGAACAAAGGCTGAGCTTCCCCAAGCCAGTCTCAGGAAGAGACAGGAATGGAGTGGACAGAAAACTCTGAGCTTCTTCCCCAGGCGGAGGGAAAGCTGAGATCAATGCAGGGAGTGGAGTCTCCTCGTGTTATGATGAGAATCACTGCTGAAGCCCAAATCAGCAATAGCCCAGTGAGTGGGAGGACATGATCAACTCAAGTTACTCATTGGCTTGCACATTTGGAAAACCTGATGGGCTAGGCCAGATATGTTGATGCTCTTGGAATACAGGGTGAGCAAAACAGTGCTAGACCTCACAGCCAAGTTGGAGGAATAGGCAAAATGAATTTAAAATAAAAATATTTGATGACATTGAAAATGGCATGGCAAAGACAGAGAGGAAGGGAGGGGGATGAGCCATGGCCAGCTCACATCCTGCAGCCCAGGTCCAGAAGGGGGACCCAGAGCTTTGACCCGATGGACAACAGAGCAAATGCAATAGGATGAATGGAGCAAAAGTCCCCCTCAACTCCCTGCCAGCACATTCCCTACTCTGGGACACCTGGGGCAGTCCATAGTAAACAAGGACAACACCCCACCAGGATAGAGCCCCTCCGCCCCACCTGGGACCTGATCTCTCTGTCTACTTTCTCTTCCTCCCACTCTCTAGGCACTCCTGGTGGAAGACCTGGAACTGAAATGCACTCAGGAAGACATCAGCCTTCCTCCAGCGACCCTCAGTACTGATGGTGTGCCTCAGCAGGAGCTGGCATAGGAGCATGATGGTGGACCCCAGAGAGTGGCAGCATGTACTGGGCATTTTGGCAACACAACAGCATCCTCACTTTGGCAACTCTGAGCTCCTGGGAGCAGGCAGCTAACTGTGAGCCCACAGGTACTTCCTGGAGTACTGTGACTGTTCTCACCCTCTCCCTCCCCTTCCCCTGCTTCCCCTTCCCCCCTCCCTCTTCCATCACCCATCTCCATGAGCACAGAGTTCAGTGTAGCCCTGATAGCCTTGGGATCTGGATGCTGGCTGAGAGAAGAGGAAGGGCAGGGAGTTGGGCACAGCTGCTTTAGGCACAGACAACTCAGAGGAGCAGAGGCAACAAATCATGAATTCTCCTTAGCTCAGGTCACCCAGGAGGGAAATACCAGGTCCACTCTCTTGGGACTTTCTAATCAACTAAAAATAAGAGGTATGCTAAAGCAGGAGAAAAATCTCTTAGAAATAGACAAATGACCAGGGTCTGAGCATCAAGATATTGGTGTAACAAGTTGAGAAGTTGAGGACTTGTTAGCAATTATGAAATGGTAGTGATATGCATGTTCATGAGTGTGTGTGCATACAGTAGTCACCCTTTACCTGCTGTTTTACTTTCCATGGTTTCAGTCACTTGTGGTCAACCAAAGTCTGAATGGAAATTTAGAAAACTAAGCCATTTACAAATTTTAAATTGCACCCCATTCTGAGTACACTGATGAAATCTTGCACTGCCCAGCTTCTTCCCACCACATATGCAAATAGTCTCTTTATCCTATGTATCCGCACTGTATATACTACCCACCCTTTACTCACTTAGCAGCCCTCTCAGTTGTCAGTTCTACCATCCCAGTATCCTAGGGCTTGTGTTCAAGAGACCCTTATGTAGTAGCTTCATGTTACATCACAGAGTCTGTGCCATTCATCTCATCGGGTAGGCATTGTATTTTCTCATATCATCACATAACAGAAGTAGAATCCCATTATTGTGATTACTGAAGTCAAAAAGATTGTGTATCTTTTTCAGAAAGATGAGCTTCCCCACCAACCCAAGGGTGTGCATCACCTCCCATGCCCAAAGATTCAAGAAATTACATCATCCTTCTCCTTGTCCCTTGCTTTACCCCATAGCAATAACTCAACTGGTGTGTGCTTCCCACAGATATTGTCTGTTTGTCTTTCTCAATAACCTAGAAGCAGCTGGGTTTTTTTTTTTTTTTTTTTTTTGTCTTTATTTCACTATTGATGGTAAAGAGGAAGCCCTAACCCTAAGGCACATAACAAGTTAGTGTTGTCTGGGTTCAACCGCAAAGAGCAGAATACAGGTGAGCTTTGCCTTGCATACTTCAGACTTTTGTGACCCTGCAGGCACTATTGACATAGCTCATTCACATTTGCCAAACTCACATTTTCATGAATTTGCTAACCAGTGAACATTTCAAGTATCACACCCAGGAGCATGGAATAGGTCAGCTCTGTCTATTCAATTATTGAAGTATTTTTATTGAATATACTGGACTGTCAAAATGAAAACTAGGGTTGGGGAACCTATATTTGCATAATGGATTCATATAAGAATTGTGTAAAATAATGACAACAAAAATTACAGTACATCTGTCTCCAAGAGTAACCCAGGGTAGAATTCTATGAACTCCTCTTTGTCAAAGCTCCAGAAAAAGGGTCTGAGACAGTTGTGCTTCTTTGTAATACCTGTCATTGTGTTTTTCTAGACTTATCACCCTTTCCTTGCGTTTTTAGGGAAGTGTATGTTTGTCTTTCTGGAGCTTCAAATCTCTGATTAGATCCATGTTGAATTTGGTGACAGGTACAGCCACCAGCCTTTTAATGTTCTAATAACAAGGTATGACAAACATGAGAGGCAAGAAGTTGTGAGTGACCCATCTCAAACTAAAAAAGTGGTGGTAGAAAGAGAGCAAGGTGAGGTGGAGAGATGGAGGGTGTGGGGACTAAGAAGCTGAGTTTAGAAAATGATCAAAAAGGATACTAGTTGAGATGAATGAAGTAGAGGTGCTGTGATACTCAGCTTGAGAGAAACACATGAGCAACACACAGGAAATAAATGGAGAAAACTGCCAGAGAGACTCTGCTGTGGGCTGCCTTAGGAAAAATGTTCAGCAAATCAAACTGTTCTGAGAGCCCAGGATCTGAAGGAGGCTGCTCAGCAGTCCAAGGCAGAGCTCATAATGGTTTTGCACTTCTGGCAAGAAAAGCATATTTTCCCCATAGGTCTGGGGGACAAGAAAGCTTGAAAAGAGAGTGACAGTTGTAGAGCAATAACATGAACAAGTAAATGAGCTCTTCCCGGGTGTGAGGGTAAAAGATGTTCTGACTAGGAAAAATAATGATCCCAAACCATACTGAAGGCAGAATGAAGTCCTCCAGTGACTGTCACTGCCATAAGCTCGTATCTAATAAAGATGAGGCACCTACAGTTGATTTCCACCATCTGTAAATTCTGCCTACATTCCTTATGCTGCTGTGCCCATGAGCAGATTTTGAGCTCGTTCCAATTCCTGGGGATTGGTGGATGGGAGGACAAACTGTAGACAAAAGGAGGGGGGGAGGGTGAAGTTAGGAATTGCAGGATATTGTTATAGGAAAAGAAACTCACCCTTTCTTACAATATAGGCATTAGAAAATGCCCCAAGGCCAATGAGGTGAAAATCTATCTGGAAAAGAATCTTGGATTTGAGGCTGTTTGAGGATGGTTTGGGCAATCGCTGGTCTGCTTGGAAGGTAACACTTGGTGAGTAAGTGAGTATCATGATGAAGGAATTTGGGGCAGTTTGGAAACGTGGGGATGGACCCACAAGTGGGTATAGCTTCCATGCTCTGGATCTCATGAGGCTAATTGTTTTTCCCTTTTTGTGGACTTAGAACCTATCAACCAAGTGGAAAACAATGATCTCAGAGATACAGTACCCTTTGCACATTCTTCCTTATGAAATAATAATCCTCTCCCAATGACCATGCCTCCTCACCTCTGCATGCGTGCGCAGATACACACACACACATGCACACACATGCACATGCACACACATGCACACACTCATGTGATTGCATCTTACCCTAAGGGGCATGGATATTTTACCCACAATGGTTGGCTTGGCTTGAAACTGACACGTCAGGCATGTTTCCACAGTCCCCTCAATAATTTCAAAAATGCAGCATCATCAACAGCTCAAAACAGATTTAGGTTCTTTATTCATTCTCAAATCAAATTCACAAACTTCACTCTGCAGAGCTCTGTTTCAACAGCCTCCTTACGGCCCAATACCATGTCTCAGGCAGAATCTCTGTCTCCATCTCCTTGTCCCTTGTTATTGGTGTCTTTATTTCACTATTGAAATTTCAGCTTACCCTCTTTGTCATACCTGGCTCTCTCACTTGGAGCTGGGGCTCAGTCTCCGCTGCCTCCTACAAATGCTGTGTCACATCCTCCTTGACACCACTTTCTACCACGCATATTTTGGAAAGTGTGTCGGTCCCTTTCCTTTCTCATAAAAATACTAACCACTGATGTCATTTTGTTTCTACCTGCTATTAAGCACTTAAGGACTCTGATTACACAAGAATTGAATCCACTTTAAAATCTGATGGAGTCTGAGAAGAAGAAAATGCAATTAGCAGGAGATGATAAATTAATGAGAATTAATAAAAGAGCTAGTATACTGTTGTTCTTAGATATCTAGAAAAGTAAATTGCCCATAATGAAAATAAAATACTCATTAAGGATTTTCCTCATCCCAAACAAGTCCCAGCACCTCCAGCAGAGGCAGGTTTGCAGGTCCCTTTGCAGTTCTTAGTTATCCGTCCTTGATACCCTTTCTAAAGGAGGGAAGCATCATTATCACCACATATTACACATTCTGACAGTGAAATTGCCACGGAGGAGCCAAGCTTTCCCCAAAAGGGTGCTAAACACATTACAGCAAAATTATCTCTGTCTGATGATAGCATCCTAGCAAATAATTGAACATTATTTAGGAAACACACTTGGAAATGAATGAAAAATTCAAGAATTTAAGAAAATGGCTCAGGAAATGTAGGTTCAGACACTAAAAGTATAAGTTAGAGGAGGAAAAAAACTGAGATTGTGACAAAATTTACAAACACCTTACAAACATGAAGAGTTTTTTGTTCTCTGCCCCTCCTAAAATGTCTGCCTCTCTCATGTGGGAACTGAAATCAAGATGACCTGACCAGCCTATGTTCTTGCTTCACAGAGGAGGTATGGGAAAATCTTCACCTCATGCTCTGACCTTTTCTTTCACCTCCATAACCCTGGGACATTCACTCCTCTACTCACACCTGGGTCTCCTTTGACACCAATCTTCTGAGCTCAGATAGCATTCTTTTGTCTAACTTCTTCAAAAAAGAGAATGAGATGCATTCAAGACAGGGTATATGCCTGGACTAAAGCTATGAGAGAAACAGCACCTTTAGGGAGCTTTGGCCTCCTTGATTAGGGTCCTAAATTCAAGTTCTGCTTAGGGTTCTTCTGGTTGCAGAGTGAGCTGGGAAGGACCTCAGCAGGGCATCTCTGGGGATAGGTGTTCTCCCCTGTTGGTGGCCCCCATACACACACACCTTTCCCCATCACTCTATTGCTTCTTTTAATGTTCTTTCCTCCTCTTCCCTCACTTGACCAACTTCCTCTGAATCCCAAGTACCTGATAAATGTGCATGGCCATCAACTTATCTGAACATTAAGGTCAAATATCCATCATTGTCTTTAGGTTTTCTTTCAAACTCCTGAGAGAGAAAATCTTAGTCCAGCTTATAGTTTTTAGACACATCTACTGAATATCATAAAAGTTTCTGGAAGGAGAGAACCCAGCCACCAGTTTGCCTGGTCTTCAGGGCCCAGAGTAGCATCTCCCTGCTGCTGCATGCAGGGCCAGACCTGGGGAAGTGCTTCCTCCACTCCCGGGGGAAGTGCAAACCTGCCCAGCTGCGACCAGAGCAAGAGGTAGGCACCCACCTGCTGGAAGGAGAGACCCAGCCACCAGGTTGCCTGGCCTCCAGGGCCCAGAGTAGCATCTCCCTGCTGATGTAAGCAGGGCCCAGCCTGAGGATAAGCCCCTTCCACTATTCCACTGTGCCATTCTGCAACTGACCAAAGGTGCAGCCTTGACTCCACTAACAGGGTTGCTGACTGGACATGATCCAGGTCAATTGGCTTAAACTGGAAGGGAAAAAAGAAGGGCTTCCGAGGGTCCATTTTGTTTGAGACTTGTTCCTGGGTTCAACGTTTTTGTTTTTGTTTGCTTGTTTGTTTGTTTTGTTGTTTCTTGGGTTTTATTTGTTTGTTTGTTTTTGCTTTGTTTTTGTTTTGATTGACAGTGTGTTTGTGTGCTTCTGCTCCTCTTTTCTTTCTTTTCTTCCTTCTCACTTTTATATTTTTTCTTCTTCCTTCATCTTCCCTATTTACACCCTGCCATTACATTCTCAACAGAGGCAAAAACAAGTTATACAAAGAAATTGGGATTTCTAGAATGGGCACAATTGAAATATATAGCAAAGTGGTATTATATATAGTTTATTCTCTATTTTCTAGACTCACTCTCTCTCTCCTCTCTCTTACACTAATTTCTAATCCTTGGTCATTTTTTTTTCTTTTTCTTCTCCTCTTTTTTTCTTTTCCATCTTTCTTTATTTCTTCTCTCAACAGCTGCATAAGTTAGTTTTATATATAAATCGGTCTTTCCACCTAATCATTCACTCCATTCTCTTTCCTCTCTCATCTGCTGATACTAAACCACTTCCATAGAACTCTCTTTTCATACTTTCTAAGAAAGAACAAGTCAATACACTCACTTCCTTCTTCCTAAACATATCACCTCTGTGTCCATTACTTGAAACTATAAAACCCCATCAGAAGCATACAGAGTAAATTGGAAACAATATCTGGGTTAACTAAATCTGTACATTGTGATCAAACTGGGATTCTCTGAATAGAAAGTGTTTGATTTTAAAGTGTAAAGGAAATATAAGGGGATCTGATAGCATTGTACTACAGGAGCAATGTAAGGTTTTAAGTTAAAATCAAAATAGACAAGGTCCCACAGTGCAGGAAGAATAGACGCACAAGCAATATGAAGAAACAAGGGAAGAAAGTGACACAAACAAATCAATATACCTCCTCAGTAGATTCCATGGCATGCACAGTTGGTGAAATACCAAAGATGGAATTTAGAAATTACATATTCCAAATGTTAGCGGAACTTAAGAATGAACTAAAAAATGGGATGAGGGAGCAAATACAGGAGGTGAAAGATCATTTTGACAAAGAACTCCATAAACAAATACAGGAAGTAAAAGATTACTTCAATAGGGAGATAGAGGCTCTAAAGAGAAACCAAACAGAAATTCCAGAAATGAAAGAAGCAATAAACCAAAATAAAAGCTCAATCGAAAGTATCACCAACAGAGTAGATCACTTGGAAGAAAGAACCTCAGACAATGAAGACAAAATATATATCCTAGAGAAAATCTAGATTACACAGCAAAAATGGTAAGAAACCAAGAACAGAACATCCAAGAATTATGGGAAAACATAAAAAGACCAAACATAAGAGTGATTGGGGTAGAGGATGGGGCAGAGTTTGAAACCAAAGGAATGAGTAATTTATTTAATGAAATAATTACAGAAAATTTTCCAAACTTGAGGAATGAATGGGAAAACAAGTTCAAGAGGCCTACCAAACACCAAACATACAAAATCACAACAGATTCACACCAAGACACATTATTATGAACATGCCTAATATGCTGAGCAAAGAGAGAATATTAAAAGCCACAAGAGAAAGGAAGCAGATTACATATAGGGGGAAACCAATCAGACTATGTTCAGATTTTTCTACCCAGACCTTAAAAGCAAGAAGATACTAGAATAGCATATTTCAAGCTCTGAAGGAAAAGGGATGTCAACCAAGAATCTTATATCCAGCAAAATTGAGCTTTAGATTCAAAGATGAAATAAAAAACCTTCCACAACAAGCAAAAGTTAAGAGATTTCATATCTCAAAAGCCAGCACTTCTGAACATCCTGGGCAAAATTTTTCATGAAGAGGAAGAGAAAAATAACAATGAAAATGAACAAAGGGAGATATTAAACTAAGGGAAATACCAACCAGAAGAGAAACCAAATCAAGCTAAAGATCATAATACAAATAAAAATGGCTGGGAATAAAAATCACATCTCAATAATAACCCTGAATGTTAATGGCCTAAACTCACCATTCAAAAGACACAGATTATCTGAATGGATTAAAAGAAATGACCCAACAATTTGCTGTCTCCAAGAAACACACCTCATAGAAAAAGACATCAATAGACTGAAGGTGAAAGGCTGGGAAAAGTCTTATCACTCACATGGCTGGCGGAAGCAAGCAGGGGTTTCCATTCTCATTTCAAATAAGATAGACTTCAAGCCAAAGTTAATCAAAAGGGACAAAGATGGATATTTCTTACTACTTAAGGGAACCGTTTATCAACAGGATATAACAATCATAAATCTATATGCCCCAAATAATGGAGCACCTACATTCATCAAACAAACTCTTCTCAAGTTCAAGAGTAAAATTGAGCACAACACAGTTATTCTAGGGGATTTCAACATACCACTCTTACCAAAGGATAGATCATCCAAACAAAAGCTAAAGAAACAAACCTTATACCTCCTTAAAACAATTAATAACTTAGACCTAACATACATATATAGAATATTTCATCCCTCAGTAAATGAATACACTTTTTTCTCAGCAGCACATGGCTCCTTCTCCAAAATAGACCATATGTTATGTCACAAGGCAAATCTCAGCAAATATAAAAAAATAGAGATACTACCCTGCATGCTATCAGACCATAAAGGGATGAAATTGGAAATCAACGACAAAACAAGGAATAAGAAAAACTACTCCAACAACTGGAAGCTAAACAACATGCTACTGAATGAACAAGGGGTTGAAGAAGACATCAAAGAGGAGATCAAAAAATTCCTAGAGGTAAATGAGAACACTGATACATCATATAGAAATCTCTGGGACACTATGAAGGCAGTAGTAAGAGGAAAATTCATTGCACTGAGTTCATTCCTTAAAAGGAAAAAAAAAACCAACAAATAAATGACTTAACATCACACCTCAAAGCACTAGAAAAAGAAGAACAGATCAACACCAAGAGCAGCAGAAGACAGGAAATAATTAAAATCAGAACAGAAATTAATGAAATTGAGACTAAGGAAATAATTCAAAGAATTGACAAAACTAAAAGTTGGTTCTTTGAAAAAATAAACAAAATTGACAGACGCTTAGCAATTCTAACGAAAAGAAAAGAGAAAAAACTCAAATTACTAACATTCGTGATGAAAAAGGGAATATCACAACAAACACCTCAGACATACAGAAGATAATTAGAAATTACTTTGAAAACTTGTACTCTAATAAAACAGAAAATACTGAATGCATTGACAGATTTCTAGAGTCATATGATTTGCCTAAACTGGATCTGGAGGCTATACACAATTTAAACAGATCACTTACAAGCGAAGAAATAGAAGATGTCATCAAAAGCTACCAACAAAGAAAAGTCCAGGACCTGATGTGTTTACAGCCAAGTTCTACAAGACTTTCAAAGAAGAACTAATACCAATGCTCTTCAAACTATTTCAAGAAATAGAAAAAGAGGGAGTTCTTCCAGACTCTTTCTATGAGGACAATATTACATTAATTCCAAAGCCAGGCAAAGACACATCCAAAAAAGAAAACTTCAGGCCAATATCTTTAATGAACATAGATGCAAAAATCCTCAACAAAATCCTGGCAAATCGGATACAAAAACATATCAAAAAGATAGTGCACCACGATCAAGTGGGGTTTATTCCAGGGATGCAAGGTTGGTTCAACATTTGGAAATCAATAAACATAATACATCACATCAATAGACTTAAAAGATAAATATCATATGATTATCTCAATAGACGCAAAAAAAGCATTTGACAAAATACAGCACCCCTTTATGTTCAAAACATTGGAAAAACTAGGAACATCAGGAACATATCTCAACATTATAAAAGCTATTTATGCAAGGCCCAGAGCTAACATTATCTTAAATGGAGAAAAATTGAAAGCATTCCCTCTAAAAACTGGAACAAGACAGGGATGCCCCCTTTCACCACTGCTATTTAACATAGTACTGGAAACTCTGGCCAGAGCAATTAGACAGACGAAAGAAATTAAAGGGATCAAGATAGGAAAAGAAGAGCTCAAATTAGCACTATTTGCTGATGACATGATAATCTACCTAGAAGACCCAAAAAACTCTACCAGAAAACTTTTACAACTAGTAAATGAATTTGGCATAGTAGCAGGATACAAAATCAATACCCATAATTCAAAGGTATTTTTGGACATCAGTGACAAAGCCTCTGAAAGGGAAATGATGAAAACTACCCCATTTACAATAGCTTCAAAAAATAAAATAAAATACCTGAGAATCAACTTAATGAAAGAGGTGAAAGACCTCTATAAGGAAAATTATAGAACACTAAAGAAAGAAATCATAGAAGAACTCAGAAGATGGAAAGACCTACCTTGCTCTTGGATAGATTGGATAGATAGAATCAATATTGTCAAAATGTCCATACTACCAAAAGCGTTATACAGATTTAATGCAATTCCAATCAATATCCCAATGTCATTCTTCAAAGAAATAGAAAAAGCAGTCATGAAATTCATCTGGAAAAATAAGAAACCCAGAATAGCCAAAGCAATCCTGAGCAAGAAAAGTGAAGCAGGGGGCATCACCATACTGGACTTTAAATTATACTATAGAGCAATAGTAACAAAAGCAGCATGGTATTGGCACCAAAACAGACTGGTGGACCAATGGTACAGAATTGAGGACACAGAGACTAATACATATAATTTCAGCTATCTTATATTAGACAAAGGCGCCAAAAATGTACAGTGGAGAAAAGGATAGCCTCTTCAACAAATGGTGCTGGGAAAACTGGAAATCCATATGCAACAAATGAAATTAAACCCTTGTCTCTCACCATGCACAAAACTCAATTCAAAGTGGATCAAGGACCTAGGAATTAGACCAGAGACAATATGCCTAATAGAAGAAAAAGTAAGCTCCAATTTCCAACATGTGGGATTAGGCCCCAAGTTCCTTAATAAGAATCCTGTAGCACAAGAACTACTACCAAGAATTAATGAATGGGATAGATTTAAACTAAAAAGCTTCTTCTCAGCAAAAGAAACAATCAGTGAGGTGAATAGAGAGCCAACTAATTGGGAACAAATATTTAATACATGCACATCAGATAGAACACCAATTTCTAGAATATATAAAGAACTCAAAAAACTTAACACCAAAAAAGCAAATAACTCAATCGATAAATGGGCTAAGGAATGGAAAAGACACTTCTCAGAAGAAGAAGATACACATTTAATCAACAAATACATGAAAAAATGCTAAACATCGCTGGCAATTAGAGAAATGCAAATCAAAACTACTCTAAGATTTCATTTCACTCCAGTCAGAATGGCAGCTATCAAGAACACAAACAACAATAAATGTTGGAGAGGATGTGGGGGAAAATGCACACTCATACATTGCTGGTGGGACTGCAAAATGGTGCAACCGCTATGGAAAGCAGTATGGAGATTTCTTGGGAAAATTTGAATGGAACCACCCTATGACCCAGCCATCCCACTCCTGGGTCTATTCCCAAAAGACTTAAAGACAGCATATTACAGTGACACAGCCACTTCAATGTTTATAGCAGCACAATTCACAATTGGTAGGTTGTGGAACCAACCTAGATGTCCCTCAGTAGATGAGTGGATAAAGAAAATGTGGTATATATACAAAATGGAATTTTACTCAGCAATAAGAGAGAATAAAATAATGGCATTTGCAGGTAAATGGATGAAGTTGGAGAATATAATGCTAAGTGAAATTAGTCACACTCAAAAATCCAAATACCGAATGTTTTCTCTGATATAAGGAGGCTAGTTCACAGTGTTGTTGGAAGGGGGTACATAGGATCAGAGGAACACTAGAATGGTCAATAGAAAGGGAGGGGAAGGGAGGGAGCAAGGGGGGGGGGGGAAGGAAGAAAAATTGGTGGTTGAATGAGATGGATATCATTATCCTAAATGAATGATTGAAGATCTGAATGGTACTTATATACTTTGTATACAAGCAGTTGTATGTAAAAAGATACTATACTTGTGCATTATGAATAAGTAAATAAATAATTTTAAAAAATAGTTTCACATGAAAGAGCGATTATTTCTCTGAATTTCTAGTGCCTGTTTGAATATTTGACATTAAATTTCCAGGCCCAGGGATTCCACAATTTCAGTGTTTTGCAACTCTGGCTACATATTACAATTACTTCTAGAATGTTTCTAAACACTTGGGCATGATGCCCAGAAATTCTAATATAATTAATTGGTCTCAGGTGATGTTCCCCAGGCAATTACTATGCACAGACACATAAAGAACCAAGTCTTGCGCTGGGGTGTGGCTCAGTGGTAGAGCGCTCGCCTAGCACGTGCGTGGCCTGGGTTCGATCCTCAGCACCACATAAAAATAAAGGCATTGTGTACAACTAAAACAAATAAATAATTTTTTTTTTAAAGAACCAAGTCTTGGTGCATTGTCAAGGAAGCAGTGGTCAGCTTCCCAAGGTCCCAGTAATTACTGAAGTTCTTCTAACTTTGGTCATTAGCATCAACCATGTAACCAGATGGTCTCTGAAATATTCAACTGATTTTCGTATACCTTAAGCACATATTGCCAAAAACAATGTTCTCACTAGAACTCCTGGATCCTATTAACCAACGATGCCACTGGCTATGTACCTTGTGCACTAATGTGGAGGCAAATGCCGTCAACAGTTGACACCTTCTCCCCACTCACACCCACTTGGCTATCTCCCTGTGTGGTTTGAAGCCAGCTCCTTCAATGCTCCGTGAGACAAATGTTTTTACCTCTGTCCCAGGCCCTAATATTATCAGAAGATTACAGGAACAAGTAGTCACCTCTGCATCTTGAACATCTGCCTGTTTGAAAAATTACTAGAGAGCAGTTAGGTTTCTTGGGTGCAAAAACAGAAGAAAGAAACAACTCTTTCTTCAATAGACTCAAAATTACTTTCCTTCCCAGGCTATTCCGGGACAAGGAGTCACAAGATTATTTTCTATCCCTAAGATTCAGTTCTCCTGAATCATCCAAAAACAACACTATGGGATTAGCCAAATGTCATAAGTGATTTAGCAGAAGGTTTATCCTCATAGGCCTATAGCCAGATGTTTACCCTGGGCTAAGACTTTAAGAAATACCATGTGGAAATGAGGCAAAGAACAGATAGCCATCTCTGAAATTGCTCTTTAGCACCTACATATTGGAAATAGACCCATGTGCAGAACGACCCTGACTCACATCATAAACACCAATACACAGACATATGTGCAGGCATATCAGGCTGTGGATATCAGCACCTGGTTCTCATGACAGTTGGCATATACATGCACCCGCACATCATCCCCTGACCCCTATCAATACTTAGACATGTTCATCTCAGAGGGAAAATAAATCCCCTCTGTCCAATTCTGTCTTTACTTCCATGATGAGCACCTAAAGCTATCGATTCCTTCTCTTTTCCCACCTTTGTTCGAGCCACACTGATCCTCTCATATTTTCTCTGTCGCTACCACCTTGGTCATATCCTTAACCATATTCTCCTTACCCAGAGCTTTTTTATTATTTCCACCTTTCTGAATGCTCTCCATCTTCCGACACTCAACAGATCACCTTCTCATTGCACAATCACATATTCAAAAGACTTTTCTGTACTGGAGGTGTTAGTCTTCTAAGAACTCTTTGTTTTATTAGAGTCAAACATGAGTAGTCAGAACAGGAGCTGAGCACACCTGCTTAGCCCTGAGTAACGGGGGTGGGGAACTGGCACTGAATGCGGTGCGAGGTAGGCAGGCCTCACTTTCACTGCTCTGGGTGAGGGTTCACCCAATGGGACTGGGATACACCCCTGTGTTTGCTCTAACTCAATCTCTTGCCTTATTTGGGTGGATTTTTCTATTAAATGTCTTTCCCCTAAATAAAAATAAGGGCTCAGGGAGCACTTGCTCTCTTGCCTCTTGCTTCCCTTGCTCCCTTTGACCTCCAGCATGGGAGCTGAGGTCTCAGAGCCATCCTTGAATCCTGAAAAAGATATTTCTGTGTTTGTGTGGTCTTTTCATTGCCAGCCCAATTCACATGGAGTGACCCTGACTCCATCACCTGCATGGGATGTGGGCGATAAACTATAATGTCAAAAATAAATTTGAGGAGCCTAGGCCTAGGACCACCCCACTGACCCTTGTGGGAGCCTAGGCCAAGGTTATGCCCAGGACCACCCCACCATCTATCAGATCCACCTCAAAGCCCAGGCCCTGGCCCAGGACTGCCCACACCAGAGCCCAGACCCAGGCAGAAGATGGCCCCCACTGACCTCTACAGAAGCCAAGGCCAAGGTTAGGCTCTGAACTGCCCTGCCAACCAGCAGACCTACTCCAGAGCCCAGACCTAAGCCATACCCATCTTGGGACACTGCAGCCATTGCCATAGCCCTCCCCACACAGTAGCCTCCAACTTGAGACAACAGATAGGGCCTGGAGGCAGCTGCATCTCCAAACAGGCAAGTCACCCTTTCAGCCCCACCTCTAAAAGTGGTTGCAGCCATCTTGGGACACCCCCACTGCTATCTTGAGTTGCCTCTGTTATTGCCCCCACCACCTTTAGTTACATTAGCATTTATCATGGGACACTGGCTGGGGACTAGAAGCCCAACACCAAGGTGAGGTACAGGTAATCTGCAGGGATACTACAATATTATAGGGTAGAAACTGTAATACCTCAGATCAGCACTGCAAGAAAAGGAGACACACAGAAAACATGAAAAACCAAGGGAGGAAAGTAATCCAAACAAACAAAGATACTACAATAATAGAATCCATGGACAGCACAGTTGAGGAAATGTCAGAAAAGGAGTTAAGAATGTACATAATTAAAATTATTTATGAATTAAAGAATGACCTAAGTGAGCAAATACAGGCAAAAATCGATCATTCCAACAAAAAGATAAGAGAGCAAATACAGGCAACCATTGATCACACCAACAAAGAGATAAGTGAGCAAATACAGGTAGCAAAAGATTACTTCAAGAAAAAGATAGAGATTCTGAAAAAAAAAAATCAGACATCCTTGAAATGAGGAAACAATAAACAAAATAAAAAACTCAATAGAAAGCATCACCAACAGACTAGATCACTTGGAAGACAGAACATCAGATAATAAAGACAAAATATACAATCCTGAAAATAAAGTTGACCACACAGTTAAGATGGTAAGAAATCATGAACAGAACACCCAAGAATTATGGGATAGCATCAAAAGACCAAATCTAAGACTTATTGGGATAGAGAAATGCACAGAGATTCAAACCAAAGGAAAGTACAATATCTTCAATAAAATAATATCAGAAAATTTCCCAAACATGAAGAATGAATTAGAAAATCAAATATAAGAGGCTTACAGAAAATCAAATGTACAAAATTACAACAGATCTAACCAAGGCACATTATAGTAAAAGTGCCTAGCATACTGAAAAAGGACAGAATCTTAAAGGCCGCAAGAGAGAGGAATCAGATCACATTTAGGGGGATACCAATTCGTATCTCAGCAGATTTTTCAATAGAGATCCTCAAAGCCAGGAAATTCTGGAACAATGTATATACCAAGCTCTGAAAGACAATGGATGCCAACCAAGGATCTTATATCCAGCAAAATTAAGCTTCAGATTTGATGACAAAATTAAAACCTTTCATGATAAACAAAAATTAAAAGAATTTAGAGTGAGAAATCCTGCACTACAGAGCATTCTCAGCAAAAATAATCCAGGAGCAGGAAATGAAAAACAGCAATGAAAATCAGCAAAGGGAGTAACTACACTAAAGGAAAGGCCAAAGAGAAACCAAGTCAAGTTAAAAAACAAAAATAAACCCAAATGCCCAGGAATACAAATCATATTTCAATAATAACTCTGAATGTGAATGGCTTAAACTCATCAATTAAAAGATATATATTTACAGATTGGCTTAAAAAAAAAAAAAAAAAAGACCCAACAATATGCAGCCTTCAAGAGACTCATCTCACAGGAAAAGACATCCACATACTGAAGGTTAAAGGGTGGGGAAAAACATACCACTCACATGGACCACATAAACAAGCGGAGGTTTCCAATCTCATATCAGATAAAGTGGACTTCAAAAAAAAAGCCAATGAAAAGGGATAAAGAAAGAAATTTCATACTCCTTAAGGTATTCATACATCAACAAGACATAACAATCATAAATTTCTATGCCCCAAACTATGAGGCATCTATGTATATTTAAAAAAGAAGAAGAAAAAAAAAAGAAAACCTTCTCAACTAGAAGAACCAATAGACCATAACACAATAATACTGGGTGACTTTAATACACCTCTCTCACCACTGAATAGATCTTTCAGACAAAAACTAAACAAAGAAACTATAGAACGCAATAATACAATTAATAAGTTAGACTTAACAGACATATATAAAACATTCCATCCAGGAACAAGCAATTACACTTTCTTCTCAGCATCAAATGGATCTATCCCCATAATAGACCATATGTGATGCCACAAAGAAAGTCTTAGCAAATACAGAAAAGAAAAAATAGAGATACTACCCTGCATTCTATCTGACCATAATGGAATGAAATTCGAAATCAATGATAAAATAAGAAATAAAAGCTACTCCAACACCTGAAGACTAAATAATATGCTACTGAATGAACAATGGGTTGCAGATGACATCAAAGAGGAGATTTAAAAATTCTTAGAGGTGAATGAGAACTCTGATACAACTTATCAAAATCTATGGGACACTATGAAGGCAGTGCTAAGAGGAAAGTTCATTGCATAGAGTTCATTCCTTAAAAGAAGAAAAAGTCAACAAACAAATAACCTGACATTACAGCTCAAAGCCCTAGAGAAAGAGGAACAAACCAACACCAAAAGTAGTAGAAGACAGGAAGTAATTAAAACCAGGGCAGAAATCAATGAAATTGGAATAAAAGAAACAATTAAAAAAAAAATTGACGAAACAAAAATCTGGTTCTTTGAAAAAATAAGTAAAATTGACAAACCCTTAGCCACCTTAATGAAAAGAAGGAGAGATAAAACTCAAATTACTAAAATTCATGATGAAAAAAGAAATATCATGACAGACACTATTGAAATACAGAAGACAATTAGAAACTATTTTGAAAATTTATACTCCAGTAAAATAGAAAACTTCAAAGACACTGAGAAATTTCTAGAGGCATATGATCAACCCAAACTGAATCAAGAGGACATACAAAATTTAAAAACAGATCAATTTCAATCAAGGAAAGAGAAGACACCATTAAAAGCCTAACAGCCAAGAAAATCCTGGGACAAGATGGATTCACAACTGAGTTGTATAAGGCCTACAAAGAAGAATTAATACTAATATTCTTCAAATTACTGCATAAACTAGAAAAGGAGGAAACCCTTCCAAACTCATTCTATGAAGCTAATATCATCCTGATACCAAAACCAGGCAGAGACACATCAGGAAAAGAAAATTTTAGACCAATATCCCTGATGAACATTGATGCTAAAATTCTGGCAAATCGCATACAAAAACATATTTAAACAATAGTGCACCATGAGTAAGTGGAGTTCATTCCAGTATACGAGGTTGGTTCAACACACAGAAGACAATAAAAGTAATTCATCACATCAGAAGACTTAGAGTTAAAAATCATATGATGATATATCAATTGATGCAGAGAAAGCATTTAACAAAATATAACACCCTTTTATGTCCAAAACACTAGAAAAACTAGGAATGGTAGGAACATACCTCAACATTGTAAAAGCTATCTATGCTAAACCCAAGGCCAACATCAGCCTAAATGGAGAAAAAGCATTCCCTCTAAAAATAGCAACACAACAGGGATGCCCTCTTTCCACACTTCTATTCAACATAGTCTTTGAAACTCTAGTCAGAGCAATTAGACGAGAGAAATTAAAGGGATCTGAATACAAAAAGAACTTAAATTATCATTATTTGCTGATGACATGATTCTATACTTAGAGAATCCAAGAAACTCTACCAGAAAATTTCTAGAACTAATAAATGAATTCAACAAAGTATCAGGATATAAAATCAATACCCATAAATCAAATGCATTTCTATATATCAGTGATAAATCCTCTGAAAGAAAATTTAGAAAAACTACTCCACTCACAATAGCCATAAAAAAAACATTAAAATGCTTGGGAATAAACTTAACAAAAAAGGTGAAAGACCTCTACAATGAAAACTACACAACAATAAGAAAGAAATTAAAGAAGACCTTAGAAGATGGAAAGATTTCCCATGCTCTTGGATAGGCAGAATTAATATTATCAAAATGACCATACTACCAAAAGCACTATGCAGATTTAATGCAATTCCAATCAAAATCCCAATGATATTACTCATAGAAATAGAAAAAATTGTCATGAAATTCATCTGGAAAAATAAGAGACCCAGAATAGCCAAAGCAATCCTTAGCAAGAAGAGTGAAGCAGGAGGCATCACAATACCACAGCTTAATCTAAGCTATAGTAACAAAACAGCATGGTATTGGCATCAAAATAGACTTGTAGAACAATAGTACAGAATAGAAGACAC
Organism: Tamias sibiricus; assembly: GCA_025594165.1. Taxonomy (NCBI): domain Eukaryota; kingdom Metazoa; phylum Chordata; class Mammalia; order Rodentia; family Sciuridae; genus Tamias; species Tamias sibiricus. Next base: position 142,694,169 of record CM046664.1, on the reverse strand, counting down.
AGAGACAAACCCATATAAATACAGTTATCTCATACTAGACAAAGGCACCAAAAACATACATTGGAGAAAACATAGCCTCTTCGACAAATGGTGCTGGGAAAATAAACCCCTATCTCTCACTATGCACAAAACTCAACTCAAATTGGATCAAGGACCTAGGAATTAGATCAGAGACCCTGCGCCTAATAGAGGAAAAAGTAGGCCCAAATCTTCATCACATCAGATTAGGCCCTGACTTCCTTAACAAGACTCCTAAAGCATAAGAAATAAAAATCAAGAATCAATAAATGGGATGGATTCAAACTAAAAAGCTTCTTCTCAGCAAAAGAAACAATCATTGAGGTGAAGAGAAAGCCTACAATTTGGGAGTAAATTTTTGCCACTAATTAGAGCACTAATCTCCAGGACATATAAAGAACTCAAAAATCTTAACACCAAAAAATCAAACAACAATCGATAAATGGGCTAAGGAGCTGAACAGACACTTCTCAGAAGATATATATATATATTTTTTATATTTTTTTTTTTTTTTTTTGTACTGGGGATTGAACTCAGGGGCACTCGACCACTGGGCCACATCCCCAGACTTTTTTTTTTTTTTTTTTTTTTTTTATATTTTATTAGAGACAGGGTCTCACTGAGTTGCTAAGTGCCTCGCCATTGCTGAGGCTGGCTTTGAACTCACGATCCTCCTGCCTTAGCCTCCCAAGTGCTGGGATTACAGACGTGTGCCACTGTGCCTGGCTGAAGATATACAATTGATCAACAAATAAATAATGTTCAACATCTCTAGCAATTAGAGAAATGCAAATAAAAAATACTCTAAGATTTCATCCCATACCAGTCAGAATGGCAGTTATCAAGAATACAAACAACAATAAGTGTTGTTGAGGATGTGGGAAAGGCACACTCATACATTGCTGGTGGGACTGTGTAAGAGCCCTAATTGAGGAGATAGCTAAGATGGCGGCTAGCTGAGAGCCATAAAGGTGTTCAAGTATTTTCACCTGAATCTTTTTATGCCCGTGAACACTGCGTGACGCACCTGTAAGCTCGAGGTGTTAGCATGTGTCCTTGTTAAGGCAAAAGGTATTTAACCACGTGAGGGTTAGTTAGAATGGGTGGTTGGAGTTGGACAGGTTGTTGGAGCCGGAGAGAGAGAAGAATAAAAGAACTTTTTCATTTCCATCCTGCCTCCAAATTTTCTCCCACGGCGTCGTTGCTGCAAGCAGCAGCCGCAGGCGGCAACGGGACTACAAATTGGTGCAGCCAATATGGAAAGCAGTAGCAAGTGACCTGTCAAGGCCATTTGGTGTCATAGTAGAAAGCACTGAATGCCAGATTGAGGAATTTTTACTCACCTTGATAAGAAAGAGATACATCTAAAGAATTTTGAGTGAGAAGTGGTCCAGTTGAAGCATCAGCTTCACAAGGCTAATTTATGTTTTTTAAAATTATTTGAATTGAAGGAAAGAGAAGACAGGGACAACAGATAGGAAACTATTATAATCACAGTGAACTACCGAGGGTGCAATAATGTGGCCAAAACCAAAATGATACCAGGGTGTGGATGAAGTGGAGGGAGACTCCAGATGACCTGATGGCTGATTGATCCTTCTCTCCATCCTGCTCCATGCTAGGAAGAAGACTCCAGTTTCCATATCTGGTAGACTGAAGAATTGGTGGAAGTAACAAGGGGAAGAGCTTATTTGAGTAAAATAGATTTTGAATATACTCGATGAAAGTTTAATGAGATGTCCAAGGAAGTGGGCACCAGGCCATTGGAATGATGGTCAGGAGATCAGGAATGAAGTCAAGGCTGGACACTGTTATTTCAGCCTCAAGGTGAATTTGTAGCAGGGGGAAGCAGCAATAATAGAGTGCCCACAAATAATTATTTCTAAAACTCTGTTTATTGGGTTGGGATAAGAAGAGTGGGGCCTTATACTAAAGATGTTCCTCAGGTCCTTGCTTTTTCTGTGTGCACTTTTTGTTGTTGCTATTATTTGGATTTAGTGTTTTTGTTCTCTTTATTTATTTCACAGAGGAAGAAGAAAGTAAACAAGTGGGCTGATTTTGCCATCTAGAACTGAAAGCCCATAATAACAAATTCCAATAGAGGGCTGGGGCTGTAGCTCAGCAGTAGTGCACTTGCCTGGCACGTGTGAGGCACTGGGTTTGATTCTCGGCACCACATATAAATAGATAAAATAAACGTCTATCAACAACTAAAAAAATATATATTTTTTAAAAAAAATCCAGTGGAGATTGAAAGACCCATTCCCCACGAGAAGAGAGCAGTTCTGGAGTGGGTTATTTTTATCACTTCCCTAGAACTGTCCCAGCCCAGCCCCCTACAGGCTTCCCGGAAACTAACCTGAGTGCTGAAGGACTGTGTGAGCTAGAATCTGAGCCAAAGGGGAATTATAGGGATCAGCCACCATGACATGTCCAGAGCTGGAGATTTCCCAGGACACAAGGCTTTCAGTGCTACACCTGAAAAAGTCTAGGAAAATCAAGGTGATATGGTTTCCAAAGAAGGGTAAAGTTGTGAAAGTGGGCAGGAATACCATAGCTCTGGCTAATTATTTCTCCAGTTTCTCTCAAAATGTTCCCAGGCCTGGGAAGCAGAGAATTATTAGGAAAGCATGGGTAAGCTCCTTGTGTATACAACACAGACAGATAAAGTTCCTGGTTCATGCGGAGGTTCCTATCAACAACCACTTACCCATAGAAACAGAGCTCTGGAGACTCAAGCAGGAAAAGTATCGGGGGTGCTCTCCCTGCAGGCACTCCAAGAAGGAAGACAGGGTTGGAGTGAGGGCAGGAAACCGAGATCAGGGCAGGCAGTGCCAGGCTGGCAAATGGAAATTGAGCAGCAATTGTTTCACATGATTGAAGCTGAAATGGCAAGCAGGTGGATACAGGTGGATGAAATTGACCTCTGACAAAAGGACATTATCTCATCTGTAAACCCAGGAAGAACAGTGTGTCTCCTATCCTGGAGGCACAGTCATGACATGTGCCATTGTGCAGCTACTGTTGATTTTTCCTACAGAAGCAGAATCCGCTTCAAAGCACACCTTAAAAGGAGAAGAGGGCTCGTTGGGAACCCCTGCCAACTGGCCTGAAGGGACTCTTGCTCTTTCTCTTTCTCCTGATCCCTCCAGAAATCCTTCTGGGCTGTGGACACTCGTTCATCCTTCTGCTCTTCCCTAGCTGCCAGGTTGGAGGTATTGTCTTGACCTCTGTGTGCAGAGGTTCACTGCAGGGATTAAGCTGGGATTTGAAGTCCTGTTAAGCAGCATGCTATACTGAGAAGAACAGGCCTTTTGCAATTAGTGACATCGAGACATTAATTATGTCTGGCCAAATTACTCTCTGTATCATGTTGGGTAAATAATTAATTTCTATGATATTTAGTTCTCTTATGAGTATCATTGATTTAATAGTTGCATTTCACAGGGATTTTATGAGACAAGCACAGTGTACACAAGAAACAGAACTCTTCCTTCTCCCACAAAGTGCCCCGACGACTCTCAGTCTGTGTGTGTGACTATGTACATGTGATGTGGTGTGTGTATGTATGTGTGTGTGTGTGTGTGTGTGTGTGTGTGTGTGTTGTTCTTCATATGACCCTTTGCCCTATAGTCTTATCTAAGAACAGAAATCCTCTCTTTCTTTCCCATTGTTCCTCAACAGCTATCTTGTGAACTAGGTATTATTGTAAATATAATTCTAAAGCCTATCAGGTTGCATTTCTTCATCTCCCATATAGACTTCCCCATGCTCAAAATAATATTTGTGGCTTCCACCCTACTCTAAAGAGAAAGCCAGAGGACCTTTCTTTTCATTCCATGGACCATGGAACTAGTTTTATCTCTGAGATAGCCTGCTCCAAAGACCTTTCTCTAAGAGGTTTGGATAATCGAGTCAGAAAATGACCTCCTCCAACATTCCCAGGTTCTCAGATCTCTTGATGAAAATGAGCCAAAGTCTCTTCTTCCTCCAACCCTCCCAGCTCTCTCACTCACTCAATCCTCTTTTGTTCCATACATAATTAATTCATTAGGAACACAAAAGGCCTCTGGAGAAGACCTCCACCAGAGAGGGCCAACACACTTCTAGAACTGGAATAGCAAAGGAATCTTTTAGAAATAGAAGCTTAATCTCTGTTTCCTCTATTCTGTACCATTGGTCTACTGGCCTTTTTTGGTGCCAATACCATGCTGTTTTTGTTACTATTGCTCTGTAGTATAATTTAGTTATCTTATATTAGACAAAGGCACCAAAAAATGTACATTGGAGAAAAGATAGCCTCTTTAACAAATGGTGCTGGGGAAAACTGGAAATCCATATGCAACAAAATGAAATTAGACCTATATCTCTCACCATGCACAAAATTCAACTCAAAGTGGATCAAGGATCTAGGAATTAGACCAGAGACACTACACCTAATAGAAGAAAAGAGTAAGCTCTAATCTCCAACATGTTGGATTAGGGCCCAAGTTCCTTAATAAGAATCCTGTAGCACAAGAATTAATACCAAGAATCAATAAATGGGATAGACTCAAATTACAAAGCTTCTTATCAGCAAAAGAAACAATCAGTGAGGTGAACAGAGAGCCTACTAATTGGGAACAAATTTTTACCACATGCACGTCAGATAGAGCACTAATCTCTAGAATATATAAAGAACTCAAAAATCATAACACCAAAAAAAACAAATAACCCAATCAATAAATGGGCCAAGGAACTGAACAGACACTTCTCAGAAGAAGATATACAATCAATCAATAAATACATGAAAAAATGCTCAAACTCTCTGGCAATTAGAGAAATGCAAATCAAAACCACTCTAAGATTTCATCTCACACCAGTCAGAATGGCAGCTATTAAGAACACAAACAACAATAAATGTTGGAGAGGATGTGGAGAAAAAGGCACACTCATACATTGTTGGTGGGACTGCAAAATGGTGCAGCCAATATGGAAAGCAGTATGGAGATACCTTGGAAAACTTGGAATGGAACCCCCTTATGACCCAGCTATCCCACTCCTTAGTCTTTACCCAAAAGACATGAAAACAGCATACTACAGGGACACAGCCACATCAATGTTTATAGCAGCACAATTCACAATAGCTAAACTGTGGAACCAACCTAGATGCTCTTCAGTAGATGAATGGATAAATAAAATGTGGTATATACACACAATGGAATATTACTCAGCAATAAGACAGAATAAAATCATGGCATTTGCAGGAAAATGGATGGAGTTAGAGAATATAATGCTAAGTGAAGTTAGCCAATCTCAAAAAGCCAAATGCCAAATGTTTTCTCTGATATAAGGAGGCCAATGCACAGTGGGGTTGGGATGGGGAGCATAGGAGGATTAGAGGAATACTAGAATGGCCAATGGGGAGCGAGGGGAAAGGAGGAGGCAAAAGGGTGGGGAAAAAAAAAAAAAGATGGTAGAATGAAATGGATATCATTACCCTAAGTGCATGTATGAAGTCACGAATGGTGTGAATATACTTTGCATACAACCAGAAATTTGTAAAAAAAAAAAAAAAAAGTGCTCTATATGTGTAATATGAAATGTAATGCATTCTGCTGTCATTTATATCATCTTAGAATAAAAAATAATTTAAAAAAGAAAAAGAAATAGAAGCTTAAGGGCTGTGGCTGTAGCTCAGTGGCAGAGGGCTTGTCTAGCATGCGTGAAGCACTGGGTTCGATCCTCAGCACCACATAAAAATAAATAAAACAAAGGCATTGTGTCATCTACAACTAAAAAAAGAAAAAGAAAAAAGAAAGAAAGAAATAGAAGCTTAAGGCATAAATCTATTAAAGAAAAGGAACTCTCTCTCTGGCTTCCCCCCACCCCAGAGAAGAGACCTAAAAGCAAAGATCCTTATTTTTCCATTTGGCCTCTTTGTTTGGGGCAAGGGGGAAATGGATGGGTCAAGACTCAGTGCATGGCGTTTCACTGGTTTCAAAACTTTGTTCCAAGGTTGCTGGTCCAAGATACCTAGGAAAAAGCAGATAGTGGAGGGGACTTCTGGGGCTGAAGGGGGCGCAGGAAGTCAATAAGGCACTGGTGGAGAGCTGTTTCTTGAACAAAGTTAATGGAGGGTTCCATTTTCCTGGCTTGGCTGGCTGAGAAGGTCAGAAACCTAAGGTTCTCCTGGTTGTTCTGTGCTGCACTTGACAATCCCTTTTAGCCTCCGTGTCCTCTTGTGCTCTCTTCTTTTGTTAGAAACAAATTCTGAAGAATATTGCTCATTGAGAGTTTGCTAATTTTCTTAAAATTGTCAGGTCCCCAAATGTCAAACTATGAAACTGCAATTTATTACCTGAAATGTTTTGTCACTCTACATCCTCATACATTTGTTTCCCCTCCCCCCCCCTTTCCTTTAAAGGTCCCTGAACCAACATTTCATCCAAGATCCAGTTCAGACATCTGCAGTGGGCCAGACACCCCTCACCCAATTGCAGCTGTCCTGGACTGCCATGGGCTGAACAACAGTAGGAGTTGAAATTAGAAGCATGTGTAGTGGCCAGATCTTGTAGAATTTCCTAGGTTACGGTAGGGTATAGCATTTAAATTTAGTGTATGTATAGTGATAAGTCCTCAGGAAGGGTTTTGTTTTTTGGAAGAAGATTTTAAAACTGATTTTTTTAAATGGATCTATTTGAAGATGACATGATTTCATACGTATAAAAACCTAAATATTCCAGCAAAAAGTTTTTATAACTGACAAATGAATTTGGCAATGCTGCAAGATAAAAAAATCAATACAGCAAAAACAGTAGCGTTTTTATACGCCAAAACGAACTTGCTGAAAAAGAAATCAAAGAAGCAATCCCATTCATGATAGCTACAAAACCAAATAATATATTTAGGAAATAATTTAACCATGAAAGTAAAGCATATCCACAATTAAAATTATAGAGCACTGATAAAAAAAAATTATGAAGAATCTAAAAAATTGAAATATATCCTGTGTTCATAGACTGGAAGAATTAATATTTTTTAAATGCTCATACTACCCAAAGTGATATAGATTCAATGCAATCCCCATCAAAATACTGATGGTGTTCTTCACAGAAATAGAAAAACACACCTAAAGATCAAATGGAACCCAAAGGACCCACAATAGCCAATGCAGTCCTGCGTGGGAGGGAAAAAAAGCTGGAGGCATCACAACACTTGGTGTCAAAACATACAACAAAGCTACAGTAGCAAAACAGCATGACATCAGCATAAAAACCTACTCACAGGCTAATGGGACATACTGGAAAACCCAGAAATTAACCCACATTCTTGCAGTCAGCTGATTTTTGATATAGCATTAAGAACATACTTTGGAAAAAGAATAGTCTCTTCATAAACAGTGCTGATAAAACTAAATATATATATATATATACATATATGTATATGTATGTATATATATATATATGTATATATATATGTAGGAGAATGAAACTTAGTCCCTGCATCTTACCATAACCAAAATCAACTCAAAATGGACCAAAGACTTAATGTAAGACAAGAGACTAATAAATTAATATGGGGAAATACTTAAAGACTGTGGTGTAGGTGTTTTCGTCAGCTTTTCTGCTGCTGTGACTAGAAGACCTGACCAGAACAATTGTTGAGTCTATAGACAGCTCCACTCCCCGGGGCTCCAGGTGAGCCAAACAACATGGCAGAAGAGTATGGTGAAGGGAAGTAGCTCATGTGAGGACTAGGAAGCAGAGAGAGAGAGAGAGAGAGAGAGAGGGAGAGAGGGAGAGAGACTAAGCTCAGCTCACCAAATATATATGATGATCAGAAAGCAGAGAGAGAGACTCCACTTGCCAGATACAAAATCTATACCCCAAAGACATGCTCCCAATGACCCACCTCCTCCAGCCACAGCCTGCATGCCTTCAGTTTCCACTCAGTTAATTCCATCGGGGGGATTAATTCACTGATTGGGTCAAAGTTTCCATGACCCAACAATTTCTCCTCTAAACCTTCTTGCATCGTTTCACATGTGAGCTTCTGGAGGACACCTCACATCCAAACCATAGGAGTAGGAATAGGATCCCAAAGCATGAGAACAAAAGTAAAAATAGCCAAATAGGATTTACCAAACTAAGAAGCTTCTACATAGCAAAGAGACGATCAACAGACTTACAGACAATGGGGAATATATTTTCAGTACGGATCCAACAAAGGAATTAATATCAAGAATATGCGAGAAACTCAAAAAATAGCAAAAATACAATCTGATTAAAGTGTGGGCTAGAGATCTTAATAAACATTCTCAAAAAAGGACATACAAATGGCCAACAGTTATAAGGGGAAAAAAATTCGCTAAGCATCAAGGAAATGCAAATCAAAACCACAATGAGATCATCTCACCCCAGTTAGAATGACTATCATCAAAAATAATAATAATAAAAAATGCTGGGAAGATGTGGAGAAAGGGAAACTCTTTTATACTGTTGTGAATATGAATTAGTATAGCCATTATGGAAAGCACTATGGAGACTCACTTCTTAAAATACTAAGAATAGAACTACCACAAGATTCAGCAAACCAATGGCTATAGATCCAAAGGAAGTGAACTCTTTATAACAAAGAGATACCTCCACTCCCTCATTTATTGTAGCAATATACACAATAGACAAGATATGAGAATTAGTTGCTCTTTTTACTTTTTGTAACAAAAGTTTATGTCTGAATATTTATTGATATGTTTTACTAAATCAGGCTTGTATTCTTACTCAGTACAAATATAGTGCGCTTTTATCAAAGCCAAAAAGTAACATTTACTCAAATTGTGCTCAAATTGGTGTGTGGTGATCAGGAGCAGGCAGCCCTGGGAAGAGCATTTCAGAGTGATCAACAAAGAAATTTCTCTGGTGGTCTTTTCACATTGCCCAGGGTTCAAGCATATTTCTCCCACTTTTCATTTTCCTTCCTGAAACCCATTTTTGTTTAGGGATGATGATTAATATCATTCTCAATAGGCCACAATTCAGGACATTTCAAGCTTTCTAAAACATTATCCTAATCTGGATAATGACTTATATGAGCACTGCTAGTCTTCAAACTGTCCCTTCTCCCCAATTCCCCACCACACCTTATAGAACTGGGATCAAAAGAATCTCTGTGATTGTTAATCTAAGGATAAAAACACCCATTTGAATACAGTTTTATTAGCTTGAGCATTCTGCATAGGTTGGCTTATAGATTTATTCTATAAATCACTGGAGGTCATGATAGCGATTAATGTATGATCATAGTATGTTATTTTCAGTTAAATGGCAGTTGAAAGAAAACATCTTATTCCTTGATGTTACACCCTCTAATCTGCTACTGAATCTCTTGCATTTGTTATGCAGTAGGACATTTTGCCTGTATTAAAAGGACCACAAGTAAATGTCTTTTTTGTTAAACATGTCTACACAGAGTTGAGAGCTAAAGCTGAAATTTGTCAAATAGCACTTCCAAAGTTATTCCTGTTAAATATTTTTAAAATTGATCTAATATCTTTTTTTTTTTTTTTTTTTTTTTTGGTAGGATGGGTACTGGGTACTGAACTCAGGAGCACTCAACCACTGAGCCACATCCTCTGCCCTTTTTATTTCTGATTTTGAAACAGGGTCTTGCTAAGTTCCTTAGGACCTTGCTAAATTGCTGAGGCTGGCTTCAAATTCACAATCCTCCTGCCTTAGCCTCCCAAGCCACTGGGATTACAGGAGTGCACCACCACGCCCGGCTGATCTAATTTCTATTTTTTAAAAAGAGTGTATATGTGTGTATCAGTATAATGTATTGATCTAGTGGTTTTGTTATTTCATTTTGTTTTGCTGCTATTATGGCTTTAGGAATAAACAAAAAAAAATGCTTTTCCTATTGGAATTCACCTTTGTGTTCTGATTCAGTCCTGTAATTTATGTCCCAGACATTTGGCAGTTCAGGGCATAAGGGAAGGTCTATAAACCCAAAGAAGGGGCTGGTATATGACTGGGGAGAAAGATGCTAGACACAGAATTGATCTGCCCTAGGGGAGAGAGGGCTTTCAGGCCGCAGGAGAGAACCTTTGGGGAACTTCCGTGTGAGCTAGGAACCTGTTCTCAGTGCACACAGCACCCTGCTCCTGAGCCTTAGGAGATGAAAGGACTTTCGCCAGATGAATTCTTTGTTACAGAGCAAGTGTTAGGATGGCATCCCAGGCCTGTCTTGGACAAAGAGCACTGCAGAACTGACCAAGACCAATAAAGACTACATAGCAGGAATCTCTACCTTTATGATTGAAATGAAGGTTTTCCAAGCTTTAGTGGGCTCATTTGTCCATACTTATCTGATCTAAAGTATTAAAATAATGTTTCTTGCAGAAAAAGATATTTCTCAGTTGCTCATCCTTGCTTTCATATATATGTGTATATGTGTTTGTATGCATGTATGTGTGTGCATACACAAATATAGACCTATATAACTTATAAACAGCATTATATTTTGATCGGTGAAGAATGAGAGAGGAAGCAAAATGTTTGAAAGATGCTGTAATAGAATGTTATCAAGGGTTAGGTTCCATAGGGAAATGTTGACTGATTTTTCTTGTTTGTTTACATTTTTGTTACAGTATTTGCAACTTTGCAATAGTTTTAAGTACCGTGGGACTTCAGAAGAGAATCACCCTGGCTGAGATAATTAAGCAAGTCTCTTTATAGAAGATGGATTTGAGCATCAGAGTCCTACAGGTAGAGATGAGGAAGGGTTGGACAACCCAGGGCTAGACACCCATGTTTAGGAGGATTGGAAATTTGGCTTGTTGGAAACAGATGATGCATATGGCATGCGCTAAGCCTGTCTCTAACATTAGAGGGGTTGTCTAAGCAGGTCTACAAAGTGTACGGGAGAGGAAGGAAATAAAAATGCTTCACCTGCTGCCTTCCTCTATTTCCCAGTGTTTAGTTTCCATAAATTTTCCTCAAGATAGTCATAACCATAACTTCAACCATTCTTTATTTTATCAATAAAATATTTTACATTCTCATGTGTTACTTATGCTTATTTAAAATGGAAAACTTACAAATTTTAAAATGCTAAATCTCTACATACCCAAAGATATTGATCTAGTATTTCTAGGAAAGACCTCCTCTTCACCCCTTTTTTCTTAACTTCCATGAAACAAGATCCTTTGCATAACACAAGTAGAGAAATCAAGTTTTCCCAAACAACCTGAAACATCAAATTTTCTGCTGAGTAGTTCATTTAAAATGTGGTTATATAAGAACATCTGTTGTAACCTTGAATTTTAGAACCACGTCTCTTGAAGATTGCTTATCCACGTATGTAAGCATAATGGAGCAGAGAAAGAAAAATATCAGCTCATCCGAGGACATGGCCTAGTTCTGGCAAGGAGCCACACTAAGGCTTATGTCAACTCCTGCCAACTCTTGCATTACTAACCCAACAGGAATATCATCTGAATGGAAAGATAATTATTCCAAGGACAGGTCAAGACGACTTAAAATCATCTGGAATTAAAGCATAACATTTGGCAGTTCAAATTGCTCACTAATGTTTGGAGAGAGACACGTGGCATATTTATCCGTGGGATGGGACAGTACCCTGTTCTCACACAGCTCCAGACCCGGAGTATCCTGAATGCAATGTCATACTCAAGAAAATGCAAATGCTTGAAACAACAGGGCCTGGACTTGGTCAACAGCTATGGGAATGTGTCCATCTGCATGGATCAGGCTGCACTATGAGTGGTAGTCTATTCCCTCCGGGAAATCCACACAGAGAAATTGTGTAACTTCTAGTAAAATGTTCACAGAAGCATAAATCTGTACTGATACATAAGCAAGTACTCCCACTTTTATAACCCAGTGGTATCTCTGTGTTGTTCTAGCTTACAAAACACTCCCCATTTATGACCCTGTAACACCAGCCACTATTAAGTAAATCGGGTGAACAACCACCCAGTCCAAGAAAGGCTCCAACAGATATTTTGTCATAATAACTCTTCTGGCCCCAATTAGAGACAAGTTACCTAGAAATGCTTCTTTCATGAAAATTATGGGACATCCATTTGAGGAACATTCATGCTTCCATTAAAAATAGTATTTAGTACTTAGATTTTTTTTGAGCACTTAGTAAGAAAAATAAAGAAATGAGCACAAAATCACACTATTGGAGGCAGAGCCAAGCTTTAAACTCAAGTGCACCTTATTTCAAAACCTGTGCTCTTTTTTAAATTAGCATTTTAATTAGCAGATCCTCATTGTATACATTTATGGGGTACATTATGACATTTTGAAAAAGGTCAGCAACCTGGAATAATCAATTCATGCTAATTAACATAAGAACCATCTCACTTACTTTTTTTGTGGTAATATACAGAATATTATTGTTAACCAGTCACTTTGCCATGCAATAGAACCCAGACTTATTTCTTCTGCCTGAAACTTTGTACCCTTTGACTAACAGCTCCCCATTTTCTCCTTCTGTTCTTCCCTCCAGTCTCTGGTGAGATGTTCTACTCTCTACTTCTGTAAGTTTGGGGTTTTCTTTCCACCTGTGAGATCATGTGGTATTTGTCTTTATATGACTCTTATTCCTCCAACATAAGGTCCTCCAGGTTCAGCCACTTTTTCTCAATTGACAAGATTTCTTTCTTTTTTGAAGGCTAAGTTGTGTTTTATGTACATATATGACAGGTTCTTTATTCATTCATCTGGGATAGACAACTTAGGTTGATTCCATAATAATTATTTCAAACACAGAATAGCTCCTGAGTGATCACAGATCAACTTAATGGTTTTATGATGGTGTGGAAGCCAAATGCACCCCATAGAAGCTATTCTTCAAATTTTGAATTTTGATCTTTTCCCAGACTAGCAGTAAGATATGATACTCTCTTGATGCTGGGTGGTGATCATGAGGGTAAACAACTGGTACTCAACTGTGTACTGTGTTGCAAAATTTTTTTTTGATACAGGTAGTGAACAAATTACATGATATATTCAAGAGTTTATTAAACTCTGAATTAAATGATTTTCCCTAACTGTAGGTTAATGTAAAGGAAGGCAGGTAAGGTAGGCTAGGATAAGCTGTGGTATTTGGTAGGTTAGGTAGATTAAATGCATATCAACATAATGATATTTTCAATTTGCAATGGATGTATTAGAATATAGCCCCATTGTTAATTCAAGAAGCATTTGTTATACTGCAGTGGACATAATATTGCAGATATCCCTTTAACATGTTGATTTCAGGATTCTTTGAATATATATCCAGTGTATATTGGTATTGCTGGGTCATCAGTTCTGACAGGTTGTGTGGGGGGGGGGAGGGGGTATGGAGGCTTACAGGTTTTCTATGTATAAGATCATGTTGCCAACAAACAAAAAAATTTCACTCCTCCTTCTATTCCTATTAGAATATCCCTGGATTGTGGGTCCTTCCTTTTGCACACACTCTGATATCTGCTTCTGTTATATCCTCGCACTCTGACACCCCTGCCTTCTCTTTTTTCTCTCATAAGAACCTTTGTGATTACAGTGAGCCCATTATACAGACCTGGGTAATCTCTCCATCCCAAAAGCTTTAATTTAATGACATCCGGAGAGTCTTTTATGCCATATAACGTAACACACGGATTCCAGGGAGTGAGCATGGGTAATTTGGAGTGCTGTTATTCATTTTCTTTTAATTTTAAAAATTTATTTATTTTTAAAATTTGTTCTTTTTAGATATACATGACAGTAAAGTGTATATTGACGTATCATACATACATGGAGTATAACTTCCCATTCTTCAAATTGTACATAATGTGGAGTTACAATGGTTGTGTATTCATATATGAACATTGGAAAGTTATGTCTGATTCATTCTACTGTTTCTCCTATTCCCATCCCCCTTCCCTTCATGCCCTTTTGTCTAATCCAAGGAAACTCTATTCTTCCCTCCCCCCCCCACTTATTGTGTGTTAACATCTGCATATCAGAAAGAACACTCACCCTTTGTTTATTGGGAATTGGCTTATTTCACTTATCATGATAGTCTTCAGTTCCACCCATTTACCAGCAAATGCCATAATTTCATTTTTCTTTATGGATGAGTAATATTCCATCGTGTATATGTATCACATTTTCTTTATCTATTAATCTGTTGAAGGGCACCTGGGTTAGTTCCATGGCTTAGCTACTGTGAGTTGAGCTGCTATAAACTTTGATGTCATATGCTGATTTTAATTCATTTGGGTATATGCCAAGGAGTGGGACTACTGGATCAATGGTGGCTCCATTCCATGTTTTCTGAGGAATCTCCATTCTGCTTTCCAGAGTGGTTGCACCAATTTGAAGTCCCACCAGCAGTGTACGAGTATGCTTTTTTCCCCACATTCCTCACCAACATTTTTTGTTACTTGTATTCCTGATAATTGCCATTCTGACTGGAGTGATATAGTTTTTTTTTCCCCCTCAGAGTAGTTTTTGTAAGAATATTTTTTCATTTGTTCTAACTAGTTATAAATGACAGTAGAATGCAGTTGGATATATCATACATAAATAGAGTGCAACTTCTCATTCTTCTGGTTGTACATGCTGTAAAATTACACCACTCATGTAATCATATATGCACAGAGGACAAAGAATATGTCCTCCAAAGCCAATTCAAATTCAATAAAACCAAAAATAAAAATTCATGTTTAGAAAATAAAAAATTTCTAAATACAATATGGATCACGGTTGTCCCACTTATTTATGCTTGCTTTTGTTCCCTGAGATTAGGGTTGTGATATGCAAAAATATCATTGCCAAGGCTGATACTAAGGAACTTTTCCTCAATTTTCTCTTCTAAGAGTGTGACCATTTCAGAGCTTGAAATTATGTCTCTAGTCCATTTTTAGTTCATTTTTTGAGTTTGGTATAGGATAAGGGTCCAGTCCCACCCCCATATATATATTCAATTTTCTGAACATGGTATATTGAAAAGACTCTTCTTTCTCCATTGTGTCTTCTTGGTGGACTTGATGAAAATTAATTGATCATATTTGCTTTATTTCTGTGCTTGTTGTTCTGTTCCATTGCTCTGTGTCTACTTTTATGCCAGTACCTTATTGCTTTGGTTACAATGCTTTGTAATACAAGTGCATCCACCTTTGTTTTTCTTTCTTCAGATTATTTTAACTATTTAGGGTCTTTGTGTCCTATAAAAATTATAAAATTGCTATTTCTGTTGAAACACACTATTAGACTTTTGATAGAGGTTATGTTGAATCTCCATATTGCTTTGGGTGGTATGGGCATGTTAGCATTCCAAACCACAATGTTTTTTCATCAGTACTTTATAGATTTCAGTGTATAGACTTTTTGCTTCCTTGGTTAAATTTATCATATGCATTTTATTATTTTGGGCACTATCATAAGTGCTATTTTTAAAACTTGCATTTCAGATAGATCATTATTGGTATAAAGAAATGCAACTGATTCATTTATGGTTTTTGTACCTCTGATACTGAAGAATTTCTGAATGACAAAAGAAACAATCAACAAAATGAAAGGGCAGTCTATGGATTATAGAAAAATATTGCGAACCAAATACCTGATTTTGGGTTAATACCCAAAATATGCAAATAGATAAATAACCCAATTAAAAAATAGGCAAAGAATTTGAATAGACATTTTCCCCATACAAATAGCCAACAAGGGCATGAAAAGGTGTTCAACATCACTAAATGTAAATCAAAGCCACAATGATGTATCACCTCACATCTGTTAGAATAGCTCTTTATCAAAACATAAACAGAGGGCCAAGAAGCAGAAACTGAGCAGCGACGAGAACAGAAACCCGGGACCTCTCTGGGGACAATGATGATGCTGTCAGTATAGAAAATGGTACAAACACTGAATGCCCTGATACACCTACAAATACACCAAATGCACCTGGAAGGAAAAGTTGGGAAAAGGGAAAATGGAAGTCGAAGAAATGCAAATATTTTTTCAAATGTGTAAGCAGTCTCAAGGAAGATCATAACCAACCATTGTTTGGAGTTCAGTTTAACTGGCACAGTAAAGAAGGAGATCCATTAATCTTTGCAACTGTAGGAAGCAACAGAGTTACATTATATGAATGTCACTCACAAGGTGAAATCCGGTTATTGCAGTCTTATGTGGATGCTGATGCTGATGAAAACTTTTATACTTGCACATGGACCTATGATAGCAATACAAGCCATCCTTTGCTGGCTGTAGCTGGATCAAGAGGCATAATAAGGATAATTAATCCTATACCAATGCAATGTATACAAAGCATTATGTTGGCCATGGAAATGCTATCAATGAGCTGAAATTCCACCCAAGAGATCCAAATCTTCTCCTGTCATTAAGTAAAGATCATGCTTTACTATTATGGAATATCCAAATGGACACTCTGGTGGAAATATTTGGAGGTGTAGAAGGGCACAGAGATGAAGTCCTAAGTGCTGATTATGATCTTTTGGGTGACAAAATGATGTCCTGTGGTATGGATCTCTCCCTTAAACTTTGGAGAATCAATTCAAAGAGAATGATGAATGCAATTAAGGAATCTTATGATTATAACCCCAATAAAACTAACAGGCCATTTATTTCCCAGAAAATTCACTTTCCTGACTTTTCTACCGGAGACATACATAGGAATTATGTTGATTGTGTGCAATGGTTAGGCAATTTGATACTTTTCAAGTCTTGTGAAAATGCCATTGTATGCTGGAAACCTGGCAAAATGGAAGATGATAAAGATAAAATTAAACCTAGTGAGTCTAATGTGACTATTCTTGGGCGATTTGATTACAGCCAGTGTGACATTTGGTACATGAGGTTTTCTATGGATTTCTGGCAAAAGATGCTTGCATTGGGCAATCAGGTTGGCAAACTTTATGTTTAGAATTTAGAAGTAGAAGATCCTCATAAAGCCAAATGTACAACACTGACTCATCATAAATGTGGTGCTGCTATTCAACAAACCAGTTTTAGCAGGGATAGCAGCATTATAGCTGTTTGTGATGATGCCAGTATTTGGTGTTGGGATCGACTTTGATAAAATATTTTTTTCCTAATCAAAATTAGACTGTGTTGTCCATGTAAAATAGAATTAATGTATCTTGCTAGCAAGGGCACATAGAGCATTTAGACTTGTTTTTCAGTGTTCAATCAGGCTGAGCTGAATGTAGTGATGTTTACATTGTTTACATTCTTTGTATTGTCTTCCTGCTCAGACTAAACTGCTTTTAATAAAAATTTATTTTTGTAAAAAAAAAAAAAAACCCATAAAGAGATAACACATATCGTTGAGGGGGTGGGGGAAAAGGGGAAACCATGCTGTTGATAGAAATGTCAAATGGTACAGCCATTATAAAAAATTAATTCTTAAAAAATTAAAAATAGAACTACCATATTGACCCAGCAATCCTTCTGTTGGGTATATGACAAAGGAAGTAAAATTAGCAGCTAGTAAAGATATGTGCACTACTGTGGTCATTGCAGCTTTATTCACTAATAGCCAACATGTGACAACTACTTAAGTGTCCACTGACAGATTAATGGATAAGGAAATTGTGTCATATACACACATATAACAAAACATTATTCTTAAAAAAAAGAAAATCCTGCAATTTTCAATAATGAGGATGGAGCTTGAGAGTACTATGCTAAATGAAATAAGGCAGATACCCAAAGAAAAATACTGTACTATTGCAAATGTGGAATCTAAAAAAGTCAAATAAATTGAAACAATAGAAAAGTGGTTGCCAGGGATGGAGAGGGGGAGGAAATGGGGATAAATTCTCAAAAGATACAAATTTACCACACACACACACACACAAAATAAGGGAATTATGGAAGTTGATACATAAATTTGTTGATTGTTATAATTATTTCACTATATACATTGAAAAGCATTTTAAATCTTAAATATATGCAATAAAATCAATTTAAAAATATTAAAGTAAATAAAACAGATAAAAAAGAAATCACAATGGAAATTGGAACTAATTTAAGTGATGATAAAATTTTGACATTATCTTTAGAAAAAGCTAAAGCTATGCTTTGAAACAATTTATACCTTTAAAAATGCATGCTACAAAAGAAAATAAAAATTGATGAAGCATCCCAACCCAAGAAATTAGAAAAACAATAGCAAAAAAATAAACAATATAGCAAGAAAGAAATGAAAAAGAAAATCATAAACTAAAGAAAAAAACTGTAAAAATCACAATTTTTTAAGACACTAATAATACGAATGAAAGGGACAAAAAAAAATGCACCAATGGGAAGCATAATACAGATCCTACTGATGTTAGCAATATAATCAAAATGTTCTATGTAGGTGTATGCCAGTAAATTTAAAAATGATGTAATGTGGACAAATTACTTTGTGTCAACAAAACACACCCTTAAAAAGTGAGAAAGAAGGAGGAGGGGATGATGTGTACTACAAGAAGGTGCATGTCCCAGTGATTTCCCAGCATCAGACTAATAAAGCAGGGAGATGGCTTCCAGCAAGGTGGGTAACTGGGGGAACTCACTGAAACTTAATACGGAACTGTAAAAAAGAACATCACAAAAGTCACAAATGTGAACATGGGAGAAAATCCATTAGAGGAGTGCCAGCTTTGGGCCCAGAAAGAAGATGGCCTGGCCAGTGGACAAAGAAATTTAAAAATCAGGAAGAATTGACTTGGGGTAACCTGTGAATTAGAGAAGGCGGCTGATTTTAGCCGACGCAGAGTCAGTATGGAAGAAATCAGTATAAGCATATCCAGAAATAACTCCCACAGCAGGGGAAGCATTATTGGGCATGGAAAACGACTGTGGGCTCCCAGGGAAAGCTGCCCTAGTGTCACACACCGCCCAGGGAAAGCTTCGCACTCACCCTTCCAGAGAAGGCAGCTGCCATTGCACTCATGCTACCAAAGAGAGCAGCAACTCCCTGCATTCCTGTGGCCACAGAAAGCACAGGCGGTGCTGCTCCTGCCCCACTCCCACTGCCAGGAGATTGGTAAGCTCTTCTGCTGACCAAAAAATCCCAGCAGGCATCTGAGCCAGAGAGACTGAAATAGGCACAAAGAAACGTTTTCCTGGGCCATTCAAGCTCTGAATCCCGAGGGAGAAATCTCCCATTGTTGCTGGCACTTCAGCAGCTGCACAGGAGCGTCTGAACTCCAGGACAGATAGCAGGATTTCATATTCATAGTGGTGAAGGTGAAACCTGTGGAGGTTCTGTCCCTACACCCTAAAAGCTGATTTTACCAGAGACCCTAGAGATCCAGACAGCCTGCAGAGACGGGCATCCCCCTTCGGTAGGGTGTAGAGCAACTCTCAAACACCCAGCAATAGTGTTCCAAAGTTCAATCCAGACTAAACCCCAATTACTGGAATCTCCAATTTAGAACTCTGCAACACCCCTGCCATAGAAAGACACAATTTGCACCCAAATTGTGCCACTCCGCTGTGTAGTGGGATACTGAAAGCTAAGACCTACTATAACCAGCCACAAAGCCTGGCAGCTAAAAGAGGAGCACAAAGGTCAAAATCCCCAATCCTTGAACCAAGGGTTACAAAGCCAAAAAAAAAAAATAACAAGAACGAACATCCATCCCTGCCATCGGTTTTAACCACCACAGCTGAAATAAATCCTTTATTACTCAGCATGATTTTTATTTTTTCCTCATTTCTTTTTTCTGTTATTTTGTTCATACTCCCATTTTAATCCATTCTTTTTATTTTTTTTTCAAACATCATTTCATCATAATGTGTATTACTTTTTCTATCTATCTTTTTTTTTTTTTTTTTTTTTTTTTGGTACTAGGGATTGAACTCAGGGACACTTGACCACTGGGCCACTGGGCCACATCCCCAGCCCTTTTTTGTATTTTATTAGAGACAGGGTCTCACTGAGTTGCTAAGTGCCTCCCCATTGCTGAGGCTGGCTTTGAACTCGCGATCCTCCTGCCTCAGCCTCCCAAGTGCTGGGATTACAGGCGTGTGCCACCACGCCCAGCTATCATATATGTTTTTTTGTGTGTGTATGTGGGTGTATGTGGGTGTGTATGTACTCACTACGTGGATAGGTTTGAGAAAACATGCACACTCATATAATTTTACTTTCACATTAATTGTTTCCTTATTCACCTGTTTATTATTTAGCCTTGAATTGTCTTAGGTGGGGTTCAATTATTTTTGGGTGCAAGCTGTTTTGGTATTACAGTTGCTGGTTTGTCAATACCTCAGTTCGCATCCTTCTTATCTCCCCTTCATAGCTCTTTTCTTCCACTAACAGAAAAAATTTCCTGTTCCCACACCCTCTCTTTCTTTATTTTATTACTCTGTGTAAATCTCTTATTCTTCTTTATAGCTGACATCTGCTACCTACCATCTGCCTCTCCTTTGATCACTTTTCTAAATATTTCAAACTTTCTCTCACCTTCTCACCCTAATTTCTCTCTCCCTAAGATACTGTAATCCCACTAAATAATAGAGTTATGTAGTTTATATAATTCACATCCCATTCATGTTGTTGTGATTATTAATAAAGTGAATGACATACAAGACACCTGATGTTGAATGTCTGATCTAGCCCACAGCTTTGTATTGCTGGTCTTGATAGTAAATGTGAACCTCACCATTTCTATATAGATGGCAATTAGTGTTGCTGATGTCAAAGTAGACACTGGACATTTATCTCAAAATGATACCAATGTGGCTGATGTTAGTACTACTTCTGTTCCCCTAAGAGGGGCTTTGAGGTGATTAGGACACTCCAAGAGAGATCCTACTGCTGAGAAACACAACTCAGTCAAGCAACAGTGAATCTTGCAACACACCTGATCTAATCCCACTTAAATAATACTTTAACTTGTAATATTGGGAATAGCAAAAACCCAAAGCAAAACCAGGTCCCAAAAAGAATCAACCAGAGGGAAACTTCAGGTCCCATCCCTTGACATCTATTCATACATCAAAAAAGAAAGAAAGAAAGAAATCCTAGAATGAAAAAATAGCTACACAAATAAGAACACACATACAAAAGAGGGAGAGGCATCCATCTCAATTTATGTGCAAGTCCAGGTCCTCTGAAAACAGGCAACCCCCACCAACGTCCAAAATCCCCCCAAAAACGATTCCACAGATATGGAAGAGGATAACATTTCAGATAAAGATTATTAAAAGCTGGTTATTAAAATGATCAATAAACTGAAAGAAGATCTAAGGAATGAATTAAGACAGCAGCAGGAAAGATCATTTCAATACACAAATAGATATCTTGAAAATAAACCAATCAGAACTCCAGAAAATGAATGCAATAATGAAACAAATTAAAATTTCAATCAAAAGCCTCATCAACATATTGAATTGAATAAAAATGGAATTTCAGCTCTTGAAGACAGAACTTCAGGCCTTGAAGATAGAATATGTAAATTTGAATACACAGACTAAACATAAAGGTAAAAAACATGATAGGTCTTAGCTTTCAGTATCCCACATGATAGGTATATACAAAAATTCTGGGACAAAATCAACAAACCAAATCTGAGAATAACTGGAGTAGAAGAGAAGTTGGAGATAAAAGTGAAAGATATTAGCAACATTTTCAATGAGATAGTCACAGAAAACTGCTCATATCAGAAAGGAAATAGACATCCACAAATAGGAGACATATATGACTCCAAATAGACTGATTAGAAGAAAATTTCCTGAAGACACATCATAATCAAAATGACTAACATAGAAAATAAGGAAAGAATGTATAAAGCAACCAGAGAGAAATATTAGGTCAAATTTAGGGAATAAGGTTATAACTTCTGACTTCTCTGTTCAGACACTAAAAGCAAGGAACCTGGAATGAGATATTTAATTCTTTAAAAGAAAACAATTGCCAACCAATATTGCTATACCCAGCAAAGCTCTCTTTCATATTTTGTTTGGAAATAAAAACTTGTCATGACGATGATGAACTAAAGAATTCATGACAATCAAGCCAGCACTGTAAGGAATTCTCAAATATAAATTATACAAAGAGAAACCAAAAATCAAATCATAAAACTCCCAAATAAATGAATAAAATTGAAGACTCATCATCTAAATCAGGGTCAAGACAGAATTAAACATAACAAAAAATCAAAATGGCAGTAAACCACAAACACATATCTATAATAACATTGAATTTAAATAGTCTCGATTCCCCAATTAAAAGACATAGATAGATTCACAGAATGAATCAAAAAATAAGATCCAGCTATAAGCTGTCTGCAAGTGGCCAATTTCATAAGCAAAGACACTCACAGGCTAAAGGTAAAACAATGTAAAAAATATCCCATACAAATGGATTCTGTAAACTAGCTGAAGTAGATATTTTAATATTTTACAAAGTTGATTTCAAGAAAAAAATTAATCAAGAGACAGAGAATACCATTATATCCTAGTAAAGAAAACATTCTAAAAATAAGATATAACAATAGTAAATATATATGCCCAAAAATCAGTGCATTGAATTTCACTAAAAAAAAAAAATACTCCTTAGCATTAAATCGCAGATAGACCCCAATACGATAATACTGGATGATTTCAACACACATTATCACCCCTAGACAGCTCATCAAAGCATAAAATCAATAAGATTATATACAACTAAATGATATCATAAATCAAATGGATCTAATAGGTACCTACAGAATATTTTACCCCAACAGCTGAATTTACTTTCTTCTCAGCAGCTTATGGAAACTCTTCTAAAGCAGACCACATTCTAGGTCCACAAAGTAAGTCCTAGTAGATGCAAAAAGTAATCAATGTAATCCCACGCATCCTATCCATTCATAATGGAATAAAACTAGAAATTAATAGCCAGAAAATAATAGAAACTACATAAACACATGGAGATTAAACAGTAGTCTTTAAATGAAATGGATCATTGAAGAAATTAGAGAAGAAATCAAGAAATTCTTAGAAACAAATAAAAACAAAATGTAACATATCAAAATCTCTGAAATAGTATGAAAGCAGTTCTAAGAAGAAATGTTAAAGCATTTAGTGCCTACACTAAAAAATAGAGAGATCCCAAATAAATAAGCTTATGCTCCACCTCCAGGCCTTAGAAAAAGCAGAACAAACTAACCCCCAAATCAGTAGAAGACAGGAAAGAATCAAAATCAGAGAGGAAATTAATGAAATTGAGAATAAAAAGATAATAAACAGGATCAATGCACCCAAGAGTTGGATTTTTTGAAAGGATAAATAAGATTGATAAAACCCTAACCAAACTGACCAAAAGAATGATAGAAAAGACACAAACCAACAAAATTAGAGATGAAATATGCAATATCATCATGAACATTTCTGAAATCCAGAGGATCATTAGAAACTATTTTGAAAATTTATGCTCCAATAAACTGCAAAATCTAGAATATACAAAGTTTTAGACACATATGGCCTGCCCAAACTGAACTAGGAAGATATAGAAACCCTAAATAGATCAATCTCAAGTAATGAAATTGAAACATCAATTAAAAGCCTTCCAACAAAGAAAAGCCCAGACTACAAGTATTCTCAGCTGAGTTCTACCAGACCTTTAAAGGAAAACTAACACTGGTCTTTCTCAAATTATTCCATGAAATTGAAAGGGAAGGAATATATCCACACATGTTTTATAAAGCCAGCAAAACCCTGATACCAAAACCAGACAAAGACACATATAGGAAAGAAAACTACAGACCAATATTCCTGATGCACAAAGATGTAAAAATATTTAATAAAATATTAGCAAACCACATACAAAATTAAGAAAATAATACACCATGACCAAATGGGTTTCATCCCAAGGATTCCAAGTTGTTTCAATATACACAAATCAATAACTATAATTCAGCATGAAAATAGAATTAAGAACAATAACCATATCAAATAGGTGCAGAAAAGGACTTTGAAAAACCACAACAACACTTCATGTTAAAAATGCTGGAGAATGGGTGGGGATATAGTTCAGTTGGAAGAGTACTTGCCTCACAAGCACAAGGCCCTGAGTTCAATCTTCAACACACCACACACACACACACACACACACACACACACACACACACACACACAAAATGCTGGAGAAACCAGGGATAGAAAGAACTTACCTCAACATTATAAAAGCTATATACAACAAACCTAAAGCCAACATCATACTGAATGGAGAAAAACTGAAAACTTTTTCTCTAAAATCAGTAAAAAGACAAGGATATTCACTTTTATCATTTCTATGCAATATAGTTCTCAAAATTCTAGCCAGAGCATTAGACAAGAAAGGAAAATAAATTTATACAAATAGGAAAAAAACAAGTCAAATAATCACTGTTTGCTGAAGACATAATACTATAACTAGAAGACCAAAAAAAAAAATCCTTAGGAAGATTCCTAGAACTTATAAATAATTTTAGCAAAGCAGTAGAATACAAGATCAACACTCATAAACCAATAGGCCCACTTCTTTACTCTTAAAAGAATATTTATGAATTTCACACCAACAATTAAGGTTAACATTGAATAATTTACCATTTTGCCTTTGTGACCAGGAAAGCCACAAGATTTTCACTATAGTTGCTTCTATTCACCATTGTACTAGAAGTTTTAAGTGGTTCACCAAGACAAAAATATATGTAAATTATGGGTTGCACATGTCAAATCTGAAATCAAATAATTTAAGTTCTTCAAAACCCAAAACTTTTTGAGTGCTGACATAATGCCACAAGTGGAAAATTCCACACCTGACCTCATGAAACTGGTCACAGACAGAATATAAGTGCATTGAAAATATTATGTACAATTACCTTCAGACCATGTGTATAAGGTATATATGAAATATAAAAAGAATTTCAAGTCCAAATTTGGGTCCCATCCCCAAGATATCTGCCCCCCCTTCCATATGTGAGTGTATGTGTGTGTGTGTGTGTGTGTGTGTGTGTGTGTGTGTGTATGTATATATGTATATGTATATCTTGAATATTCCAAAAGACAAAAGTCCAAAACTGGAAACATTTCTAGTTCCAGTCATTTCAGACAAAAGTTACTCAACCTGCATAAGGGTAAGAAGAATTTTGTTATAAGTGATATATTTGTGTTTATAGAAGATTGAAAAGAATCAATAACAATTATGAAGAGCAAGATTTCTTGTTTTTTTGGGGGGGAGGGTACTGGAGATTGAAATCAAGGGCACTAGACCACTGAGCCACATCCCCAGCCCTATTTTGTATTTTATTTAGAGACAGGGTCCTACTGAGGTGCTTAGCACCTCGCTTTTGCTGAGTCTCGCTTTGAACTCACAATCCTCCTGCCTCAGCCTCCGAGCCACTAGGATTACAGGTATGTGCCACTGAGCCCTGGCGTTTTTGCAAAATTTCTGAATACATGATCAATTTATAAAACTAATTACATTTCTGTATATAAATAACAAACTATTAGAACATAAAATTGTCATAAAATCCATAGTGACATGAAATGTCAATCACCTAAAAATAAATCTAACAAAAGATTTTCCACAGAAAATGTTATTGTCAGAAATTAAAGAAGACTGAAGTAAAGAATATAGTATCTTCTAGCTTATAAACTAAAGGATGTGTTAAGTTTTCCTACACTATAGAATCAATGTAATTCCAAAAAATACCAACTTTTATTCTTTGCAGAATTTTATAAGCTGATTTTAAATGCACATGAAATCAGAGTCAACAACAAGGGTAAGATAAGAGTATCTAAAGGAAGAATCAATATGAAAAAATTACTTTACCAGATGTAATAAGTAAAAATTTTTTTTACCATGCTGGGGATTGAAACCAGGGGATTACAATGTTAGGCAAGCACTCTGCCACTGAATTACATCCCCAGCCCCATAAGCAATTTTTCTTATAAAATTATATAAAATATAAAATTTTACTATAAAATTGTAATTTAAATTATAAAATTATTTTATAAAAATTATAAAACTTCAATTATAAATGTATGATAAAAATAAAATTCTATTATAAAATTATAAATTATAAAAATATAAGAGGGCAAATACCTTTAATAGTCTCAAAAACTAAAAGTAAAATCATAATAAATTCCACTACAGACCCTGCAGAAAAGCCACAATTAAAAGGATTGATAGTGTCACACATTGGTGAAAGCAGTTTATTGTTCTCTACTAAAAATGACAATTCACATGCTGTGCTCAGGTGGTAATGGGTAACTTCACTAAACCAGTTTTCCCTTCTTCCTGGGCCACAGGGAGCCTACCATGCCCAGTCCACAGATTTGTGTGGACACGTGACTGTGGCTGTGGCGATCCAACATGAATGTCAGGAGCCATTTCCAAACCTTGCACATAAAAACACTCTCCATAGTTCTCCATTCTGTCACCTTTTGACAGCCGGATACTAATGCCTAAAGTGACCTTAGAAATGACACTAACGATGACAGTTTGTAAGCAGAGGAACACTCCCACCCCTAACTCTCTGACAGATTTTATGTGAGCTACAAATAAATTTCTGTTGTATTGTCACTAAGATTTTAGTATTAATCCATTGAGGCAAGTAGCATTACTGTTGCACGCCCAAACACACACACACACACACACACACACACACACACACCCCCTCAGCGGAGCTTGAAAGTGACCTCCTCTGGTGAGCAGCTCTTTGTCTCAGTCATTGCATCCTCAGTACAAGTCCAATGCCCCTGTATACATCCTACAGCACTCAAGCGTCCAGTCATTAAGAGGAAACAAAGAGTTGGTTTCTAAGTGCCAACTGTGGGTCCCGTCTATCTGATTTCAATAACACCTTTGTTATTTGTTGGCTGCAATTTGAACAATTTATAAAAAAAAAAAAAAACCTCAGTGAGTTTCCTTCCTCAACTTTAAAATGTTCTTACACCAAGAAACAGGACAGACAAATACTCTTAGGATATAAACACTGGTGTCAGACTATTTGATGTTGAACCCTGATTTTGCCAGTTACTAATTTTGCAACTGGTTCTCACCTGTAGACAGCGTTGTGGTTCAAATCTCGGGTTCTAGAGCCAGACTGTATGTGTTGAAACTGGCTCACTCCAACAGCGTGTTAATAATGTGAAACAGAAGGGCTCCTTACTTTCAGGTACCTCTTCAGGGTCCTCAATCTGTTCTTCATATTTGAAAGTTTGTATTCTATTTCGGAAAGTGTTTCCCAAGAATGCAGATAAAAGTACTCAGATATCACACAACCTGGTTCCAAAGTTGGCTCCATCAGTTACTGACTCTATGATGTAGGCTAGAAACTTATTTCCCCTGTCCCTCAGTTTCCCCATTTGTAAAATGGAATGAAAAGTGGCAACCTACTTCACAGAGTTGTTATGAGGATCAGTGAGTTAATGCATCTGAAATGTTTACAACGGTGTGATGTACGTGCCAAATCCTCCAAGTGCGTTGGCTTCCATAACTCCCTTTTTGGACCATTCCTCACCTTGCTCTTTCATGAGGCCTGTCAAGTCTCCAATCATCTTTCTTTTCGCAATTTGAGCCTGTGACAAGTTTTTTCTTAATCCCTTCCTTTTACACCAGTGCACATTTCTTTTATAATCCACCTGAGTTGTTTACAATCTGATTTATTCAACCTCTGTTTGGTCTCCTAAACTTAATCAACTGGTTCATCATCGTTCATAGCACACTGACTGTAGTTTACAATTTCCCCTTAAGTGTTCCCTGCTAGATTGGATTCCCTAATTATTGCATGGGCAAGAAACTGTCATTATCACCAAACTTTTGTCATAAATCTCATTAAAACACTGCTATGTATCATCTACAGAACTGAAAAGCTATTTAGATTCTACCTGGCTTTTGAAACACCACTTTTCCAAATGCATTCAAGCCCATGAACCCCTGCGTCCACTGTGCAACACACTGAGGACACGTGGATTTTGGCATGGTGGATTTGCCTACTCCCTAATTGTAAGCTAGACCCAGTAAAATGTATAAGGAAACACCCTGCTTCAGGGTATGCAGGAAGGGGCTACCTCCACCCAGACCAAGGTGGTAGTTGAGGAAACCAGGCTGTAGCGATTTATGGCTTGATGCACCACGTGTATTGGCCCATATACATCATCCTGGTGAAAATTATTCCAATAAGTAAGAGAAGGTACAGTGTAAAGAAAATGAAGACATAAAAGAATGTTCATGAAGGAAGGTCACTGTGACCAGGGCAAGGTGGAATGAAGTTCCACCTTGATTTCAGGGAACTGGAATAGAAGAAAATATGCAATCACAACAATTACGAGTGTAGAATGACATCAATCATTCCCAATTCAAGAATGTGGAGGGAGGCACAGCAAGCAAGATAGAGGAATTTTTAAAAGACATCCAGAAACTGGAATTCCGACTTCAATTCTGAATGCTAGCTGTAACAACATAAACAGGTAACTCCTAGAATCTGGATTTCACTCACTTGCCCAAAAGGGTATCCCTGGGCTCCTGTCGTGTGGAGGATAGGAGCAGATAGCATAATTCATCAATTATAGACTAAAGTACAGGTCTATTTATTAAATAGAAATAACAAAATGTCACTTTCAATAAGAGAGTCTCCACATCATTCCATTGGGAGGAATTCTTCCCTTGGGCATGGGTTGCTCTAGAGGAAGAAGTCCTTTCCATTGTCTCTTCCTGCGTGCTTTATGCGACAGACAAGTGTGAGAAAGTGGCCAAGTCAATAGAGAAACAGACTATTTGACGCCAAAAAGTCTGATTTGGGAATATTAACTCCCAAATGTACAGGAATTGTCTTGAATTACAAGAAAGATTTATTGGTCTCTTGCACTGAGGACATTGGGGAAGCTGATCATGTATGGGATTTACCACTACACCTGAAGTTCAGAAGGAATTAAAAATCACAAACATCTTTATATTGCCCACTCCCCACCTACCCTTCCCTGACCCTACTCTGTTGGCAGTTTTCTATCATGCAGAGCAGTCTGCCTCTTCCCTCGTTCTCATCCTATGTGATTGCTGGTGGTACCTAGGGAAGCCCTGATCAGCCTGCCACTCCAAGACAATCTTTGAATGACATCTGCTCTTGAACTTAGAAGAAGACTCAAGCTGATGTGTTCTATATAAGAACAGTTGGATCACTGCCTGCAGAGAACAGGAGAACGGGGATGGTAGGTAGGACTACATGTCACTGCAGACAGTGAAGGGAGAGAAACATGTCTGTATCCAGGCAAGGGCCATTCTGACAAGCTCTGATACTGAGAAAATAAGGAAGACAAACAAAGTTCAGCTCAACAAGGAAGGATCATGAGTAGGGAGCAAGACTGAGTGAATCACTTCAAGGACCTACCTGGCAGCCCCTCCTCTTCCTTGATTTACATATAAGAAGTGTGCTGGACACCAGGAGCACCACTGCTCTGCGAAATCGCCTTCTGCCTCCTCCAGCATGCGCTCTCTCCACCAGCCACCCAGGGCTGGCCCTGCCGCCCTGATCCTGTTCCTGGGCCTGCTGCTGGGACTCAACAAAGCTCTGGAAACCCCGTGAGCCAAGCCCTTCCTTCCCAAGAGAAACCATAGGGAGGGCTCCTCTCCTAATCAAGAAATCTGTACATCCCTTTCTATAGAGTTTTAAAACTTCCTGGGGCTCAATTTCCAAAGAACTGAGCAAATACTAATTTCTAGACCCTATCCAGAACCAAGAAGAAGGATCTTTAAGGACAGTCGTAAAAAGCCAGTGCATGGAGATGTTTGCTGTCCTGACATGACTCAGTGGCTATGCAGTCTTCTCCTAAGGGTGACTGCCCTTTCCCATCCCACAGCAGATAAGCAGCAGAACATGTAGGGTGTTATTAGCAAATGACATGTGGTATTGTACTTGAATTTTCTTTTTTCTGTTTTTAAACTTGTTCTTTTCTGTCAATGGAAAACAGGAAAAAAAAAAAGGAAGATGCTCCATTTTAGGTAGAATCCCATTAGCTGTTTAAAATGAAACTAAATCCGTAAAAAATATCCAAATCAACCCACAGGTAAAAATTTCTGTGGCTCTAATGCTAAGCAGTTCATCCAACCCCACGCTCTCCCTGCCTTCTGGGTGGCCCCAGTCCCCGTCCCCCTGCCAGGCCCATGAACTAGTCTCTGATCTTTGCACCCTATTTTTCTCTTCCCAGAACCAGTCGGGAGACGGTGATATTTGATGTGGATATGCCAGAGAGAGCACAAGCAAATGAAGAAATCACTGCGAAACTTAAAATTGCCACAGAATTGAGAGAATGCATGGTGGTAAGTAGAGGCTTGAGGAGTGACCTCCTGACAAATCTGACTCCTTCATTAGGAAGACAATTGAATTACTCTCTCGCTTTTGTGATAGACGATATACTTAACCTCCTCATAAGTTTTGCTACTTGAGCCTCAGAACAATTGTGGGAGCATGGTGCAGATGACCATTCTCATTTTATAGATGAGGTAACTGATCTTAAGAGGTTTAGGGAAGATAAGAAAGAAGGATAAGAAGTAAGAAAAAAAAAAAGAAAGAAAAAAGAAGTGTAAAGAGAAAAAAATAAAAGAAAAACAAAGTCTAAGAGGTGCTGGAGAACCACTCAGAGGTCCTCTAAGGCCCTGTGCATGCCTGGTCTGGGATGGAGGCCTGGACATGGGGTGCTTGGTAGGACTGATTGCAACCCCATGCAATCACTGGAGGCATGGAATAAGAAAACATGCAGGGCATGACACCTCATCTCCAGTGAGCCCTGAGCCAGGTCTGCCTTTCTCTCCCCCTTCCTCTGCTCTTTTGCTTCAAGTCACCAAAAGTTGGCTCTTGTTCTGGCCCCACCCTCCACTCCACAAAGAGATTCTCCTCCTTTTCCCAGTTCAGCAGTTCTTGAAGAGAAGTCTAATTCGTAGATTAGACTGAAATAGAGCAGAAGTTCTCCAATCATGACAAGACACCTGGCTGTCTTGTCAAAGGGCAGATTCTGATTCCAAAGACTAGAGAGAAGCCAGAGCTTCTAGATTTCTAAGGAACTCCAGAGCATGCAGAAGCTGTATCCCAAGGACAGTACTTTGAGCACCTTGGAGTTAGAGCACTACATCACTCTGTATTTCCCTACAACATGAGTTTCCTGATTCAAGTGAGATTTAAAGACAGTGATTAAATAGGACACACGATTGGGAGCATGAAGATAGCTATTCATTTAAATATATTCTGGAAATAACTCTATACTGGTAAAAGATTTTTGATCCTGAAGCATAGAACAATCCAGGTGCGTTATCAGATTTTTCTACTTGAAGTCGAAGAATCTGAGCCCTGTAAATTGTGTGGGAGGGAGGCTGAATCATAGTTTTCAATTTTGTGATTTGTATAATCAAAACTGAAGATAAGAAAGGGGAAAATGTGTATATAATGTATGCATAAAATTTTTGTAACAATGGTAGTTTCTGGTGGTGAGAGATAATGAAAGTCTGTTTCTACTCCTAAAGAAGTGATAGGTGTAATAAAGTGTAAATCAATAAAATGACATGTAATGTCATAAAATTATGCTTTTAAGCATCTTGTTAGGATGATAAGAGAGAACCTATAAAAACCCACCCAAGTGTAAATAAAAGGAACAAGGAACTCCTTAGACTGAGTAATTATGCAAACAGGTAAAAGCAAATGATATTAGCTTAGTCAACCAATTTTGTTGGTAGATTTCAATGAAAAATGAATATAACTACAAAAACATCTCTACATTTTTTATACTTTTAGGAAAATATAATTTGTTAATATAAATTTGAAATTTATACCACCTAATTTTCTATCAATTATAACACTTTTACAACTGAATTTTTGATAAATTGAGGTCTTAGTCTCACATTTGTTTATTTTAGAATCAAAGCAGAATAGATTGTTCCTATAATTATGTATTTGAAGATAAAGATCATATAAGACTTTAAGGCTAAAGAATACTTGGGGTTAACTAAAGAACTTAAGCATTTTTGTGTCATGGACCACTTTACTGGTCTCATAAAACGTATGAAATAGTTATCATAAAATGATGTTTAAATGTATAAATTGCACTGGATTATGCAGGATAACTACCATATTGAATGACAACAGTAGATGTTGTGATACAGTGATATGTGTGTTTACCAATATGTTAGCTGGAAAAAAAATACATTTAGAATATAAATAAGTTAGATTTCATTTTATGAAGTCATTGTCTGAGACGGTTGTTGTGCTCAGCTTGAATAAACAAGTCCACTAAACTGTGCTGGTCTTTGACAACATATCAATCATTCATGCTATGATTGAATTCCCCTGGATTCTGATTTTTTTTGCTGCAATTATACAAGTGTTAAAATTCCCATTCATGATGATATTTTATTGCAAATGTGATAAAAAGAAAAGTAAACAAGGCAAGTGTAGGCTTCTCTAAACACCAGGACACCCCTGCCCCCATCAATGTTCTGAGCAGCATTCCAATGGGAGAACAAGGAGGGTTATTTGGGGTGGAGTTGCCAGGTACCTGAGCAAGCTTCAGGAATGGGCAGGCTGTGGGGGCTTCAGCCATGCTGGTGCAGACGCTTTGATTGCCACCTTTTGTTCAGGGTGATGAGTGCAGGCCATGTTCAAGGTATTTGAATCTATAAAGCGTACTTTGTTGCTCCTGGTGGAAAAGTTGCATATGCTCTGAGGCAACCATGTACCGTTAATGATTTTCATACTGAAGGAATGCTAAAGTTCAGTTAAAGCTTGGTGAAGTGAAGATACAATTTTTTTCCTAGGAGTTCACAGACTTGGTGTACTCCATCCACAGGTCCCTCTGGGTGTACGGGTCTCAGGACAAAAATGCTAACTAGACAGCTGAAATGGACTGAAGCAACAATTGGAGATATTAAATCAATCTCAAGTCAAAGAGGAGAAAAGAACCATCATGGCTCTGTTTGCTTATCTAACAGCCAGGCTTGGGATTCCATGGCTGTCTCTACCTCACTATGGAGGAAGTCAGAGGGAAAGGCCTAACTTTGGTCATCCCAGGGCTCAGCATCAGGAGGGCCCAGTCACGTGATGACAGCAAGGGCTGACCTTGACATGTACACCTGAGCAGCCAGGATGCTGTCTCACTGGGTCACAGAACAAAACTTCATGCAGGTCAATTGCCCAAAGCTCCAGCTGTTAATCAAAACAAGCTGCCCCCTGGTGAATGGCAGCGCTCGGGACGAGCTCTCCTTGCTCTTGGGGTCACTAGCATCTTCCTGTCCCCTCCTGAGTATCATACCCACACTTCTCAGGCAGGAGTTTGAGGGCTTGAAAGAGAGAACCTGACGCTGACTGACCCATGAAAGGACACCACAAAAGTGACCCTCCATGCCTCTAGCCCACATCCGTCTTCTCTTTCCCTGTCTTTCCCTCCCCTTTCTGTTCTTCAGACTAACACTGAGTCCTCTTTCCCCGCCAGGTTAAAGCTCACCTCCAAAGCAACCCCCCAATTGAGGGTCCCTTCAACTACAAATACACCCGCTGTCTCTGTGAAGATAATCCGTTAACCTTCTTCTGGGACTTTCAGACCAACAGTAAGTATAAGTGTTGTCCAAGTAAGGAGTTATCCTCCCACCAGTGAGGAAGACCAGAAACAAATGTTCAGCACAAGCTCTGGGGGAGGAATAGATGGGTGGCTAGGTAGGAGGTCCCCAGGAGGAGCCCATGGGGACACAGCCCAGGCTCTAAAAGGGAGGTAATACGTGAGAAAGGCTAAGAAGAGAAAACAGCCGGGCGCGGTGGCGCACGCCTGTAATCCCAGCACTTTGGGAGGCTGAGGCTAGGAGGATCGCGATTTCAAAGCCAGCCTCAGCAATGGCGAGGCACTTAGCAACTCAGTGAGACCCTGTCTCTAAATAAAATACAAAAAAAGGGCTGGGGATGTGACCCAGTGGTCGAGTGCCCCTGAGTTCAATCCCTGGTACCAAAAAAAAAAAAAAAAAAGGGCTGGGGATGTGGCTCAGTGATTGAGCACCCCTGAGTTCAATCCCTGGTCCCCCCCCCCAAAAAAAAAAAGAAGAGAAAACAATTTGCAAATGGTTTGAGGAATATGATCTTTGTCCTCATCTCTTCCAGAGACTGCAAAAATTGCAATAATGGTTGACATAATTAAGGAGAAAAATATCTGTGGTGAAGATATTTCAGTGGTTCCCAACAATGCAAACCGATATTATGCTCTGCGTACCCTGTACATATATTAATGGAGACCCCTTCTGTGTTCACCAGCACCCATGTGGTTTTCTCCAAGTAAGCTTGGCTGGGGTACCTGTTGTGGTCTGTAAAATAAACTGTTCAAAACTTCCCCATGTTTTATTGTGTCTTGCCTCCAAAATCTATTGTGAAAAACTCAAAATACCCTAAGTTTCTAGAACATTAATCTTTCAAAGAAACTTTATTAAGGAAATGTACGTTCTCACCACCCCATACCTTTTGGAATAAAGATGGAAAAAAGAAGAAGCAGGGAAGAAAAGAGCCATTCTCACAGACAGGAAAGGCAGTAACCCCAAAACCCAGCTAATAAGAGGCAGAGACAGGATGGGCAGCCAGGCCTCCTTACTTCTTGGTCTTCCTCCATCCTATTGCCCTCGAGATCTGCCTTGAGATTCCAGGGGATGGGACTTTATTCTGCATGTGGTGAAGTCAGGCTTCTTTTCAACCAGTGACAAAGGACTATGACACTCAGGGACACTGGGTTCCTGTGCAGCCTGCCTGAGGAGTTGAGCTATAATACAGGAGGCTGGAACAGAACTGAGGAAGTCCCAAGGGGCTTCATGAGAGAGGGCAAGCAAGTGCTTCCTGATAGAAGAAGGGGGATGTGACTAAGTTCTGGGCCACAAAGTGGGCAGAGGGCACTCTGGCAGATGGCACAGCAAGTCACCAAGACCCTAAACTGTGAAATGGTGGCATGTTCTGGGCAGGTAGCACTTTGATATCAGGAAGGACTGAGTGGAAGCAAGAGGGCTAGAGTGCCTTGTGCTGAGGGGCAGAAGAACAATCAGGAGACAGAGTGTGTCTGGACAAGAATGTGGGACCTCGTCCTCCAGGCCAGGGCTCCCAAACAGGTATCAGAATCCAGGACAGGAAATCATCATCATTGGAAAATACCATTTCATATATTAATGAGAACAATGAAATGATTATATGCTGAACATGTATCAAAAATATGCTGAATATTAATATTTATGGGCTTTGTCACATACCCTGTTAAAAACCAATATACAAAATAAGTATTTAGTCACTTAGTAAATATTTATCAATTACCTATACATGCCATCTCATCCTATAGGTGCTTAGTGTTACAGAAGTGAATTGGCAGCCCCAGCAAAAGCAAGGTGCTGAGCAACTCAGTGAGACTCTGTCTCTAAATAAAATACAAACTAGGGCTTGGGATGTTGCTCGGTGGCTGAGTGCCCCAAATATCCAATCCCTGGTACTATAAAAAAAAAATGGGGGTAAATTGGGAATTTTTGATCTCAATCTTATGAAACTTACATTCTGCCTGGTAGGTAGAAAATAAACAAAGAAATATTATTTTTCCTTTATTTATGGGAAAATTGAGATGAGAGGAGGTGAGTGATTTGCAAATAGCCAGCAAGCAGCAGAGCCAGGATTTGAACCCTGCAGGCAGCCTGACAGCGACCACACTGCCCACTTCCCTGCACACTCTCCCAGGGGCCTCCCTTGGCCCTGTGAGGACCTCTGCAGGTAGCCTCTCAAACTGCAAACCTCAGCCCCTGCTCACCTCCTCTGTACAACTGTACCTCCTGCAGTTCCTTCATCCTCTGATGCACCTAGAATTTTGCATTGTCTAGAGTGGGACTGTCCAATAGAAATATATACAAAATTTATTTAAGCTACAGATGCAATTTTGAAATTTCTAAAGATCCACATTTTTTTTTCAAAAAGCCAAAAGAAATAGGTGAAATTAAGTCAATTCTGTATTTTATTTAACCTAATATAGTCTAAATATTATTTCAGTATGTAACTAATATAAAAAATCATTGATGACATGCTTTAAGTTCTTTGATTCATGTTATCTCTTTGAAATTAACTGGGTGGTTTACATGTACAACATACCCAAGGACTAGCTCCCTTCTCGGGAGTCAATGGCCACCTGTGGCTGGTGGCTAACAAATTAGACTGTGCACTTGGCAAACATTTCCATGGTCTTGGGAGGTGCTGTTGGCCACATTCTTCCTCGTGCAGAAGCACTCAGACTCCACCTTCACCTTTGGCATTACCACTACTATCCTTGGACTACTGAACATATCTATCTATCTATCTATCTATCTATCTATCTATCTATCTATCTATCTATCTATCTATCTATCTTTCCTTCTCTGAAAACATCTTTTCTGCTGACATTTTCTGACTTCCCTCCTTCCTTTCAGAAAACAGTCGGTTATGTCAGCCCTCTTTGTGGCTTGACATTTCTTAATCCTTAGCTGAAGCACTGTTTTGAGTCCCGAGGGCAATTTACAGTCTGCTTAGTGCTGGTGAACGTCTCTCAGAGGAAATCGCCAGAGCTGTGCAGGTGGAAACACTAACCGGTAGAGTGCCTTGGGTGGTGACTAATGGCCAGCACACACAAATATAAACCTGGGAAGCTTCTATAAAATCAGTCAGGTATGTCTGGGTGTTTTATATGTGGTCATGGTAGGAATAGGGAGGAGGTCATTCAATACCTGAAAAACCTCCTAATTTACCCTATTCTGAAAAATTCAAAGCCCAGAAATGGCCAGCTCTTGACCTCCACAGACAGGAGGATGAGGTTTTTCATTAAGGCCATGTCATCTTGGGTTTCCATGACCTACTTTACAAACCATGATAATTAAGTTCTAAAAGAATAAAAGTTGATTTATATGGAAAGGTATCCTCATCGGGTCATCCAGGCACAAATAAGGGCAGAATCATGACCCAGGCAGGTGATATCCTGATCCTTTCACTGAGTCAAGAGTCAGGAAGGAACCTAGAAAACTTCTGGATTTTCTCCCACAACTGCAGATCTGTGAGGATGTATATCCAAAAAAGGAAAAAAGAAAAAGTTTGCAGAGTCAGAATAGGGAAGTTTTCTTCTTGATTTCCTGAGTCTGGTTTATTTCATTTAGCATTTTATTCTCCAGTTTCATCCAATTATTAGACATTGAAATATTTTCTTTTTTCTTTACGGCTGAATAAAACTCCATTGTTTCAAATTTCACCCCTATTTATTATATGAAGTTTAATACACTGCACAAAATTCAATAAAAAGTGAATCAAAGACCTGGGAATTATACCAGAAACCCTGCATCTGCCAGAAGAAAAATGTAAGGACAACACTTCAACACGTCGTCAGCCTAACAACCAGCTTTCTTAGCAAGACTCCTACAGCACCATCAGTAAAATCAAAAATCAACAAATGCAATGGAATTAAGCTAAAAAGCTTCTTCACAGCTTAGTGATCAATAAGAATGTGAAGAGAGAGCCTACAGAATAGGAGAAAATCTTTGCCCCACGCCCACTCACCTCAGACAGGGTATAAATATCTAGGATACACAAAGAACTCAAACTTAACACCAAAAAAGTAGATAATCCAATCAATAAATGGGCAAAAGAACTAAACAGACATTTCTCAAAAGAATAAATAAATGAAAAACTGTTTGGCATTCCTAGCAATTAGAGAAATGCAAATTAAAACTACACTGAGATTTCATCTCATTCCAGTTAGATTGGCAATTATCAAAAATACAAGTAAAAATAAATGTTGGTGAGGATGTGGGGAAAAGGTAGTCTCGCACATTATTGGTGTGACTCCAAACTGATACAACTCCACTGAAAAGCAGTATGGGGATTCTTCCAAAAGGTAGGAATGGAACCCACCATTTGGTCCAGTTATCACACTCCTAACTCTATATACAAATGATTTAAAATAAGCATACTACAGTGATACAGACACATCAATGTTTATAGCAGCACAATGCACAAGGCTAAGCTATGGAGCCAAACTACATGCCCTTCAACTGATTTTGGATAAAGAAAAAGTGTTATATATATATCCAATGGAGTATTATTCAGCCATAAAGAATGACTTTATGGGCTGGGATTGTGGCTCAGCAGTAGAGCACTCGCCTAGCACGTGCGCGGCTCGGGTTCCATACTCAGCACCACGTAAAAATGAATAAAGGCATTGTGTACACCTAAATAAATAAACATTAAAAATAGAATGACTTTATGATATCTGCCAGTAATGGACGGTTCTGGGGGGACTAACATGGTAAGTGAAAAAAGCCAATCCAAAGAAACCAAAGGTTGAATGGTTCCTCTCAAGGGAAGGGAGGGGCATAGGAAAAGGAAACAGTAGAATGGATCTGACACACTTTCCTATGTACATATGTAAATATCCCACAGTGAATCTCACCATCATGTACATCCACAAGAAATTAATTTTAAAAAATAATTATGAGTAAATGGCAGAAAGATCAATGGAGGGAAGAGACCAGGTACAAGGGAAGGGAAGAGGAAGGAGAGGTACTGGGGTCTGAACTAGAATAATCTATATTCCATGATGGTATAATTATATCTAAATGGATTATTTGCCATGTATAACTAATAAGAACCAATAAAATAAAATAAAATAAATTTAAACTCCATTGTGTATATGTACCACAATTTTTATCCATTCATATGTAGATGGACACTTGGTCTGGTTCCATAATTTGGCTATTGTGTATTCTGCTGCTAAAAACATTGGTTTACATGTTTCAGTATATCATGCTGATTTTAGTTATTTTGGAGATATTCTGAGGAGTGGGGTAGCTGAGTCCTATGATGGTTCCATTCCTAGTTTTTTGAGAAAAGGAAATTCCATGCTGTTTTCCAGAGTGCTGGTACTAATTTTTCTTTCCCCACATCCTTGCCATTATTTATTATTCTTTCTATTCTTAATAATTGTCATTCTGGACAAATCCTCAGAAAGAGAAACTAGGAAATACACCCCATTTACTATAGCCTCAGGGGGGAAAAAAAATATTTGGAAATCAACTTAACAAAAGAAGTGAAAGACCTCTACAATGAAAACTAAAGCATGTTTAAAAAAAAAGAAATTAATGAAAATCTTAGAAGATGGAAAGATCTACCTTGTTCCTGGATAGGTAGAACTAATATTGTCAAAATGACCATTCTCCCAAAAGCACTACACAGATTCAATGCAATCCCAACCAAAATCCCAATATCATTCCTCATAGAAATAGAAAAAGCAATCATGAAATTCATCTGGAAAAATAAGAGACCCAGAATAGCCAAAGCAATTCTTAGCAAGAAGAACGAAGCAGGTGGCATTACTATTCCAGACCTTAAATTGTACTAAAAAGCAATAGTAACAAAAACAGCATGATACTGGCATCAAAATAGACCAGTTGACCAATGGTAAAAACAGAAAACACAGAAACCCACACACCTACAGTTATCTTGTATTAGACAAAGGTGCCAAAAACGTTCACTAGAGAAAAGACAGCCTCTTCAAAAAATGGTGTTGGGAAAACTGGAAATCCTCATGTAATAAAATGAAATTAAGCCAGGCGCGGTGGCGCACGCCTGTAACCCCAGCAGTTGGGAGGCCGAGGCAGGAGGATCACGAGTTCAAAGCCAGCCTCAGCAATGGCGAGGCACTTAGCAACTCAGTGAGACCCTGTCTCTAATAAAATACAAAAAAGGGCTGGGGATGTGGCCCAGTGGTCAAGTGCCCCTGAGTTCAATCCCTGGCACCAAAAAAAAAAAAAAAAAAAAAAAAAAAAAATGAAATGAAATCTCTTTCTCTCACCATGCACAAAACTTAACTCAAAGTGGATCAAGGACCTAGGAATTAAACCAGAGACCTTGTACCTAATAGAAGAAAAACTAGGCCCAAATCTCCATCATGTTGGTTTAGGCTCCAACTTCCTCAATAAGACCCCTGTAGTGCAAGAACTAAAACCAATAATCAATAAATGGGATGGATTCAAACTAAAAAGCTTCTTCTCAACAAAAGAAACAATCAGTGAGGTGAATAGAGGACCTACAGAATGGGAGAAAAATCTTTACCACAAGCACATCAGATAGAACACTAACCTCAAGGATTTATAAAGCTCTTAAAAGCCTTAACACCAAAAAAACAAATAACCCAATCAATAAATGGGCCAAGGAACTAAACAGACACTTCTCAGAAGATGATATACAAACAATCAACAAATATATTAAAATATGTTCAAAATCTCTAGCGATTAGAGAAATGCAAATCAAAACAACTCTAAGATTTTATCTTACTCCAGTCAGAATGGCAGCTATCAAAAAAACAAACAACAATAAATACTGGCGAGGATGTGGGGAAAAGGCACACTCTTACATTGCTGGTGGAACTGCAAATTGGTGAAGCCAATCTAGAAAGTAGTATGGAGATTCCTAGGAAAACTTGAAATGGAACCACAATTTGACCCAGCTATCCCACTCCTTGGCCTATTCCCAAAGGACTTAAAAACAGCTTACTACAGGGACACAGCCACATCAATGTTTATAGCAGCACAATTCACAACAGCTGGATTGTGGAACCAACCCAGATGCCCAACAGCAGATGAATGGATAGGGAAACTTTGGTATATATACACAATGGAACACTACTCAGCACTAAAAGAAAATAAAATCATGGAATTTGCAGGTAAATGGATGGAGTTGGAGAAAATAAAGCTAAGTGAAGATAGCCAATCCCCAAAAAACAAAGGTCAAATGATCTCTTTGATATGAAGATACTAACTTATAAAGGCAAGAGAGAGGGAATGAGTGGAATGAAAGAGCTTTAAATAGAACAAAGAGGGGGGAGGGAGGAGAAGGGGTCAGGGGATAGGAATAATGGCAGCCTGCATTATCCATGATTACCCTAAATACATGTGTGAAGACACAATTGTTGTAAAAATATATAAAACTAGCAACTTGAAAAATTGTGCTCTTTATATGTAATATGAAATAAAATGTACTCTGCAATCATGTATAACAAATTAGAAAAATAACAAATTTTTAAAAATAATTGTCATTCTGACTATAGTGACATGAAATCTCAATGTAGTTTTGATTTGCAATTCCCTATTGGTAAGATATTCAACATTTGTTTATATGT
Source organism: Tamias sibiricus (assembly GCA_025594165.1). Classification (NCBI taxonomy): domain Eukaryota; kingdom Metazoa; phylum Chordata; class Mammalia; order Rodentia; family Sciuridae; genus Tamias; species Tamias sibiricus. The sequence goes on along the minus strand of CM046664.1, from coordinate 142,653,004 downwards.
TTTTTTGATATTTGTATTTCTTCTTTTGAGAATTGTCTGTTTAGTTCTTTTGCCCATTTATTGATAGGATTGTTTTGAGGGGTGTTAAGCTCTTTGAGTTTTTTATATATTCTGGGCTATGGATCCCTTGTCTTAGGAGCAGGTGACAACAATCTTCTCCCATTCTATAGGCTCTCTCTTCACATTCTTGTTTTCTAATTGTGAAGGTGATTTTTAATCTTATGTCATCCCATTTATTAAATCTTGGTTTTATTTCTTAAACCTGAGGAGTCTAGTTAAGGAGGTTGGTGTCTGTGCCAATATTTTCCAGTGTTAAGCCTGTTTCCTTCTAAGAGTTGTGAAATTTGGGTCTAATTCCTAAGTCTTTGATCCACTTTGAAATGACTTTTGTGCAGGCTGAGAGATAAGTATCTAGTTTCATTTGTCAATGTGTGGATATCCAGTTTTCCCAGAACTTTTTGTTAAAAGAACTATCTTACCTCCAACATGTATTTGTCACCTTTGTCAACTATGAGATAACTGCATCTATGTTGATGTGCTCTGTGTCCTCTATTCTATTACATTTGTCTTCATGTCAATTTTAGTGCAAATACCATTCTGTTTTTGTTACTGTAGTTCCGTAGTATAATTTGTGTTCTAGTATTGTGATGCCTCTAGTGTCACCCTTCTTCTTCAAGATTGCTTTGGCTATTCTAAGTCTCTTATTCTTTCAAATGAATTTTAGAATTTTTTTCTAGTTTTATGAAGAATGGCATTGGTATTTTAATGGGAACTGTTTTGAATCTCTACAATGCTTTTAGTAGAGATTTTTATGCCATTTTGATATTTTAATACCTCCTATACAAGAACATAGGCGGTCTTTTCATCTTCTCAAATTTTCTTCAATTTCTTTCTTCAGGGTTCACTATTTTTCATTGCATAGGTCTTTTACTTTCTTGATTACATTTATTCCCCAGTATTTTATTTTATTGTATTTTATTGTATATTTTATGGAGGCTATTGTGAATGGGATAATTTTCTTAAATTCTTTCTCAGAAGATCTATTATTGGAGTATAAGAAATCTATTGATTTATGTATGTTGATCTTGTATCCTGTTACTTTGCTATATTTGTTTTTCAACTCTAGAAGTCTTCTGGTGGAATTTTTTGAGTCTTCTAAATATAGGATTATGTCAGCACACACAGATAATCTGACTTTTTCTTTGTGTATCTCTTTATTTTCTTCTCTTGCCAGATTATACTATCTAGACTGTCAAAGATTATGTTGAATAGGAATGGTGAGAGTGGATATCTTTGTCTTGTTTCTTATTTTAGAGGAAAAGTTCCTAGTTTCTCTTCCTTCAATATGATATTGACCTTGGGTTTGTCATATGTAACTTCTACCATGTTGAGGTAAGTTCCTCTTATCCCTAGTTTCTCCAGCATTTTAAACATGAATGGGTGCTGGACTTTTTCAAATGTTTCTTCTGCATCTATTGAAATAATCAGGCAATTCTTTTCCTTAAATCTACTAATGTGGTGAATATCCATTGATTTGCATATGTTGAACAAAACTTTCATCCCTGGGATAAAACCCACTTTATGATTTTTGAGCAGCTGGCTAATATTTCATTAAGGATTTTTTTTTATTTTTTTTAATAATTTTTAATATGTACAACTCATAGTGCATGTATTTAGCATCTTTTTACATACAACTGTTTGTATACAAAGTATATTCGTACAATTCAGGTCTTCAATCATGCAGTTAGGAAAATGATATCCATGTCATTCAACCACCTTTTCTTATTTCTATTTTTTTTCCTTTTTCTCCCCCTCCCTCCCCCCTTGCTCCCTCCCTTCCCCTCCCTTCCCATTGACCATTCTGGTGTTCCTCTAGTCCTCCTATGTACCCCCCCCCCATCCAACAATACTATGAACTAGCCTCCTTATATTAGAGAAAACATTTGGTACTTGGATTTTTGAGACTGACTAACTTCACTTAGCATTATGTCTTCCAACTTCATCCATTTACCTGCAAATGCCGTTAATTTATTTTCTTTTATTGCTGAGTAAAATCCCATTGTGCATATATACCACATTTTCTTAATCCATTCATCTACTGAGGGACATCTAGGTTGGTTCCACAACCTAGCAATTGTGAATTGTGCAGCTACAAACATTGAGATAGCTGTGTCACTGTAATATGCTGTTTTTAAGTCCTTTGGGAATAGACCCAAATAGACCCAGGAGTGGGATGGCTGGGTCATAGGGTAGTTCCATTCCCAGTTTTCCAAGAAATCTCCATACTGCTTTCCATAATGGTTGCACCATTTTGCAGTCCTACCAGCAATGTATGAGTGTGCCTTTTTCCCCACATCCTCTCCAACATTTATTGTTGCTTGTGTTCTTGATAGCTGCCATTCTGACTGGAGTGAAGTGAAATCTTAGAGTAGTTTTGATTTGCATTTCTCTGATTGCCAGCGATGTTGAACATTTTTTCATGTATTTGTTGATTAATCATGTATCTTCTTCTGAGAGTGTCTTCTCAATTCCTTAGCCCATTTATTGATTGGGTTATTTGTTTTTTTTGGTGTAAAGTTTTTTAAGTTCTTTATATATTCTAGAAATTAGTGCTCTGTCTGATGTGCATGTATTAAATATTTGTTCCCAATTAGTTGGCTCTCTATTCACCTCACTGATTGTTTCTTTTGCTGAAAAGAAGCTTTTTAGTTTAAATCTATCCATTCATTAATTCTTGGTAGTAATTCTTGCGTTACAGGATTCTTATTAAGGAACTTGGGGCCTAATCCGACATGTTGGAAATTGGAGCTTACTTTTTCTTCTATTAGGCATATTGTCTCTGGCCTAATTCCTAGGTCCTTGATCCACTTTGAATTGAGTTTTGTGCATGGTGAGAGATAAGGGTTTAATTTCAATTTGTTGCATATGGATGTCCAGTTTCCCAGCACCATTTGTTGAAGAGGCTATCCTTTCTCCACTGTACATTTTTGGCGCCTTTGTCTAATATAAGATAGCTGAAATTATATGTATTAGTCTCTTTGTCCTCAATTCTGTACCATTGGTCCACCAGTCTGTTTTGGTGCCAATACCATGCTGTTTTTGTTACTATTGCTCTATAGTATAATTTAAGGTCTGGTATGGTGATGCCCCTTGCTTCAATTTCTTGCTCAGGATTGCTTTGGCTATTCTGGGTATCTTATTTTTCCAGATGAATTTCATGACTGCTATTTCTATTTCTTTGAAGAATGACATTGGGATTTTGATTGGAATTGCAATAAATCTGTATAATGCTTTTGGTAGTATGGACATTTTGACAATATTGATTCTACCTATCCAAGAGCTAGGTAGGTCTTTCCATCTTCTGAGTTCTTCTATAATTTCTTTCTTTAGTGTTCTATAATTTTCTTTATAGAGGTCTTTCACCTCTTTCGTTAGGTTGATCCCCAGGTATTTTGTTTTTTTAGATGCTATTGTAAATAGGGTAGTTTTCATCATTTCCCTTTCAGAGGCTTTGTCGCTAATGTACAAAAATGCCTTTGACTTATGTGTATTGATTTTGTATCCTGCAAATTTGCCAAATTTATTTACTATTTGTAAAAGTTTTCTGGTAGAGGTTTTTGGGTCTTCTAGGTAGATAATCATGTCATCAGCAAATAGTGCTAATTTGAGCTCTTCTTTTCCTATCTGGATCCTTTAATTTTTTTCATCTGTCTAATTGCTCTGGCCAGAGTTTCCAGTACTATGTTAAATAGCAGTGGTGAAAGGGGGCATCCCTGTCTTGTTCGAGTTTTTAGAGGGAATGCTTTCAATTTTTCTCCATTTAAGATAATGTTAGCTCCGGGCCTTGCATAAATAGCTTTTATAATGTTGACATATGTTCCTGATATTCCTAGTTTTTCCAGTGTTTTGAACATAAAGGGGTGTTGAATTTTGTCAAATGCTTTTTCTGCGTCGATTGAGATGATCATATAATTTTTGTCTTTAAGTCTATTGATGTGATGTATTATGTTTATTGATTTCTGAATGTTGAACCAGCCTTGCATCCCTGGAATAAACCCCACTTGATCGTGGTGCACTATCTTTTTGATATGTTTTTGTATCTGATTTGCCAGGATTTTGTTGAGGATTTTTGCATCTATGTTCATTAAAGATATGGGCCTGAAGTTTTCTTTTTTGGATGTGTCTTTGCCTGGCTTTGGAATTAATGTGATATTGGCCTCATAGAAAGAGTCTGGAAGAGCTCCCTCTTTTTCAGTTTCTTGAAATAGTTTGAAGAGCAATGGTATTAGTTCTTCTTTGAAAGTCTTATAAAACTCGGCTGTAAACCCATCAGGTCCTGAACTTTTCCTTGTTGGTAGCTTTTTGATGGCATTCTTCTATTTCTTCGCTTGTAATCGGTCTGTTTAAGTTGTGTATAGCCTCCATTTCCAGTTTAGGCAAATCATACGACTCAAGAAATCTGTTGATGTTTTCAATATTTTCTTTTTTTAAAAAAAAAAATTTATTTATTTGCTTTAGTTGTACACAATGCAATGCATTTATGTTCATGTGGTGCTGAGGATCGAACACGGGTCGCCCACATGCTAGGCGAATGCTCTACCGCTGAGCCACAACCCCCGCCCAATATTTTCTGTTTTATTAGAATATAAGTTTTCAAAGTAATTTCTAATTATTTTCTGTATCTCTGAGGTGTTTGTTGTGATATTCCCTTTTTCATCACGAATGTTAGTAATTTGAGTTTTTTCTCTTCTTCTTTTTGTTAGCATTGCTAAGGGTCTGTCAATTTTGTTTATTTTTTCAAAGAACCAACTTTCAGTTTTGTCAATTCTTTGAATGGTTTCCTTAGTCTCAATTTCATTAATTTCTGCTCTGATTTTAATTATTTCTTGTCTTCTACTGTTCTTGGTGTTGGTCTGTTCTTCTTTTTCTAGTGCTTTGAGGTTTGATGTTAAGTCATTTATTTGTTGGTTTTTTTTTTTTTTTTTCCTCTTATGGAATGAACTCAGTGCAATGAATTTTCCTCTTACTACTGCCTTCATAGTGTCCCAGAGATTTCTATATGTTGTATCTGTGTTCTCATTTACCTCTAGGAATTTTTTAATCTCCTCTTTGATGTCTTCTTCAACCCCTTGTTCATTCAGTAACACGTTGTTTAGTTTCCAGTTGTTGGAGTAGTTTTTCTTAATCCTTGTTTTGTCATTTATTTCCAATTTCATCCCTTTATGGTCTGATAGAATAGGGTAGTATCTCTATTTTTTTATACTTGCTGAGAGTTTCATTATGACCTAATATATGGTCTATTTTGGAGAAGGAGCCATGTGCTGCTGAGAAAAAAAAGTGTATTCGTTTACTGAGGGATGAAATATTCTATATATGTCCGTTAGGTCTAAGTTGTTAATTGTTTTAAGGAGGCTTAAAGTTTCTTTTTTTAGCTTTTGTTTGGATGATCTATCCATTGGTGAGAGAGGTGTATTGAAGTCCCCTAGAATAACTGTGTTGTGGTCTATTTTACTCTTGAACTTGAGAAGAGTTTGTTTGATGAATGTAGGTGCTCCATTATTTGGGGCATATATATTTGTGATTGTTATATCCTGTTGATGAATGGTTCCCTTGAGTAGTAAGAAATACCCATTTTTGTTTCTCTTGATTAGTTTTGGTTTGAAGTCTACCTTATTTGATATGAGAATGGAAACCCTGCTTGTTTTCTGCCAGCCATGTGAGTGATAAGACTTTTCCCAGCCTTTCAATTTCAGTCTGTTGATGTCTTTTTCTATGAGGTGTGTTTCTTGGAGACAGCAAATTGTTGGGTCATTTCTTTTAATCCATTCTGATAATCTGTGCCTTTTGATTGGTGAGTTTAGTCCATTAACATTCAGGGTTATTATTGAGATGTGATTTTTATTCCCATCCATTTTTATTTGAATTATGGTCTTTAGCTTGATTTCGTTTCTCTTCTGGTTGGTATTTCCCTTAGTTTAATATCTCCCTTTGTTGATTTTCGTTGATATCTTTCTCTTCTTCTTCATGGAAAATGTTGCCCAGGATGTTCAGAAGTGCTGGCTTTCATGTTGTGAAATCTTTTAGCTTTTGTTTGTCGTGGAAGGTTTTTATTTCATCTTCAAATCTAAAGCTCAATTTTGCTGGATATAAGATTCTTGGTTGACATCCCTTTTCTTTCAGAGCTTGAAATATGCTATTCCAGGATCTTCTTGCTTTTAAGGTCTGGGTAGAAAAATCTGAACATAGTCTGATTGTTTTCCCCGTATATGTAATCTGCTTCTTTTCTCTTGTGGCTTTTAGTATTCTCTCCTTGCTCAGTGTATTAGGCATTTTCATTATAATGTGTCTTGGTGTGGATCTGTTGAGATTTTGTTTGTTTGGTGTTCGGTATGCCTCTTGAACTTGGTTTTCCCATTCATTCCTCAAGTTTGGAAAATTTTCTGTAATTATTTCGTTAAATAAATTACTCATTCCTTTGGCTTGAAATTCTGCCCCTTCCTCTACGCCAATCACTCTTAAGTTTGGTCTTTTTATGCTGTCCCATAATTCTTGGATGTTATGTTCTTGATTTCCAACGAGTTTTGCTGTATAGTCTAAATTCTTCTCTATGATATATATTTTGTCTTCATTGTCTGAGGTTTTTTCTTCCAAGTGGTCTACTCTGTTGGAGATGCTTTCAATTGAACTTTTATTTTGGTTTATTGCTTCTTTCATTTCAGGAATTTCTGTTTGGTTTCTCTTTAGAGACTCTATTTCCCTATTGAAGTAATCTTTTACTTCCTGTATTTGTTTTGTAGTTCTTTGTCAAGATGATCTTTTGCCTCCTGTACTTGCTCCCTCATCTTATTTTTTAGTTCATTTTTAAGTTCCCTAAACATTTGGAATATGTAATTTCTAAATTCCATCTCTGGCATTTGACCAACTGTGTTTGCCATGGAATCTACTGATGAGGTATCTTGATTTGTTTGTGTCACTTTCTTACCTTGTTTTTTCATGTTGCTTGTGTGTCTTTTCTTCCTGCACTGTGGGACCTTGACTATTCCGATTTTACCTTAAAGCCTTATGTTGTTCCTGTAGTACAATGCTATCAGATCCCCTTATAATTCCTTTACACTTTAAAACCTATCACTTTCTATTCCAAAACTCCAAGTTTGATCACAATGTACAAATTTGATTAACCCAGATATAATTTCCAATTTACTCTGTACGCTTCTGATGGGGCTTTATAACTTCAAGTATTGGATACAGAGGTGTTATGTTTAGGAAGAAGGAAGTGTCTTGAATTGTTCTTTCTTGGAAAGTATGAAAAGGGAGTTCTATTGAAGTGGTTTAGTGGAAGTGGTTTAGTATCAGTATACGAGAGGAGAAAGAGAATGGAGTAGACAATTAGGTGGAAAGACCAATTTATATATAAAGTAAGATGGAAAAGAAAAAAATGATAAAAGAGTAGAAATTGGTGTAAGAGAGAGGAGAGAGAATCAAGAAAATAGAGAGTAAACTATATATAACACCGCTTTGCTATCCAGTTCAATTGTGCCAGTTTTAGAAATCCCAAGTTCTGCGTAGAACTTGTTTTTGCCTCTGTTTAGTATGCACTGGCAGGGTGTAAATATGAAAGATGAAGGAGGAAGAAAAAATGCAAAAGTGAGAAGGAAGAAAAGAAGGAAAGAAAAAAGGAGCAGAAGCAAACAAACACACTGACAATCAATGCAAAAAGAGCAAAACAAAACAAAGCCAAAAAAAAAAAAAAGAAAAAAATCCAAGTACCAAATGTTTTCTCTGATATAAGGAGGCTAGTTCATAGTATTGTTGGATGGGGGGGTACATAGGAGGACTAGAGGAACACTAGAATGGTCAAAGGGAAGGGGGCAGGGGGGGAGCAAGGGGGAGGGAGGGGGAGAAAAGAAAAAAAAAAAAGAAAAGGTGGTTGAATGAGACGGATTTCATTTTCCTAAATGCATGATTAAAGACCTGAATTGTACGAATATACTTTGTATACAAACAGTTGTATGTAAAAAGATGCTAAATTCATGTACTATGAGTTGTACACATTAAAAATTATTTTAAAAAAAAAAGAAAAAAAGAAAAACCAATAAAACAAGCAAACCAACAACAACAAAAAAAAAGTCAAACCCCAAGTCTCAAACAAAACGGGCCCTGGGAAGCCCCCCTCTTTTTTCCTTTCCAGTTTAAGCCAACTGCATCGGACCACGTCCAGACAGTCTGCGGCCCTGTCAGTGGAGTCAAGGCTGCACCCTAGGCCAGCGGCAGAATGGCTCAGTGGAAGAATGGCTCAGGGGGGTTGTGTGTCAGCAGGTGAATGGCACCGGGAAGGGGACCCTCCAGAAGGCACCCTTTCCCCACGCCCACCCACAGTTGTAGCTTCTTGTGGCCACTGCGGTGGCCTCAGACACACCCCTGGTTACCCAAGCCTCACCCAGGTGTGCGCTGCCTTCAGAGCACTGGCAGCTCCCTGGATGTCTGCAGGTGTTCTGCCCTTCTGACTTTTCCCCTTTGTCTGGGTCAGCCACTGTACTTCTCAAAGATGGCGGTATTCTCCTCCCATTCATCAGCAGCTCCGCAGACCCTTGTGTCAGTCCAGAGCGTGCGGGATCGGCTTGGCAAGCTGTGCGAAAGAGCTCCACATGGACACCGCCCACGCCTCTAGGCCTCTTTCTATCCCTCCTCACCATCAGTTTCAAAAGCCGCTGGGTGGATGTCTCCTTGCGAGGATGTTATTAGGCAGCTGTGCCTGCCTGCAGCGCAGACAGCACTGCTTCGCACTGTGGACCACTGTGACTCTGCCCCTGCTCGTCATGGTCCAGAGAACGCTGTATTTCGCTGTCCAGAGGTGCATGAATGTCTTGGCTCCCTTTCAGTTGTAATGGAATTGCTAGTAACACGTTCAAACTTCCCATACCGCGTCTTCTAGCACCTGCATCCAGATAGCACCTCCCTCCTGTCGGCCATCTATGTGTATCTCATTAAGGATTTTTGCATACTTGTTCATCAGGGATACTGGTTTGAAGTTGAAGTTGGGTTTGTTTATTTGTTTGCTTTGTTTTATTTCTTGGTGTGTCTTTGGTTTTGTTATATGGGTTATACTGGTCTCATAGAATGTTTTGGCAATGTTTCCTTCTTTTATATTCCAGGGAATAATTTGAGGAGGGTTGGCATTAGTTCTTCTTTAAAGGTCTGGTATAACTAAGCTGACAAATACATCTGTGTCTGGGCTTTCCTTTGCTGGAAGATTTTTTAACCGCTGCTTCAATTTCATTGCTTAACATTGGTAAATTTAAGTTTTTTATATCCTCATGATTCAATTTGAGTAAGTCATATGTCTCTATGAATTTTTCAATGTCTTTAAGATTTTCTAGTTTATTGGAGTAAAAAATTTCAAAATAGTTTGGAACGATCCTCTGGATTTCATAAGCATCTGTGTTTATACCTCCTTTTTCATCTCTAATTATATTGATTTGGTACTTTTATATCTTTTGATTAGTTTAGCTAAAGATTTGTTGATCTTATTTAATTTTTCAAAGAAACAATACTTTGTTTCATTTGTCTGTTGTATTTTTTTATTTCTCAATTTTATTAATTTCAGTTCTGATCTTAATTTTTTCCTCTCTTCTGCTGATTTGATTATTAGTTCGTTCTTCTTTTTCTAGGGCTCTGAAGTATAATGGTAGATTATTTATTTGGTATTGTATTAGTCAAGGTTCTCTAGAAGAACAGAACCAACAGGAGGTACGATTACAAAAAGGGGACTTATTAGATTGCTTACACAACTAGAAGCTGGATAGTCCAAATCATCATCTGCAGGCGGGAGAGCTAGGGGAACCAGTAGTTGTGCACTTCAAGATGCTGAAGCCTCAAACAGCATACATCAACAATGCTAACCCAGTCCGAGACATATAGAAACTCACTGGAGAATCACTGACAGAGTCCACTTTGAACATGGACGTTGACAATTTTTCTTGTGTACCTACCTGCAGGCAATTGCAGCAACCATCAAGAACCCATGCAAGAAGAATCGAGCTTGCATCTGCTGCAGCTTCCCTGTTCTTCCAACTTTTATTCTATCCAAGCCTCCAACTGATTGGATGATGCTGCCCATGCTTAGGGAGAATCTTCAATTCGATTCAGTATCCCACATGCCAATCATTCCTAAAATCATGCTCATTCACACACCCAGAAGCTTCTTAATCTTTGGTATCTCTTAATCCAATCAAGTTCACACTTTAAGTAAACCATTACATGTATCTTTATGTATTTTAACATAGGAACTCAATGTTAAAAACTTTGCCTTTACAATGGCTTTTATATTGTACCAGAGCTTTTGATATGTTCTAATTTAAATCTCATTTGTTTCTAAAAAATTTTTTTTTTCATTTCTCCCCCTGATTTTCTCTGTAATCCATTCCTCATTCAAAATGTATTATTTAATTTCCAGGTGTTCAAATGGTTTCTGCTTTTGATCTTGTCTGATTTTTAATTTCCTTCTATTACAATCTGAGAGGATGTAAGGAATTTCTCTCTCTCTCTCTCTCTCTCGGTCTCTCTCTCTCTCTCTCTCCTCCTTTGTATTTGCTAAGATTTGCTTCTTGTCTAATTGTCTATTCTTCTAGTGTGATTCTTCCCCATGTGGGTTTTCATTTTTATATTTTTATTTCTTCTGCATGAAATATTTCAGTGAATATTTTATAGTATATGCTTGCTGGTTATGAATTCTATTACTCTCTACTTATCATGAAAGGTTTTTATTTCATCTTCATTTCTAAAGGACAGTTTTGCCATATGTGGTAACTCGATTGATACCTGTTTTATTTCAGGGTCTGGTATATATTATTCCAAGACTTCCTGGTTTTTAGGGTCTGGATTGAGAAATCAGTTGAAATTGGAAATGGCTTACCAATAAATATGAAGTGCTATTTTTCTCTTACTTCTTTTAAATTTTTATCCTTATTCTTCATATAAGGCACTTGAATTTTGATGTGTATTAAGAGGATCTTTCCTGATCTTGCCTATTTGAGTTTCTATATGCATTGTGTACTTGATTTCCATATCATGCCCAAGATTTGGAAATTTTTCTAATATGATTGTATTGGAAAGTTTGAGCATTCCTTTACTTTCTGTTTCAGAGTCTTTATCTATGCAAATGATTCTTAAGTTTAGTCTCTTTACATTATCCAAAATTTCTTCAATATTCTAATCATAGTCTCTTAATATCTTTCCTTTACTGTTGATTTTACTTTAAATATTCTATACTTTGTCTTAAAGGCCTGAGAATCTGTCTTCAAAGTGATCTAACTATTGGTGACACTTCTCATTGAATTTTTAATTTGATTTATTAAGTTTTTTATTTCCATGATTTCCATTTTGGTGCTTTTTCAGAATCTCTCTTCATTAAATCTCTCACATCCCGTATTTTCTAGGTTCATCCTTACATCTTCTTTTAGACCATTAAACATTTTAGCTATGAACTTTCTAAATTTGTTCTCTGCTATTTCCTGCCTTGTGATGTCAATGGGATCAGTTGTTGAAGTGTTGTGGGCTGTTTGAGATGGTTTGTTCTCTTTATTTTTCATGCCATTTGTATGTTTACCTATCTGTTGGGATGATTATCACTTCTACTTTTATGCAAGGGACTACTTCTTAAGCTCTTTCTCTGAACAGTCCTGGACTGGGTAAATATCCAGCTGTTGTTCCTTTCACTCAATGTGTACCCCTTACTGTCCCCAGTATCGGCACCCACTCTGGTCAGCTTTTCCTTTACTTCTTCCTTTTTGGAATGTGGAGGGCTGCCTAGATCTACTCCACCATCTTGATCATATCTGATTTTAAATGAATATCCGTCTGAATGAACAAACAAGTCAATATATTAATGAAGGAATGGTTAGACAGTGTTTTGAAAGGTGATATATCATTGGGTCAATGCTATCTGTCACTAGATACATTTTTCAAGCCCACATTGATATGCATACTGAGAAACGAGTTTGTCAGGAAATTATTAGATTTAGATGGTATTATTGTTTTCTGTTGTGGCCATGACAAATTCTTACAAATGTGATGGATTAAAACAACACAGATTTTTTATCTTACTGTTATGTGAATCAGAAGTCCTGTGCAGTCTCAATGGACTACAATCAAGGCATCAGTGGGGCTGCGTTCCTTTCTAGAGGATGTAGGTCCCCTTTAACTCAATTTTTTGGAAAATTCACAGTCCCCTGTCATACAGCCCTCTCTATATTCTGGAACCAGAAGATACCATGAATGCCAAAATAACTTCAATCAGGGAACTAAATCTTTCTCATACTGTCACCTCCACATCTCTTTCTTTCTCTCTCCCCGACACCAACTCACTCTAAGTTTCTATGCTTAATAATTTGTAGAATAGATTTCCCACATAAACTTCCATAACCTTAATCACATATAATATGTCCCTTTTTCCTTGTAAAACAACAGATTCATGATTAAGGCATGGACATCCCAGAGGACCATTATTCTGTTCATCACAAATCAGTAGCAGAATACCACACTAACAAAAACAAAGTCAGATCATATGATTTGTTCCAAACATCTTCCTATAACATTTATTACTCTATCTAACTTCTGCTCTCACGCAGAGAAAATACTCCTGAAGCAATTCTTTTCTTATTTGTGATAGGATTATTAGTTGTTTACGTGAACTCTTAGTTATGGTCTGGATCTGAAATGTCCTCCCAAAAGCTCATGTGTTAGGCAATGCAGCAATGTTTAAAGGTGAAAATACTGGATTATGAAAGCTCTGGCTTCATCGATAGATTAATCCACTTGATCAAATAACAATTTGAATGGAGTAGTGGGTGGTTACTATAGGCAGGTGGAGTATGGTTGGGGAAGGTGGGTCACAGGGTCAAGGCTAGGACTATGTCGTTGTCCCTCGTCCCCACCTCTTGCTGTCTCTGATTTCTGGCTTCCATGAACTGATCAGCTTCCTTCTGCCATGTTCTTTTGCCTTAATGTTATTTCAATGCAGTTGACAAACCATGGACTGAGACTCTGAAACCATGACCCAAATAAGTCTTTCTCTAAGACTTCCTGACAACTCCTCTAAATTGTGCTTGTCTGGTATTTTGATCACAGCATTGAAAAGCTGACTAAACCATTATCCAATCTTGCTTTTATTTTGGTCTTCAGTGTTATTCAGGTAATTTTATTTTTGCTTCCATTATCAAAAACTTTGTCTTATGTTTTAGATAACTACAATGAGAAAATGCACAACTAAGATTTTCTCCACAAAGTAAGCTTCATTGGTATAGCAGACTTTCTTATCTGGGCCATTCCAAGCTGCTTTGCATAGCTTGCTTTACCTCTAGCAGTTCTTCACACATAAACAACGTTAGTAACTCTGGCATTTTGACTCCTTCTTGTCCCCATTGAGAACTTGTGTGTGTTTTCTAAAAACAAGGAATACATTGAATTTTCTCCCAGTTGTTCAAAATGTAATTTACTTTCCCAGTCCTTGTTAGTAGGTCAACAGGTTGTCATTCTTAGAATAAAATTGAAGGCCTTCAAATGTTCCTAAAACATATTACCCAATGAATATTGTGCTTAATTATATGAATTAATCAAGACTTAGATCGCAATGGGTTAGGTAAGATTTAGAAATGGGTAAAAGGTTATATTTTGCAAGGAAGAGTGTCGCCTCAGAGCTCATGATAGATGGTTACAGACTATATTATGATTTGCTTTCTACACTCACAAAGGCATTTTCCACTTCAGGGGTGTTTCTTGAAGGAATATGATGGGAACATTCATAAGAAAATTTGTTTTTGAATAAGCATTCCTATGATTAAATATATTTATATTTGTTGGCAGCAACATGAAATACCATTTGGACATGGGGATGCCTAGAAAGAAGTTGACAAGAGGGTCTGAGATAAGGAAAAGTCAATGTCAGAATATAGGAAAAAGAAAATAAAAAAATGAAATATGACTTTACTAGGATAGAAAAACTGTACTTTCAATTCATTCAATAGATAAAAATTGGATGGAACAATGAATGTTAAATAAATAAATGATTACTGATAGTGTAAATGAAGATTCATAAGAGAGTTATTTTCTTCAATAAACATAATATTTGAACTCATTGGTTTCCAGTTTTCATTCTTTATATAATTTATTTCAAAACAGGTTTATAAGCACTTACAACACTTAAAATCCTACAGGTGTTCTCAAGATATATAATAGACAAAAAAGATTTGAAGCAATACAATTTATCATTTTAATAATTCTAAGGATTTTTTTTACTTTATTTATTTTATTTATTTTTTCTACAATTTCCTTTTTTTAATTTATTTTTATTCTAATTTGTTATACATGCTTGCAGAGTGCCTAACCTGGACTTGGTCTTATCTCATTCTCATAAGCTAGGCCAAGTGACCCATAGTCCCCTCTCGTCCCTTGTTCACTCCCGCCTTGTCTGTTAAGCTTTTTTCCCTAAGGTCAAATGTTAATGTACTGATATAAACCAAGGTTTAATCTATGTGGTAAGAGGACAAGGATTTCTTAAAATATTAATTTACCCATAACGTTGTGTTGATTACGTTTTGGGTTTTTTGGGCAAGTAATCTTAAAGGAATTAAGAATGTTATTTCTTTAAGAGCTAAACTTGATTAATATAAAAACATCAATGTGATTGTGCTATTATTCTTTGTATATTAAGTGTGTTCATGTCTTTCAGGTATACAAGCCTTAAGGTAGAAACCTTAACAGAGCATTATATCAAGCTGGTGCTCTCCAAACTAGAGGTTGTATGGTAATTTTAAGCTCATAAAGATAACATTGGAGATTTATCTATATCTTTTAAAATGTGTTCTGCAACTGGACCTGTTATCAATAAGATATAAAGTTTTATGTTACTTTTTACACTGGGGTACAATTTAAATGTATTTTTTAAGTGGATGAGAGCCTAATCTATATAAACGTTACTATTGTAAACACAAAAACATTTTGCTACTTTTCCACAAAAAGTTCAAAGCTCTCAGCCTTTCTTTAATTTGTTTTAAATGCAATATATTGTGTTAGCTAATGTTCATGGGAACTCAAGCAACAATATATGTAAACTCTGTATAATTCTATTTAAGAAGCAAAGATCAGCTTCAGAACTAGAACACTTGACCTAAGATTTATAAAGAGCCCTACCTTACCTGAAATGAGGCTCTGGCCTCCCACCTTACTACATGTCAGAATGACTTCAAAGTATGCCAAACTTCTATTTGTTTACCTTTATGGTCAAAAGAGTGATTCTTGTTGTTAAGACTACTAGGATCTCAAACAGGGGTTATAGTATATAACTCAGTCAATGAGATATAAAGTTTTATGTTACTATGTGTTTTTACTCTTTATGTGTTTTTATTCTTGTTAATTTTATTTTGTATTTTCCTTATAAACTGTCTAAAGTTTGCCTGTTAATGTTTTGCAGAGGTATTGCTTCAAGAACACAACCTGGTTAATTTAAGCCATCACCTACAGGACAGATAGGATAGCACAGACCCCAACTAATAAAAAGGGCAAATGACTGTAAGGTTATAAGCATTAAAGTTAAAGCCCAGTGCTCTCAATTTAAGATTGGTGAGACTAATTTGATAGATGTTAAAGATTAAGACTTTCAAGTTAAATTAAAAGGGCCAAGAAAACCAATATTTGGCTCTTGCCCTCAGAGTCAGTCTGAATACAGGGAACAGGAAACTTCTCTAAAGAGCTTTGCAACTCTGGGTCACATAACCTCCCAATCAGGGAGATTATGAAACCTCTGGAGAAGAGAAAGCCAATGAGTGCACGTGCTATGAAAAGGAGGATCCTTGGAGAAGGGAGACATCCCTGATGCTTCCAAGGGAAGCCACATGGTCAAGCAAGACCTGGACCCATCCCAGCAGAAAGGCACTAGCAGAACAGAAAGGCTGCTCTCAAGTTCCCCCAAGAGTTATTCCCATGGGAACTCAGCTGACATTTAAAAATAGATAGAAACAAAAGTCAGTTTGACCTGCTTCATCTTAAACACCTAGCAAAAACAGTTAAAACCAAAAACACAGCCATTCCTGGGCAAATCTTAATAATAGTTAAATGTAACTTAAGATATACACTTGCATTAGCCCCAAGAATTAGTAAGACTGGAGGCTACAAAAAAGATTCTTAGGCAGGAATGCCTGATAACTATAAAAAAAAAAAAAAAAAAAAAAAAAACAGTTTAAATGTTAAGTCACTGCCAAGTCAAAAATTTTTAGTGAGTTTAAGGCCTACAGATCTTCCTAACCTACATAGGAGGCTTAGTATTCGCTAGTATGATTATCTAGCCCTAAGTAACAGAAATAAAGGGTTCTCTACTAGACACAGAGGTTGTGCCAATAGAAAGATTTTAAAAGATCAGATAACATTAAGAATCTTAACTACCATCTTATCAGATAGACATTTGTAACATTAAATGTTGTGTTTACATTCCTGATAACTCTGGGGATGTTAAAGATTTACTTTCCCAAATAAAGGTCTTGTCCACTCTGGTCTTATTATGGGGACAACTTCTCAGCCTTCACACCTCCTGGAGAGAAATTATTGTCGTTATCATCTTCCTGGTATACACTGACATGTTCCAGATGCTGCAACATTTATTCAGTACTCGTGGTTTTTGTTTCTCTCATGGAAGCTCCAGTCCCTGATGACTTTACAACCTGTTCTTCCCCAGGCTTCAATCTGATTTGATTTCTAAAAAGGGAACCCCAAACTACTTGCCCCCATCTCGTTGCCCCCTTGAAGAAGCCAAATCTGGTTATCGTCCTGTTTCCTTACAGTAGTAAAGAGCTCCTAAAATTAGAAGGGAAATGAAGCCAGAATCTGATAGGCAGTCAGTAAAGATAGGTAAATCAAGTCAGGTCGGATCAAGAAAGCCAATTTTGAGTGAGTCCAGGGAAGTTGGAGATTCTTTGGGAGACTGTCGCCTGAGGGATTGAAATGTTAATTCCCTAAGAGCCCTTCCTCCACCCTTTTCAACAACCTACCCCAACCTGTTGCCAAGATAACCAGTCCCAGGAATTTCCCCCCACCCCCCGCTACAGGGAAATATACAGTTTTTAATTCATATGTCCTGGGCTGCACCATCCTGCCCTCCCCCCTTTAGCCTATCTGATTCCCACCTTTTAGCCATCCCAATGGGCCTCATCACAGTATGCAGGAAGGAGATAAGGGGAAGAGAGCAGGAGAACAGGGGAATCCCTGGGACATATGGAAAAGCCAGAACTGCCTCGCTTCTTGGGATATTAAGATACCAGCAACGGCCCCTTCTCCCTGCCAGGAGAAGTCTATGTTACCTCTTTTAGATAGACCCTGCTTTATATGCTTGCCTAGGCTTCAACATTCAGGGGAGCAGAACTCGTCACCAACAAAGGTTGAACAATTACAGGAACAGTTAGAAAGGGAAAATTACAACTGACACAACAATCTCATTGGGACAAAACCCCTTCATCAGCTGGTTTCTCCCAATATTGGAACCTCTAGTTGGAGTTCTCCAATTCTGTGCCTTTCTTCACTGTGTTGTAAAATTTCTGTAGGGACAACTGAGTAAAATCTCTAACCAAACCTTTAACCAGCTTCTCAGGGATTATCAACTGTTAAATACCATGAATGCATTTTCAACCACAGATGACGTCTCAAAACCTCAGGATGGACTTGTCAGATTCTAAAGGGATCAACTACACCCTGGACAACTCTTGGCCAGCCTGTTCTGAAAGGCCCTTAATCTGCTACCCTATGTTCATTATGATGACCTTGCTCACGAGCCTCCTACTCTCCATTGGCCTCTTCACCATAAGTCCTGCCTGGTGGAACACAGGCCTATGGACAATAATCCCTCTCATTTTCTTTCTCTTTGTTGTTTTCATAATAGTGTTAAGATGTTACCTATAAACTCGCAAGGCCTGCAATTCCTACATGCTCTTCAAGAGGATAGCTGGCTGATTCCCCTGGTAACCTCTGCAGAAGCTTGGATTGACACCCCCACTGATCTATGGCTTCAAGGAAACTTCATCCATCTCAGACCTGCAGAGATTCATCTTTTTTTGCACCTGCCTCCTGGGAATTTTTTTTTCACCCTCAAGCCTGACCTGCCTGTCTCGTATGCCCACATTCCCCCGCCAGTAACACCCCACATGCCCTCTTTCAGCTCAAAGTAGCCAGACTGATAGACACGACACCCTGCTTCCTAAGAAATCAAAAAAGGGGGGAATGTTAGATAAATTCCAGGCTGGCAGGCCACACTTCCCAGGTACCTTGGACAGGCCACACCTCAGGTGCCTTACTTAGCCAATCATGGCACACAGGTTCCCCTTCTGACCCCAGGCAACCTATGGAGTCAGGGGTCTCTCGGACCACCAGAGTCTCTATTTAAACCCCTACCAGGCTGAAACTCGTCCCTTTTTGCCCTTATCACCCCTTTTCATCCCTTTTCATCATTGCCCCATCTTCACCCTTCCCTCTCTTGCTGGCCTCCTTTTCCTTCCTTTGCTCCCCTCCCCTTCCTTCCCCTGCATGTGCCCCTTTGGTCCCCTCCAGCCATTAGGGGCTGGTTAAGAAACCCCTTTTACTACACAGTGGTCCCAGCGTGGGTTTCTTTGCCCTTCACATGCTACTTTCCAGATTGGTTTCACCAATTTGCAGTCCTATCAGCAATGTAAGAGTGTGCCTTTTCCCCCACATCCATGCCAGCATTTATTGTTGTTTGTATTTTTGATAGCTGTCATTCTGACTGGAATAAGATGAAATCTTAGATTTGTTTTGATTTGCATTTCTCTAATTGCTAGAGATGTTGAACATTTTTTCATATATTTGTTGATTGATTGTATATCATCTTCTGAGAAGTATCTGTTTAATTCCTTGGATCATTTATGATTGGGTTATTTGGGGTTTGTTTGTTTGTTTGTTTGTTTTTTCTTTGTTTGTTTGTTTGGTGTTAAGGTTTTTGAGAGCTTTACATATTCTTGAGGTTATGTTCTAACTGATGTGTTTGTGTTAAAGATTTGCTCCCATTCTGTAGGTTCTCTATTCACCTCACAAATTGTTTCTTTTGCTGAAAAAAAAAAAGCTTTTTAGTTTGAATCCATCCCATTTATTAGTTCTTGGTTTTAATTCTTGCGCTATAGGGGTCTTATTGAGGAAGTTCGGGCCTAATCCAACATGATGGAGATTTGGGCCTACTTTTTCTTCTATTAGGTGCAAGGTCTCTGGTTTAATTCCTAGGTCCTTGATCCACTTTGTGTTAATTTTTGTGCATGGTGAGAGAAAGAGATTTTTAATTTCATTTTATTACATGAGGATTTCCAGTTTTCCCAACACCATTTGTTGAAGAGGCTGTCTTTTCTCCAATGAAAGTTTTTAGTGCCTTTGTCTAATATAAGATACCTATAGGTGTGTGGGTTAGTCTTTGAGTCTTCTGTTCTGTACCATTAGTCACCTGGTCTATTTTGGTGCCAATACCATGCTGTTTTTGTTACTATTGCTTTATAATACAATTTAAGGTCCGCTAATGCCACCCGCTTCCCTCTTCTTGCTAAGAATTGCTTTGGCTGTTCTGGGTCTATTATTTTTCCAGCTGAATTTCATGATTGTGTTTTCTATTTATATGAGAAATGATATTGGGATTTTGATTGGGATTTCATTTAAACTGTATAGTGCTTTTGGGAGAATGGTCATTTTGACAATATTAATTCTACCTATCCATGAACAAGGTAGATCTTTCCATCTTCTAAGATCCTCTCTAATTTCTTTCTTTGGCATGCTGTAGTTTTTATTGTAGAGAACTTTCACTTCTTTTGTTGATTCCCAAGTTTTTTTTGTTGTTTGTTTTGTTTTGTTTTGTTTTTTTTGAGGCTATAATAAATGGGGTGGATTTCTTAGTTTCTCTTTCTGAAAATTTGTTGCTGATGTACAGAAATGCCTTTGATTTATGGGTATTGATTTTAATTCCAGCTACTTTGCTGAATTCATTTATTAGTTCTAGAAGATTTCTGGTGGATTTTTTTTGGATCTTCTATGCATAGAATCATATCGTCCGCAAATAGTGAGAATTTGAATTCTTCTTTTTCTATCCGTATCCTTTTAATTTCTTTCATCTGACTAATTGCTTTGGCTAGGGCTTCAAGAACTATGTTAAACAGGAGTGGTGAAAGAGAGCTTCCCTGTCTTGTTCCAGTTTTTAGAAGAAATGCTTTCAATTTTTCTCCATTTAGGATGATGTTGGCCTGGGGCTTAGCATAGATGGCCTTTAAGATGTTGAGGTATGTTCCTGTTACCCCTATTTTTTCTAGTGTTTTGAACATGGTGGGTAGCTGTATTTTCTTAAATGTTTTCTCTGGGTCTATTGAGATGATCATATGATTTTTATCTTTCAATCTATTGATATGATGAATTACATGTGTTGATTTCCCTATGTCAAACCAACCTTGCATCCCTTGAATGAACCCCACTTTATCGTGGTGCACTATCTTTTTGATATGTCTTTGTATTTGATTTGCCAGAATTTTATTGAGAATTTTGCATCTATATTCATTAGAGATATTGGTCTGAAGTTTTCTTTCTTTGATTTGTCTCTGCCTGGTATTGGAATCAGGGTGATATTGGCCTCATAGAATGAGTCTGGAAGTGTTCCCTATTTTTCTAGTTCATGAAATAGTTTGAGAAGTATTGGTGCTAGTTCTTCTTTAAAAGTCTTGTAGAACTCAGCTGCATATCCATCCAGTCCTGGGCTTTTCTTGGTTGGTAGGTTTTTTAGGGCACCCTTTATTTCTTTGCTTGAAATTAAACTATTTAAATTGTGTATATCATCCTGATTTAGTTTGGGCATATCGTGTGTTTCTAAAAATTTGTCGATGCCTTTGATATTTTCTATTTTATTGGAGTATAAAATTTCAAAATAATTTCTAATTATCTTCTGTATTTCTGTAGTGTCCATTATGATATTTCCTTTTTCATCATAGATATTGGTAATTTGCATTTTCTCTCTCCTTTTATTTATTAGCATAACTAATGGTTTATCAATTTTATTTATTTTTTTTCAAAGAAACAACTTTTTGTTTTTTTCAATTTTTATCTCAATTTTATTAATTTCAGCTCTGATTTTAAATATTTCCTATCTTCTACTGCTTTGGGGGTTAATTTGTTCTTCTTTTTCTAGGGCTTTGAGATGTAATGTTAGTTCATTTATTTGTTGACTTTTTCTTTGAAGGAATGAGCTCCATGCAATGAACTTTCCTCTTTGTACTGCCTTCATAGTGTCCCAGAGATTTGATATGTTATATCATTGTTCTCATTTACCTCTAAGAATTTTTTAATCTCATTCTTGATGTCTTCTGCAACCCATTGTTCATTCAGTACCATATTATTTAGTCTCCATTTGTTGGAATAGCTTTTATTTCTTATTTTATCATTGATTTCTAATTTCATTCCATTGTGATCTGATAGAATGTAGGGAAGTATCTCTACATTTTTATATTTGCTTAGAGTTGCTTTGTGGCTTTATATATGGTCTATTTTAGAGAAGGATCCATGTGCTGCTGAGAAGAAAGTGTATTGACTCATTGATGGATGATATACTCTATACATGTCAGTTATGTCTAGGTTATTGATTGTATTATTGAGTTCTATAGTTTTTTTTTTTTAACTTTTGTTTGGAAGATCTATCCAGTGGTGAAAGAGAGTGTGTTAAAGTCACCTAGAATTATTGTGTTGTGGTCTATTTGATTCTTGAACTTGAGAAGAGTTTGAATGTAGATGCTCCGTTATTTGGGGCATATATATTTATAACAGTTATGTCTTGTTGATCTATGATTCCCTTAAGCAGTATAAAATGTCCATCTTTATCTCTTTTGATTAACTTTGGCTTGAAGTCTACTTTATTTGATATGAGAATGGAGACCCTGCTTGCTTACATAGACCGTGTATTTTATCCCATCCTTTCACCTTCAGTCTGTGGGCATCTTTTCCTATGAGATGTGTCTCTTGAAGGCAACATATTTTGGGGTCTTTTTTTCTTTTTAATCCAATCTATTAGCCTATGTCTTTTAATTGGTGAGTTTAGGCCATTTACATTCAGGGTTATTATTGAGACATAATTTGTATTATCAGTCATTTCTTTTTTATTTTATTTATTTATTTATTTATTTATTTATTTATTATTTTATTTATTTTTTTTGTTTGTTTGTTTGTTTTTATTTAGCTTGACTTGGTTTCTCCTTTGGTTGGTTTTTTCTTTATTGTAGTTCTTCCCTTTGCAGATTTTCATTATTATTTTTCATTTCCTCCTTGTGGAGTATTTTGCCAAGAAGGTTTTGTAGTGCAGGCTTTCTTGTTGTAAACTTTTTTAGCTTTTTTTTTTTTTATCATGGAAGGTTTTTATTTCATTATCAAATCTAAAGCTTAACTTTGCTGGACATAAGATTCTTGGTTGGCATCCCTTATATTTTAGAACCTGGTATATGTTGTTCCAGGATCCCCTGGCTTTGAAGGTTTGTGTTGAAAAATCTGCTGAGATCCAAATTGGTTTTCCCTTATAGGTAATCTGACTTTTCTCTCTGTGGCCTTAAAAATTATATCTTTATTTTGTATGTTAGGCATTTTTATTACAATGTGCCTTGGTGTAGAACTGTTGTAATTTTGTACATTTGGCATCCTATAGGCCTCTTTTATTTGATTTTCAAATTCATTCTTCCTGCTTGGGAAATTTTCTGATATTATTTCGTTGAAGAGATTGTGCATTACTTTGGTTTGAATCTCTGCACCTTCCTATATTCCAATAAATCTTACATTTGGTCTTTTGATAGCATCGCATAATTCTTGGATATTCTGTTCATGGTTTCTTACCATCTTCACTGTGAGGTCAACTTCATTTTCCAGATTATATATTTTGTCGTCATTGTCTGAGGTCCTATTTCCAAGTGATCCAATCTGTTGGTGATGCTATCTATTGAATTTTTTAAGTGGCTCATTATTTCTTTCATTTCAAGGATTTCTGTCTGTTTTTTCTCAAACTCTCTATCTCTTTCTTGAAGTAATCTTTTGCTACTTGTATTTGTTCTCTTATCTCCTTGTTGGTGTCATCAATGGTTGCCCATATTTGATCTCTTATCTCTTTGTTGGAGAGATCAATTTTTGCCTGTATCTGCTCACTTAGGTAATTTTTTAAATCCCATATCATTTTAATTATGTATATCCAGAACTCCTTCCCTGACATTTCTCCTATTGTGCTTTCTATTTTTGTTGTAGTATCTTGGTTTGCTTGGGGCATTTTCCTCCCTTGTTTCTTCATAATATCTATGTGTTTTCCTCTCTTACAAGGTAAGCCTGAGGTATTACGGCTTCTGCCTTTTTGTCTTATAGTGTCCCTACAGGTTACCCGAAAACTCACTTTTTAGGGAAAGATCAATATTATAGCATTCAATGTACCCAATGTGTATCCATATATCAGTTATTTTCTGTTTTAGTATTTACATTTTGGTCACTATACACAGAAATGATGAGATCAATTATCTTTATACCATATAGTCTCTATGTTTGCATGGTAGTTTACAGTATCTAATGGTAAAAGGGGGCACTTAGGGGTTGGCTTAGATTTTTATGAGGTAGGATGTGAGAAAATAGAGGTATTAGATTATTTAACTAGTGAGAGTGTAATCATAAGAATTTGGGTGTTAGTAGAAGAACCAAAAGATAGGCATCCCCATGTAAAACTCCCTGTTAGTTCACAACAGCATAACTGGTAGCACTTTCTGGTGCAGCTTGGTCCACAGGGACCTTAGTAATGTCTTACCTGGACCTTGTTGTTGTTCCTTGGTAGTCACCTCACTATCTCAGTTTTGTGGCAGTGGCAGCTTCAAGCCTATAATTATCCTGATGTTGGGTTGTGTTTCCATGGAACTCCTGTGCAGTGTGTCTCTCTGGGCAGATGTGGGTTGCCTCTCTGATTTTGGGGTGTGGGGCCAGCCTCTATCTCCATATCTCTTCCTGACCACAGTGTGGTGGATGTCTGGCTTTTCTTGCACCCCACTCTCCACCTCCTGGGTCTCCTTCCAGTCTAGTTGTGGTGGTGGGGGTCAGACAGGCGGGTGGCAGGGCCCTTCCTTAAGCCGGGCCCTCCTCCTGCTGGCCCTAACTCCCGCCAGCGCCTGCTGTTCCTAAACCCTGTGGTTTGTGGGCCTGCAGTGGTCGGGCAGGCAGGTGGCTGGGCCCTTCCTCCCGCTGGTGACTGCTCTTCTCCCGGTCACACTGGGTGGGTGATTCTAAAGATTTTTTAAAGAAAATAGAAATATTGCTTTGATTCTTATATTTCTGTCCTTAGACCAAGTTGCAAAACCAACTTGAGAAAAGAAAAAGAATCACCTAAGCTTTGGAGAAGATACTTGAATTTACTTTAGTAAGAATCATGAAAATTTAAAGTGCACTGTAATATTTTTTACCTAGTTGACCAAATGCCTAGAGACTGATAATTCTCTGTTGGTGAAGCTGAGAAATAGGCCTTCTCAAATATTTTTCAGTGATGTGCAAAAATAATGTGACATTATGGGGATCCATTTGATAAAACCCATCAAATTTGCAAATGTATTTCTCTTTGATCCAGCAATTATACTTTTGGGAATTTACCCTGAAAATAACTCTGCAAACATGTAAAGCAATTTATAAAAAGGATTTTTCATTATAGCATATTTTCACTAGTAACATTTTGGAAAAAATTATAGTGACTACCAGTTTTAAAAACCCCTTAAATTATGGTTCATATACACAGCTAAATAAACATAGCTTTTGAAAGACTGAAGTCACTTTTAATTTTAAAAGCTATATGTTTATATATGTTCATATTATTGAAAATTATCCATATCAAAATGTTAGATTACACTAATGAAGCATAGGACATTATATAATAAATTTTGTAATGGAAAATTAGGAGCATAATGATATTTATGTTATAATCTTGCACTGCCTTATATAAACACAAGACTCTAATAAAAGTGAGTCCATATAAACGGGAGCACATGAACTGGAACAGGGATAAGATTTTAATTTATAAACTCTACTTTTATATAATTTTGATTTTTGAGTGATTAAAATGTTATTTTCAAAATAATATATTTGAATGCATAATAAACAAATGGATTAAAAAGGTGAAAAACAAGAAAGGGAAATAGATATATGAGATTAGAAAAATAGGATTTTTTTTTTTTTTTTTTTTTTTTTTTTTTTTTTTTTTTTTTTGTGGTGCTGGGAATTGAGCCCATTGAACCCATGGCCTTGTGCATGCGATGCAAGCACTCAGGAATTACTCTTAACAGAAGACAAGGACAAAGTCAATTTTGACCAACTTGACATTAAACACTTAGCAAAAACAGTTAAATCCAAAACACAGCCATTCCTGGACATTTTTAAAAAGAAAATGTAACTTAGGATATACACTCGTGTTAGACCCCAAGAGTAAGTAAAACTGGAGGAGTGCCTGATAAATATCAAGAGAAATTGCCATAACCAGAAGTTTTTAGTCAGTGTAATGACCCTTCCCAACCTCCTACACAGGTAGGTTTAATCAGTGTTTGCTAGTATGATTATCTAGCCCTAAGTACCAAAATAAAAGGATCTCTTCTAAACACAGAGGTCATACCAGTAAAACGAGTTTACAAAATCAGATGACATTAAGTAGCTCAACTACATCTTATGGGGATGGACATCTGTAACATTAAAAGTTAAATGTTGTAGCCGGGCGCGGTGGCGCACGCCTGTAATCCCAGCACTTTGGGAGGCTGAGGCAGGAGGATTGCGAGTTCAAAGCCAGCCTCAGCAATGGTGAGGCATTAAGCAACTCAGTGAGACCCTGTCTCTAATAACAAAAAAGGGCTGGGGATGTGGCCCAGTGGATGAGTGCCCCTGAGTTCAATCCCCGGTACCACAAAAAAAAAAAAAAAAAAAAAAAAAAAAAAGTTAAATGTTGTGTTTACATTCCTAATAACTCTGGCAATGTTAAAGATTTATATTCCCAAATAAAGCCCTTGTCCTCTTCAGCCTTGTTATGAGGACAATTTCTCAGTTCTCACATCTCCTGGTAAGAGATATTGGCTTATATCATCTTCATGATATTCATTGACATGTTCCAGATGCTGCAATATTTATTTTGTATTAATCTTATTTCAGTACTCATGTCTTTTTGTTTCTCTCTCATAGAAGCACCCTGCCCCAGGTGACTTTACAACCTCTTCTTCCCCATCCAGACTTTTACCATGGACTCCTCTCTGACCTGACCTCTAAAAGGGAACTCTGAACTGATTGCCCCACCTCACATTGCCCCCTCCCAATCAAAGAATCCAGAGTGGCCATCCTACTTTCTTCTTACAGCAGTGAAGGAGTTCCTAAAATTAGGAGGGCAGAATGAAGCCAGAATTATTCAGGCAGATAGGCAAGGGTTAGATCCAGAGATGGAGGGATTGAAATGTTAATTCTTTCAGAGCCCTTCCTCCACCCTTATTAAGATAACCTTCCCCTGCTGCAACCTATTGCTAAGGTAACCTGTCCCATGTATTGTCCCTCCTTATAGGGACTATACAATTTTAATTAATGCACCCAGGGCCCCCTTCCTGCCCAGATCACTCCACCTTTGCCCCTCCTGTCCATCTGCCTCTCCCCCTTTGGCCATCTTACCAGCGCATCTCCTGGGCCTAGTCACTTGCACAGGAAGGAGAAAGATGAGAGGAAGAGAGTAGGAGAACAAGGGAAGCCTAAAACATATAAAAAAGGCAGAACACCCTCACTTCTTTGGATACCAAGATACCAGCTATGGCCCCCTTCTCCCTCCTGGGAGAAGTCTATGTTACCCCCTTTTTAAATAAACCCTGCTTTATTAAAAAAGAAAGAAAAAAGAAAAATAAAAAGAAAAATACAAATTAATGGCAGAGTAACTAAGAAGGCTTTCTGCTAAGCACCTGTTGTCTGAGAGCAGAGGCTCCCAAGAAGCACCCTGCCCAGTATTGCCTCTACCTTGATGCATCTCAAGGCCCTATTTAGCTTCAGCACTCCAGTTCTCCAGGAGGCCTCTACTGGGGTAGGGGTATGGCATTTTTAGCTATTCCAACCCATCCATTCTCAGAGTTCACCTTCCACTCTGACACAGGACCTCCAGCTCTTCAGTGGTTCTCCCACTTGGGCATTAGATTGGAAATGCCATGAATTTCCTGATCACCATCATTCTCCTTCTTCAGCCCATGTCTTCTCTTACAGATGACTGAAGATGATTATAGATGTCCTTCAAGGAGGGGGTCTGACATCTATCCTCACATCTGAATTCCCCTGGAGGAGCCCTGTTTGGGGAGATGGCTAAGATTGCGGTTGGCTGAGGGCCATGGAGATGTTTGGGCATTGCCGCCTTCCGTAGTCTCATGGGACTTGGCCTGGGACTCGGGGGACTTGGCCCGGGATCTCGAGAGACTTGAGCCGAGATTGCTGATTGGGTCAGCACCATTTGGTGTGTGGGTTTTTTGGTGGTGCGTGTTAAAGTCGTTGTTAGAGCCAGAGAGAGAAGTTATCAGAATAAAAAGACTGTTTGTTTCCAGTTCACCTCTGAACTTCTTCCCGCGGCTTTGTTGCTCCAAGCGGCAGTCGCTTCGGACAACAACAGGTGGTGGCCCGGATGGGGAATCGGCACGGCAGGTAAGAACTGAGGAAACTCGCAGGAGTCTCTAGTCAGAGCGGTTAAAATGGGTTCAAAAATAACTAAGACCCAAGTGTACAAGGCTCCTGATGGATTCTTTGATATAGCTGAGTCAGTTATTAGTGAGGAGGATTTGGAAAAAAGTGAAAGTGATCATGAAAGCTTGGCCTCAGCTGAGTCAGTTAGGACCAGTAAGGATAGTATCAGTGCGGGCTCAAAAATGACAAAGATCCGAGCTGCTAAAGCTATTCAAGATTTATTAGAGATAGTTCAAGGATACATGCTCTCAATTGAACCTGGGACTCAGGATGTTACTGAGTCAGTTAGGACTAATGAGAGTAGTAGTAGTGAGGAGGAATTAAGTAAAAGTGATTCTGAGAAAATGAACAAAAGGAAATTAAGGAAGACCAAGATAAGGGACCATCAAGTGGAGGAACTTGTGTCCTCCACTCCCCCATGGGTGGAATCCATTACAGAAAATATGAAGGGTATCACTAGGCGTTTGCATACCCTAGAAATAGAAATAAAAAGTCTTTCTGAGCGCTTATGCGCTCTCAAGGTTAACTCACAGATACATTGGGAAATGCCAGTATTTGAATATGAAAATGAACAGAGGGGCCACCAGTCAGTAGATTTCAAAAAAATAAAAAATCTCAAAGAGGCAGTAATGACATATGGACCCCAAGCTCCTTTCACGTTGAGTATACTGGAGTCCCTTAACACCTTTAGCTTAACCCCCTCAGACTGGAAACGTCTATGTAAAGCAACATTAAGTGGGGGACAATACTTGGTTTGGCGATCGCAATTTCAAGAACTTTGTATAGAAACAGCTAAAAGAAACGCAGCTGCAGAGTTTGGAGACCATAATATAGAAATGCTTACAGGAGAAGGGCAATTCGCAGATGTACAGGCTCAAAAATATTTTACCCCAGGAGTATATGCTCAGATAAAACGCAGCTGCCTTAAAAGCATGGAAAACTGTACAAGGACCTGGAGATCTACAAGGTAGCTTGTCCAAAGTAATTCAAGGACCTAATGAACCATATGCTGAATTTGCTGATTGACTTTTGAGAACTGCAGGTAGAGTTTTTGGAGACGTTGATCAAGTTATGCCATTAGTTGTGCAATTAGCATACGAAAATGCTAATAAATATTGCCAAGAAGCCATCAGACCATGGAAAAATAAAAAGGATCTTTCCATATATATACAACTATGTAAAGATATAAATGATGCCTTTGTCACAAGGAACATGATTGCAGCAGCTGTGAGAGATGCTGCCCCTCGAAATTTCACAAGGGCTCAACCTAGACATTATAATCAATCAGGATATTCTAGGCAAAATTATCATAATCAATCAGGCTATTCTAGGCAAAATCCCAAAAGATAAATAAGACCAAATTCATACCGTGCTCCAGGTTGCTGCCCCAGGTGTAAGAAAGGAAATCATTGGGCCAATAAATGCTATTCAAAATTTGACATCCATGGAAATCATTTGTCCAGGAATTCAAAAAACAGGGCACAGGGCCCAATGCCCCGGGGCCCACAAATGTACAAGGCATTGGAGGAGGAGTATCCTCAAGCATCCACTCAGATGCTTCCCCGACACAATCCCTACTATCCATCCACTCCCTCGCCAGAGGATCAGGAAGAAATGCAGGATTAGACCTCTGTTCCACCGCCCGAATAGTGTTAACACCTGAAATGGGGGTTCAACTGATTCCCACAGGAGTCAGGGGACCTCTTCCCTCAGGGACTGTAGGACTTATTCTCGGGTGAAGTCCTGAAAGCTTATTAGGTTTGCAAGTGACCCCAGGTGTAATAAACTCAGACTACAAAGGGGAAATAAAAATAATGCTTAGCTCACCCCAAAGTATAAGTTCTGTTAATCAGGGAGATAGAATTGCTCAGCTGCTCCTCCTTCCAAATTTACATAATTCATTTAAAATGAATATGCCTCTAAATAGGAACAATAGAGGATTTTGTTCCACTGATTTGAGACCCATGGTTTGCTGGGTTCGAGACTGTACAAGGAGGCCTATGTGTAAAATAAGAATCCAAGGAATAGAAATGGAGGGACTTATAGATACTGGAGCTGATTCTTCCATCATTAATTTACGTCAAACACTGGCCCAAACACTGGCTTCTGCAAAAAAAAGCTTCAACCAGTTTAAGAGCCAGCTTGGTGAGATATAATAAAATACAAAAAAGGGCTCCCAGAAAAACCAGTGCGGTAATTTTAAAATGGGAGGATGATGAAGGACATAAAGGAACGTTTCAGCCTTATGTTTTACCTAACCTACCGGTTACTTTATGGGGAAGAGATATTTTACAACAAATGGGAGTACACCTTGCAACCAAACCTGCAGGTGTTAAATGTGAAAATCTACAGGGTAATCTTAACCCTAAAAGAAATCATTATCAAAAAGTACAGGGTAAGGTTAACCCTAAAAGAAATCATTATCATATAGGAAAAAGACATTTTTCTTCAGGGGCCACTGAGAAAATAATTTTGAAAATACCATGGCTTTCTGATAAGCCAGTGTGGGTCCCTCAGCGGCCCCTATCTAAAGAGAAATTACAAGTGGCCCACCTACTAGTTCAGGAACAATTAAAAGCAAGACATATAGAACCTTCCACCTCTCCCTGGAATTCCCCCATATTTGTGATCAAGAAAAAATCAGGAAAATGGCGATTATTACATGATCTTAAGCAAATTAATAAAACCATGCAAGTCATGGGCCCTACTCAACCTGGACTTCCGAATCCTGTAGCTATTCCAAAAAATTGCCATCTTATTAGTCTTGATATGAAGGATTTCTTCTTTTCTATTCCCCTACATCCTCTGGATGCCCCCAGGTTTGCTTTTTCAGTTCCTTCTATTAACAATAATGGCCCTGATCAGAGATATCAATGGAAGGTTTTGCTGCAGGGAATGGCTAATAGCCCCACCATATGCCAAATATATGTGGACAAGGCTATCCAACCCATTAAAAATAAATATCCAAACCTCATTTGTCTACATTACATGGATGATATTTTACTGGCCCACCCTAATCAAAAAATCTTATTTAATATATTCAGTGATGTGGTAGAAAATTTTTTAAAAATATGGATTATATATAGCAGAAGAAAAAGTTCAAACCAGATCTCCCATATTATATTTAGGATTTAAAATCATGGATACTTTTGTTAGACCCCCCCCCAAATTTTAATAAATAAAGAACATTTAACCACCCTCAATGATTTCCAAAAACTACTGGGAGACATTAATTGGCTTCACCCTACACTAAACCTTACTACTGGCCAATTAAAACCTTTATTTGATATCCTTTGAGGGGACCCTGATCCATCCTCACCGTGAACACTGACTCCAGATGCTAGGAAAGCTTTAAAGTTAGTAGAAAAAGCCATTGAAGGAGCTCATTGTGACAGATTTGATTTAACTCAATCGCTGATATTGATTATTATTTCTTCACAATATACACCCACAGGAGTATTTTGGCAACAAGGGCCTTTATTATGGATACATTTGCCCATCTCTCCTAAGAGTATAATTGAGTCTTATACCTCCATGGTGGCTAAACTTATTCTTCAAGGACTTAAGACTTCTACTAAAATATTTGGCATTCACCCTGCTACTATTATTACTCCTTTATTCATCATCACAGATTGAATATTTATGCTCCAATGATAATGATTGGGCTATAGCTAGATGCTCTACTTCTGCAAATTTTGATAATCATCTTCCTAAGTCTCCTATATTATCTTTTTGTATTAATCATCCTATTATATTTACACAGGTAATAAAAAAAATCAACCTATTCCTAAGGCATTTAATGTATTTACAGATGGGTCCTCAAATGGTACTGCTGCAGTAGTCACTAAAAAAGAAAATATGACTTACATAACTGCACACAAATCAGCTCAACTAGTGGAATTGGAAGCTGTGGTAAGAGCTCTGGAAAATTTTAGAGACCAGCCCATAAACATTTTTTCAGATAGCCACTATATTGTACATGCTGTCCCAAAATTAGAGCTAGCAGGACCAATAGCACCTCATACTCCAGACTTTAAATTGTTTTATTAAATACAAAAACTTTTGTGGGCAAGAAAAGAACCTCTATTCGTAGGCCATATTAGAGCACATACTAATTTGCCTGGTCCCCTCCATGAAGGTAATCAAAAGGCTGATGAACTTACAAAAACAATATTTATACTTTCAGCGTTCCAACAAGCTACTTTATTTCACTCCCAGTTTCACGTCAACAGCACCACCTTGCAATGTAGGTTTAAAATCACAAAAAAGCAAGCCAGAACAATTGTAAAAGATTGTAAATCTTGTATGACACATTTGCCCAATACTCATTTTGGTGTTAGCCCTAGAGGATTAATGCCCAATCATTCGTGGCAGATGGATGTTACTCATGAGCCAAGTTTTGGAAAATTGCGATTTATTCATGTGACCATAGATACATGCTCAGGCATGATTTTTGCTTCCTTACATTCTGGAGAAAAAGTTAAAGATGTTACATCTCATTGTTTGCAAGCTTTTGCTGCATTGGGCATCCCCAAAATGCTTAAAACAGATAATGGCCCTGCATATACATCCTCATCTTTCAAACAGTTTTGTGCAAAATTCAATATATCCCATAAAACAGGCATCCCATACAATCCTCAGGGTCAGGGCATTATTGAAAGAGCAAACCGCACACTAAAAGTTATGTTATTAAATCAAAAAGAAGGAAACTGGAAAAATCCTAAGGACAGATTGGCAGTTGCCTTGTTTACCTTAAATTTTTTAACTTTAGACTCTGATGGTTATTCTGCTGGAGACAGACATTGGAACCCACACCAACAACATAAACCTTTGGTTTACTGGAAAGATGTTCTTTCAGGTACATGGAAGGGTACAGATCCAGTATTAATTTGGGGGAGAGGATCTGTTTTTGTTTTCCCAAAGCACGAATCCTCTTCAATATGGATACCATCTAGATTAATAAAGCAGGTACCAAATCAAAAGGATCAAGATGAAGTTGCTGAGGAATCAAGATTAATAAAAAAGGTACAAAATCAAGAGGACCAAGATGAAGATATGGAATGATTCCCTTAAAATTGACCTTCAAAATATTTCACAACTTAAGTGTCATTCCTCCCGACGGGGACAAGGAGATCTCTCTTTAGTGTGCACACAATTGTATTTTTTTTTATCCATGTCTTTATGTCTGTACATTTGTCTACATTTCATGTTAATGTGAGGTCACAAATATATGTTTGTATGTTTGTGCATCTGTCCAGTGTGACAACACAAATAACAAAGTGCTTATGAAAAATATATATATATGGATTCAAATAGCTTTAATTCATTTTAGTTTAACAATATTCAATTTAGGTAAATAATTTTAAAGTATAGGTACTTTCAATTTTGATTTATAGGTGTTCCCAGGGACTTCTCTTTAGTGAAAAATATGACTAGTGCTGTATAACCTGATATTTTGGTGTTTTGACATAAGGTTGCTTATTTGTTATTAACTTTATTTGTTTAATAACTGATTAATTTCAATTATTTCAACAGGTAAAGGATTGCTGTGTATGCAGAGACTCGCGGGTTCCAGCTAACAAATTATTTTTCCAAAGTGCTTTTAGCTTTTCTTTAATCTATCTTTAATACAGTAAATACCCTCAGTCTTTCTTTGTTTTGTTCTGAATATGATATTTTGCCAGCTTATGTTTGTGGGAGCTCAAACAACAATGTGTGTGAGCACAAATCAACTTTAATTTTCTAATCTAATAATTCTATTTTTTAGTTTGACAACTCGACTCTTGACTCAGTGCTGGAATAACACTGCCTTTCCTTTAAAAATTGATGCTTGAGTTTTCTAGGTAGCGGGCCCTGAAGATTTGCCAGTGGCATTGTATAGACATAAAAAAAGATGGCTGCTGCAACAGCTGCAGGGATCACAGTCGCTGCAAGCATCCCTGCTGCTCAAGCATCAAACAACCTCACCAACAGTGTGGCCTCTGCTCTACATACATGGGGCCTCCTACATCAATGTGTTATAACAAATGGACATTTTGATCTTTCATTGTTTGGGACTTTATGGGACAATGCCTTGCGGGTATTTGTCTAGACAATTCAGTGTGTTACTTGATGGAACTTAGGGCAGCTGATTTGTTTAAACAATTTGATA
Source organism: Tamias sibiricus (assembly GCA_025594165.1). NCBI lineage: Eukaryota > Metazoa > Chordata > Mammalia > Rodentia > Sciuridae > Tamias > Tamias sibiricus. The sequence goes on along the minus strand of CM046664.1, from coordinate 142,619,106 downwards.
TGCTATGCAATTTGGCTCCTCACCAGGAGGCTTGTCGCCTTTAAGCCACAGCATCTCCTCACAATTGGACGGCTGTTAGTCATCATACACAGTCGATCCTGAAGGGCTCCATTGGATGGCTGGTTAGCCAATGACGGGTAAGATCCCCAGATGGGGACAACCTAAGACAGGAACAGTCGCATGGGACAGTCTCATGTGGCCGACATATCAACCTAAGACAGGAGTCAAGGGCACAGCCTTGATTATCCGATGACGGGTAAGAATGTTGGTTGCACATAGACGTCCTAGAGCATCCCCTCTTTTAAAACAAAAGGGGAGAAATGCAGGAGCCCTGTTTGGGGAGATGGCTAAGACTGCGGTTGGCTGCAGGCCATGGAGATGTTTGGGCATTGCTGCCTTCCGTAGTCTCACGGGACTTGGCCCGGGATCTCGAGAGATTTGAGCAGAGATTGCTGATTGGGTTGGCGCCATTTGGTGTGTGGGTTTTTTGGTGGTGCGTGTTAAAGTCGTTGTTAGAGCCAGAGAGAGAAGTTATCAGAATAAAAAGACTGTTTGTTTCCAGTTCGCCTCTGAACTTCTTCCCGCGGCTTTGTTGCTCCAAGCGGCAGTCGCTTCGGACAACAACATTCCCCAAATGTGGGAGAGGCAGGCTAAGCAGTGAATAAAGCTAGAGGAACAGAGGACTGGGATTAGAGGTCCTTTCTTGGAAAACTTCAGGATACATTTCTGAGACATAAATAAATCCAAGTCTTCTAGGGAGACCAATACATAGAAAGGCAGTTAGCTCAGCTTCTTGCTTACTGGCAGTTTCATAAGAAAATCTATCAAATATATCTGGTCTCTACTATTCTCATATGACTTCTTCCTCTTTTTGTGCCTTGAGTTTTCACTAAACATACAGATATTGCTGGTGACCATCTATGAGCCATGTGTGAACTGAGCAACATTGGAGCCATTAGGCTAGGGAAGCACAGTCTTGGAAACTCCCAGATGGAACCCCCTGTGGCACAAGAATGCCTATTTCATGTTGGCACCCTGATCTAGCTCACAGCTCAAGTTCAAACAACACTCCAGATATGAGAGTAACCACTAGACAGCTAAACAGCCTCCTGGATATAGGTGTAGCTTGCCAAATGCCAGTCAACCTGTTTACTGCAAGACCCCTGCCACACACACACACAAAAAAAAAAAAAAACAGACATGAAATAAGACTCTTCCCACTGAAATCTTATCCCTGCCTTTAATTTATGTCACCCTTAAATAAAGAATTGGGGCCTTTTTTGGTTGTTCAGTTCCAGTTCCTGTCAGGACTAGAAGACCCATCAGATACTCTGTTTGTTAAATCTTATCTTTGGCTTTCTCTTATTTCTTACTGATTTTTCAGACTTTTTATTTTTCCCAGGCTGCTCACACCTCCTGAGCAGGAACCTGCTCTGTTGGGGTGCTGGTCACCCTGTCATTGTATCCAATCCAAGGCACCACTTCCATTAGAAGATTTGCTGTGCCTCAGGAAGAAAAGCAGGGAAGCTGAGTGGAAACTAGAGCCACTTTTAAAGTTGGGGCTTCTGGTGTCAACAGGAAATAAGTCACGAAGTTAATCAGAGGATAAAAAGATAAGAATATACTTCATGAATCCTGCAGAAACAGAGTACGTTGGGAAGGAGGAGTTAAAGAAGAAAAGATCCTGTTTACAAAAGTTAAAACAGGATGTAGGAATAGTCTTACCATTGACAAACGAGGATTAACACATTTATGTGCCACATTTATGGCACTCTTGATTTTAAATTCCAGTTGACTGTTGACCTTCCTTATGGCAAAACAAACAAGGAGGCAATGGAGAGATCCCAAATCATGATGCTTTTGGCTGAATGGACCTGTCCAATGAATGGCTCCAGTGTCCTTTTGCTCCAGTTAAAAGGAGTGATCTTGGTCCCTGGGTGCACAGAGTCCTAGACATCACATCCTCCAGCATGCATGCTCTTCAGCTTCTACTCAAGCCCAGCCCTGCCACTCTGCTCCTTGTTCTCTTCCTGAGGCTTGGTACCAGCATAGCTAAGGAAAATGTGTAAGTCACCCCTTTCTCCTTGATACACAAAATCTTCCATAGAAGGCCCTTCTCCTAACCAAGAAACCCATATACTGCTCCTAGAAATTATTTTCCTGTTGGAAGAGGACACATCCTGGGAACCCTCACAATTATGTCTCATGGTTGCATTCTTTCTCTATTCAGAACCTGTTGTGAAAGTTATGAAACCCGTGTCTAATTACTACTTTGTGTTTTACTTTATGTTTCTGCTCCAAATGTATCATTCTCAGCCTTTTCTCCTAAGTGGATAGAATGGACAGAGATGTGGGCTTGGTCAATACCTGTGGGATAAGTTTTGGATGAGGTATTTTAGTTATACAAGAGGGGCCATGGCATGGTCATTACCAGTATGCAGGGCTGTGCTGATCATCATACTAACACAATTCCTGGAGCACACTAGAAAAAGTGCTCCCCATCTCATTAATATATGTCTTATATACTGGGGTCAGAGTCTATATGAACTGAGCAGGTTTCTCTAAACAAAGAAAGGTAGAAGCATGATCCTGAACCCCATCTTTTCCTGGAACTGTTCCCATATGCGAGACCCATGATGTGATGATGAAGCTAGTCTCCAGGTCTATGACTATCTGCCAAAAGTGTGGAAAGGAAATGTCAGATTCCAGCTCTTTCTGGGAGAAAAAAGCATTGGAAGGGTACTACATCTTTTGACAAGAAGAAATCATTGAGGTCCAGAAAGACATCCAGAGTTCCCTAAGATACATAGACATGCAGCAGATGGAATGTAAAGAAAGAAGTATCTGAATGGGAATGGAGCCATGGAAATTTTGGTGAAGAAGTGGTACCTGCCAAACCTGGGTATTTCTCAAAAAAGAGAAGCAGATAGGACAGGGGGACAGACGGGATGATACAAACTGCATGCAGTTGGGAATCAACCTTTTTTTTGGCTGACTCACTACAACCTTTAGGTTCTCCTCTATTTAAATTTTATGAACAATGAGTTAATGAAGAAAGCTGAGCAAGTCAGTCAGAGTATTAAACCTGGATGGTTCACTGGTGTGATAAATTTCTCAGACTCCTAGAGTATTATATCGCTCTTCTAGTCCTACTTATGTAAGAAAAGAAGCTTTCAGGATTTTGAGATGATTCCACAAGAAAAGTGGAAGAGGATGAACACTGTTTGTTGAAGCATAGTGTTGTGCAACCAAACCCCTTTTGGCCCCAAACCACACTGTGGAGATACCACTGGGAATCCAAGAGGATGGGAAAGCAGTTCTCCCAGCCCACTCCCCTACCCTCATTAGTTGACCTTTCATTCTGGCTTCCATTTTCCTCTTCTTATTGATAGGTATGTCTTGAATACACACACTTTGGTATGACTCATATGTGAGGAAATCTTCTAGAAGAAAGTTTGGGCCCTTCTGTCTCCTGTATACCTTTCCTTGTCCCACTCCCTCTGCCCCTCCTTACCAGGATGCCTCAGTCCTGGACTTTCATCTGAATTTGAGCTTCTGCCTCTTTTGTCTTATTCAGAGAGAACATAATTTCACTGAACGTGGTAGTTCCTCAACTGGTAAAGCCAGATGAAGAATTTTTGCTAACACTCGAGGTCAAAAATAAGGTGGATAAATGCATGGCGGTGAGTGACAACCTGGTAATTGGGTTTGGTAGATCAAAACAAGGGAGATATTACAATAACAAATGTTGGTGGTCACCACAGATTTTATCTGAAATGATTCAACATCTTGCCAAATGCTTCACCTGCAAATGCTTTTATGTACATTGGACTAGAACCTCAAGCATCCCTGGTAGGAATGCATGTGTTATGGATTCCACTCTAAAAGTGAAGAAATGTTGTTGTGCAAAAGACAAGTAGGCAGTAACTTTTAATCATGGAGCAAGAAATCTTTGATTCACCAGGGAAGAGGAGATTGGGAAGAAAGAAAAAGAATGGGAAGAGGGAACATCGATACAAATTGGGATAAAAACAAAGGTAAATAAGACTGGGTGGTAATGAATTATGCTTCCACCTACCCCTACCCCTGCCACCAACCCATGCAATAATGAGATGGAGGCATGGAGGAAGGGAGAGACACTCCACAGGGAGTGGTAGATGAAAGAGGAGCTGCAGGGGTGCAGTGACTGTGAGCCCTTAGCATTGGCCTTCCCAGTCACCATTTCCATTCCTGTCCCTGCTCTCTTTCTTGAGCCTTCTGAGTCCCTGCACCCTCCTGCCTCACCATTTTTTACACCAATGCCCAACTCCTTCAAGATTTCCAAAGGCCTTCAAAAAAAAACAGACAAAACACAGGCAAAAATATCAGAGGTACCAAAAACCCTAAAAAAAAGTACAAATCGCACCTTATATTTATTCAAATGTAAACAATGCTAGAAATGCTCTTGGGAAGCAGAGGTTTTCTTTGATTCAGTGTCAGGAACACATCCTGATACTCTCTCAATTTTCAAGTCTGGTCTCAGCAGATTCTTCACCCTTTTAGAGAAACTCACAGTCACTCCTTATTTCTTCTCTTCAATTAAACATTTTATAATTTTGTTGACTGAGGAAAAATAAGTGCTAAATACTAGTCAGCCAAGTGCTTTCAGTCTCCAAGTGTGTTGGCACAAGAAACCAGGTACTTTTCATTCCTAAAGTGCTACCACTCTTAAAGCACAAAAACTCATGAACTCTTATAAGGAAGAGAGGGATCAACACTCCTCTAGAGGCAGCAATAGAAGCGCAGGGGGGAGCAAGTGCCTTGTCACAAAACCGGAAAGCAGACAGCTGGGCATGAGAAGCTGGTTTTGTTTGTTTTGGTGGACTATTGTCATTTCCTATTGACTCTAATTAGGACAGCCTCTGCCCTGGACTGGGTGAAGACCAGCTGAGGCCCTAAACACATCCCAGCCACGGTGCCTGCTTGGGCCTTCCATTGCACAAATAAAGAAGAAATGAGTTCAGGGTCACCCTGCCCCAGACAGCTTTGTTTATGACCACTCCATGAGATGAAAGCAAATGCCATACTGACAACTTCTTCCAACCCAACTTTTAAACTTGAATCATTGGCTAGGCCCAAGAAAACATGTTTGATTTTTGTTGATTTTCAACAATGCAGACTAAAGTTGAATGTGGCCTGTAATGAGAATTACAGAAAAGTTGACTAAAGTCAAATGTGGAATGATAACCCGGGGGGCGGGGGGGGGGGGGGGACATTCCAGGTGACCTTTTCCTACAGTGCCCTAAGTACTGCTTATTTTGCATAGTGGTTAATCCCGGGCTGCCTCAGCCAGCTCTATAGTCAATAGCCTTCCCTACCTGACCTTCTTCTCCTCAGGTTAAAATCAGTACTAAGGACAACCCAAGCATTAATTACTCCCAGGGTCATTTTGTTTACACCGCCTGTGTGTGTGGTTCACATAAATACTACTGGGATGCGACAGCCTCAAGTAAGTGAGAAGACCTCCTGCCTGAGCATGGATGTCAGGAGGAGAGGTCTCAGGGAACATAAGAAACCAGATGTGGCAGAAAGCAAAGGAGAAAGGGCCTGGAGTAAGAATGAGACACAAGATTTAGAAAGCCTGGGCAGGAAGCTCAGTGTGAGGCAAGGGAGGGTGGCTGGGCCTAGCTGTGCCTTGTATACAAGACCAGGAAGTGGGGCTGAGCAGAGGCACAGCGAAGGGAGGGGAAGATGGGTTGTGGATACCACCTCAGGGAGAAGAGCAGAGGTGAAGCCACGTGGAGTCCAGGGGCCTAACAACAATCTCCTCCTTCTCTCTAGAAAACACTGTCATCATAGGGGATGTTGAAGTTGTCTCAGAGAAGAACATATGTCCTCCTAATGAGCAATTGTATCCTGCAGTTGGTTACCATATGTCTGATAGCGCTGTTATCACCATATCACCCTGAAGGAGACTTACCTGACTCCTCCTGCAGTCTCCCCCTTGGAGAAACTTCCCTGACGTTGGAGGATCTCTGTGGGTGGTAAAATAAACTTCCTTCAGCTTCAAAATGTCCTGTGTCCTTTCTGACGACTTACTACTGCATCTGTCTGGATATCATGAGGGTTCTGATAGCACTGGTTGCTCCAGAAACCTTCAGACAGGATATAATGAGCATTGTTTCCCCAGTGGGTGAGGGAAGAAGATGGGAGTTAGTCTCACCATTTGATACAGAAGAGAAAAATGTTCAGAGAGAGGATAAGCAATTCCCCCACCCCAGGGTAACACAGAGGACAAAAGGCAAAACTGAAGGAAGATTGCTAGTCCCCCCACCATTTCAGTTCAAGTCCATCCCACTGCCCCTCCCAGCTATCTGCAAGGTCAACACATCTGAGGTCCCAAATGATTATACCTTGCTCCTTTTCAACTGGGGCCAGAAGATGCACTGAATTTCAAGTGTGTTAAGCTCCTAGATGTTTTTCATACACACCCATGTGTTTCCTCACAGTACAGCCGACTTAGAAAGATAGACATTGCCAAACATTGGTGGGGTAGAAGGGTAGGCAGAAAGCGTTAAGCACTGATGGTAGGAGTGTGTACCCAGGTACAGACTTTGGAGAACAATCTGGTTTTACTTCGTCCAGTTCATTATGCACACACCCTATAACTTTGTGTCTCCACAACTGGAAATGATGGTGAGAGAAGCTATTTCTGTCCCTGAGTTCCTAGGCCGATATTTCTGGCTATCACACAGCCCTATTTAAATAGCCATTCTTCCAAAACTCATGCCACATCTCAGAGGATGTCACTGTCATCCCACAGGGTGTAATCTCCAAGTAACCTCCTTCACTGCTTTGCTTAGGATTTTTATTATACTATCTGGCCAACAGTTCCCAAATGATATAGTTAATGGAAAGACCAGCAGATCCCTTGATTGTGTGCCCATTATTGCAACTGTGTAATAATAATAATAAAGATTCTCTTGGGCTAAGGAGATGTAGATGGGATCCTATGCCTCAAAAACAGATGCTTCTGTAAGCCCTAAGATAGTGACACTGGACATAATATTACAAACAGGAAAGGCACTTCCATAGCAAGAATCTATCATTCCCAGCAAATACAAACTAATGCCTCTTTTAGAGTCAAAGGGATCCAGTAAAGCTATTATTCTACGAAACAGCTGGTTCCTCTCCTTCAGAGATGGCACTCTATTGAGATATCAGCATTAATCTCTGCTGTTGAAGGTTTGGAACCAGCAATAATTATAATATTTCTGGTAGGGAAAATCCTTACAGGCATATGCATAGTATCAATCATGGCCTCATTAGCCATCACACAAGCACCTAGCTAAGGACAGAGACTGGCTGACATCCACTAAAGCAGACTTCCTATCTTCCTCACTGTTTACCCTCTCCTCGGTGCCAGATCCTGCCTCATGAGCACTAATGCAAATATCCACATGCTTTGCCTTCACATCCAGAGCTTCATCCAGCTGGTCTTCTCCAGACCTCCTTATTCCTTCCAGATTCCTGACCAACCATCCAAGAGGTGTTCTACTGCTCAAGGGTCCAGGTACTTCTGTCTGTGACCAGGTGTACTGCTTGTTTCTCTGCCCACTAAGAATATTTTCCCCATGGTATGCTTGTCTAGGACATTCCAAAGAAAAGCTTTAATGTGACAACAGTCCACCATTGGCTCAGAACAACAAATTGAGGCGATTGAGAACCACATCCAGGCTTTTTCCTTCAAAAGCTGGTCATAGAAACTTCTTCACTGCCATGAGCCTGGAGCTACAATCTAAAGGAGGGATGTTACTGCAACCGACATAGTTCACATGAGATATGAACTACCTCTGTAACTTAAGGCCTCTGGACCAATCTCAGCTGTCCGTGATGGGCAGTCCCAACTCCATGGCATCTTGCTCTTTCATGGATCTGGTTTGGGTCTTCACAAAGTGCATGAACATGCCATGTTCTCCTTTTCTGAAAAACAGTTCTCTAGTGCAGATGGTATGATCTTGTTCCAGAATCCTGTTGCTGTACTCTGCAAATCTCTTCCTGGTTTTATCAGAGACTATAGCAATTATCATTAATCTACCAAGTGTCTTTGCAGCTTCATAGGTCTTTCAGGTTATATTGTCAAAATAAAGGACTGCTTATGTCAAGGTTCATACCTGCTGCAGAGCCCCTTTTGCTCTGGATATCACTCAAAACTGATACTCTTTTAGTCACCAAATGCAGCAAATGCTGCCTCCAAAATTCAAGGTCTCCCAAGCACTGTGCCTCCTTTCAGTATACGTGGTTCAAGGTGCAATTCGCCCCTGAAAACCTCTGATTTGGTAGTACCTTAAATATCTGCATGTGCATGTGTCTCTCAAGGATATCTAGTATGCTGGCTACTTCCTGTTCCCTACATCTGATTAACATAGGATCATCCTTATGTGAACCAGTATTCTATTCTGTGGAATATCAGGATGATGAGGTGCTACAGTTGGGATCTTAAAATCACAGTGAAATTTATTAATCTTTCAAAAAGGAAGAATTTCTGTCATTCTGACAACATGGGTGAACCTGGGGAACACTATACTAAAGGAAATAAGCCAATCACGGAAGAAAAAATACTGCATAGTTTCACTAATGCAAGGTAATTCCAATAGTTAGACTCATGGAGTCAGAGCATAGAATGGTGGCCTTGCACTCCATGAGACTGCCCAAGGTTGGAGTGCAAAAGTCTGCTGCAATGAGAAGCCTCAAATTACCATCAGTGCCTTGTGCACACCACACCCATCAGATGCTCAATTTCCATGTGCTCTGAACAATTTCCACCTCCTATCACCTGAATCCTTACACTAGTAGACTTTTCTAGAAATATAAAAGATTATTTTTCACACACACAGCAGGCTAGAGGGCTGAGTGGACAAAGGGACATTAAAATCCCTGAAGAGCAACCCTGACCTGTGACTTAGAAAAATTGGCATGGATGTACCCAAGATCTTGTGCCTCTGAGATGCAAAATTGTTAATCATGTGCTTCATAGAATTTGCCAGACATTTCCCTAGGTTCAAGCTTCAGCTTTCCCTGTGGTGATGATACTGGTTTAGTATTGTATCTTTTGTTTATTATGTTTCCTGGGTGTATCAATCAGACCAAGCTGAAGTGCTCTAGAGCAGTGCCTGGACTTTGCCAGGCCAGTCAGATCACTGCCTGCAGAGAGCAAGAGAGCAGGGATGGGAGGGAAGCCAGATTTAATATAGGTGGTCAACATAGTGAGATAAATCGGGCCAGAATGAAAAAAACAGACCAAATCAGTTTAGGTCTGAAAGGTTGGAGATTGCCAGTCATGAGAGAATGAATGTTAATGTCCCCAAAAATCCCAGCCTATACTGCCCTTCCTAAAGAACTGTTAATGAAGCAACTCCTGAGCAGACAGGGAACTGCTAATGAAACTCACCCTGGGGTCCCCTGGGCCAAGATCACTCCACCCTGGCCCCTCCCGCCCACCTTTTCCCAACTTGGCTTTCCCAGTGGTTTCTCCCCATCACATGTACAAGATGAGAGAAAATGAACCAGGTAAGGGGGAAGAATGTACCAGAACAAAGAAAACTTTAGATATATAAAAGAGATGGGACTTCCTTATCCCACAGATTCTGCCTTTTGAGTCCCCTTCTCCCAGGGGACAGGGAGAAGTCTGTTCTACGATCCTTTAAATAAAGCTTCTTACTTTCTACTCTGCACTTGCCTCAGCGTGCTTCTCTGGTGTTGTACTTCAGCATTTGAGGAAGCAGGATTCCTCAAGTTCATGGGTAACCAGCAGTATCATATTTGTATGTCCCACTCATATCTGTACCAAGGTAAGCTCCTCTCTGGGCACCCCACATTTGTTTGAGGTGCGTCTTTCTGTATCTTTCTTTCTGGAGGGCAATACAGGGGCATCCTTTGGCTACTTGAAAGCAGTCAGCACAGCTGCCACTCTAAAAGACTCGGAGACAATTTTCCCAACCTAGGTAGCTCCCAATCACCTGTTCCACCAAAGCCCTTTCCTACATTACTGTCTAGTCCCAATCTACCTTGGATGTGTGGAGGCAGATGAAGGAATTTGGAGCAACTGTGGAATTCTGGCCAGGGTCACTCTAGAGTGAATTCCAAAGGTTCCCTCTCTGGACCCCACTCCTGACCACCCTATGGTGTATCTAGGGTGATATGTCTATAAGTGACACTGAGGGAACACCCCAATTACACTTGCCTCTAGATGGGCCATGCAACACTCCCCCACATCCATTCCCTCCTGGATGCTCCCCTTCCCTCACCAATCAGACAACAGCAATCAGATTGTAGGACTGAGAGACATGAGATGATTAATAAGAAAACATGCAGGTTACCTTCATTCACATAGTTAGCCTTCACTAGTTAATTTAAAATCTCCTCATTAGTGTTCCTGTACTCAAACATACTCAATGTATCAAAAAAAAAAAAAAAAAAAAAAAAAAAAAAAAGCTGCAAGAGGGAGACATTCAATTTTAAACCAACCCCTCCCATAGATTCCTCCAGGAAAAGGGTGTTATATGCATAATGACCAATAGATGTCCCCCTACCCTCCAGAGAAATAACTAAAGAAATGTACAGAGGGTTTTCCAAAATCAAGGTTTACAGTGGTAACAGAGAATCAGCAACCCCCTTAAGGCTGAATTCTCCAGGTCCAGGGGTCTCCAGCTCCAGGCAAGCTGGAATCCATAGAACTTTGCCAAAGGAGACCAGAAATAACTTTGGCAAGGAAGGGTGATGAGAGACAGGTTTTCTGAACCATAATAAAGCTCAAGTTTAGGGAGATGACCCTATCAAAATGAACAGTTCTCTCTGGCACAAGTACCTGAATTCTGTGGTTTTTTTCCCCTCACTTCAGATGGGAGCTTCTCTCTTTAGTATGCCAGGTCCACCACTACAATGCATACTGAAAACTGGGATAAGTTTGACCCACAGAGGCTCAAGAAAAAGCACCTCATTTTCTTCTGCCACAAGGCCTGGCCTCAATGCAAACTCCCTAATGGAGAATTGTGGCCACCAGAGGGAGCTATCAATGTTAATATCATTTTACAACTTGATAGATTTTGCAAAAAGGGAGGGAAATGGTCTGAAATTCCATATGTTTAGACTTCCTTTACTCTAAGGGAAAACCCCAAACTATGCCAACCATATAAATTAGACTCAGCTACAATCACTTCCATGAGGGGTGAAAATCTTAAGAAATCACCTGTGGTGATGAAAAGGAATCAGGGGGATCCCCCAAAAATCTCCATCCCCTGCTGATGTCCATCAGAAGGTCTCCTGTCTTCCATATCCTGCCCCTTCTCCATCTGCCCCAACAGACAGACCAAATATACTACCCCTCCAGGAAATGCCAGGAGGAGAATTTGGACCAATTAAAGTACATACCCCCTTCTCCCTCCAAGACTTAAGACAGATAAAGATGAATTTAGGGAGATTGTCAAAGGATCCAGATAAATATATTGAAGCATTTCAGAACTTATGCCAGGTATGTGATCTTACCTGGAAAGATACTGTGCTATTACTCAATCAGACTTTAACCTGTAATGAGAAGGAAGCCACCCTAAAGCAGCTGAATAATTTGGGGATGACCTACATCTTACTCATACCCCAACAGCACAAACTAGAAGCAAACCCAACTATCCATCTGGAGCACAGGCACTTCCCCAAAATGGTCCTGACTGGGATCCAAATGATGAGCAGCATGCCTGGAGAATTAAACATCTCCAGACATTAATCCTTGAGGCCCTTCAGAGAACCAAACAAAACCCTATTAACAATTCAAAGGTCTCTGAAATTACACAGGTCCTCCAAGAAAGTCCTGTTATTTTCATGAAGGAACATAGGGAGGCAATGAGAAAACACACCACTGCGGATCTTGAATCCACAAAAGGCTGCCTATTTTTAAAGGATAAATTTATCCTTCAGATGACCCCAGACATTCGGAGGAAATTACAAAAATTGGCATATGGTCCTAATCAATCTTTAAATGATATCCTCCACTTGCTACCTCCATTTTTTATAATAGAGATCAAGAGAAAAAAAAAAAAGGAGAGAGACCATAGAGACAAGAAAAAATCTGACCTGCTAATATTGGCCCTAAAAAGAGTAATCTTCCTAGGTAAAAGAGGAGCAAAATGGAATGCACATTGAACCACAAAAGATAATTTTTTCTCTTGTGCAAAAGAGGGACATTTCAAATGGGATTGTCCACAAGCCAGACCTCCAAAGCCCTGCCCTAAATGTCAAGGCAATCATTGGAGTAGTAATTGTACCCAGAGACATAGGTCCTCAAGGCCAGACTCTTCCCCACAGGCCTAACAGGGCCCAGGGTCAATTCTAATGGCTCCTGTAACTCATCACTACACATAAGCCTCAGTATGCTTCTCTGTAGGGAGCCAAGAAGTCAACTTCCTCTTACATACTGACACCAGTTTTTCTGTGCTCACCTCTCACCCTGGACCTCTTTTCTCTAATACTATAATGGTACAAGGGGTTTCTGGATGGCCTATTATCAGAAAGTTTACTCCATCAATGAGTTATGAGTGGGACAAGATGATGTTTTCTTATGCATTCCTGATAGTCCCAGAATGTCCTACCAATTTATTGAGAAGGGACTTACTTTCAAAACTTCAGACCTCCTTTACAATGAATTTGGGACCATGAGAACCCAGGAAGAAAAGCAGGGGAGCTGAGAGGAAACTATAGCAACTTTTACAGTTGGGGCTTCTGGTGTCAACAGCAAATAAGTCATGAAGTTAATCATAGGATTAAAATATATGAATCCTGCAGAAACAGAGTATGTTGGGAAGGAGGAGTTAAAGAAGAAAACATCCTGTTTACAAATATGATATAATGTGATATAAATCCTGAAGTAAGGGCCACTGAAGGCAAAATTGGACAGGCAAAAAGTTCAGTCCCATTTAAAATAGTCTTAAAGCATCTCACTGTCTTTCCACATAAGAGACAATAACCCCCTACACCCATATGCAAAACAAAAGGGGGGATTATTAAAGATCAATCAGAACATCAAATGGCAGAAACTTTTATTGCCTTGCAACAGCCCATGTAACACACCCATTTTAGGAGTCCAAAAACCAAATGAGGAATGGCACCTAGTTCAGGACCTCAGAATAATTAATGAAGCAGTCATTCCCCTCCACCCCATAGTTCCTAACCCATACACTCTGTTATCTGAGATTCCAGCAGCTGTTTCTTCATTTACTGTATTATATTTAAGAGATGCTTTTTTTTCTATATATCCCTAGATGCTCAATCACAATATCTGTTTGCCTTTAAGGAACCAGACAGTGCATATCATTAACCTGGACATTGTTTACACAGGGTTTAGAGATAGCCCTCACCTGTTCAGACAAACCCTAGCTAAAGACTTAGCACAATTCAGACATAAAACATCTGTAATTGTTCTCCAATATATAGATGACATCATTTTATGTCTCTCCACCCAGAAAGAATGACAAAAGGCCACTACAAAATTCCTGAACTTCTGAGCTGATAGATTATAAAGTCTCAAAGAAGAAAGCTCAATTATGCCAAAAAGAAGTTCAATACTAATAATTACAATTATCTCAAGGAACCCACAAGCTAGTACGGGAAAGAATAACCCCCATAGGAAAATATCCTCCAACCCAGGCCATAAGGCGACTCAGAGGCTGTCTAGGGATAATGCAGACATTGGATTCCTGGATATGGGGAATTAGAAAAGACTCTTTACAGCCTCCTTGAAAACACTCTACACCAAGGAACAAGTACTCTGATATGGGAGTCAGAACTTAACATGTTCTGGCTCCCATAATGTTAAGGCATTTAAGGCATGAAAAGGGGCTCTACTGAAAGCCTCAGTTTACATATTGGACAAGAATTTAACCTTTGCTTGTCATTGAGAGAGGAGCAATATCCCTGGGAGTGATCACACAAAAGAATGGACCTGCTCAAGAATGAAGATCAAGTCTGGAAATATCTGGTATAGAGTGCTAACGCACAGAAGTGGGAAAGGCGGGCACAAGGGGGCTTTGGTGGAGGCTTAAGTGGTACCATGTTGAGGGTTGTGGTAATACATCTGTAAGGGCCACCAGAAAGTACCAATATTGAGTACCAAGTACTGTGTACTGATATTGTACATTCATGGGTGGTTGGGAAATATTATAAATCTGGGGGTTCCATGAGGCATTATGACAGTATATTTCTAATTGGGAGAAAAATGTAGGTTTGGAAAGTTGACCACATAACTCCAAGGTATTTGTGTTGTTAAATTCAGGATGTACCTTTTTTTTTTCTTTTTTTTTTTCTTTTATTCTAAGTTGTTATATATGACAGCAGAATGCATTACAATTGATATTACAATTATAGAGGACATTTTTACATATCTCTGGTTGGATATAAAGTATATTCACACCATTCATGTCTCATACATGCACATAGGGTAATGATATCCATCTCATTCTACCATCTTTTATTTTTTTTTTTAACCCTTTTCCTCCATTCCTTCCCCTTCCTCCCCATTGGCCTTTCTAGTGTTCCTCTAATCCTCCTATGCTCCCCATCCCAACCCCACTGTGAATCAGCCTCCTTATATCAGAGAAAACTTTTGGCATTTGTATTTTTGGGATTGGCTAACTTCACTTAGCATTATATTCTCCAACTCCATCCGTTTACCTGTAAATGCCATATTTTATTCTCTTTTATTGCTAAGTAATATTCCATCGTGTATATATACTACATTTTCCTTATCCATTCATCTACTTAAGGGTGTGTAGGTTGGTTCCACACTTTAGCTTTTGTGAATTCTGCCCTATAAACATTGCTATGGCTGTGTCCCTGTAGTATGCTGTTTTTTTTAAGTCCTTTGTGTATAGACTGGAGTGGGATAGCTGAGTCATAAGGTGGTTCCATTTCCAGGTTTCCAAGGAATCTCCATATTACTTTCCAGATTGGTTGCACCATTTTGCAGTCCCACCAGCAATGTATGAATGTGCCTTTTTTCCCACATTCTCTACAATATTTATTGTTGTTTGTGTTCTTAATAGCTACCATTCTGACTGGAGTGAAATAAAATCATAGAGTAGTTTTGATTTGCATTTCTCTAACTGCCAGAGATATTGAACATTTTTTCACGTATTTATTGATTGATTGTATATCTTCTTCTGAGAAATGTCTGTTCAGGTCCTTGGTCCATTTATTGATTGGGTTGTTTGTTTGGTTGGTATTTTTGTTTTTTGTTTTTGTTTTTGTTTTTGTTTTGTTTGTTTGTTGTTGTTTTTTGTTTTGATGTTTAGCTTTTTGAGTTCTTTTTTTTTAGATTTTTTATTTTTTTTTTAATTTATAATAATTACAATTCATAGTGCCTGTATACAGCATCTTTTTACATACAATTGTTTGTATACAAAGTATATTCATACAATTCAGGTCTTCAATCATGCATTTAGGATAATGATATCCATCTCATTCAACCACCTTTTCTTTTTTTTTTATTCTTCTTTTCTTTTCTCCCCCTCCCTCCTCCCTTGCTCTCTCTCTTCCCCTCCCTTCCCTTTGACCATTCTAGTGTTCCTCTAATCCTCCTATGTACCCCCATCCAACAATACTGTGAACTAGCCTCATTATATCAGAGAAAACATTTGGTACTTGGATTTTTGAGACTGACTAACTTCACTTAGCATTATGTCTTCCAACTTCATCCATTTACCTGTGAATGCCATTATTTTATTTTCTTTTATTGCTGAGTAAAATTCCATTGTGCGTATATACCACATTTTCTTAATCCACTCATTTACTGAGGGACATCTCTAGAGATCAGTGCTCTATCTGATGTGCATGTAGTAAAAAATTGTTCCCAATTAGTAGGCTTTCTATTCATCTCACTGATTGTTTCTTTTGCTAAGAAGAAGCTTTCTGGTTTGAATCTATCCCATTTATTGATTCTTTATATTAATTCATGCACTATGGGAGTCTTACTAAGAAAGTTGGGGCCTAATCCGACATGTTGGAGATTAGGGCCTACTTTTTCTCCTAAAGGTGTAGTGTCTGTGGTCTAATTCCTAGGTCCTTGATCCACTTTGAGTTGAGTTTTCTGCATGGTGAGACATCGAGGTTTAATTTCATTTTGTTGCATATGGATTTCCAGTTTTCCCAGCACCATTTGTTGAAGAGGCTATCTTTTCTCCAATGTACATTTTTGGTGCCTTTGTCTAATACAAGGTAATTGCAATTATGTGGATTATTCAGTGTGTCCTCTATTCTATACCATTTGTCTACAAGTCTATTTTGGTGCCAATACCATGCTGTTTTTGTTACTATTGCTCTGTAGTATAATTTAAGGTCTGGTGTAGTGATGCCACCTGCTTCACTCTTCTTGCTAAGGATTGCTTTAGCTATTCTGGGTCTCTTATTTTTCCTGATGAATTTCATGACTGCTTTTTTTATTTCTATGAGTAATGTCATTGGGATTTTGATTGGAATTGCATTAAATCTGTATAGTGCTTTTGGTAGTGTGGTCATTTTGATAATATTAATTCTGCCTATCTAAGAACAAGGTAGATCTTTCCATCTTCTAAGGTCTTCTTGTTTTCCTTGTTTCCCTTTCAGAGGATTTGTCACTGATATATAGAAATGCTTTTGATTTATGGATGTTGATTTTGTATCCTGCTATTTTGCTGAATTTATTTACTAGCTCTAGAAGTTTTCTGGTGGAACTTTTTGGGTCTTCTAGGTATAGAATCATATCATCAGCAAATAGTGCTAATTTGAGTTCTTCTTTACCAATCTGTATCCCTTTAATTTCTTTCATCTGTCTTATTGCTCTGGCCAGTGTTTCAAGAACTATGTTAAATAGAAGTGGTAAAAGAGGGCTTCCCTGTCTTGTTTCAGTTTTTAGAGGGAATGCTTTCAATTTTTCTCCATTTAGAATAATGTTGTCCTGGGGCTTAGCATAGATATCTTTTATGATGTTGAGATATCCCTAGTTTTTCTAGTGTTTTGAACATGAAGGGGTGCTGTATTTTGTGAAATGCCTTTTTGGCATCTATTGGGATGATCATATGATTCTTATCTTTAAGTCTATTGATGTGATGAATTACATTTATTAATTTCCATACGTTGAACCAATATTGCATCCCTGGAATGAACCCCACTTGATTGTGGTGCATTATCATTTTGATATGTTTTGTATCAATTTACCAGAATTTTATTGTGAATTTATGCATCTATGATCATTAGAGATATTGGTCTGAAGTTTCCTTTCTTTGATGTGTCTTTACATGGTTTTAGAATCCGGGTGATATTGGCCTCATAGAATGAGTTTGGAAGTCCTTCCTCTTTTTCTATTTCCTGAACTAAATTGAAGAGTATTGGTATTAGTTCTTCTTTAAAAGTCTTACAGAACTCGGTTGTGTATCATTCTGGTCCTGGGCTTTTTTTGCTTGGTATGCTTCTGATGGCATCTTCTATTTCATCACTTGAAACTGATCTGTTTAAATTGTGTATACCATCCTGATTCAATTTGGGCAAATCATACAACCCTAGAAACTTTTCGATGCCTTTGATATTTTGTAGTACAAGTTTCAAAATAATTTCTAATTATCTTCTGTGTGTCTGTAGTGTCTGTTGTGATATTTCCTTTTTCATCACATATGTGAGTAATTTGAGTTTCTCTCTCCTTCTTTCTGTTAGCATAGCTAAGGGTCTGTCAATTTTATTTATTTTTTCAAAGAACTAACTTTTTGTTTTGTCAATTTTTTTCAATTGTTTCTTTTGTTTCAATTTCACTGATATCAGCTCTGATTTTAATTATTTCCTGAATTCTACTGCTTTTAGTGTTGGATTGTTCTTCTTTTTCTAGGGCTTTGAGACGTAATGTTAAGTCATTTGTTTGTTGACTTTTTCTTCTTTTAAGGAATGAACTCCACGCAAGGAACTTTCCTCTTAGAACTGCCTTCATAGTGTCCCAGAGTTTTCAATATGTTTTGCCTGTGTTCTCATTCACCTCTAAGAATTTTTTAATCTCCTCCTTGATGTCTTCTGCAACCCATTGTTCATTCAGTAGCATATTATTTAGTGTCCAGGTGTTGGAGTAGCTTTTATTTCTTATTTTATCATTGATTTCTAATTTCATTCCACTATGATCAGAAAGAATGCAGGGTAGTATATCCACATTTTTATATTTGCTAATAGTTGTTTTGTGGCATAGTATATGGTCTATTTTAGAGAAGGATCCATGTGCTGCTGAGAAGAAAGGGTATTCACTGAGTGAAGGATGAAATATTCTATGTATGTCAGTTAAGTCTAAGTTATCGCTTGTATTTTTGAGTTCTATAGTTTCTTTCTTCAGATTTTGTTTGGAAGATCTATCCAGTGGTGAAAGAGGTGTGTTAAAGTCACTCAAAATTATTATGTTGTAGTCTTATTTGACTCTTGAACTTCATAAGAGTTTGTTTTTTTTTTTTTTTTATTTACTTATTCATCATATGAATGTAGATGTTCCATTGTTTGGGGCATATATATTTATAATTGTTAAGTCTTATTGGTGTATGGTTCCCTTGAGCAGTATGTAGTGTCCTTCTTTATCCCTTTTGATTAATTTTAGCTTGATGTCTACTTTATTTGACATGAGGATAGAAACCCCTGCTTGCTTCTGCAGTCTATATGAGTGGTATTATTTCTCCTAATCTTTCGCCTTCAGCCTGTGGATGTCTTTTCCTATGAGATGAGTCTCTTGAAGGCAGCATATTGTTGGGTCTTTTTTTTTTTTTTTTAATCCAATCTGCTAGTGTATGTCTTTTGATTGGTGAGTTTAGGCCATTAGCATTCAGAGTTATTATTGAGACATGATTTGTATACCCAGCCATTTTTGTTTATTTTTGGTATTTAACTTGACATGGTTTCTCCTCTGATTAGTTTTTCCTTTAGTGTAATACCTCCCTCTGCTGATATTCATCACTGTTTTTCATTTCCTCTTCATGGGATATTTTGCTGAGGATGTTCTGTAGTCCTGGCTTTCTAGTTGTAAATTCTTTTAACTTTTGTTTGTCATGGAAGGTTTTTATTTCATCATCAAATCTAAAGCTTAATTTTGCTGGATATAAGATTCTTGGTTGGCATCCATTTTCTTTCAGAGCTTGATATATGTTGTTCCATGATCTCCTAGCTTTGATGATCTGGGTTGAAAAATCTGCCATGATACCAATTATACCAATTGGTCTCCCCCTATATGTGATCTGATTCCTCTCTCTTGCAGCCTTTAAGAGTCTATCCTTATTCTGTATGCTAGACATTTTCATTATAATGTGACTTGGTGCATATCTGTTGTAATTTTCTACATTTGGTGTCCTGTAAGCCTCTTGTATTTGGTTTTCCAATTCGTTCTTCATGCATGGGAAATTTTTAGATATTAGCTAATTGAAGAGATTGTGCATTCCTTTGGTTTGAAACTCTGTGCCTTCCTCTATGACCCAATTACTCTTAGATTTGGTCTTTTGATGCTGTCCCACAATTCTTAGATTTTCTTTTCATGATTTCTTACTATCTCCACTGTGTGGTCAACTTTATTTTCCAGATTGTATACTTTGTCTTTATTATCTGACATTCTTTCTTCCAACTGATCTAGTCTGTTGGTGATGCTTTCTATTGTGTATTTTATTTGGTTTATTGTTTCCTTCATTTCAAGGATTTCTGACTTTTTTTTTTTTGTCAGTCTCTATCTAGTTTTTGAAGTAATCTTTTTCTACCTGTATTTGGTCTCTTATCTCTTTGTATTGATCAATTTTTGCCTGTATTTGCTAATTAGGTCATTCTTTAATTTACAGATAATTTTAATTACGAAACTTCTGAACTCCTCCTCTGACATTTCATCAACTTTGCTGTCCATGAGTTATGTTATTGTAGTACCTGGTTTGTTTGGGGCACTTTCCTCCCTTGTTTATTCATGTTGTCTATTTGTCTTCCTTTCTTGCAGTGTGGATCTGAGATATTACAGTTTCTGCCCTATATTCTTGTAGTATCTGTGAAGATTGTCTGTACCTCACCTTAAATTTGGGCTTTCAGACCCTGCAGGTGTCCCTTGATGTATGCTACTGCAACTAAAGGTGGTGTCAGCAATAGCAGAGGTGACTCAAGATAACAGTGAAGGTGCCCCAAGATGGATGCAACATCTTCCAGAGATGAGGCTGAAAGGGTGGGCCTTACACTGTCTTTGGGATGCCTGTTCTGAGATGCAGCTGTTTTTAGGCCCTGTCTATTGTCAATAGGTAGGGGCTACTGTGTGGGGAAGGCTATGGCTATGTCTGCAGTGGCTCAAGATGGAAGTGGGTTAGGCTTGTGCTCCCAGGTGGGGGTGGGGTGGCAGACTCTGGAGCTACCCTGGGCCTGGGTCCTATGCAAGTTGGTGTGGGCATACCTGGCCAAATCTGAGCTCCTGTGAGGGTATGCTGGTCAGAAGAGGTGGTCCTGTGGTAGCACATGAGTTCAGTGGGTGGTGGGATAGGCCGGGGCCCACTCTGAGCCTGGGTCCCATGCAGGTTGGTGTGGGCAGAACTCAAGGGGTTACAGTTTCTACCCTATAATCTTATAGATTGCCTGCAGGTTACTGATGTCTCATCTTGGTATTGGGCTTCCAGTCCCACACCGATGTCTCAAGACGGAAGCTGCCATAACTAAAAATGGTGATAGTGGCTGCAGAGGTAACCTGAGATGGTGGTAGAAGTGTCCCAAGATAGAGGTATCCCAAGATGGAGGCAACCACTTTCAGAGATGGGCCTGGAAGGGCAGGTCATCAAATGGCCTTGGGTAACCTGTTCGGAGATGCAGAAATGTGGTGCGTGATGCTGTAGCAGGCAGCTGCCTCTAGGCCCTGTCAGTTGTCAGAAGGTGGAGGCTCCCATGTGAGCAGGGCTATGGCGATGACTGCAGTGGTCCAAGATGGAGGTGGGCAGTTGGGGCTGACAAGAGCCTTGGTAAATAGGGAACCTCAGGGAGGGCTCCTCCACAGGTCTCCACCCAGGGGCTGTCTTGAGCATTCCTGCCTCCAAGGGTGTCCATGGTCCTGTCCTGGGCTTTCCTGGGCCTGCCTGGCTCCCCAGACGTCAGCAGGGCTGTCCTGAGTCTCCAGGACATGCCTTAAAGAGGTCCATTACACCGTCAAAACCAAAGGGTTTCAGGAGATTTTTGGTGGTTCAGGGGAATGCAAGTGGAACAGTCCAATCAGTGACATTCGGAAAGTACAGGGCATTCGGGTTGTCATCTTTTTCTTCTGTAGGTTCTGTGGGTTCTCCTATTGTGTCATTCAAGGTAGTTATGTCTGTATAAATGTTATAATTGTCCCTTTCACAAGTAAGGCAGGGAAAATAAAAAATTAAATTTCATAAGGAGAAAAATTTTGCTTTAGTAGCCAGGTTACAATAGAATGATGGGCTGCTGACTCATATTTCTATATATGTATGTATGGTGGTATCACTGGTGTAGTTGAAGGACGCCAACTCATAGGAAGATGAAGATAATGTGCAAAAGAAGTATGGGTAATATGCTGAAGCTACTGTTATTTGTCTCCACATGTCGCCCACATGCCTCATGGGCAATGGGATCAGAGTCACTCCATGTGAATTGGGCTGGCAAGGAAAAGGCCACACAAATACAAAATACCTTTTTGGGGGGTCAGAGATGGCTCTGTGACCTCAGGGGTAAGTTCCCACACTGGAGGGCAAGAGGAGCAAGGGAGGCAAGAGGTAAGAGAGTGAGTGCACCCTGAGCCCCTGACTTTATTAGGGGAAAGACATTCGATAGACTATTTCACCCAAGTAAGTCAAGGAATTGTGTCACAACAAACAGGGGTCAACGTTGCTCAGTCTCATTGGCAATGGCCAGTCCCAGAGCTGTACTTCCTTGCTGAGCAAAGGTAAGGTCCACTTGCTTCGCACTGCGTGAGATGCCAGTTCCACACCCCCCCATTATTCAAGGCTAAAGGGTCAGCACTTGTTCAGGGCAGCCCCTGACAGGTCCCCCCTTTTTGCTTTGGAAGAGTAAATGATGAGTCGTTATCTCAAGTTCCCAGATTCTTGTTCTGAGGGCACGACATGCTATCGTCACAACACAAGAGAATTAATAGCAAAGATAATAGTCCAATAATATACCATGAAGAATGTTTCAGTATGTTCCCAGGATTAAAGCCATTTAATTCTTAAAGTATTTTATGAGCTAAAGAGATAAGATCCAAAAGATTGATTTTTTTAAAAAAAAATAGTTGTTGATAAACATTTATTTTATTTATGTATATGCAGTGCTGAGAATAGAACCCAGTGACTCACACATGCCAGGCGAATGAACTACTGCTGAGCCACATTCCCAGACCCCGATTTTACTTTTTTATATATCCTGAATATAATGATATAACTCCAAAAGATCCAGGCTATTATTATTGTTTCACCAAATACTCAATAGATGCTTTTTAATCTTTTCCCAATTTCATTAGGAAGCATTGTATTTGGCCATAGTAACACAGACATATTTATAATCAACATGGCATTCAGCATTTAAGTCTTTCCCTAAACTTGAGAGCAGAAAGCTCATTTGCAGTATTTATTACAGCGGTTTCTAGAGCATTCAATTTAGTTTCATCCTTCCATCAATATTTATCTGATTACTTTGGAAGTAGTTCAAGCCAAATTATTAAGAAAATCCACATGTTGTAAGTTTAAGACATAGCCGCAGAGGCTGTAATCATAGAAACAATGAATAAAAGAAAAGTAGCCACTCCAAGGATTATGAGACCAAGAGCTCATTAGATCTGGTTAACTGAGCATGCACTTGTTGCAAAGCATGAATACCAACTTCAGAATACCACAGTTCTGAATGTTAGCTGGCAATAAGACAAAAGAGGGTTGATGAAGACACAATGTCCTCTTCCTCTATTACAACTAATGATAGAATTAGTTAAGCTGCATTATTTACAGGCTACAAGATATTTATCATCCTTTCTGTTAATTCTCACATTTCTAAAATTACAGCATAAGGAGATTGAACATAGGCCCACAGGCCATAATAGGAATCTTCCTTCCAATTCCTGCCTACAAAATCAGGAATAGATCTGTCAGTAATGCAAAAATTCTGGTGCAGGAATTTAGCACTAAACATCCTTCTGGATCCCACCTCACTGAGGGTTAGGCTATTACCAATAAAACCTCCAGGGGTCATGGCATACTTGTGTAATTGTCTTTGTCAATTCTAGGAGACCAATCTAAAATATATCCACTATTTCTAGACACTTTATGTTGTACTGGCAAGACATTTGCACAATCCATCCATTTAGGAAAGGTGCCAAATTCTATTGTAGAATGATTAGGGCAATAATATATTAGTAGATATTCTATGAAAATAGCTGGCCTATATAGGAAAATTCCATCTTAACCATATTTCTGTTTTAACAACTGTCCAGATATATAAGTATACTCTTAAATTCTAAGAACCATCATGATTGGCTGGTTTAGGTTTCTCATATGCTGTCTTTTCCTCAAAAGATACCCTTAGATAGCCAGCATTCTTACCATGGGATCAACAGATAGGTAGGTGACCATTATAGTCAGTGTAATTAAACCTAGTCACATGGATGAATTTTTCAGTCCACACTGTAAAGTACATTAAGGGTAGACTTGGGAAATGGGTCCACAGAAGTCTCTTTATAGATGTGTCTTACCTGGCAGCTCATGAAGCTTACGTGGCTGTGAAATCTTTGGTTGTAGGTTGACCTTCCTGTGTCAGGTTTTTCAGCCATTTCCATGATGACAGGTTTAGATTCTATCCTTTGAAATCTGATTTGACTTACTGAACCATGCTCAGCAGCAGTAAGAATTTTGTATCACAATTTAAGGAAAAAAAAAATTTAAATATTTTGTAGGATTTAGTATGTGAATGTAGGGTCCTGTTTCCCCCCTTTTTATTGATTAAAATTGAATCAAAACCTGGCATAAGTCATAGTATCATTTATTTTAAGTTATAGACAATAGTATAATACAAATATTTTAATAAAAAGAAGAGATTTATTATCTAAGTTGGCCATGAAATTTGACAAGAGTCATTTATTAGCTATGTTAAGGCCAACATTAATGAGTTGGAAAGGGACCATGGTAAATAGAAATTTAATTTTTACCAAATGTATGACTCGATTTTGACTTTAACAGAATTACAAAATGAAGAATATAATAAGTTGTATATAAAAATTTGTATTTTGAAATTAGCTCTAAATGGACTTAAATGTTTATCTTAATTTGGGATGAGGTGAGAGAGTTTTAACTTAAGAGAAGCAGCCTTTATCAGGGACATGAGAGATATATACAGACATCTTCAGAATAGGAAGTACACATGTTTAGTAAGCATAGGAAACATATTTTGTTTTTCATCACTAACAAAAATGAAATAGAAAAATAAATAGCCCCTTACTTACCAATCTATGAAAAATGGTCTCTATTATTACTAAATCTGATGAATTATTTAGGAGAATTAAGAATTTTATATGGCATTGACTTAGCAATGATATCTTAAGGGACTTATGTCAGAATAATCTTTATGTATAAAGAAACAGTTGTGGGGGCTGGGGTTGTGGCTCAGCGGCAGAGCGCTCGCCTTGCATGTGCACGGCCCAGGTTCGATCCTCAGCACCACGTAAACATAAAAAAAAAATGCATTGCATTGTGTACAACTAAAGTAAATAAATAAATATTTTTAAAAAGAAAGAAAGAAACAGTTGTGTGGACATCTTTAATAACTTTACTTAATGTAGCAAGGTTAGCTCAAACAATTATGTGTAATTTATGATTTTACTAATTTTAAAAATATCAATGTATGTTGTAGGGCATTACCTGTTTTTAGTTAAAGTAGAGAACAGTCTTATCATGTTTAAGTTTTTTATTGAGATAAACTGTTGGCTATTGCACTGATTTGTTCATGACTGTCTGTCTAGTATATTAAGGGTAACTATTTTTAGGGTTATTTCTTTTAGTCATAAACTGATGAGGGGCTCGAAGTAAGGACCTGTTTTAATGTTATAGAGGCTTCCAAAGCTTGTTTATAATACAGAAAGGAGTCGAGACTAGTATCTTAATATTTTCTATCTATATGTTTTTTATTTTCTTTTTTACTTGATCTTTACTTAAATTTTTTTATCTCTGTTTAAATTGTGGGGTAACATCTAATGATTGATCAAGGCTATGTCAATTTATGTAATTTCTTTCAAATGTCCAGGGATGATAAACTCATCCTTTGAAAATGGGTGGCCCTCTATAGATTTAGGTTGTGGTGTATTGTCTCTTTGAGTCTCTCCATGAAAATATTAGGATTCTCCTGGAGGCCTACTATATTTTCCAGGTATCCTGTTTATCTGTGGATCCTAGTTTGTTTTGTTTTCTGTGCTCCAAACAATCAGGCTTGTCCCTATTCTGTGTTATTGGGACATGGTTAAGATAGATCTTTTCAAACTGCATTTAGAGTGGCCTGCCCTTTTAAAGTTTAGCCAAGTTATAGCATAATATCTTTCTAGGTGAGGCCAGATATCTGGCATAAGTTTTGAAACATTACAATATATTTACTTGGATCTTTCAAAACTTTCCTTGAATTTGTTCTTGTCTGTATTAAGTTAGAGGGGTCCCTTTGATCTTTCTTCCTTAGTAGATAATTTTTTAAGGTCTTCTCTCATGATTGTGATTGAACTTAGACCCAACAATACATGAAAATGAGACACTTATGATAGTGATTGAAGTTAGACTGAACAATACATGAAAATGAGACACATTTTTTTATCATTGTAGTTTTCCAGTATGTAGACTAGCTGATCCATTTTGATATTATATGCAAAATGAACAAATTAAATAAAATTTAAATCCCTTCCTGAGAGAAGGTCTCAAAACATCTTTATATCTCATAATAGTGCCTTTTAAAGCGGTGTCTCTCAATTGTCATTAAAAATATGATTAAGCTTACTTCCCAGTGTAGGAAGCAACATACAAGTCTTACAATACATCTTATTGATAATAGGTCCCATTAGAGAACCCTAAATGATACAAATAAATTTCCAATAAAATCTGTAATTTTTAGAGTGTAAAATTAACGTAATTTTAGTATTGATAAAATGTTTTCTCAAATTTTATATCCCAAAGACCCATATATTTAGTAAAAAATAGAACTAATATGTAAGAATTAGTAATAATTATCATAATTAATTTTGATATCTTTGAATCAAATTTAGTCCTTAAAGAAAAGTTCCAAAACTGGAACTTTAGTTGGTATTTGAAGATGTTCATTGTCTAATCAAGAATGTATGCATTTTAGCCAGGCGCGGTGGCGCACACCTGTAATCCCAGCACTTTGGGAGGCTGAGGCAGGAGGATTGCGAGTTCAAAGCCAGCCTCAGCAATGGTGAGGCACTTAGCAACTCAGTGAGACCCTGTCTCTAAATAAAAAAATACAAAAAAAAAAGGGCTGGGGATGTAGTGGTTGAGTTGAGTTCAATCCCTGGTACCACAAAAAAAAAAAAAAAAAGAATGTATGCATTTTAATTTACTAAAAATTAGTGCTTGTTTAAGCAGGATAAATTTATGTTCCATAAGTTTTTTATCATCTCAAAATATGGACAAAAATCTTCGTTCATATAGGCATAATAATATCAGGGAAAAGTATGAAACATTCTAAAACTGATCATTTTATATATTTATAGCTAATACAGCAGTACATAAATCTGCTTCACAATTACTTTAACTTTCTATATCACCTGTCTAGATAATCATATGAAAATTTCTTTATTTAGGAAAATTTTGTTTATCATTAAAGTCTTGAATACATAAAGATCTTTTCTTTTTACCCAGAGATGATTTCTTTCTTCCTTTTAGGACTCCCCAATTCCCATTTCCTCTCTGGAGAAGATTTTTTTTTCTCCTCCTATAAGTCCTTCCTCTTGGTTATACTCTGGAATAATTCTTGCAAATATTGGATTCTAAAAAAATTATTATACCTTGATAGAAGGGATATTTCAATGGAAATGTAGCCAAAGCCTTTGGATACCCTGTTCATAGAATCATATCTGTTTATCATTTTATAAAAATCTGAACAATAATTAGGAATTAAAGATTACTTGATGGTTGTATTTCAAACATTATAATTTAATAAGTATCTCTTGAAATAAGTATTTTATAGCAAAGTACATTCATCTGGTCTATACTGGCCCAGTGTAACTTCATAGTAAAAGATAACAAATCCATCATTGGAAATGCCTTAGTCCAAACTTGGGCTACCCAACTAAATATGGAGTATGACTCAAGGGGTTGATCTTCGACTACCTTTAATAGCACATCAGAGATTTGTGGGTTATCTAAGATACCTCCTAGGGCTGACATTTTCATCTAGAAACTATCACTCTGTTTGCTCCCCTGTTCTAAAGTTTTAGTAAGTTTTTGACATCCCTGGTGTCTTCCTATGCAAACTCATTTCTATGTACCTGTATCTCAGTCCTAGTTAAGTCTCTAATTTCAACAGACTGTTCTGGAGTTTTGGATCTCCCATAATTATTTTATCTGTAATGACCAGTAGGCATTCCTTAAGTTCCTGGATTTCCATCATGTCCTGTAGGCATGGATTATTTTTACTTCTTTCAATATTTCTTTGGTTAGTCTTTTTTTCCTTTTGTCTATCTTTATCTACACCTGCAATTGTTGTAAACAATATCTTTAGGATCTGCTTGAGCAATTATGGATTGAACTCCTCAGGGTTTGTTAACATTACTTCTACCTTTGTCCCTTTCCGGAAGTTTGGGAGTTTTCCTGTGTGTGGCTCTTTCTCCATCTCGCCATTGATTTGGGGGTTTTAATTCCCTGAAGGTCCCTTTTAACCAGAATTTCAATTTGTCTAGTTTTTCATTAATCTGCATTATTTCTGTAACTTAACAGCTATATATGCACTATTACCTTAACTGCGTGCTTTCTACAATATCACGATATAGTGCTAATGGAATATATATGCTTTACAGAGATCATTCAATTAGTAATTCTACATGTCTATATAACCATTTCACTAACCATTCCCATATCCAGCCTTACACTCTAAAGAAGTTGCTTTGTCCTTACCAGAGCTGGTCTTACCACAGTTTCCTGCAGGTGCCTTTTGGAGGTGGCCAGTAACAAATCTTCCTTACACTAGATTGCATTCACCCCTACCAGAGCCAGTCTTACCACAGTTTCCTGCAGGTGTCTTTTGGAGATGGCTAGTAGCAATCATAACTTGGTATATGTTCCTTTCACCAAGGGTGGATCCCTACTAGAGCCAGTCTTACCACAGTTATCCATGGGTTTCTTTTGGAGGTGATCTTTACCTCTAGGTGTAGGATTTGTACCCCAAGGTATCACTTATGTCTAGGCCTTAAGATATCATAAGCAATCCTACGAACTATGCCAATTGTCCTGAGTGGCGCTGTTAGTAATTACTTAGAGGCAGATTGTCTTTAAATGCAAGCATATCTTCCATCACAAGAATCATCAAACACAAACAATTAATGCAAAAAGTGTTGAGTGTGCTGGAGCACCCCAATTAGCATTTAATGCACACTAATTAAACACTACAAGCAGATTACACAATCCTAGTTCAATTAAACACCACAAAAAAAAATCACACAATCCTAGGGCAACCATGAGCCCCAAAATACCTACAATGCCATGCAACTTCTCTTAGCCAAAGAGCAATGTTGTTATTGTCCAGTGTTTCTCTCCAACCGATGGTTGGATGTCAGGGAATCCTGGAGTTGATCTAGGGATGGACAGCAAGGCAGCCAGTCTCACTGATGTCCTCGGAAGATCCTCCTTGATGTGGCAGAGAAAGCAGTTTCAATATAGTTCCAAGTTAGTGGTGTTTGTTGGTGATTGGTCACACCCAGTGAGAGTCAATGTCCGTTGGTCATGTCCCGTGAGATGATGTAATTGCAACAGGATATGTTCTTTGCATGTGTCATGGAGCTGGGCTCTTTATCAAATGAAACCAGTTATTGTTAAGAATGCCTATGGCCAGTGCCACTCATAGTTTTCTATCAATTGTAACCAGTCATGACTAAGCATGCCTATGGCTGCTTTTCCTTAGGGCCAGCAACTTAGTGAGTCCCAGCATGTCCCATCATGTTTATGCTTCTCACATCACCCTACATCAGTCTTTCCATCTGGGCCAAATAAATACTCTCAAATTATCTCAACAGATATTTAAAGAAGAAAAAAAATATTTCAACGACCATCCACTAAATTATCAAAGCCTGTGAGACTTATCAGAGAAATAACCCCCTTAAATCTGTCAAAAAGTCTCCAGGATTACAAAAGACAGAATAGTTCCCTGGGGAGGACTGGCAACTTGATTTTACTCACAAGCCCAAAAGCAATGGGTTCCAATATTTATTGATTATGGTAGATACTTTTACTAGATGAACTTAGGCATAACTCTCCCAAACTGAACAGGCAGAAAAAGTAGTCAAAGCCTTATTACAGGGAATAATTCCCCAATCTGGGCTGTCCCACAGCCTCCCAAGTAACAGTAGAGCAGCTTCCAAGGCAGCTGTCACTCAAGGAATATCCAAAGCCCTAAGCATAAAATAATACTCCCACTGAGCATAAAGACCTCAATCCTCAGGAACAGTAAAAATGACTAATGATATCCTAAAGAGATATTTAAGAAATCCAGGACCGATGGCCTAAGGTGTGTCCCTTGGCCCTATTTAGAATCACGAATGTCCCTAAAACATTAGGGCTCACCCATTTGAGCTCTTATGTGGGAGGCCCGTTTCTAAGGAATGATATCCTTAAAGATCAGGAAACTACAGATCTAGTGGCCCATATCACAAAGCTAACCAAGTTCCAAACTAAAATCTGTAAATATCATATATCTGAGCCAATCACTTCTCTACACATATATGAGCCTAGAGATCTAATTATAATCCAGACTATACCTTCAACTTCCCCAAATTTAGGCCGTATTTGGATAGAATTTTTCCCCGTAGTCTTATCTACCCCCTCTGCAGTAAATGTGCTGGGACAGAGGAACTAGATCCACCACTCTCTGGTCAAAACCTGCCATCCTGAGTCAAATCCCAAAGAGACTTTTCCTTCCTTCCCAAGAATCTGAGGAACCATATTCCTGCACTCCAATAGAAGACCTGAAGTGTCTCTTCCTCAGAGACAATGATGATATATAAACTTTTCTTCCTCTCTTTCTTTATTACTGTAGAAAGACCCACTAAACCTAACTCTTTTCTAGATTGGGCCAAACAATATGCCACTATCTGACAACTCTGGCAATGTGACTGACATCCTTAAAGATTTACATGATCAGATAGAGGCCAAGTCCTCGACCGCCTTACATTGGACACTAATTTTTATTTCCTGGTTCTCTGGTACCTCCAGGTGGAAAATATTGTTAGTCTCTGTCGTCATCATCATACTCATTGGCATGTTCCTATGCTGCTACATTTATTGTTGCATTAATCTTGTTCCAGTACTCATAACTTCTTGTTTCTCTTATAGACAACCCATCTCTCAAATGGCCCACCAGCCTATTGCTTCTCAACCAGAGTTTACCACTGACCTCTCAATTGACCAGCACGATATTTTAAAAACTGCTTGCCCCACACCACCCCCTTGTAGCTCCAGGAAGCCAGCCCGGTCATCATCCACTTTCCTTAGAGCAGTAAGAAGTTTCTAAAATTAGATGGCGAAATGAAGCCAAATTGAAAATAGGTAGTTAGCATAGATAGATAAATCGGACAGATTTAAAAAAAAAAAAAACAGACCAAACCAGTTTCTTTCGGTCTGAAAGGTTGAAGATTGCCATTCATGGGAGATTGAAATGTTAATGTCCCCCAAAAGCCCAGTCTATACTGCCCATCCTAAAGAACTGTTAATGAAGCAACTCTTTTTTTTTTTTCTTTTTTTTTTCTTTTTTTTTTGTGGTACCGGGGATTGAACTCAGGGGCACTCGTCCACTGGGTCACATCCCCAGCCCTTTTTTGTATCTTATTAGAGACAGGGTCTCACTGAGTTGCTAAGTGCCTCGCCATTGCTGAGGCTGGCTTTGAACTCGGGATCCTCCTGCCTCAGCCTCCCAAAGTGCTGGGATTACAGGCGTGCGCCACCACGCCCGGCTATGAAGCAACTCTTGAACAGAGAACCGCTAATGAAATTCACCCTGGGCCCCTCTTCCTGCCCTGATCACTCCACCCTGACTCCTCCAGCCCACCTGTTTCCCACCTTTTAGCTTTCCCCCTGGCCTCTCCCCATCACATATACAGGATGAGGGGGAATGAACAAGATAAGGGGGAAGTATGTACAAGAACAAAGAAAATTTTAGATGTATAATACGCATGGGACATCCTCATCCCATGGATTCCGCCGTTTGGGTCCACTTTCTCCAGGGAACAGGGAGAAGTCTGTTCCACTATCCTTTAAATAAAGCTTCTAACTTTCTACTCTATGCTTGCCTCGACATGCTACTCTAGTGTTATACCCCAACATTTGAGGAAGCAGGACTCACAGTAACTGGCAGCAGCAGCGGGAGGTAGGACTCCACCTCACTGCATACAGTGAAGGGAGAGAACCATGTCTGTAAGCCAGGCAAGGGCCATGCAGAGAAGCTCTGATACTGAGGAAATGAGGAAGAATAAACAAAGTTCAGCTCAACAAGGAAAAATCATAAGTAGGGAGCAAGATTGGGTGATTCACTTCAAGGACCTACCTGGCAGCTCCTCCTCTTCCTTGATTTACATATAAGAAGTGTGCTGGACACCAGGAACACCACTGCTCTGCGAAATCGCCTTCTGCCTCCTCCAGCATGCGCTCTCTCCACCAGCCACTCAGGGCTGGCCCTACCGCCCTGCTCCTGGTCCTGTGCCTGCTGCTGGGACTCAACAAAGCTCTGCAATTACCGTGAGCCAAGCCCTTCCTTCCCCAGAGAAACCATAGGGAGGGCTTCTCTCCTAATCAGGAAATCTGTTCATCCCTTCCTACAGATTTTTAAAACTTCCTGGAACTCGATTTCCAAAATACTAAGTAAATACTAATTCCTGGATCCTATCCAGAACCAAAGAAGGAGGGTCTTTAAGGACAGTCATAAAAAAAACAGTGCATAGAGATGTTTGCTGGCCTGATGTGATTCAGTGGCTATGCAGTCTTCTCCTAAGGGTGACTCCCCTCTCCCAACCCACAGCTGATAAGCAGCAGAACATGTAGGGTGTTATTAGCAAATGACATGTGGTATTGTCCTTGAATTTTCTTTTTTTTCTGTTTTTAAAATTTTTCTTTTTTTATCATTGAAAATAAAAAGGAATTAAGTAGAATCCCAGTTGCTTTTTTAAATGAAACTAAATCCATACAAAATATACAAACCAACCCATAGGCAAAAATTCCTGGAGATCTAATGCTAAGCAGTTCACCCAACTCCACCCTCTCCCTGCCTTCTGGGTGGCCGCAATCCTCCTGCCAGTCCCTTGATCTGCTCTCTGATCTCTGCACCCTGTTTTTCTCTTCCTGAAACCAGCCGGAAAGTGATGATTTTTGAATTGGATATGCCATGGAGAGCGAAGCCAAATGAAATAGTCAGTATGAGACTTGAACTTGAAACAGAATTGCAAGAATGCATGGTGGTAAGTAGAGGGGAGTGACCTCCAGACAAATCTGACTCCTTCATTAGGAAGACAATTGAATTGCTCTTTCACTTTTGTGTTGCATGATATACTTAACCTCCTCATAAGTTTTGCTACTTGAGCCTCAGAACAATTGTGGGAGCATGGTGCAGATGACCATTCTCATTTTATAGATGAGGAAAAGCTGATCCCAAGTGGTTTAGGGAAGATGAGATAGAAGGATAAGAAGTGAGAAAGAAAAAGAAAAAAAAGAAATGAGAAAGAAGGAAACTAAAAGAAAAACAAAGTCTAAGAGGTGCTGGAGAACCACTCAGAGGTCCTCTAAGGCCCTGTGCATGCCTGGTCTGGGATGGAGGCCTGGACATGGGGTGCTTGGTAGGACTGATTGCAACCCCATGCAATCACCGGAGGCATGGATTAAGAAATCATGCAGGGCATGACACCTCATCTCCAGTGAGCCCTGAGCCAGGTCTGCCTTTCTCTCCCCCTTCCTCTGCTCTTTTGCTTCAAGTCACCAAAAGTTGGCTCTTGTTCTGGCCCCACCCTCCACTCCACAAAGAGATTCTCCTCCTTTTCCCAGTTCAGCAGTTCTTGGAGAGAAGTCTAATTGGTAGATTAGACTGCAATAGAGCAGAAGTTCTCCAATCATGACAAGACACCTGTCTGTCTTGTCAAAGGGCAGATTCTGATTCCAAGGACTAAGCTCTACCAGAGCTTCTAGATTTCCAAGGAACTCCAGAGCATGCAGAAGCTGTATCCCAAGGACAGTACTTTGAGCACCTTGGGGTTTAGAGCACTACATCACTCTGTATTTCCCTACAACATGAGTTTCCTGCTTCGAGAAAAATTTAAGGAGAGTGATTAAATAGAACACAAAATTGGGAGCCTGAGGATAGCTATTCATTTAAATATATTCTGGAAATATCTCTATTCTCGTAAAAGATTCCTGATCAGAAAGCATAGAACATTCCAGCTGCTTAGTCAAATTTTTCGGTTTCAAATCAAAAAATCTGAGCCCTGTATGCTAAATTGAGTGGGAGGAAGGCTGAGTCATAGTTTTCAATTTTGTGATTTGTTTAATCAAAACTGAAAATGAGTATGGGGAAAATGTGTACACAATGTGTGCATAAAATTTTTGTGATAACGGTAGTTTGCGGTGGTGGTGATAGATAATGAAAGTCTGTTTCCACCTCTAAAGAAGTGATAAATGTAATAAAGTGTGTTTAAATCAACAAATGACATGTATTGTTATGATCAATAAAATTACTCTTTTAAGCAACTTCTTAGTACAATAAAAGAGAGTGACCTTTAAAAACCCACCCAAGTAAAAATAAAAAGAACAAAGAACTCCTTGGAATAGAGTGCAAACAGAAAATATCTCAGGTCAAAGGAAGTGATATTAGTTTTAGTAAACCAATTTTATTTGTAGCTTCCAATTACAAAAAAGAATATAAAAATAAAAACATCTCTATATTTTTATACTTTTAGAAAATATAATTTGTTTATATAAATTTGAAATTATACCACCTAATTTTCTATAAATTATAATACTTGTACAACTGAATTTTTGATTAAATTGAGATCTTAGGCTCACATTTGTTTATTTCAGAATCAAAGCAGAATAGATTGTTCCTATAATTATGTATTTGAAGATAAAGATCATATAAGACTTTAAGGATAAAAAACACTGTGGTTAACCAAAGAACTTAAGCATTTTGTGTCATGGACCATTTTACTGGTCTCATAAATGTATAAAATAGTTATCAGAAAATTGCTTTTAAATGCATAAAGTGCATTGGATTACACAGGATAACTACCACATTGAATTAGAACAATAGAAGTTGTGATACAGTGATATATGTGTTTACCAATACATTAACTAGAAAAAATACTTATAGAATATATACAAGTTACATTGATTTCATGAAGTTATTGTGATGGTGGTTGTTCTTCAGATTGAATAAAGAAGTCCACTAAACTGTGCTGATCTTTGACAACATATCATTCATTCATGCTATGCTGGAATTCCCCTGGATTCTGACTTTTTTGCTGCAATTATACAATGTTGAAATTTCCATTTATGATGATACTTTATTGCAAATGTGATAAAAAGAAAAGTAAACAAGGCAAGTGTAGGCTTCTCTAAACACCAGGACACCCCTGCCCCCATCAATGTTCTGAGCAGCATTCCAATGGGGAGAACAAGGAGGGTTATTTGGGGTGGAGTTGCCAGGTACCTGAGCAAGCTTCAGGGATGGGCAGGCTGTGGGGGCTTCAGCCATGCTGGTGCAGACGCTTTGATTGCCACCTTTTGTTCAGGGTGATGAGTGCAGGCCATGTTCAAGGTATTTGAATCTATAAAGTGTACTTTGTTGCTCCTGGTGGAAAAGTTGCATATGCTCTGAGGCAACCATGTACCGTTAATGATTTTCATACTGAAGGAATGCTAAAGTTCAGTTAAAGCTTGGTGAAGTGAAGATACAATTTTTTTCCTAGGAGTTCACAGACTTGGTGTACTCCATCCACAGGTCCCTCTGGGTGTACGGGTCTCAGGACAAAAATGCTAACTAGACAGCTGAAACGGACTGAAGCAACAATTGGAGATATTAAATCAATCTCAAGTCAAAGAGGAGAAAAGAACCATCATGGCTCTGTTTGCTTATCTAACAGCCAGGCTTGGGATTCCATGGCTGTCTCTACCTCACTATGGAGGAAGTCAGAGGGAAAGGCCTAACATTGGTCATCCCAGGGCTCAGCATCAGGAGGGCCCAGTCACGTGATGACAGCAAGGGCTGACCTTGACATGTACACCCGAGCAGCCAAGATGCTGTCTCACTGGGTCACAGAACAAAACTTCATGCAGGTCAATTGCCCAAAGCTCCAGCTGTTAATCAAAACAAGCTGCCCCCTGGTGAATGGCAGCGCTGGGACGAGCTCTCCTTGCTCTTGGGGTCACTAGCATCCACCTGTCCCCTCCTGAGTCTCATACCCACACTTCTCAGGCAGGAGTTTGAGGCCTTGAAAGAGACAACCTGACGCTGACTGACCCATGAAAGGACACCACAAAAGTGACCCTCCATGCCTCTAGCCCACATCCGTCTTCTCTTTCCCTGTCTTTCCCTCCCCTTTCTGTTCTTCAGACTAACACTGAGTCCTGTTTCCCCGCCAGGTTAAAGCTCACCTCCAAAGCAACCCCCCAATTGAGGGTCCCTTCAACTACGTATATACTGGCTGTCTCTGTGAAGATAATCCGTTAGCTTTCACCTGGGACTTTCACAGTACAAGTAAGTACAAGTTTGGTGCAAGGAAGGAATTATCCACCCACCAGTGAGGAAGACCAGAAACGAACGTTCAGCACAAGCTCTGGGGGAGGTTTGGAGGGGTAGCTGGGTAGGAGGACCCCACAGGGAGTTGACAGGTACAAAGCCCTGGCTCTAAAAGGGAGGTAATGCATGAGAAAAGCTAAGAAGAGAAATCAATTTGCAAATGATTTAGGCAATATGATCTTTGTCCTCATCTCTTCCAGGTACTACAAAAAATTACAATATTGGTTGACATAGTTAACGAGGAAAATATCTGTGTTGAAGATATTTCAGTGATTCCCAATGGTGTAAACCGATATTATGCTGTGCGTACCCTGTTCATAGATTAATGGAGACCCCTCCTGTGTCCACCAGCACCCATGTGGTTTTCTCCAAGTAAGCTTGGCTGGGGTACCTATGGTAGTCTGTAGAATAAACTGTTCAAAACTTCCCCATGTTTTGTTGTGTCTTTCCTCCAAAATCTATCCTGAAAATCCCAGAATACTCCTAATTTCAAGAACATGAATCTTTCAAAGAAACTTTATTAAGAAAATTTATGGGTTTTACCACCCCACACCCTTTGATATAAAGAAGTACAAAAAGAAGAAGTAGGGAAGAAAAGGGCCATTCTCACAGACAGGAAAGGCAATAGCCCCAAAACTCAGAGCAAATGAGAGGCAGAGTTAGGGTAAGCAGCCAGGTCTCCCTGCTTCTTCATCCATGGCCCTCGAGATCTGCCTTGAGATTCCAGGGGATGGGACTTTATTCTGCATGTGGTGAAGTCAGGCTTCTTTTCAACCAGTGACAAAGGACTATGACACTCAGGGACACTGGGTTCCTGTGCAGCCTGCCTGAGGAGCTGAGCTATAATACAGGAGGCTGGAACAGAACTGAGGAAGTCCCAAGGGGCTTCATGAGAGAGGGCAAGCAAGTGCTTCCTGATAGAAGAAGGGGGATGTGACTAAGTTCTGGGCCACAAAGTGGGCAGAGGGCACTCTGGCAGATGGCACAGCAAGTCACCAAGACCCTAAACTGTGAAATGGTGGCATGTTCTGGGCAGGTAGCACTTTGATATCAGGAAGGACTGAGTGGAAGCAAGAGGGCTAGAGTGCCTTGTGCTGAGGGGCAGAAGAACAATCAGGAGAGACAGAGTGGGACCTCGTCCTGGACAAGAATGTGGGACCTCGTCCTCTAGGCCAGGGCTCCCAAACAGGTATCAGAATCCAGGACAGGAAATCATCATCATTGGAAAATACCATTTCATATTTTAATTAGAGCAATGAAATGATTATATGCTGAACATGTATCAAAAATATCCTGGATATTCATGTTTATGGGCTTTAATCATATGCCTTGTTAAAAACCAACACACGAAATAAGTATTTAGTCACTTGCTAAATATTTATCAATTATCTATGTATGTCATCGATTCATATAGGTACTTGGTGTTACAGAATTGAATCAGGAATTTTTCATCCCAATCTTAGGAAACTTACACTCTGCCTGGGAGAGAGAAAATAAACAACAAAACATTATTTTTACATTTATTCATGGGAAAATTGATGAGATGTTGGTGAGTGATTTGCGCAGAGCCAGCAAAGCAGCAGAGCCAGGATTTGAACCCTGCAGGCAGCCTGACAGCGACCACACTGCCCACCTTCCCCGAAAACCGCACACTCTCCTTTCTTAGAGCTTAGAGAGGGAAAGAAAGATTTTTAGAGAGAAAAGATTAAAGCGAGCTTTTCTTCTTGTCTTCTTAGCTTAGTCTTAGAGAGAAAGAAAGATAGAGCTTAGAGAAAGATCTTAGAGAGAAAGAAAGATAGAGCTTAGAGAAAGATTATTTTTTTAGAGCTTCTTGCTTCTCTCTTCTTTCTTCCTTCTTCTTTCTTCTGGCCTCCCTTGGCCCTGTGAGG
Organism: Tamias sibiricus; assembly: GCA_025594165.1. Classification (NCBI taxonomy): domain Eukaryota; kingdom Metazoa; phylum Chordata; class Mammalia; order Rodentia; family Sciuridae; genus Tamias; species Tamias sibiricus. The sequence continues at coordinate 142,581,214 of CM046664.1, read as the reverse complement.
ACCTCTGCAGGTAGCATCTCAAACTGCAAACCTCAGCCCCTGCTCACCAGGTCCTCTGTACAAATTAGGGCTGTACCTCCAGGTGCATTCCTTCATCAGCCCCTGCTCACCTCCTCTGTACAACTGTACCTCCTCTGTTCCTTCATCCTCTGATGCACCTAGAATTTTGCATTGTCTAGAGTGGGACTGTCCAATAGAAATATATACAAAATTTATTTAAGCTACAGATGCAATTTTGAAATTTCTGGAGAGCCACAGTTTTTCAAAAAGCAAAAAGGAATAGGTGAAATTAAGTCAATAACATATTTTATTTAACCTAATATAGTCTAAATATTATTTCAGGATGTAACTAATATAAAGAAATCATTGATAAGATAGTTTAAGTTCTTTGATTCGTGTTAACTCTTTTAAATTGGCTGGGTGGTTTACATTTACAACACAGCCAAGGACAAACTCACTTCTCAGGACTCCGTGGCCACTGGTGGCTGGTGACTACAGCTTAGACAGTGCACGTGGTAACCATTTCCATGGTCTTGGGAAGTGCTGTTGGCCACAGTCTTCTTCATGAAGAATCACTCAGACTCCACCTTCACCTCTGCCTTTACCACTGCTATCCTCGGACTATTGAACAAATGTAACCTCCCCCACCCCCTTCTCTGAAAACATCTTCTCTGCTGACATTTGCCAACTTCCCTCCTTCCTTTCAGAAAACCGTCGGTTATGTTAGCCCTCTTTGTGACTTGACATTTCTTAATCCTCAGCTGAAGCACTGTTTTGAGTCCCAAAGGCAATTTACAGTCTGCTTAGTGCTGGTGGACGCCTCTCAGAGGAAATGGCCAGAGCTGTGCGGGTGGAAACACAAACTGGTAGAGTGGCTTGGGTGGTGACCAATGGCCAGCACACACAAATATAAACCTGGGAAGCTTCTGTAAAATCAGTCAGGCATGCTGTGTATTTTATATGTGGTCATGGTATGAATAGGGAGGAGGTCATTCAATACCTGAAAAACCTAATTTACCCTGTTCTGAAAAATTCCAACCCCAGAAAGGTCCAGCTTGACCTCCGCAGACAGAGGCATGAGGTTTTTCATTAAAGCCGTGAAATCTTGGGTTTCCATGGCTTACTTCACAAACCATGAGAATTAAGTTCTAGAAGAATAAAAGTAGATTTATATGGAAAGGTAGCCTCATCAGGGTCTTCCAGGCACAACGAAGGGCAGAATCTTGACCCAACCAAGTGGTATCCTGATCCTTTCACTGGGAGTCAGGAGTCAAAGAGTAAGGAAGGAGCCTAGAAAACCCCTGGATTTTCTCTTAACAATTGCAGATCTGTGAGGATGTATATCTAAAAAAAAGAAAAAGAAAGGGTTTGTAGAGTCAGAAAAGGGAAATTTTCTTCTCTGATCTCTGAGTAGTCCAGAGAAAGACTTTCCATTACAACTTGGCAGCTCCATCCAGAGGATTCCTGAGGCCACCCTAGACACATTGGACAGTTATGTCACCATAGTATCACAAGTACAAGTCCATCTCCTCTTGTCTGCACAAATATGGGGATTCAACAATTGATGGCTCTGTACTCAGTGCAAGTCACCCCTTGAGGGGATCACTCACAATCAGACCAGGGGCCATATGTTACTTCCCCTCCAAATTGAAGTTTTGTAACCGGAGCATAAACCAGGGAATTAAGCAAAATCAAACAAACAAAACAAACACACACACACAAAAAAATGTGGGAGTTGCCATGATTTCTAATTCCTATACCTCTTCCTCTGACAGACATGGCCCTTCACTTGTGGACTGGATATTGGTTAAAGTTCAAGAAACAGCACAAAGTTGACATACAGAAAACTTGATTCAGTATTTTATTCTCCCCCAACCCAATCTTCTCTCCTTTTTATTTTTCTGTAAAAGGCCAGTCCCATAAGGCCTGGGAGGGGGGGGGGAGTCCTCGTAACATTCTGTTACAACTGTCACCTTTCAGGTGGCTGACACATTTGCCAGCAAAGAAGAAATGAGCCAATTACTCTGGCAGCAGATGCCGGGAGAGGATGATCACAGGCTGAACACCACTCCTTCCCTGATAGCAAGACTTCTTTAAAATAGAGAAAAACCCAGGGCTTCCACTCCAAAGGAACTGAATTTTAAATCTAAAGAATTGACAATTTTTTATGTTGGACTGAATTTATTAGAAGTTAGCTTCCTTTGATATTTGTATTAAATAAAACGAGGTTTTGGAGCCAGTAAATAAATTGAGTTATTTTAAAAGAAAATTGGAGTTTTGTGAACTGTGAAACTATACTTGTTGCTATTGTACCTTCCACAGCTTCTAGAATACTCATTGTCTTGGTGCTTAATATTTTTTATTGAATTAGCTTGAACACCCCTCTCCCTAAGGGCCATTAGGTTGAGCTGGCAAAAGTCTGTTGGGTGATGTAGAGTAAGACCTTGGTGGTTGGTCTCCAGAAAATCAGAGAGGTGGTCAGTAGCCTAAAGCCTGAGCAACTCAAAGAGAAAGGCTATAGCTGAAGCCAGAATTAGACAGGCAATCAGTATAGATAGGTAAATTGAGTCAGGTCAGATCAAGAAGGCCAATTTTGAGTAAGTCCAGGAAGTTGGAGACTGTCCCCTGAGGGATTGAAATATTAATTTTTTCAGAGTCCTTCCTCCACCCTTATCAAGAACTTGCTCCTGCCCCAACCTGTTGCTGAGGTAACCTGTCCCAGGAACTGCCCCTCCCAGAGGGAGCTATGAGGTTGTTAATTAATGTGTCCTGGGCTGCTCCATCCTGCCCTTTCCCCTTTAGCCCACCTGTTTCCCACCTTTTGGCCAGCCCACCGATCATTTCTGGCCCTAGTAACATAGGCAGGAGGGAGAGAGATAAGGGGAAGAGGGCAGGAGAACAAAGGAAGCCTAGGACATACAAAAAGGGCAGAACACCTCGCTTCTTGGAATACCAGGAAAGCAGGGGTAAGGAAAGGAAAGGGGGGAGGAGGGGCACTGGAGTGTGAACTAGAATAATATATATTCTATGCTTATATAATTATATCTAAATGGATTCTACTGTCATATATAACTAAAAAGACAAAAACTATTTTTTAAAAAAATTAATTATATATATATATATTCCATTTGTATGTAGATGGGCACCTAATCTGGTTCCATAATTGGCTAGTGTGAATTGTGCTGCTATAAACATTAGTTTGCATGTATCACTATATCATGCTGATTTTAGTTCATATGGGTATATTCTGAGGAGTGGGATAGCTGAACCCTATAACTCCATTCCTAGTTTTCTGAGGAATCTCCACACTACTTTCCAGAGTGGTGGTACTAATTTTCCTTCCCCCACATCCTTGCCATTATTTATTATTCTTTCTATTCTTAATAATTGTCATTCTGACTGGAGTGACATAAAATCTCAATGTAGTTTTGATTTGCAATTCCCCGATTGGTAAGATATTCAACATTTGTTTATATATATATTTTTGGCTATTTGTATTTCTTCTTTTGAGAATTGTCTGTGTAGTTCTTTTGCCCATTTATTGATTGGGTTATTTTAAGGGGGTGTTAAGCTTTTTGAGTTTTTAATATATTCTAACTATTGATCCCTTCTCTGTGGAGCAGATGGCAAAGATCTTCTCCCATTCTATAGGCTCTCTCTTCACATTCTTGTTTTCTTCATGGTGAAGATGATTATTAATTTGATGTCATCCCACTTATTGATTCTTGACTTTATTCTTAAACCTTAGGAGTCTAGTTAAGGAGGTTGGTGTCTGTGCCAATATTTTCCAGTGTTAAGTCTATTTTTCCTTCTAGGAGTTGCAAAATTTGGGTCTAATTTCTAGGTCTTGATTCCACTTTGAAATGACTTTTGTGCAGGCTGAGAGATAAGTAACTAGTTTCATTTGTCAATGTGTGGATATCCAGTCTCCCCAAAACTTTTTGTTAAAAGAACTATCTTACCTCCAACATGTTTTTGTCACCTTTGCCAACTATGAGATAACTGCATCTATGTTGATGTGCTCTGTGTCCTCTATTCTATTTCATTTGTCCTCATGTCTGTTTTAGTGCAAATACCATTATGTATTTGTTACTGTAGGTCTGTAGTATAATTTGTGCTCTAGTATTGTGATGCCTCTAGTGTCACCATTCTTGTTCAAAATTGATTTGGCTATTTTAAGTCTCTTGTTCTTTCAAATAAATTTTAGAAATTTTTTTCTAGTTTTGTGGAAAATGACATTGGTATTTTAATGGGAACTGCATTGAATCTCTATGTTTTTAGTAGTATGGCCATTTTGATCATTTTAATTCTTTCTATCCAAGAATATAGGTCTTTTTTCATAGTCTCAGATAATCTTCAATTTCTTTCTTCAGGGTTTGCTATTTTTCATTGTAAAGGACTTTTACCTTCTTGATTACATTTATTCCCCAATATTTTATAGAGGCTATTGTGAATGGGATAATTTTCTTAAATTCTTTCTCAGAAGATCCATTATTGGAGTATAGGAAAGCTATTGATTTATGTATGTTGATTTTTTATCCTGTTACTTTGCTATATTTGTTTTTCAACTCTAGAAGTCTTCTGGTGGAATTTTTTTAGTCTTCTAAATCTAGGATTATGTCATTACACACAGATAATTTGACTTTTTCTTTGTGTATCTCTTTATTTTCTTCTCTTTCCAGATTGTACTATCTAGACTGTCAAATAATATGTTGAATAGGAATAGTGAGAGTGGATATCTTTGTTTTATTTCTTATTTTAGAGGAAATGTTTTTAGTTTCTCTTCCTTCAATATGATATTGGCCTTGGGTTTGTCATATGTAACTTTTACTATGTTGAGGTAAGTTCCTCTTATCCCTAGTTTCTCCAGCGTTTTAAACATGAATTGGTACTGGACTTTGTCAAATGTTCCTTCTGCATCTATTGAAATAATCAGGAAATTCTTGTTCTTAACTCTACTAATGTAATGAATATCCACTGATTTTTGTATGTTGAACAAAACTTGCATCCCTGGGATGAAACCCACTTTATGGTTTTTGATTTGGTTATTAGTTTGTTCTTCTTTTTCTAGGGCTTTGAAGTATAATGATAGATTATTTATTTGATATTGTATTAGTCAGGGTTCTCTAGAGGAACAGAACCAACAGTGGATACAAATATAAAAATGAGGCTTATTAGATTGGCTTACACAACCAGAAGCTAAATAGTCCACAACATTATCTGCAGGCTGGAGAGTTAGGGAAACCAGTAGTTGTACAGTCCAAGATGCTAAAGCCTCAGAACAACATGTATCAACAACGATATCCCAGTCCAAGACTGAAGGCTTCTGGAAACTACCTGGAGAATCACTGACAGAGTCCATTTTGAAAGTGGACTTTATTTGACAATTCTTCTTGTGTACCTACCTTCAGGCAATTGCAGCAGCCATCAAGAACCCATGCAAGAAGAACTGAGCATGCATCTGCTGCAGCTTCCCTGTTCTTCCAACTTTTATTCAATCCAAGCCTCCAACCTATTGGATGGTGCTGCCCATGCTTAGGGAGGATCTTTGATTCAGTATCCCACATGCCACTCATTCCTAAAATCATGCTCATTGACACACCCAGAAGTCTCTTACTCTTTGGCAATTCTTAATCCAATCAAGTTTGCACTTGAAGTAAATCATTATGTGTATCTTTATTTTTTTAACATAGGAACTCAATGCTAAAAACTTTCCTTTTAGAACAGTTTTTATATTGTACCAGAGCTTTTGATATGTTGTATTTTTAATCTCATTTGTTTCTAAATTTTTTTATCCCCCCCCCAATTTTCTCTGTGATCCATTCCTCATTCAAAGTGTATTATTTAATTTCCAGGTGTTCAAATGGTTTATGTTTTTATCTTGTCTGATTTCTAATTTCCTTCTGTTACAATCTGAGAGGATGAAAGGAATTATCTCTCTCCTTTTTTTTTTTTTTTGTATATGCTAAGATTTGCTTTGAGCCTTAAAATTATATCTATTTTAGTGACACTTCCATGTACTGCTGAGAAAAAAGTGAATTCTGTTGTCAATGGATGAAATACTCTATACATGTCTGTTAAGTCCACAATATCAGTCAGATAGTACTTTTTAGTTCTGAAGAGTCTTTATTTAGTTTAAGTTTGGATGATCCATGGTAAGAAAGGTGTGTTGAAATCACCCAGTATTACTGTATTGTGGTTTATTTGATTCTTTATATAAAGGTTATTTCTTTGTGTAGGTAGGCATACCATTTTTTGGAGCATAATTATTTATAATCAATAAAACTTATTGTTGTATGATTTTTCTTAACTAGCATGAAGTGACCTTTTTATGTCTCTCCTAGTTAATTTTAGTTTGAAGGCTACTCTATCTGATTTTAGGGTAGCTACCTCTGCTTGCTTTCAGTTTCCATGTGCATGGTACACCTTTCCCCATCCTTCAGTCTGTGGATATCTTTGCCTGAAAGTTTAGTGTCTTGTAAGCAACAAATTCTTGAGTATTATTTTTTTATTCAACTTGCCAATCTCTTTTGATTGAAGAGGTTAGACCATTTATACCAATGTTATGATAGACAGATGATTTTTATTTCCTGCCATTTTGACTTATTTCTAATGCTTAATTCAGATTTGATTCTTCTTTAATTGGCTATTCTTCTAGTGTGATTCATCCCCATGTGGGATTTCATTTTTATTCTTTATTTCTTCTGCATGAAATATTTCAGTGAGTGTTTTATACTGCAGGCTTGCTGGTTATAAATTCTATTACTCTCTACTTATCATGAAAGGTTTTTATTTCATCTTCATTTCTGAAGAATAGTTTTGCCAGGTGTAGTAACTTGGTTGGCACCTGTTTTATTTTGGGGTTTGGTATATATTATTCAAAGCCTTTCTGGTTTTTAGGGTCTGGATTGAGAAATCAGTTGAAATCTGAAATGGCTTACCTCTAAATGTGATGTGTCATTTTTCTCTTTACTACGTTAAAATTTTTATCCTTACTCTGTATATTAGGCATTTTAATTGTAATGTGTATTAAAAAGATCTTTTTTGATCTTGCCTATTTGGGTTTCTGTATGCATTTTGGTTTTTATTTCCACTCATTCCCTATATTTGGAAATTTTTCCAATATTATTTCATTAAAAAACTTGGTTGTATGTAAAAAGATACTAAATATATGCACTATGAGTTGTACATATTAAAAATTATAAAAATAAAATTAAAAAAAAAAGAAAACAAAATAAAAAAAAAACTTGGGCATTCCTTTACTTTCTGTTTCAGAGTCCTCATCTATTCCAATGATTCTTAAGTTTAGTCTCTTTATGTTATTCCAAATTTCTTTAATATTCTGATCATAGTCTCTTAACATCTTTACTGTTCATTTTATTTTCAATATTCTATATTTTGTCTTCAGAGCCTGAGAATTTGTCTTCAAAGTCATCTAATATATTGGTGATAATTCTCATTGAATTTTTATTTTGAAGGCCAGGCATGGTGGTGCATGCCTGTAATCCCAGCACTTGGGAGGCTGAGGCAGAAGGATCATGAGTTCAAAGCCAGCCTCAGCAATGAATTTTTATTTTGATTTATTAAGTTTCCATTTTGGTTCTTTTTCAAAATCTCTGTTTATTGAAATGATTTTTCACTTCCTGTATTTTCTAAGTTCATTTCTTACATCTTCTTTTAGACCAGTAAATTTTTCAGCTATCAATTTGCTGAAATCTTTCTCTGATATTTCCTGCACTGTGATGTCAATGGGATCAGTTGTTGAAGTGCTGTGCACTGTTTGAGGTGGTTTTCTCCCTTTATTTTTCATTCCATTTGTATGTTTACCCATCTGTATGGATGATTATCACTTCTACTTTTATGCAAGGGACTACTTGTGAGCTTCTTTCTCTTAACAGTCCTGGACTGGGTGAATATCCAGCTGTTGATCCTTTCATTCCATGTGTACTCTCTACTGTTCCTAGTATATCAGCACCCCCTCTGGTCAGCTTTTCTTTTACTTCTTTGTTTCTGGAATGTGAAGGGTTTGGGTGTGGCTGCTTAGATCCACCCCACAATCCTGATCATATCTGATTTTAAATAAATATCAGTCTGAATGAACAAACAAGTCAATATATTAATGAAGGAATGGTTAGACAGTGTTTTGAAAGGTGATATATCATTTGGGTCGATGCTATCTGTTACTAGATACATTTTTTCAAGCCCACATACTTACTAAGGAACTTGAGTTTGTCAGGAAATCGTAGATTTAGATGGTGTCTTTGTTTTCTATTGTGGCCTTTACAAATTCTCACAAATGTAGTGGATTAAAACAACACAAATCTATTGTCTTTGTGTTATGTGATAAGAAGCCCAACATGGTCTCTATGAACTGCAATCAAGGCATCAGTGGGGCTACATTCCTTTCTAGAGGTTGTAGGTCCACCTTCATTCAAATTTTTGGAAAATTCACAGTCCCCTGTCATACAGCCTTATTTGTATTCTGGAACCAGAAGAAACCATACATGGCAAAAGAACTTGAATCAGGGCATTAAATCTTTCCAATGGTCTCATCTCCATCTCTCTCTCTCTTTCTATCTCTCCCCCACCCCAACTCACTCTAAGTTTCTATGCTTAATAATATGTATGAAAGATTTCCCACATAAAGTCCCATAACCTTAATCACATCAGAAAAGTCCCCTTTTTCTTGTAAAACAAGAGATTCAAGATTAGGGAGGGCATGGATATCGCAAAGGACTATTATTTTTATCACAAATTAGTAGCAGGATACCACGCTAACAAGAAGTCAGATCATATGATTTGTTCCAAACATTTTCCTAGACAATTTTTTTTAATTTTACAATTCTTTTAAAATGTTTTATTTGTTTTAATTAGTTATACATGACAATAGAATGCATTTATGCACTGTGATATGTCATACATAGATGGGATATAATTTCTCATTTTTCTAAGTGTACATGTTGCAGAATCATATTGGTCATGTAGTTACCTATATACATACAGTAATAATGTCTGTTTCATTCCACTATCTTTCCCATCCCCACATCCCCTCCCTGCCCTCCCTTCACTGCCCTCTACCATTTATTGCTCTATATTTTTTAATGATTTATTTACTTATTCATAATGCACAAGTATAGCATCTTTTTACATACAACTTCTTGTATACAAAGTATATAAGTACTTCTGTTCTCATGCAGAGAAAATAACTCCTGAAGCAATTCTTTCCTTATTTGTGATAGGATTACTAGCATGTTTACATGAACTATTTGTTATGGTCTGGATCTGAAATATCCTCCAAAAAGCTCATGTGTTAGGCAATGCAGCAATGTTTAAAGGTGAAAATATTGGATTAATGAGGGCTCTGGCTTCATTAGATTATTCTGTTCAATGCTGTAGGCAGGTGGAGTATGGCTGGGAAAGGCAGACCACAGGGACATGGCTAGAACTATGTCTTGTCCCTGGTCCCCACCTCTCTCTGTCTCTGATTTCTGGCTTCCATGAGCTGAGTGGCTTCCCTCTGTCATGCTCTTTTGCCTTAATGTTATTTCAATGCGGTTGACCAACCATGAACTGAGACCTCTGAAACCATGACCCAACGAAAATCTTTCTCTAAGACTTACTTACAACTACTTTAAATTGTGCCTATCTGGTATTTTGATCACAGCATTCAAAAGCTGACTAAACCATTATCCAATTTTGCTTTAATTTTGGTCCTCACTGTTATACAGGTAACTATATTTTTGCTTCCATTATCAGAAATTTTGTCTATGTTTTAGAAAACTACAATGAGAAAATGCACCACTATGTTTTTTCCACAGAGTAAGTTTTCTTACTATAGCAGACTTTCTTATTTGGGCCAGCCCAAACTGCTTTGCATAGCTTGCTTCACCTCTAGCATTTCCTCACACATAACTAACATCAGTAACTCTGGCATTTTGACTCCTCCTTGTCCCCATTGAGAACTTGGGTCTGTTTTCTAAAAACAAAATCAAGGGAGTACATTGAATTTTCTCCCAGTTGTTCAAAATGTAATTTACTTTCCCAGTCATTGTTAGTAGGTCAACAGGTTGCCATTCTTTTAGAACAAAATTGAAGGCCTTAAAATGTTCCTGAAACATAATAGTTACCTAATGAATGTTGTGCTTAATTATATGAATTAACCAAGATTTAGAAATAGATCACAATGGATCAGGTAAAATTTAGAAATGTGTAAAAGGTTATATTTTGCAAGGAAGAGTGTCTTGCCTCAGAGCTGATGATAGCTGGTTACAGACTATACTATGATATGCTTCCTATACTCTCAAAGTCATTTCCTACTTCAGGGGAATTTCTTGAAAAAATATGATGGGTGATTGAAGACCTGAATGGTATTTGAACTCGTTGGTTTCCATTTTTCATTTTTTTTGTTCTTTATATAACTTATTTAAAAACAGATTTATAAGTACTTACAACTCTTAAAATCCTACAGATGTTCTCAAGATATATAATTGACAAAAAATGATCTGGATCAATAAAATTTATCATTGTGATAATTATAAGGATTTTTTTAAACAAAAGAGAAATATTGCTTTGATTCTTATATTTCTGTCCTTGGACCAAGTTGCAAAACCAACTTGAGAGGATGCAGCCCAAAGTTTAGCTCAAAGAAAAAGAATCAACTAAGCTTTGGAGAAGATACTTGACTTTGCTTTAATAAGAACAATGAAAATTTAAAGTACATTGGAATATTTGTCACCTAGTTGACAAAATGCCTAGAGACTAATAACTCTCTAATGGTGAAATAGAAATAGGCCTTCTCAAACATTTTGCATTGGTGTACAAAAATAATATGACATTATAGGGGTCCATTTAGCAAAACCCATCAAATTTACAATCCAGCAATTATACTTCTGGGAATTTACCCTACAAATACGTGTACAAACATGTAAAATAATTTATAAAAAGGATTTTTCATTATAGCATACTTATAATTGTAACATTTTGGAAAAAAACTATAGTGACTACCAATTTAAAAACCCCTTAAATTATGGTTCATATGCACAGCTAAATAAACATAAAAGATTTTAAAAGATTGAAGGCACTTTTAATTTTAAAATCTATATGTTATATATATTCACATTTATTGAAAATTATCCATATCATATTGTTAGATTACACTAATAAGGGTTGGGGATATAGCTCAGTTGATAGAGTGCTTGCCTCACATGCACAAGGCCCTGGGTTCAATATCCAGCACCACACACAAAAAAAAAATTACACTAATAAGCATAGAACATTGTATAATAAATTTTGTGATGGATATTTAGGAATATAATAATATTTATTTTATAACCTTGCACCAGCCTAAAGAAACACAAGACTCTAATAAAAGTGGGTCCTATGGAGGGGAGCAGATGAACTGGTACAGGGATGAAATCTTAAGTTATAAACTCTACTTTTATATAATTTTGATTTTTGAGTGATTAAAATGTTACTTATTTTCAAAATAACATTTTTGAGTGAGTAATAAATGAATGGAAGAAAGGCAGAAAAGAAAAAAGGAAGATAGATTTATGAGATTAGAAAAATAGGAATTAATGGCAGAGTAACTACATAAGAAGACTTTCTGCTGAGCACCAGTTGTTAGAGAGCAGATTTGCCCAAGAAGTCCCCCACCCAGTCTTGCCCCTACCTTGAGGTATCTCAAGGCCCTGTTCAGCTTCAGCACTCCAGTTCTCCAAGAGGACTCTACAGGGGTAAGGGTGTGGCATTTTTAGCTATCGCAACCCATCCATTTTCAGACTTCACCTTCCACTCTGACACAGGACCCCCAGCTCCTCAGTGGTTTTCCCACTTGGATGTTAGGGTGGAAATGCCATGAATTCCCTGTTCACCATCATTCTCCTTCGTCAGCCCATGTCTTGCAGATGACTGGAGACGGTTACAGAGGACCTTCAAGGAAAGGGTCTAACATCTGTCCCCACATCTGAATTCCCCAAATGTGGGAGAGGCAGGCTCAGCAGTGATTGAAGCTAGAGAAACAGAGGACTAAGATTAGAGGACCATTCCTGGAAAGCTACAGGATAAATTTCTGACACATATAAATAAGTCTAAGTCTTCTAGGAGAACCAATACATAGAAAGGCAGTTAGCGCAGCTTCTTGCTTACTGGCAGTTTCATAAGAAAACCTATCAAATCTATCTGGTCTCTGCTATTCCTATATGACTTCTTCCTATTTTTGTGCCTTGTGTTTTCACTAAACATATTCTGTATTGCCTGGGGCAATCTGTGAGTGGAGTGTGAATTGAGGGACATTCCAGCCATTTGCTCTGGGGAAGCCCAGTCTTGGGAATTTACTGCAGAAACAAGGTGCACTCCTGAGTGGCCCAAGACAGCTGACCAGCCAGCTTGGATGGTTTGGGAAAGCAAAGGATGCTGCTGCCCATGCAAGCTCTGCTCACCAGGTGTGTTGCAGATCAGGCTGCAACTTGAGAACCACAAGGATCCTCCAGGCCACCAATTGGAGAGAACAGTAGCGAAAATGAGAAATCATAGCTTAGGTGGACATGAAAACATGTAGGAAACAGAGGCTGTGGTAGAGCAAGTGGGAAGAGGTCAGAATGTTCCAGGGGTGGTATTTTGTTGTTTTTCATATGGTGTAAATATGACTGCTTGTTTAGTTTATTATTTGACTTATTCACAGTAAAACATCTGGCACAATGAGCTCAGGAAAACCTAGCATATGGTAATGAAAAATTACTGAATTTTCAAATCTCAAGCAAGTGGATGATGAACTTTACAACAACTCCCACAATATGTTTGTTGACATTTACCATTTATCATGGTGCTTTAATAGCATCACCCACCAGCTGAGAGCCCTAGACTCACACCTGCTGCAGGAGCGTCAGCATTTACTGCAAAATGAGTTGGTACTTGGAGAAGATACGCCTAAACGTGTGTCTGCAGAAGACAGATTTTCATTCCTATTTCTCAGTAGAGTGTAAATTTTAATTTGGTCAAATACTTTTATCTAAACTAAGAAAAAGAGAGAAGTCAGAAATAAAATCATAACTGAAAGAGGAGACAGATATTATGATGGCACTACAGAAATGGAAAGAATCATGAGACACTTCTATGAACAATTAATACACCAACAAATTGGATAACCCGAAAGAAATGGATAAATTTCTAGAAGCATACAACCTACCAAGACTGAATCATGAAGAAACAGGAAATCTGAACAGATCAATAGTGAATAAGGAGACTGAATTGGGAATCAAAAACCTCCCAAAAAGAAAATTCCAGAACCTGATGGCTTCACTGGTGAGTTCTCCCAAACATGTAAAGAAGAATTAATACCAATTCTTCTCGAATGCTTCCAAAATATTAAGGAAGAAGGACATTTCTAAACTCATAAAGGCCAGAATGACCTTAATATCAATGCCAGACATGGATACTCCAAGGCAAGAAGACCATAGACCAACATCCCCGCAAAAATCAATGCAAAAATTCTCAACAAAATCTTTAAGCAGAGTTCAACGGCACATCCAAAGTCATACATCATGACCAAGGCTGATGTTATCACTGGGGTGCAAGGATACAAATCAATACACGTGATGCTCCACATTAACAGAATGAAAAACAAGAATCACATGAGCAATAGACGAAGAAAAATATTCTACAACATTCAACAACTTTGTGATAAAAAGGCTTAACCATCAAGGTATGGAGAGAAAATGCCTCAATATGATTAAGGCCACATGTGACAAGCCCATAGCTAACATCATGCTCCACAAAAATAATATGATTTTCCCTTAAGATCAGGAGTAAGACAAAGACTCCCACTCTTGCCACTTCTAATCAACATAGTACTGGAAGTCCTAGCAAGGGTAATTGGACAGAAAAAGAAAAAAAAAAAAAAAGGAATCTACATGGAAAAGGAAAAGGAAAATTCCTAGTTTTACATTTTCAATTCCCAAGAGTGTGTGTGTGTGTACAAAAAAGGAGTTAAAAGTTATTGATGTTTTGGGTACTTTAATAGGAAAAAAAAAAAAAAAAAACAACTCCCAGTAACATATAACATAATCTCAGTTTTATATCATTTTCATTAGACTCTTTAAAATAGAAGAATCAAATAATAGTCAAATGTTACAAAGATTAATTCAAATAATATTTGATTGTATTCATCCAACTCATGAAGTCAAAATAAGCCTTTTGGAAGTTCTTTCTGTGGAAGATAAAATAGCCGACATTCTGGTATGTGCTATTGAAACTAATTTAAAAAGGCAAACACTGAAAATAAAAGTGGTTTGTTTTGCGATTAATAATGTGAATACAAATTTAATGGAGCACAGTGTAACCACAAAAACTTGTGTTTTCACTAAATTGATAAATCTGTGAAATACGAAGACAAATGGAATTTTGGGTGGTACAAATATAATTCAAAATAGCATTCAAATAATCTGAGATACTTTACCAATCAAAATAGAAGCTGTAAATTATAAACTTTGCAAATATTTTTTGTAGGCAGAGCAACTGACCTACCAAATTTGTATGATGAATCTCATATTTAAAAGCAAAAATACTCTGTATGGTAATAACAGTTTCCCTTCCTGCTTATGAATCATTCTTTGGATATGATTTGAGTTTTTGCAAAAATACTTTTAAAATGGCTATAATTTCCTACAATTACATTGAATATTTTAATAAACAATTCCTTTAAATTTTCATTAGTTTTGTAGAAAACCAGAGGGAAATATGATTCAGGTATTAAACTATGAAGCAAAAGAGTGTTTCAGCTTTTAAAGTTTTGAGTACATTGCAACAATTGACCCACAACTTAGATGGTGAATTGACATTGTTCCTTCAAAAGCAAGGGAGAAACTGAAGAGAGTAAGCCATTGGTGCTCAATGGTGTCAAAGACTTAATTTCAAATTTTAAAAATTGTGAATATCCCATCTACCAGAAAGAAGAGCTATTTTTTAATTGGATAAATATATATTCTGCGTTATAATGAAGCAAACTGAGTACTAAACATTTTCAGAATTTAAATTCAGCAAAATATTTTTAAAAATCATGAACAGAGAAAATTTATTTGCTGATTTTTGTTTTATGAAATATTTTTTAGAACATTTTTTCCTGAATAGAAACTTAAGTAATTACATATGCAATACAAAAAGCAAAAACTTAGCATTGAAAATGCCCTCCATGTAGAAGAATTTGCTTATCCTGCACTATTTATCTCAAAACTACAAATATCACTTTCTCCGTGCTCAGAGACAGGTCAATTGAGGTCATCAGCAGTGTCAACAGCCATAAAATATAACCTGGAAGAGTACTGCAGGCAACTTTATGAAGATAAGAAAGATGAAAAGATATATCTTTTTTAAATACATTATTTAGAAAAATATCAGTGACCCAGTATTAGAAATAAGTATATATAACTAAATTATAACTATAATGCTCATTACATTATATCAATATATAACAAAAATATTGTCTGTTTTTTTTAATGTTCAGTTAATCAGTACAAAGAATCTTTTGCTTCACTTTAGAAAGGAATGATGTGGTTTTAGAAGGATTCTATCAGTGTACCAACCAATAAAAATTTTAGTCAATAAATTTTTATTTCAAATAACTATATAATTTTAATCATTGTAGCACCTTTTCCCACTATCAAAAGTGATCCATTTGCATGTATAATTGGATAGCTACCCCACATGAAATATGGAATAAGGACACAAAAACATTAAAATATTTAAGTATTAAAAGAAATTGTATCTAATAGAAATTCTGGGGGGAAAAAAAATGGAAGAAAAGTTTGAGAAACCATACTTAAAGATGCAATTTCTGAAAGTTTCCCAGTTTTAAAATATATATAAAATATCACATCTATATTCTATTTTGAATGCCAAGCAAGAAAAATTTAAAGATAATAAAGTAAAACTAGAAATATGGTAGAAAAACTGCAGAAATTTAAAGAAAAACAGACTATTAAAATTAAACAAAAATGTAAAAAAGGATAACTACAAAAGAATGGTAGTGTATTTCTTTTTTTTTTTTTTTCGGGGGGGGGGGTTACCAGGGATTGAACTCAGGAGCACTCAACCCACTGAGCCACATCCCCAGCCCTAGTTTGTATTTTATTTAGAAACAAGGTCTCACTGAGTTGCTTAGTGCCTAGCCATTGCTGAGGCTGGCTTTGAACTCATGATCCTCCAGCCTCAGCCTCCTGAGCCACTGGGATTTACAAGCGTGTATCACGGCACCCAGCCTAGTACTATATTTCTAATCAAAATAACAAATATCATAAACAAAAGATAAAGAAATTGAAATTTTAAAAAAGTGTTAGGCCAAAAGATCCTTCAACCTAGAATCTTTTGCCTAGTCAAATTGTTATTAAAAATAAGAGCAAAATAAAAATTGTCTGTGAAACACAGGATATAATATCAAATTCAATTATAAACTGTATTTGCAGAGTCACACTAATGTGAATACTGAATCCCATTTTAACCAATACTACATTATAAATGAACAAGGAAAATGGTGCTGTGTGTGTGTGTGTGTGTGTGTGTGTGTGTGTGTGTTTGTGTACACTCAGCTGGGATACAGAGAAAAAGACAGACTTAAATCTTCACCTTTTTTTTTTTTTTTTTTTTCGTACTGGGGATTGAACTCAGGGACACTTGACCACTGGGTCACATCCCCAGCCCTTTTTTTTTTTTTTTTTTTTTTTTTTTTTTTTTTTTGTATTTTATTTAGAGACAGGGTCTTACTGAGTTGCTAAGTGCCTCGCCATTGCTGAGGCTGGCTTTGAACTCGAAATCTTCTTACCTCAGCCTCCCAAAGTGCTGGGATTACAGGCGTGCGCCACCACGCCCCCGGCGCAAATCTTCACCTTTCATAGTTTGAAATCAATACATAGTGCCAAAAATTGGGGTGTGGGGGGGAAATCAAGAGGTAGAAGAATAAATATGTTACTTAGAAATATGGAGAAAATTATCAAATGGAAATAGGTAAAGGAATTAAAAATAGTTTCCACTGGAGAAAGAAAATGAGATTGAGAGGGAAAAATGAAAAAGTCTTTGTTTTTATCTTATAGATGAAATTCTCATACAATGATGCTTTAAACTGTGAGTACATTGAATGAACTAGAAATATGTAACCCAGATGCATGTTTCCCTCCTGTGCTGAGGTATCTGTTTACAAGGTCACTAATTAGATTAGTTGTACCAGGAACAGAAAGAGGCTGATTTTAGGCACCTATAATGGACACTAATCCTAGCTTTATTAGGCCAGCATCTTCTACCCAACTGTTACCCAACAGAATCAGAAAACACAGAGGGTGACTCAGACTGAGAGCTACCCAACATGTAGCCAATCTTACACCATTGAGAAGAAACACGTTTTACAACTGTAGCATCTAGTAACATAAATCTCCAAAGTTTCTAGAGGGCAGGACCCACGTGTTTCATTTCCATACCCTGAGTGCCTGGCATATAATATGTACTCAAAGAGATGTGTGTAAATGTGCATGGTTTGCTTATTTTTAAAAAGTCTTAGGAGGGGAAATGTAAAGAACATTATAAAGTATTTATAAACAAATGACAATGGAAGTACTTCACACCAAATTTTATAGGGTGCACATGACATGGTACATAAAAATAAATGAATATACTTGTTTCTTTTTTAAAAAATTAAACATCAAAAATCTATTTGTTAGGTGTTCCTTCAAGAAGCTAAAAAAATGACAAAATGAAGAAAAGACTATGGAAAATATATTAAAAATAGATGAAGAAATTAGTGCAATAGAAACAGAAGAAACAATGGAGGATAAACAAAATTCAGAACTGAATCTTCAGGGTAGAAGTTGAAAAGTCTAGAAAAATGAGCAAACTGCCAAATATGGAAAAAGAAACCAGCAATGTTACAGAGGAAAGGGCACTAACTGTAGACACAGTGCAGACTTATTCCAAACTCATGAGTAATTTTATGCCAAAGAGAGCTGAAAGCCTACTTGAAATAAAATCTCTTTTGGGAAAAAAAAAAATATATATGTGTGTGTGTGTGTGTGTGTGTGTGTGTGTATACATATATATGTATATATAGAAATTAACCCCCCTCAATGACAAATGAATTAAATAAATATGAAAGAAATAGAATTTGCAATCAAATTTCTCCCTTCTCTTACCAACTCCCCTCCAAAAATAGATATATAAATAAGAACATATGATAATCCAAGTGAGGTTTATCAAATCTTCAAAGGAAAGGATAATCCTTCTTTAATGATGAAAAATACTGGAGGCTAGCATAACAGAAAAATCTTTTTGGTTTAAAATGAGCTTTATAAAGCTCACTTTATGAAATGATTATAACCTGTTCTACACAATGATAATACAAGAAAAAAAGTTAAAAATAAATGTCACTGAGATATATAGATGCAAATCTCTAAATAAAACATTAACAAATTGCATTCTTTAATATATTTTTTCAAAGACTGTTATGATTCCAGCAGATACTACTTGTTTTCCCTCAATATCTATTTTTTCCACTTTATCCAATATAATCAAATTTTCAACCAGGCACATAATTATCTACATTTCCAAGCCTCCCCTGCAGGAAAATATTGCAACGTAACTAGGCAGCCAGTGGTTTGCAAGAAGTTTTGCCACTTTGTAGTTTAGGGGAGACTTACTGGGATAACATCAAGATCTGTTGCCTCTTCCTTTTCCCATCTTATCTTCCTTACAACCACCATGATGCAGATGCCGCCATCTTGGATGAGGCTGAGAGCCACATCTAGAGGTAGTGAGCAATCAGCTGGAAGAAACTTTACCTGGAGGGCTTTGTAGAACAAAGTTGTCTTATTAATCAAATTCTAGCTTTCCACAGAGTACAGACTAAACTTCTGTTTTGTTTAAGCACTATTTCCAGTTGCTGCTGTTGCTGTGTGAAAAATGAATTTAGGGTGAATTGGTTTTAAAAACTGCAAGTGTCAAAAAATGGTTTTTTTTTTAAATAACATCTGAATCATTTACACAATATAACCAGAGGGGAAAATATTTATTTTTCTTTCATTTTTTTCTTTCATTGCTTTTACAAACAATTTAAAATAAATCATGTAAAAATTAGACAAAAATGCAAAATAATAATTATAGTAGCCATAAATGAGTTGTGGGTTATTAGTCCTTTAATTTTTTTTTAATTTTTATTTATAGTAGTATGTATTACAGTTCATACTATACATATATAGCATCTTTTTACATAAAACAGTTTGTATACAAAGTATATTCATAGCATTCAAGTCTTCAATCATGCATTTAGAATAATGATATCCATCTTATTCAACCACTTTTTCCCCCTTCCCCCCCTTGCTCCCGCCCTTCCCCTCCCTTCCCTTTGGCCATTATAGTGTTCCTCTAATCCTCCTATGTACCCCAACCCATCAGAGTGCAATGGATAAGCCTCGCCCTGGGAAAACCACCTTCGTGATCATGGTATCTCCCCCCTGCCAGGTAAGTAGTCCTTTAATTTTTACTTTGAATAGCCTATATTTTTATACCAAAAAACTCACTACTAGTATCAAAACTATAATGGATATCACAGTATGTTTTCACAGGACCCATAGAAACAGGCACAAACATTCACACTGGGGAGAAAAAAAACACAGATCCCACCACATGAGGATGTGGGAATTGGTGCCATAGACACAACACAAATTTTAAAAACAGAACCAGTAATTAATACAGATATAGGGAAAGAGGAAAATATAAAATTAGAGCACTTCAGTAGTATAATTGCTATAGGCAACATCCTCTGATGAATACTCAAATTAGTGGGTAAGAGTTTTAGGAAAAGCAAGGTATTTGCATAGCTTCAAAGTATCTCCTCCAGAGTTTTAGCATGGTGGTTTAAAATATACACACAAACTCTTCGAGATTTCTCCCTCCAGGAAGTGAAGTGTAAGTCACCTCCCCTTGAATAGGGCCAGACTTACAGACACACTTCTAATGAAGAATGTATGAAGGCAGGAAGATAACATCATGGTGGAGAAACCTGACAGATACCATTTAGCCAAGTGATTAAGGTAACATCACCAGGAATAAGACACTAACATGATGTGCCCCTGCATAGCACCTTGTATATAATTTTTCCCCAAAAATCCAAAACCAGTCAAATAATGAGAAAACCAGACAAACTTGAACCCAGGAACACTCTACAAAATACCTAACCACTACTTTTCAAAACTGTCATGAAAGGAAAAGACCAAAGATCTGTTACAGATTGAAAGACATTAAGCAAACATAATTACTGAATGCTACATGGCATCCTGGGTTGGATTTCAGAATAGAAATGATATGACTGGAAAAATCCAAATAAGGCCAAAAGTTTAGTTAGTAGTATTTTAACAGTGCTAATTCAGGTTTGGCTTCATACCCATAGGAGAAGCTGGATAAAGGGTAAAGAGAAGGGAATTCTCTGCACAGTTCATCTCAATGTCAAAAACTATTTCAAGCTGGGCACGGTGGCGCACCCCTGTAATCCCAGCACTTGGGAGGCTGAGGCAGGAGGATTGAGAGTTCAAAGCCAGCCTCAGCAATGGTGAGGCAATTAGCAACTCAGTGAGACCCTGTCTCTAATAAAATACAAAAAAAGGGGCTGGGGATGTGGCCCAGTGGTCAAGTGCCCCTGAGTTCAATTCCCGGTACAAAAAAAAAAAAAAAAAACTATTTCAAAATAATAAACTAAAAATATATCCAAATATACTGGACTTTTAAAAGTCATCCCTATGTCCTTAATGGGTCAGAGTCTTCTTGCTGCATTTTCCTTGCTTAGAAATACACTTGGCTAGGGCTGGGATTGTGGCTCGGCAGTAGAGCGCTCGCCTAGCGCATAGGCGACCGGGGTTCGATCTTCAGCACCATGTACAAATAAAACGCATTGAATAAAACACATTGTGTACAACTAAAGCAAATAAATAAAAATATTTTTAAAAAACAAAAATAAATACACTTGGCTACATCCAAGATGCATTTAGAAAAATAGGACATGCCCTTTAGTTTCCCAGTTTTACTTTAAGAAAATCATCTCTTAACCTTAAAGGGTGCTTTCATCCCACCTCAGACTGCTCTGGGGAATCCCATAAACAACCCTCTTAGCCAGACCTGGTGGTGCATGTCTGTAATTGCAGTCAAACCCTGTTTCAAAATTAAAAAAAAAAAAAAAAAAAAAAAAAAAAATTAAAGGACTGGGGATGTGGCTCAGTCATTAAGCACCTCTGGGTTCAATCCTTGGTACCAAAAATCCTCTTTCCACTGCAGGAAATGACTCTGTCGTGGGCTGTGACAACCAGAGCATCTTCTGAAGTGCTTTGGGGAACACCATGGCCCCTGTTACTGCCCACTGCCTCTCTGCAACCTCCCATCACTGGTCTGGCAGCTCTGCTTCTGCATCTTCTTCTGTCCTGTCTCCTGCCAGTGTTTCTTCTACAGATGGTCTCCACAAACTCTTCTTTATTCGCATGCCACCTCACTGCTCCTGCTCCCACACTTGATCTAAGCGTAGGCCCTGTGAGTTTTTAAAGTTGCGGGGAGGTGGAAGTGCTATTTCTCCATGCCTGTTCTTATAGAGGGCATCTCTGAGCTAAGAGGCACTGGTAAATCATCCCTTAACCCACCAAGGATCTGCAGTGGGCACGGGACCAGAAGCCAGGGGTAGGATACAATGATGAGCAAAGCAAATGAGGAGTGAGGCATCAGATTGAAGGGACCATGACATGTCCCCTCATACTCTTGGAAACCTAGATCAGCAAAAGTGGGGCAAAGCCTGACAAATCAGAGTTCCTAGAGATTCCAGGACTTCTATGAGAGAAACAACCAGAAAAGAACAGTTGTTTACTACTCTGTGGTCAAGGAGAATGTTTAGGGCTCAGAAATACAGATTTTAAAATGAAATGGTAAGATTTATGAAAACTCACCTTAATATATAGTTGATCAGGCTGAAAAAAAAAAATCATGAGTTTTTGTCTTGTTTGAAAGAAGCCTTGAGTAAAGGAAAAATCAAATGTTATAAATATTTTTAGAGACATACCACCCACCAAACTCTAGAATTGCTTTATCATTATATTAAACTGATCTGTGTTCATAAAAGGGAATTCACTCTGAATTGGGAAGTCCATTTTACCATTCTGTGTCCTGTATTTACATTTTAAAATCAGAAACATCTTCCACAAGAGAAAAGTGATGCTTCCTTCATCTCTTCCAGCTTTAATGGTCCAAAATATGATAGTCAAGGCCAAGGTGTTATTTTACCCTTAGGTAGGTTAGCCTACTCTGTAAAGGAATTGGGAAATTTTCCTTCAACTTTCATTTTCCAAGTGTTTCATTAAAATGAAAGGTAGCTGGGCAGTGGAACACACCTGTAATCCCAGTGGCTCGGGAGACTGAGGCAGGAGGATCGCAAGTTCAAAGCCAATCTTAGCAATTTGCCTAGGCACTAAGCAACTCACTGAGACCCTGTCTCTAAATAAAATACAAAATAGGGCTGAGGATGTGGCTCAGTGGTCTAATGCCCCTGAGTTCAATCTCCAGTATCAAAATTAAAAAATAAAATGTAAATGTGTGTGTGTGATCACTTACATGAAATTAAAGAAATGTGTTACCTCAAGTAATTAATTCTGCAAGCAAAGTCCTACTTCTTAAAAATTAGTGTCTTATTGCTTTACTATTTGCCTTTAATAGTAAGGACATCAAAAAAGGCTACCAGGAAAAAATGTCACAGTTGGGACAGCCTTACACACACAAAGGAATCCACACAAGTCTAGATGGTATTATGTACTAGGCAAAAACATGAACTCTGGGGCCATGTGTTTTGGGTTTGAATCCCAGGTCTATCACTCTCAAGTTGTATGCCTTGGATAAGTAACTTGTCTTTTATATGCCTGAGATTCTTCATCCACAAATTGGCAATGATAAAAGTACATGCCTTCTAAGGTTGTTGCAAGGTTCCAATGTGATAACATATAAATTGTGAGGACACTGCCTAGCACAAAATAGGAAAATACACCAATAAAACATTAACACGTGAATCTTTGTAGTATTATTTTCAATCAATTCTCTGAACATACAAGCGAAACTAAGCGACATTGTATTTGGGAGGTGACATCGTATTTGGGAGGCCAATTTTCCAATTAACCAAACCTGCCAAAGGGCATGGCTCTCACCCCCACGTCAGTGCAGTGGGTTATGAAGGATAGCTTAAGCAAGTGCCTCTCCGAGCCCCTTGATTGAACTAATACCAACATGCCCGAAATTAGGGAGAGGATTAGGAACAAAATCCTCCCATTATTTGCATTGGCCGATTTAGAGCTAAGAATTCTGAGATAAACAAATGGAGTGAATTTGGAAATGATGTATCAACTGCTTCCTTCTATGACATGAATAGTGGCAGTTATCAAGGATCTGCCCATGAAATGTTTAGGAGACGTTTTCCTCCAGACTCCAAAGAGGAGCGACAACTCAGAATGGCTGAATCCTGCAACTCCCCAGAAAATGAATTGTCACTATTTGCCTTCATCTCAACTTTTACCATTATAGGTGCTGAATGCATGATTGGTATCATTGCAAATGGATTCATCATGGCTATAAACGCAGCTGCATGGGTTCAGAAAAAGGCAGTTTCCACAAATGGCAGGATCCTGCTTTTCCTGAGTGTATCCAGAATCGCTCTCCAAAGCTTCATGATGCTCGAAGTTATCTTGAGCACTGCATCCCCGATTTTTCATAACAAAGATGTTTTATATGATTCATTCAAAGTAAGTTTCATGTTCTTAAATTATTGCAGCCTCTGGTTTGCTGCCTGGCTCAGCTTCTTCTACTTCGTGAAGATTGCCAATTTCTCCCACCCACTTTTCCTCAAGCTCAAGTGGAGAATTTCTGGATGGATGCGCTGCCTCCTGTGGCTGTCTTTGTTTATTTCTCTCATCTCCAGCATGCTCTTCTGCAAGGACATCTACCCTGGGTATTGCAACAATTCTTTTGCAGTCCCCTTCTCCAACTCCACAAAGAAAGTATACTTCACGGAGACCAATGTGCTCAACCTGGCTTTTTTCTTTAATCTGGGGATTCTTATTCCTCTGATCATGTTCATTGTGACGGCCACTCTGCTGATTGTCTCTCTCAAGAGACACACCCTTCACATGAAAAGTCATGCTACTGGCTCCAGGGACCCCAGCATGGAGGCTCACCTGGGGGCCATCAAAGCAACCAGCTACTTTCTCATTCTCTACATTTTCAATGCTATTGCGCTATTTCTCTATGTGTCCAACATCTTTGATGCCGGTAGTCCCTGGAACATTTTGTTCAAAATCATCATGGCTGTCTACCCAGCAGGTCACTCAATTCTACTGATTCAGGACAACCCTGGGTTAAGAAGAGTTTGGAAGCAGCTTTGGTCCCAAATTCATCTGTGCTCCAAAGAGAAGATTCTGAGATCATCACCTAAAGAAGAACATAGGACTTGACCCAACCAGAACTTCACTCCCCTCACACCTCTCTCTCTCTCTCTCTTTCTCTCTCTCTCTCTCTTCCCCCCGCCCCCCCCCCCCCCTCTTTCCTTTCATTCCTCATTTCTCCCTTAAACCTGATCTGATTCCTTTCATCTAATGTGGGTTTTCTTTTGCTTCATGGGCATAATCTTTTTTTTTTTTTTTTTGGTGGGGGACAGATACCAGGGAGGGAACTTAGGGGCACTTGACCACTGAGCCACATCCCCAGCACTATTTTGTATTTTATTTAGAGACAGGGTCTCACTGAGTTGCTTAGTGCCTCACTTTTGCTGAAGATGGTTGTGAACTCACGATCCTCCTGTCTCAGCCTCCCAAGCCACTGGGATTACAGGTGTGTGCCACTGCACCCAGCAATGGGCACAATCTTAGTTATGCCCAGTATATTCTTTGCCTGAATCCTCTATATCTGCCTCCCCTTACTCTATCTAAAGCAATGATTTTAGACACTGACTACACATTAGAATCTCTAGAGTTGGCTTGGAAACACCAACAACACTCAGGTCCAGCCTTGGACCTTGTAATCAATTAAGTCAGAATTTCTGGTGTTGGAACTTAGATAATAGCCTAAGTTCTACAAGTGATTCTGATGTGCAGCCAGTGTTGATATAGCCACCAAGATAGCAGGTTCTGAATTTTGAGTTCCTAAAAACTCTCTTTCCCCTTCCATGTGCCTTTTAAGCACATTCAGATTCCTTAGGAAGCTTTCTAAACAACAGCTGTAAATGCATTTTGGCTCTATCCTCCAAACACATAAACTGAATAATTCAGAAGTCATTATCAAAATTAACAGTGCATAAAATCCTTTTCAACTAGAAATTACTGTCTAAATTTTTTTCCTGTAGCTACAATTTTATAAATGTATATGTATGCAAAAATATGTGCAAAAGGATCTTCCTTGTATCATTGTTCATTCATGAGAGGAGTTGTATATCTTAAATGGAATATTGTCTTGACCTTGTGAAAAGGCAATAAATGCATGTACACAGACTAGTAGATTCCAAAATGTTAAGCACAAAAAATAAGAAGATACTTTATTGCTCCATTTATCTTTCTGTTTTACAGAATGTATGTTTTGTGTGTATTTACATGTATATATAAAATTTCTGAAAGAATCTACAAAAAATTATTAACAAAGAACTTAAGTAGTGGCATTTTGTGTGTGGAACACATAAAACATTTGTAATTTGTTTTATTCCTTTCTGCATTGTTTGAACTATCTAGAGCATGTATGCACTAACATAAAAATTTATATTGATTTTGTATTAATTTTTTAATCAGGAAGTAAATTTGGCAAGTAGGAAAGACATGAATAAGGATGTTGTTCACTTAATTAATATACTCTCTCACTATTGGTTTTTATTAAAAAAATGAAAACCTTCAAAATCACAAATGAAGCATCTCATTCTTCTGTCACTCACTACCTCTTATTTTCCCACTTGATTCGCTCTGAGCCTGTCGTGGAAAATTAACAGGCTTAATCTGCATTAGTACTTCTATGCTCTTAGTTCCTCTATCAGCCCCCTTCTCTCTTCACTTTCTTTCATGTTCGGTTTGGGTTACTGGTCATCATTATGCCCAGCCTCTTAAAAATACTTCTAGTATTTGCAGAAAAAATGGACTATGTTTGAGATTTTCATTGAATAGTCCAACAGAAGACAAACTATTGGAAAGAAAGGAGATTTAAATCAGCCATATGCTGATGGTCCTTTTTCATAAAAGGTTTCAGGTACATGGTGTTTCTTTATACTATTCTCTTTACTGCAGGATGTTTGAATTTCCCCCCCCAATATAATTTTTATATAAATGAATCACACTACAATTCTCTGGCCCTTCTCCCTCTTCAATCCCACAGTGTGGGGTGATTTCACACCTAGATTAACCCAACCAGCATTTTGCATGTTCTTCTAAGCAACTGAATGTTGTTTGAGAGTATTTCATAACTGGAAAAACTTATGCTTCTACAAATATATACCATACACCCACACAAGCAACATCAGTGAGCATTTATATCCTGTATTTCCCTAGAGAATCACTCATCTTCAACTGATGAAGTCCCTAAATTCTTTAACAGAAGTCATTGGAAGGATATTCCTTCATCTTCTTATTAACAAACGTGTTAAACCACCAATTCCCCCCTACATTGCCAATATTTCACTAAAATATAAAAAGTTCCACTTGATGTTTTAGTTTTCTTCTTCCACTACTTCTTCCTGCATGTTCCATTTTCTTTCTTTCCTTTTTTTTTTTTTTTTTTTTTTTTTGGTACCAGGGATTGAACTCAGGGGCACTGGACCCCTGGGTCACATCCCTAGCCCTTTTTTTGTATTTTATTAGAGACAGGGTCTCACTGAGTTGCTAAGTGCCTTGCCATTGCTGAGGCTGGCTTTGAACTCCCAATCCTCCTGCCTCAGCCTCCCGAGTGCTGGGATTACAGGCATGCGCCACTGCACCTGGCTTATTTTCTGTTGTTCTAGTTACTTTTCTTTTAATATTGAATCTATTGAGTCTTTCTTCAAATGTCTGGCGATCCTTAGTGTCAGCACCAAGAACTAATTCAAAATTTAAAAATTAATTAATTTATTTTATTTTTTATTGGTTCTTTTTAGATACATATGACAGAAAAGTGTGTTTTTTCTGTTATACATACCACTGGTGGTGTGTTCATATATGAACACAGGAAAGTTATGTCCAATTCATTCTGCTGTCTTTCCTATTCCCACCCTCCCTCCCTTGCCTTAAAAAGTTTTTAGAATGTAAAAATTACATTGACATCTCAATGTGAGAGGTGTCTCAAAATTAGTACATTCAAGGTGGAATTCTTTTTTTTATTCAAATTTGTCATATATGACATCAGAATGCATTACAATTCATAATACACATGTAGAGCTCATGCTTACATATCTCTGGTTGTATATAAACTATGTTTATACCATTCTTGTCTTCATACATGCACTTAGGGTAATGATATCCATCTCATTCTACCATCTTTTTTTTTTCTTTTTATCCCCTTGCCCCCTCCCTTCCCCTCCCTCCCCATTGACTTTTCTAGTGTTCCTCTAATCCTCCTATGCTCCCTGTCCCAACCCCACTGTGAATCAGCTTCCTTATATTAGAGAAAACATTTGGCATTTGGATTTTTGGGATTGGCTAACTTCAGTTACATTATATTCTCCAACTCTATCCATTTACCTGTGAATGCCATTATTTTATTCTCTTTTATGGCTGAGTAACATTCCATTGTGTATATATACCACATTTTCTTTATCCATTCATCTACTGAAGGGCATCTAATTAGTACAATCAAGGCTGGATTCTTAATTTTCCTCCCAAAATTCATTCCTTCTTCAGTTTCCTCCAACTCGTTAAATGGTGCCACAACACTTGCATTTGGTTGAGCTGGAATGCCAGGAGCCATTCCTGGGTGGTCTTGCTGATGCATCAGATGGTGCCTCATCCAGTCTTGTGATGTGCATCATCAGCAATCACTGGTTGAACACTGACTAGTGGAACAGCAGATACTGTTCAAGGTCTGTGTGCACAGTACTGAGCAAAAGAGGGAGGACACTGGTCATCACAGATCTTGTAGTCTGGCAAGACAAGGAGGACATTGTGGAGGCGGTGTTAGAGCTGCCCAGCCAGGAAGGGAGTAAGTTTTGAAGAAGAAATAATGATAAAAGAATATAAATCTAGCCGGGCGCGGTGGCGCACGCCTGTAATCCCAGCACTTTGGGAGGCTGAGGCAGGAGGATTGCGAGTTCAAAGCCAGCCTCAGCAATGGCGAGGCACTTAGCAACTCAGTGAGACCCTGTCTCTAATAAAATACAAAAAAAGGGCTGGGGATGTGGCCCAGTGGTCGAGTGCCGCTGAGTTCAATCCCCAGTACCAAAAAAAAAAAAAAAAAAGAATATAAATCTAAGCAAGAATTCAGGAGAATCATTACAAAATTAGTATGAGGAAATCAGAAAGAAAAATTGATTTCCTGAAACATTGATTTAATAAAGATCAAAAAGGCAAAGTTAAGATGAATACAAGAACTGGTTCAAAAAAGAAAATAAAATTGGTATTGTTAGCATACATAATTAGGAAAGAAGGACAAAAGGCATAAAGACACAAAATATGAAATAAAGAAAAGAAAACCACAAATTGGAGAAATTCAGTTACTCTGCAGAAACTACTTCATTCATCTCTATATGTGAGTTTGAAAACCTTGATAAGTAGATATGCCCAGAAAAATGTATTTTACTAAAATTTACTCTAAGGGAGATAGAAAATACAACCAAAAAATCAGCAATTTTGATGTAGGAAAGTGGTAAAGTGACACTCCCCAAAAATTGCCAGGACTGGATGTTCACAAGGAAATTCTACCCACTTTTTTAAAAATGGATCATTTCAAGGCTATGCAAATTTGCTTCACAGAATTAAAGTTAAAGGAAACTTCCAAATTTTTTATGAAATTAATATAATATGAATATCAAAACACAACAATAATTGTCTCACTGAAAACTAGAAAGCAACTTCCCTTGCCAACATTTATGCAAAACTACTAAATAAAATTTAACAAACAGAATTGGAACATAAGTTTATTCCATAAAAGTAAAGAGAATTAGCATTAGAAAATATTTCAACACAATTTACAGAGAAATCATATAATAAGGTCCATAAATGCTAAAATAGAATAAAATCCAACATCCATTTCTAATTATTTTTTAAAATTTTTAAATAAAAATAGATGGATGAATTCTTAATGTAATAAAATATATCTGTCTCAACTACATAGCCAGCATCATTTTCAAAGAGGAAATACTATTATTTCTATTAAATTCAAGAGAAAACTATGTCACATGCATTTGTGATGTATCAAAATGAACCCATTATGTAAAACTATAATACACTAAATAAATAAATAAATAAATAAAAAAAAATACTTCTGAGATACACAACAGAAGACTTGAACCAGCAGAAAGTCCACCCATGTTGTTAGGTGAAAAGGGTCAATGTCAATAGATAGAGAATTTTGTGAATGAACATACATTTTGTGTGATTTTGACAAAAATTCCCCCCAAAATTTGGAAACTGCTTAAAAATATTATCTGGGAAAATAAAACAAAATCTCCACAAAGATTTTTAAAATAAAAAAGTAATGAATGAGGAGAATTAACAAAATAACAAACATATTCTGAACCTAACATATATAAAATAGTGTAATGCTGAAAAATGAATAGCCAACAAATCTGGATTAGTACCCAGGAAAAGGAGAATTTTGTGTATGATAAAAGTAGCATTGCAAAACAGTAAGAAATTATGTATTACTCAATCGATGATATTTGAACACCTAAATAGTCAAGTATGTAAAGATAAACATGGATGCAACTCCTACATCTTATACCAGATACATAGAAAATAGATCAAAGACATAAGGCTAATAAATGAAGGACTAGAAGAAATCTTGGAGATTTCAAAATGACCTTTATAAATATAAGAGAAGAAAAAACAAACACAAAGTCAAAAACAAATAAGAAACTGAGAAATAATATCTGCCATTCAAATCCCAGATAAAGACTAATTTTTCTAAAATTAATCTTAAATTGATATAGGTGTTAATTGCTACTACCCCAACAGTAATTTAGTAATGTCTAGGAATATCATGAAGGTATGTTTTTACTCTACAATTTACTTGAGAGATTTACAGACATACTTAAACACATAACAATGATATTTATGCTTTTTGATGCAACATGAATTATACCAAGAAAAAATAGGAAAACCAAAAAGTCCATCAATAGACATTAGTTCAAAGCCGGGCGCGGTGGCGCACGCCTGTAATCCCAGCACTTTGGGAGGCTGAGGCAGGAGGATCGCGAGTTCAAAGCCAGCCTCAGCAATGGCGAGGCACTTAGCAACTCAGTGAGACCCTGTCTCTAATAAAAACACAAAAAAAAGGGCTGGGGATGTGGCCCAGTGGTCAAGTGCCCCTGAGTTCAATCCCTGGTACCACAAAAAAAAAAAAAAAAAAAAAATAGACATTAGTTCAAAGGTATTAAATATAAAGAGCTATAAAACAAAAAAAAAGGGGGGGATGGAAGATGAAAAGAAAGAAGGAAAGAGAGAAAACACAAATGTATTTATAAATGTGGAATGGTTTTCAAATGTAGCTTTAAGTCCAAAAGAAGTTTAAAAAGCAGAGAATAATAATATATTAAATTACTATTTGCATTTAAGAGGGCTTTTAAGCACAGTGGCGCACACCTGTAATCCCAGCACTTGGGAGGCTAAGGCAGGAGGATCACAAGTTCAAAGCCAGCCTCAGCAATGGCAAGGCACTTAGAAACCCTGTCTCTAATAAAATACAAAAAAGGGCTGGGGATGTGGCCCAGTGGTCAACTGCCCCTGAGTTCAATCCCCGGTACCAAAAAAGGGGGGGGGCTTTTTTAAAATATTTAATCT
The DNA here is from genome assembly GCA_025594165.1 of Tamias sibiricus. NCBI lineage: Eukaryota > Metazoa > Chordata > Mammalia > Rodentia > Sciuridae > Tamias > Tamias sibiricus. The sequence goes on along the minus strand of CM046664.1, from coordinate 142,550,225 downwards.
TGTGAGTGCTTTTGTATACACAAATTATCTCTGGAAGAATATAAAAAATTAATAACATTGCTTTCTTCCAGAGAAGTAGATTATGTGACTGCAAGACAAGAGGAGAAGGAAGACTTTCACTGCATACATTTTTAGAACTCCTGAACTTTCATCTGTTCATGAAATGAATAAATAGAAAATTTGTTTTGTGATATGTGCTTATTCATGTTTATTACAACACCAGCAACACCCACTGCCATTCCCTGTGTTTCCAGATCTTTGGTCTGTTTCAGCGACAAGGGCACAAAGATGTTTTTCATGTCCAATCTAAAACAGCACATAAACCCAACTATTATGTATAACAATAAAGTCCTAAGAAAAATAAATAAATAAATAAATAAAATTATATCACACAGTGATTCTCAAAAAGCCACAAGAACTCTCAATGAGTCCTAACTTGGATTATGGAGTACAGGTTTTTCAAATATATTTTGGAAATAACTCTGTTAAACCTCAGTATCTTAAGTATCTTAGTCCCTTTTGTGCTGCTATAGCAGAATACCATGGACTGAGTGATTTATAATGAACAGAAGCTTATTTGGCCTACTGTTTTGGAGGCTAGGCAGTCCAACCCTGAGGGATCGCTCTGGTGAGGGCCATCTTGCTGTGTCATCAGATGGCTGAATGCACAAGGGCAAGGAGCATGTGGAGAGAGAAATAAAGGAGGGGGATGGAACTCATCCTTTTATCAGGAACCCTGCCTCCCACAGCAGCATTAATCCATTGAGGAGTGCTGCACCGTCATGTCCTCATCACCTACCTCTTCAAGCCCCCACTTGTCTGGCTTGTTGGATTTTAGACTTGGAGGACACAGTCAAAACATGGTACCTAGTAAACAGATTTTTCACCAAGCTGGCCTCAGAGCATTTGATTTGCCAATACACATTGTGAAACCCCATCGGAAATTTTAGAATACATTCCTACTTTCTATTTTCTTAATGCAATGATTTATTCCAAGACATATATACAAATGATCCCCAATTTCTGGTGGTTCTACTCACGATTTTTCAACTTTATGATGATTTCCTCTGGGTACTAAATATATCTTCAACTTACACTATTATCAACTTATGATGAGTTTACTAGAACATAACCTCCCGCCCCCCACTGTGGAGAAGCATCAGCATCAACGTTGTTACTGAACATCCCTCCTTTTTGAGCTTTCTAATCTCATACTTTTTCCCATACATTTACTTTTCTGAAATGGTTCAAGAATGTTTTGTTGATTTGCTTTATTTCCTTTCTTTCTAGATGAAAAAAAAAAATTTAGGTAAATGCTTTTCATTGTGAAGAATGTTCATTGGCTCTTGTAGCAATGTGAAGTCTGTTAATTTATAAGCATTTGCTTATAAATCTAAAATGTTGAAGAATCTCTCTCTGGTTGAGACCTTTGCCTTCCACATACTGATCACACATTTCTAGTTCACCGTCATCATTGGTACCAATCCTAGCAAGCTTCACTTTTCATTTCTATTACATGAGTGATAAAATAACATCCCCCATATCACTGTCTGACAAACTAAAAGAATTTCTTTTTTTTTTTTTTTTTTTTTTTTTTTTTTTTTTGGTACCAGAGATTGAACTCAGAGGCACTTGACCACTGGGCCACAACCCCAGCCCTTTTTTGTATTTTATTAGAGACAGGGTCTCACTGAGTTGCTAAGTGCCTCGCCATTGCTGAGGCTGGCTTTGAACTCGCAATCCTCCTGCCTCAGCCTCCCAAGTGCTGGGATTACAGGCGTACGCCACCATGCCCGGCTAAGAATTTCTTTTTTTTTTTTTGGTACCGGGGATTGAACTCAGGGGCACTCAACCACTGGGCCACATCCCCTGCCCTTTTATGTATTTTGTTAGAGACAGAGTCTCACTGAGTTGCTAAGTGCCTCGCCATTGCTGAGGCTGGCTTTGAACTCACAATACTCCTGCCTCAGCCTCCCAAGCAGTGTGCCACCACGCCCTGATAAAAGAATCTCTTTGACTCAGCACTGGAACAAGGGTAACCTTCAGTTGAGTTAGAAAATGCCTGATAGACATACTTTCAGAAAATTAAAAACATGAGGCAAAAATGCTGAGGAAACAGTAATTAAGAGAGTACCCCATGAAGAAAATTAAGTCCAATCTCAAGGAAATTGAATTAACAGCAAAAATAGCAAGAGCAACGACAAAACCATGAGCAATGAAAACATGGTCTATACACAAGGAAAGGTAAGAGTGTTGATAGAACAGCTGAGTTCAAGATCAAAGTCCAAGTCACTGCCTTGCTCCCTTGAGCAAATAACAAACCTTTCCAGATTTTAGTTCTCTCACCTATAAAATGAGGGGGAGTAAGAGTGCAGATTTCACAAGAAAGTTCAGAACAATAATTAAGATAATGCACACGTGATAACACCACAGGTGACACCTGATAGCCACACTCATTATTGAAAGGGATGGAGTGGGGGATAGACCAATGTGGAATCAGCAATGTCCAGAAATTCACCTGGGATAAATTCTCCAGATAAAAATTATCCCACCTTCTATGTGCAAAGAGCTAGGTGGAACGCCTTCTGAAATAAAGGCAGGCATTTTTATTTATTTTTTTATTTGTTTTAATTAGTTATACATGACAGTAGAATGCATTCATGCACTGTGATATATCATACATAGATGGGATATTATTTCTCATTTTTCTAAGTGTGCATGTTGCAGAATCATATTGGTCACATAGTCACATATATACATGCAGTAATAATGTCTGTTTCATTCCACTATCTTTCCCATCCCCACATCCCCTCCCTCCCCTCCCTTCTCTTCCCTCTACCTAATCTAATGCTATTTTTCCCTAGTTCCCCTACCCGGGTCCCCCTCCCACCTTATTGTGAATTAGCATCCACATATTAGAGAAAACATTTGGCCTTTGGTTTTGTGGGATTGGCTTATTTTGCTTAGCATGATATTCTCCAACTCCAACCATTTACTGGCAAATGCCATAATTTCACCCTTCTTTAAAGCTGAATAATATTCCATTGAGTCTATATACCACATTTTCTTTATTCATTCATCTATTGAGGGACACCTAGGTTGGTTCCATAGTCTAGCTATTGTGAATTGAGCTGCTATAAACATATTTTTTAAGAAAATGCAGTGGCTTTTCCTCAAGGTCTCATTTTCTGAACTTCAGTGTCCCTGAACTTCTAAGAAGAGGTAAAAGCACAACTACAGAAGGCAAGAACAACCCTGAAACTCTCAGGTCAGGAAAGACATACTGCACGTGACTTTAATCTATAGAGAGCAGGTCCTGGACACCAGGCTTATGACCTCGAGTGGACAGGCCCCATCCTGAAAGGGAAAAAGTGAACTGCCGTCCCTCCATTTCCTGGGCTGATCCACAGGGCAATTTGTAAACACAGACACCTCCAGCGGGGTCCTCACTGGGCCAAAGACAGCTGGGTTCACCAGTGACCCTCTCATGTGCTGTCCTTGAAGGTTACCGACAGGTAGTACGGCTCTATTGACACATTTCATGGTCTTCTAGGAAGACGATGAGTGTTCCAGGTGCGAATATTAGACAAACATTATTATTTGTCATTTGATCCCCACCGAGGATTTTGGTGCTTAAAAAAAACAAAGTATTTGACATTCAAAACTGATGGCATGCTTCCTTATATCGTAATGAAATGAGTTTTGAATAATGTACTGGAGGTTGAGGAAATTGGTAGGCATTTTTTGACCAATGCCTTTTCCTATCTCATCATTCTCAGGGGCTGAAGACATTAAGTCAGCAACTATCAAAAACATAGCTATGGGCAGCTCAAACTGGAACAACTAAGCCACCAGGAAGGAGAAAAAAAAAAAATGTGTGAGAAAGAGTGAGATTCTTCATGAAGCTACTCCCAGCCATCCTGGTCAGAGGTAATCAAGGGAGTACACGTCACATGTTATAATTGTTGGGTTACTATTTTCTGGTAATGTTGAGAGGTTTCTTGTGATATAACCCAATTACTGGAAAGTTGTCTATGAAAAGCATCAAAACTCAAAATTCTGCCAGGCCTGGTGGCACATGCCTGTAATCCCAGCAGTTTGGGAGGCTGACGCAGAAGGATTGTGAGTTCAAAGCCAGCCTCAGCAACTTAACAAAGTCCTGAGCAACTTAGTGAGACCCTGTCTCTAAATAAAATATTAAAAAGGGCTGGGATGTGGCTCAGTGGTTAAGCACCCCTGGATTCAATCTCTGGTACCAAAAAAAAAAAAAAATTCAAAATGCTCATGTATGGCTTTTTGTAAATAAGATTATCAACACTTAAAAATATGTTATTCATTTTTAAATCTACCCCCAAAAGATTACAGAAGTAAAATTAGAACTAGTTCAATATTATATTTTAGTTATTATGACTATCAAGGTAATACTGGATTTTGGCCCAAAAAAAGTCAAATGCTGAAAAAAGTTGTTTTGTGAAAAGCACCAGTCTCCTGCCTCATCAAGGTCAATATTCCCCAGAAGCAGCATTTTCATCAGTCTCTGGCTTTTATTTCTGTGGGAATTACTCTCATTATTCTAAGTATGATACACCACATACACACATGCATAGGCTTCTTGTCCATCTGTAAGCAGGATTCATTGAACCAATGTAAAACAAGAGGACTTGAGTGTCCCTTATGTTGCTCTCAAGTTACTTTGCTATGTTTAGCTCTCATTCTCCTTACTTTTAACTTACTGAATGCTGATTTTAAGTTTCAATTTCTTATTGAACTATTTAGAGTCAATGCCTATGAAACCCAACATTATAAAAAGAATATGATGCCCCTGATCCTTTATTCAGTAGTTATCACACTCACGCACAAAAAAACAGTAGCTGTATGATGGATGTTACCTAGCTTAATCCTGGTAATCATTTCTCAATGTATATGTATTGCCAATCATCATACAGTAAACCCTAAATATATTCAATTTTAGTTGGCAATCATACCTCAATAAATTTGGGGGAATGTTTTTAATTTCTTAAATTTAGAAAAATAAAATGAGGTATACATGTATATGGGGGTGTACACACATGACGGAATATCATTCAGTCCTACAAAATAAGAAAATCCTGCCATTTGTGACAACATGGATGAATCTGGAGGGCATTATGCTAAGTGAAATAAGCCACAGAAAAACAAGTAGTACATGCTTCCAGTTTTATCAGGAACATAAAATAGTTAAGCTTGTAGAAGCATAGATTGTTCCTTGCCAGGGTACTGGGGGGTGTTGGTCAAAAGACACAGAGTCTCAGTTATGCAAGATTAATAAGTCTAGAGATTTGCTGTACAGCATACTGTGTATAGTTAACAATATTGTACTGTATAGTTTAAAAATTGATAAAGGAGTAGATCTTATGTTAAATTTTCTTATAAAACAAGAAGGAACAAAATAACTTTTAGAGGGGATGGTTATGTTTATAGCATTTTTTACAATGATGAGTTCACAGGCATAAGCTTATTTTCAAACTCATCAAGATATATAAACCAATTCTGTACACCTTTTTGTATGTCATTCTTCAATTTTTAAAAATCAAGTGCACTTTATTTTCTTCCACTCTGACATTTGCTCAATAGCATTTAGGAGTTGAGTTAAACTCAGTGACAATTCTACTCTGCTGTCTTCCTTTATGTTGTTTAGACACATGCTTCATATAAAGTAAATGTATGGGAGCCAGGCATGGTGGCGCACGCCTGTAATCCCAGCACTTTGGGAGGCTGAGGCAGGAGGATTGCAAGTTCAAAGCCAGCCTCAGCACTTAGCAACTTAGTGAGACCCTATCTCTAAATAAAATACAAAAAAGGGGCTGGGGATGTGATCCAGTGGTCGAGTACCCCTGAGTTCAATCCCTGATACCACAAAAAAAATAAAAGTAAATGTATGGGTGGTGATTTTATATCCTGCTTCTTTGCTGAATTCATTTATTAGTTCTAGAAGTTTTCTGGTGGAATTTTTTGGTTATTATTGAGATATGATTTGTATTCCCTGTCATTTTTTTTACTTTTTTTCTCAAATTTATTTTTTATTCTAAGTTGTTAGAAATGACAGCAGAATGTATTACATTTCATATTATATTTGTAGAGCATATTTTTACATACCTCTGGTTGTATGCAAAGTATATTCACACCATTCGTGACTTCATACATGTACTTAGGGTAATGATATCCACCTCATTCTACCATCTTTTTTTTTCTTCACCCTTTTGCCCCCTCCCTTCTCCCTCCCTCCCCATTGGCCATTCTAGTGTTCCTCTAATCCTCCTATGTTCCCCATCCCAAACCCACTGTGAATCGGCTTCCTTATATCAGAGAAAACATTTGGCATTTGGCTTTTGGGGAATCAAAGAATGACCTAAATGAGCAAATAAAGGCAAAAATTAACCACAACAACAAAGATATAAGAGAGCAAATACGGGTAGCAAAAGATTGCTTCAAAAAAGAGATAGAAACTCTGAAAAAAAAAACAGTCGGAAATCCTTGAAATGAAGGAAACAATTAACCAAATAAAAAACACAATTGAAGGCATCACCAACAGACTAGATCCACTGGAAGAAAGAACTTCAGACAATGAAGACAAAGTATATAATCTTGAAAATAAAGTTGACCACACAATGAAGATAGTAAGAAAACATGAACAGAAGTATGGGACAGCATCAAAAGACCAAATCTAAGAGTAATTGAGATAGAGGAAGGCACAGAGTTTCAAACCAAAGGAACGCACAACCTCTTCAATGAGATAATATCAGAAAATTTCCCAAGCATGAAGAATAAATTGGAAAACCAAATACACAAGGCTTATAGGACACCAAATGTACAAAATTACAACAGATCTACACCAAGACACATTATAATGAAAATGCCTAGCATACAGAACAAGGAAAGAATTTTAAAGGCCGCAAAGGAGAGGAATCAGATCACATATGGGGGAGACCAATTCATATCTCAGCAGATTTTTCAACTCAGATACTCAAAGCTAGGAGTTCATGGAACAAGATATTCCAAGCTCTGAAAGAAAAGGGATGCCAACCAAGAATCTTATACCCAGCAAAATTAAGCTTTAGATTTGAGGGCGAAATAAAAACCTTCCCTGTCATTTTGATTTAGTTTGGTTTTTGATTTGTCTTAGTTTCTCATTTGGTTGAATATCCATTTAGCATAGATCCTCCCTTTCCTGGTTTTTTTTTTTTTTTTTTTTTTCATTTCATCCTCAGGGAATCTTTTGTTGAGAATGCTCTGTAGTGTAGGCTTTCTAGTTGTGAATTCTTTTAATTTTTATTTATCATGGAAGGTTTTAATTTCCTTCTCAAATCTGAAACGTAATTTTTCTGGATATGAAATTCTTGGTTGGCATCCATTTTCTTTCAGAGCTTGAAATGTATTATTTCAGGACCTCCTAGCTTCAAGTATCTGGGTTGATAAATCAGTTGAGATTAAAAAAAAATTGACAAAACAAAAAGTTGGTTCTTTGAAAAAATAAATAAAATAGATAAAACCCTGGTCATGCTAATGAAGAGAAAAAGAGAGAAAACTCAAATTACTTAAATACAAAATGAAAAAGGAAATTTCACAATGGACATGTCTGAAATACAGAAGATAATTAGAAACTATTTTGAAAATTTATATTCCAATAAAATAGAAAATATTGAAGCCATCAACAAATTTCTAGAGACATATGACCTACCCAAACTGAACAAGGAGGTCATACATGATTTAAACAGATCAATTTCAAGTAATGAAATAGAAAACACCATCAAAAGCCTACCAACCAAGAAAAGCCCAGGAGCGGATGGATTCTCAGCCGAATTCTACAAGACTTTCAAAGAAGAATTAACACCAATATTCCTTGAAGTATTCCATGAAATAGAAAAGGAGGGAACCCTTCCAAATTCATTCTACAAAGCTAATATCACCCTGATACCAAAACCAGACGAAGACACATCAAGGAAAGAAAATTTCAGACCAATATCCCTGATGAACATAGATGCAAAACTTCTCAGCCGGGCATGGTGGCACACACCTATAATCCCAGCACTTGGGAGGCTGAGGCAGGAGGACAGAGTTCAAAGCCAGCCTCAGCAATGGCGAGGCACTTAGCAACTCAGTGAGACCCTGTCTCTAAATAAAATACAAAATAAAATAAAATAAAATAAAATGCAAATACAAATACTGGGAATGTGGCCCAGTGTCCAGTGCCCCTGAGTTCAATCCCTGGTACCAAAAAAAAAAAAAAAAAAAATCTTAATAAAATTCTGGCAAATCACATACAAAAATATATTTAAAAAAAAAAGTATTGAAAAGATAGTGCACCATGATCAAGTGGGGTTCATCCCAGGGATGCAGGGTTGGTTCAACATATGAAAATCAATAAATGTAATTCATAGTATTAATAGACTTAAAAACAAGAATCATACAATCATCTCAAAAGATGCAGAAAAAGCATTTGATCTATGTATGATATGTCAAAGTTTATAAATTCATTCTACTGTCATGTGTAACTAATTAAAACAAATTTAAAAATTAATAAAAAAGGTAAATGTATACTTGTCCACCTTCTCAAAGTAATTCAGCTTTTTCAGCTTTTTAATTATGCTATTACCAATTAGATGAATTAATCTTTGTCCCCCCCCAGAAGCCACATTCTCAAAGCCCTTCAGCCTCCTATTATAACATCAACAATTGGGTCCCAACCTGGACTCACATTTGTCACCTCTGGAAATTTCTCCACTGAATGTTTGGATTATATCCATTGACTATTTCTGATAGAGCTCATGTCTTGCTAATATTTTAAAGCACTATTCAGCCCAGAGGCTGGAGAAAATGCTCCAGAAATTCATCTAGGACCCAGCGTTCTTCTGGCTTCCTGTTCTGCACCCAGGCTTTTCCTGTTTCATTCTTGGTCATTGTCACAGCATGACTTCTGCACACGAAGGCATCACACCCACAATCCAGGCACAACCCGGCCACACACACACTCCTGCAAGAAATCTTTAAAGAAAGTTATTTTTAATTTTTAGTCATGCATACTTCCATGCTAAACAAAAATCAAGGTCCTCACAAAGAGAAAGGGGGAAGGGGCATGGCTTAGTCACTAGACATGAATGCCACACTTGATGAAAATGGTACAAGACTAACCCAGGGCTCATCAATCCGATGAACAAGCTTGTCCTCAGCGCTGATTTTTTTTTTTTCTATTTGAAAAAAAGTAATTTCTTCCTCTGTGTTTTGTCTAATCTTGCCACCTAAAACTCCTTTCAGTCAAATGTTTCACTTCCTGGATGAAACAATTGTGCCTAGCCTTTTCTCTATTTTGTCATTGATTTTTTTACCTGAAGAGTGAGAAATTACCTCGAATTCATCTTATGGTAATCATGTATTAACAGAATATAATTTTAAATTGTACCTTTTTATGTTTTCTATGAGTGCATTTGCATAATAGTGGGGTTCATTTTAACATAATCACACATTCATGGAATATAATTTGCTCCATTTCAGTCCCCAGTACCTTGTCCATCCCTCCCCTTCTCTTTCTTCCATTCCCCCTCCTCTACTCCACTGACCTTCTCCACCCTCTTTTATTTATTGTTTTTATAAATTGTCCTATTCATCGTCCTATTCTAACATCAACAATTGGGTCCCAACCTGGACTCAACATTTTTCACCTCTGGAAATTCCTCCACTGAATGTTTGGATTATATACATAGACTATTTCTGATAGATCTCATGTCTTGCTAATATTTTAATGTACTATTCAGCCTAGAAACTGGAGAACATGCGTCAGCTGTTTGGAAGTTAGTGCTTGTGCCGATATGTTGCAGTGTTGACCATTTTCTTCTAGCATTTGCAGAGCTTCTGGTCCAATTCCTAGGTCTTTGATTCTCTTTGAGTTAATAAATCATACTTTTAATTTTCAGATGGTTCTTGGTATACCTGAAGGTGGAATTCCCCATGGTACATTTACACATGCACTTAGCATAATGTGGTCAACTTCGTTCTGCAGTTCCTCCCCTTTCCTATCCTGCCCCACTCCTCCTCAATCCCCCTCCTCCACTCCACTCTTTTCTCTTTCATTTTCATGGTGTCCCTCCCTTTTTTCCTTTACTTTGTTCCAGTTTCCACATATGAGAGGGGATATTCAACCCTCTACTGGCTTATTTCACTTAGCATGATTTTCTCCATTTTCATTCATTTACCAGCAAATTACATAATTTCATTCCTCTTTGTGGCTGAGTAGAATGTGTATATATACCACATTTTCTTTATTTTTTCATCTGTTAATAGGCACCTGGGTTGGTTCCATAACTTGGCTATTGTGAATTGTGTTATAAACATTGATGTGCCTGTGTGACTACATTATGCTGATTTTAGTTGTTTAGGATAAATACCAAAGAGTGGGATAGTTGGGTCATATGGTGTTTCCATTCCTAGTCTTTTGAGAAATCTCAAAAGTGCTTTCCAAAGTCGTCATACTAATTGGCAGTTCCACCAACAATGTATAAGTGTACCTTTTCCCCCATATCCTCACCAGCATTTATTATTATTTGTGTTCTTGATCACTGCCATTATGACCGGAGTGAGATAAAATCTCAGTGCAATTTTGATTTGCATTTCCCTGATTTCTAAAAATGTTGAACTTTTTTTTTTCATATTTTTTTGGTCATTTGTATTTCTTCTTTTAAAAAGTGTCCATTTAGTTATTTTGTCCATTTATTGATTTAGGATATTTGATTTTTTTCTTTTTTTATATTAAGTTTTTCCAGCTCTTTATATCTTTTGTGTATCAATACATTGTTGGTGGCAAACACATTGTTGGTGGCAAACACATTGTTGGTGGTAAACACATTGTAGCTGGCAAAGATTTTCTCCCATTCTTTAGGCTCTCTGTTCATGCTCTAAATCATTTCTTTTGCTGTGCAGAAGCTTTTTAATTTGATGGCATCCCATTTATTGATTCTTGGTTTTATTTCATGAGCTTTAAGGGTCTTGTTTAGGAAGTTAGTGCTTGTGCCAATATGTTGCAGTGTTGACTCCGTTTTCTTCTAGCATTTGCAGAGTTTCTGGTCCAATTCCTAGGTCTTTGATTCTCTTTGAGTTAATAAATCATACTTTTAATTTCCAGATGGTTCTTGTTTCTTAATTGCTTATTTTTAGTACCTTTCTTTCTTGTTTTATGGATGCAATAACTTCTCTGCCTTCCCTAAGCATACAAGTTTGAATTTGTTTTAAGAGTTCCTCTTTGATCTTTATTTCTTCATGGGTCACTTATTCTTAGCATTTTTCTTGGTTATTCTTTGGGGATGTGGATTTTGTTACATTTCTGATAATCCTTGATCACAATTCACAAAGGAAAACAAAAGACCATGTTGGGCAAGCAGGTATTGTTTCCCAGTAGGCCACTTGCTTGAATGCCAAGGCTGACTGGGAACTTTGTTTTGTACCTGGGACATCTGATGGGCTAGCTCATCTCTTAGGTATGTGGGTGTGGAATTTGACCTTAGCTCAGGAATCTAAAATGCCCTAACAAGAAAGGATTTAATCTATGTGTAAATATCTGCATTAGAAACTCTAGTTTGTCCTTGGCAAACTGTTCAATTTCTCTAGAAAAGAATTGTCCGTGTGGGGCCCATTGGTGGTTCTGTGTATAGCAGTGAGGAAGGAGTTTTAAGGATGGATGCTGTTGCTGTATGGCAGATGGAAATCCTTCAATGCAGAAATCCTTCAATGCCTCTAGTTCTATGTCTAGGCTCACTCCCATCTCTAAGTCTATTTCAGAAATTTAGTCTTTGGAGGCCAAAAAGTTTCATCACAATCTTGTATTGTACAGATCTTAACATGGGGTCACAAAAATCCGCAAACTGACTTCCCTATGGAAATTTTGGATCTGGAGCAATAATTCCATTGGTAACTGGCTTGTTTTCATTTGATGCTACTGCATTTTCTCACTTATTAAAAAATCTGCTAATTCCATTATGCGACTTTGGGAAAGTTTTTCAAACCTTCAAATTGATTATACAGAAGCAACTCCCAACTTCTTTTTCTTATTGGCAACAATCAGTTTCATAGAAAATTTCCAGAAAGTTTAAGTGGATGAAAGCTGACTGGAGCTAATCAGAAAAATTAAAATAAAGAAAAACATCTATAAGAGAGCTCTCAGCACACATTCTGGGCAGCTACACGCAGGTCCTTCACTGTTAGCTCAGGAATTTTTTTTTTTTTTTTTTTTTCATAAGAGCGTAAGAAAAAACACAGAAATGATAAAATCAGAGTTTGGCTACCTTCATCAACTCTGGCTTGTCTGCCAAAAAAGTAAAACAAAACAAAACAAAACAAAAAAGGTGGCAGATTCCCTGGAAACACTTGCACCTGTGTCTCCATGGAGACCCTTCTCTGGACACAAAGTGAAGGCATTCTAAGGAGGGAGGTTGTCATCCACGGATACAGCTGAGCACAGGGACATAGCTGCTAGCATGGGAGAAAAGACAGTGCAAGGAAAAAGAAATACAGAAGGTAAAAGTCGCCTTCTTGCCGGGCGCGGTGGTGCACGCCTATAATCCCAGCACTTGGGAGGCTGAGGCAGGAGGATCGCAAGTTCAAAGCCAGCCTCAAGTTTTCCAAGGAATTTCCATACTGCTTTCCAGATTGGCTTCACCAATTTGCAGCTCCACCAGCAATGTAAGAGTGTGCCTTTTTCCCCACATCCTCACCAACATTTATTGTTGTTTGTTTTTTTTGATAGCTGCCATTCTGACTGGAGTAAGATGAAATCTTAGAGTAGTTTTGATTTGCATTTCTCTAATTGCTAGAGTTGTTGAACATTTTTTCATATATTTGTTGATTGTTTGCATATCATCTTCTGAGAAGTGTCTGTTTAGTTCCTTGGTCCATTTATTGATTGGGTTATTTGGGTTGGTTTTTTTGTTTGTTTGTTTGTTTTTTTGTTTTTTTTTTTTTTTTTGGTGTTAAGGCTTTTGAGAGTTTTATAAATCCTTGAGGTTAGTGTTCTATCTGATGTGCTTGTGGTAAAGATTTGCTCCCATTCTGTAGGTTCTCTATTCACTTCACTGATTGTTTCTTTTGCTGAGAAGAAGCTTTTTAGTTTGAATCCATCCCATTTATTGATTCTTAGTTTTAGTTCTTGAGCTATAGGGGTCTTATTGAGGAAGAACCACCATTTGACCCAGCTATCCCACTCCTTGGCCTATTCACAAAGGACTTAAAAACAGCTTACTACAGGGACACAGCCACATCAATGTTTATAGCAGCACAATTCAAAATAGCTAGATTGTGGAACTAACCCCGATGCCCATCAGCAGATGAATGGATAGGGAAACTTTGGTATATATACACAATGGAACACTACTCAGCACTAAAAGAGAATAAAATCATGGCATTTGCAAGTAAATGGATGGAGATGAAGAAAATATTGCTAAGTGAAGTTAGCCAATCCCAAAAAACCAAAGGTCAAATAATCTCTTTGATATGAAGATACTAACTTATAAAGGCAAGAGAGAGGGGATGAGAAGAATGAAAGAGCTTTAAATAGAACAAAAGGGGGGAGAGAGTAGAAGGGGTAAGGGGATAGGAATAATGGCACCCTGAGTTATCCATGATTACCCTAAATACATGTATGAAGACACAATTGTTGTAAAAATACTTTATATAAAACTAGCAACTTGAAAAAAGAAAAGCCAGCCTCAGCAATAGTGAGGCACTTAGCAACTCAGTGAGACCCTGTCTCTAATAAAATACAAAAAAAAGGGGGGGGGGGCTGGGGATGTGGCCCAGAGGTCGAGTGTCCCTGAGTTCAATCCCCAGTACCAAAAAAGAAAACAAAAAGTTGCCTTTTTATTTGAACCCAGATTTTTGCTAAGCATTTAATGATTTTGACTCTATCCTCTGCCTTGCAAAGGAAAGCTCTTTGAGTTCTAAGAACTACTATAGGTTGGTATTTGTAGCTGAGATGAAAAATAACCCCCACTAAACAGCCTGTAACATGTGGTTTCCTGAGAAGCTTCAGGCCTTGGGAATGCAAACCAGAACACGATCCAATTGCCTCCAACACTTACCAGGGAAAACTGCCATTTGCATCTGCACTCCAGATCCCCAAGGCTGCAAATAAATCAGTGGCTCATTCAAACCAGAACCCCAGCACAGATTGAAAGCTTGAGTGGAGATGGATTTGGAAGGAGAAATAAAAAGGACTCAGCTCTGAAAATTGGGGCAAAAGAATCTACGTCACTGCCAGAACGGAAGGGTGGGCAACACAGGCACATGTGTGTAACCCCACGCTGATTTCTAATTCTACCAACATCAACTCCTTTAGTTGAACCAAGGATGAGACATACAAGGAATTCCTAGCCAGATCTGTGGAGCATTCCTGTCTCTGCCTAGGGTCTCCCAAAGTTTCCATTTAAAGTTCCCACGCTGCTAAAATAAAAACTCTTTCTCAAGATATTTGGAGGAAAAGAAGAGAGGTACCTGCTTACTAGATTCCTTCATGTCTCTTGTAACCAGCTTCCCAACTTTCTAGAAGATCCTCTACCTAAACCCCCAGTCAAAACAGCAGGAGGGATGGTCCATTTATGTCACCCACCCCCTTTTCAGAAACATGGTGGTTACATTTGTCAAAAACAAAGAAATTGGGTGTGGTGAAGCACACCTGTAATCCCAGTAGCTTGAGAGGCAGAGGCAGGAGGATTGCAAGTTCAAAGCCAGCCTTAGCAACTTAGCAAGGCCGCAAGCAACTCCGTGAGAACCTGCCTCTAAATAAAATACAAAAAAAAAAAAAAAAAAAAAAATGCTGGGGATGTGGCTCAGCGGTTGAGTGTCCCTGAGTTCAATCCCCAGTACCAAAAACAAAAACAAAAACACTAAACTAATCCTCTTAATCATTATCAACTTGCAGTCTTGATTAGAAAACAAAGGAACAGAATGTTGAGAATCAAGTGTCTACCAAAATTTAAAACACAGCAGATCACACTCTCCAAAGAATAACAATGTTGTCTGGAAATGACAGAGCCTTGCGATTGGAGTATATGGACAATAGCAAATTACTGGCATATTCAAAGTGGTTGGTTGGGGCAAGGGGAAGTTTTAAAGACAAAAATAAAGAGGATTACATCAGATGTTTTGAAACAATGATCCGTGGGCACAGTGATGAAAAACAAGAGTAGTGTTAGCTCAAGGTTGAACAAACAGTGTCTGGGCTGATGTCCTTGAAGAAGTACTTTTGGTGTAAGGTTATGGTGGCCTCTGGGCAAGGTCGCATTCTGGCAGACTTGTGATTGTTACTAGGAGGCAGTGGTGCATAAAAACTCCTTAATTCCCTGCAGGCTTTATTTATTTTTTGGTTAGGGTTGACCCCAGCAATTTCATTTTACCCTAAAGAATTTCATATTTCTTTCATAAAAGAAAAATAGTTAAGAATACATTCCAAGCATTTTTAAATTCCATAAACATTGATCAACATCTGCTCCATACCTAGACTCTTTGTGTTCAGCATTCACCAGGCCCACCCAAACTCCAGGCACCTTAATTCTGGATACCTTTGCAAGCCACAGAGTAGCCCAAAGACAATTACGAAGTGAGAACAACGGAGTTCCCTCCTGAGGATCACAAAACTGGAAAACCACACTGCTCCTTCAAAACATACACCTATGGGGCACAGGCTGATGACATCGAATAAATAACTTACCTCCGGAGGAAGACAGAGAAAATGATACTGAGGCAAGCAGTAAATTAACCAAACACACAAAAAAGCAACTTGGCAGCTCACTGGTGAGGAAGAGTCTGCATTCCGACTGGTAAGCAATGTGGCTTACACAAATTATTTCTCCATAAGGCTAACTCGTGGTCACACGCATCTCCTTCATTTGGAAAATAAGAGTTTGCTCTACACAATTTGAAAATAAAGTCACCTGCTCTTAGGTAGATGATAAGAAATACTTTGAGGGAGACAAGAGTCCAGCTTCACTTGGATACTACAGCTTGCATCTCTGCAGCTCACAGTGAGACTTCACGTGAACAAAATCTCTACCCAAGCTCTTTTCTTAGCTAGAACATCCTGTGTGAGATTTCGGAAGTGAAGACAGCATACACCCTCAGACGGAAACAATGCCTTTGTTCCAAGAGCTGCAGTGCACCTGGAGTCCAGCTCCTTCTGACGGGGGTCCTGAAGTCCAGTTATTTCTGCTTAACTCTCCTTGTTCTCCCTTATGCAGTTCTTCTCTCTGGACCTGAAACTCTGCTGGGACTGAGCTCTCTTGTGCTCTGCATTTCTCTCAGGCCCTGAACTCAAGTAGAACACACAGAACTTATTGCATTATCTTCATGACTCACTGCGCTTTATCCTGACTGCTCCACTTCCTTCAAACAGACGTGCCAAGGTCTTGTGTCCTGCGTGGGATGGACACTCATTTTTGGTGCTGTATAATCCCCACCACCACCAAAGGAAAAAAAAAAAAAGAGAGAGAAGAGAAAAACACCTGAAATAATAAAACTCTCTCCTTCTCTCTCTCTGAAAGAACTATTTACATAAGATTTTTAATTTTTAAATTCTTAAAATGGTTTGAGGTGTGATGTTAAGTCATTTCACCATGCACAAAACTCAATTCAAAGTGGATCAAGGACCTAGGAATTAGACCAGAGACAATACACCTAATAGAAGAAAAAGTAAGCTCCAGTATCCAACATGTCGGATTAGGCCCCAATTTCCTTAATAAGAATCCTGTAGCGCAAGAACTATTACCAAGAATTAATGAATGGGATAGATTTAAACTAAAAAGCTTCTTCTCAGCAAAAGAAACAATCAGTGAGGTGAATAGAGAGCCAACTAATTGGGAACAAATATTTAATACATGCACATCAGATAGAGCACTAATTTCTAGAATATATAAAGAACTCAAAAAACTTACACCAAAAAAAAAAAAAAAAAAAAAAAAAAACCCAATCAATAAATGGGCTAAGGAATTGAAAAGACACTTCTCAGAAGAAGATATACATTTAAATCAACAAATACATGAAAAAATGCTCAACATCACTGGCAATTAGAGAAATGCAAATCAAAACTACTCTAAGATTTTATTTCACTCCAGTCAGAATGGCAGCTATCAAGAACACAAACAACAATAAATGTTGGAGAGGATGTGGGGAAAAAGGCACACTCATACATTGCTGGTGGGACTGCAAAATGGTACAACCACTATGGAAAGCAATATGGAGATTTCTTGGAAAAATGGGAATGGAACCACCCTATGACCCAGCCATCCCACTCCTGGGTCTATTCCCAAAGGACTTAAAAACAGCATACTACAGTGACACAGCCACTTCAATGTTTATAGCAGCACAATTCACAATAGGTAGGTTGTGGAAGCAACCTAGATGTCCCTCAGTAGATGAGTGGATAAAGAAAATGTAGTATATATACAAAATGGAATTTTACTCAGCAATAAGAGAGAATAAAATAATGGCATTTGCAGGTAAATGGATGAAGTTGGAGAATATAATGCTAAGTGAAATTAGTCAATCTCAAAAATCCAAATACCAAATGTTTTATCTGATATAAGGAGGATAGTTCACAGTGTTGTTGGATGGGGGTACATAGGAGGATTAGAGGAACACTAGAATGGTCAAAGGAAAGGGAGGGAAAGGGAGGGAGCAAGGGGGAGGGAGGGAGGAGGAAAAAGGAAAAAAAATTGGTGGTTGAATGAGATGGATATCATTATCCTAAATGCATGATTGAAGATCTGAATGGTACTTATATTCTTTGTATACAAGCAGTTGTATGTAAAAAGATGGTATACCTGTGCATCATGAATAAGTAAATAAATAATTAAATAAACAAAAAAAGAAAATAAAATTCTTAAAATGGTCTTTATAATTACATATAAACACACCACATGTAATAAAAACTGTAGGTAATTTTGGTTTTAGCCTCATGATTGCCACACAGCTTTTGGCCTTTGAGTAACCTGCAACCCGCCCTTCCTGAGTTCCTGGCTCCTGGGGGTTGGAGCAGGCTCATCCAGCCACAAGGCAAGAAACTTGGATTTTGGTGTCTAATTGGTGTCCTCAGGAAACTCACAAAAGCTTTCTGGTTATAGTTTTTGAGTTTAGGCAAGCCATCCACTTTCGCGTTATGAAGCATTTTGAAGTCTCATTGTGAGCTGCAGGGATGCAAGCTATAGCTCCCTCCTTTGGTGGCCATATGCCCCAGCGCTTCCTGCCAGCAGGGATTTAAAACACTGTCTACTTGTTCTTCCTTCCTGAGCATCTGTAGTCCTCAGTCCAGGTCTTCCCACTGTTATCCCACTCTTCTCTCTCCTTCCTTTACCTCTCTTCCCAAATTTCTAGATAACGGAAAAATCTCCCGTGTTCCAGTGAAACAGAGGAAATGATGGGCTGCACAAGACCCCAGCAAGCTCCCCTACTCTGGGAAGATCTTTTCAGCCTGTGGGGTGGCTCAGTGGAATGTCTAAATGCCTTTTCTCCCCCAAATCAATCTTCCAGGTTTGCTGGATGAGCTGGATTGTGGGAGGCAGGCAGAAGAATGACTTTCTCAGTCTCCATTTTTGTCTTTGTTTTTTGTTTTGTTTTGTTTTGTTTTGTTGTTTGTTTGTTTGTTCTAATAGCTCCTTTCTCCAGCCAGGAGCAGCCTTCCAGGTAGAGCCCAGGGCTCTTCAGATAGGTCAGGAACTAAAGCAGCATTCATTTAAGGTTTTAAAAAAAAAATTAGTGCTATTTTAATAAAAACCATTACGTCCCATCTAATTTAAAGTTTCTCTCTGGCTAGACCTGAGCCACAGAGCCATAAGAAAGGGGTGTGTTTTTGCTCCCACTTTTCCTGCTTGCTCAGCTGTTGCCAGTCCCTGGGAGGAGGCAGAGCAGAGAAGGAAGTACAAAGCAAAGGAAATTGTTTAACCAGTCAGTCCTGAAACAACGGTCAGTCCTCAATGCCCACTGGCTGATGAAAGAAAACTGGCACAGGGACTGATCACACAGGCACACTCCAAGGATAGAGGGATAAAGCAGATTTATTGTCAGGCCCCTGATAGGCTGCTTTGCGGGGAGAGAAAGGTGGGGGGGAGGACAGCAAGTAGGAGAGAGCAGCAGCAGAGGGAGAGTAACAGCAACTCCTTAAGCACTACCTTTTACAGGCCAGAATCATGGCTAGGGGCGGGTTTAGCCGGGCATAGCAAGCAAGCATCACCTGATTTTGCGCAAGACAAGTTTCAGAAACGGGCAGCTCTTTTATCTCTCTAGGAGAGAACAGAGAAACTGGTAAGTCTCCAGACCAGTAAGTTTTGATCTCAGGCAAATTGCTTTCAAGAATAAGAACAGTATTCATAAAGTGGGGGCAGGGAAAGGAAGATGGCTGTGATTATGCCAACAGCTGACCAAATACCGACTGTGGTAGCAGAATAATGGCCCCCAAAGACGTCCACCTCCTACTTTGTGACACGGGTAACTGTCACCTGACATAGTAAAGGGACTTTGCAAATGTGATTAAGTTCAGAACCGTGTGATAGAGAGAGGCACCTGGATCACCCAAGTGGGCCTCATGTAATCAAAGGGTCTTTATACAAGAGAGGTAATATGGTCAGAGAAGATGATGTGGCAAAGGAATCAGCGGTCAAAGTAATGTCATTGATGGCTGGGAGCCCAACTGAGGAATGAGGGCAGCCTGGAAGAGTTGGAAAAAGTAAAGCAAAGAGAGTCTCTGAAGAGCTCCCAGAGGGAACATGGCCCTGACAATACCCTGACCTCCAAACTGCAAAATGACGAAGTTGTGCTGCTTTGCACTGCTAAATCTGTAGCATGTTATTACACCAGCCACAGGAAACCGATACACCGACCCCCTTGTGGGTTTTCCAGACCTTGGTAGCAGGATTCTTGCAATGCAGCTTTGTCAAAAGCACTGTTTCTGAACCATGGGCAACGTTTGCCCCCAGGAAGCATTTGGTAACGTCTAGAGACAGTACAGATCGTCGTGACTGGGGGATGCTGCTGGCATCCAGTGGGTTGATGTCAGAGATGTTAAACAACCTGTGAGGCACAGGAAGCCCCAGAGCAAACAATTATCTGGTCCAAAATGTCAATAGTGCCCAGTCTGAGAAAAAACCTTATCTAAAACAAGCAATGAACTCTTTGACACTTTATCTGTTTCCTGTCCAGCAGGCAGCACCCTTCAAGAGGATCCTTTCAAAATAACCTGAGCCTAGTTAACTACTGAGGGTACATGGAGGGGAAGCATCACCCTTCTTCACTCCACCAAGCACTAGAAGTTCCATAAGCACCACCACCATCACATATTCTCTCTGTGTGTGTCATCTCTGTTAAAGTGTCTTCCTCATCTCTTGGGCTACGTAGAAATGTGATTATTTCAAAAGTCCTTATGGTTTTCTAGGCATCTTTGTTATTAGATTTGAGAGTATAATTTGTGTATGCTTTCAATCATCTGCAATTTATGCAACATTGATCATCACAAATAAATGATAAATGTTTAATGACAGATATGCTAATGACCCTGATTTGACCATGATGCATAGTATACAGGTGTCAGGCCATCACAATGTGCCCATTCTCTTTGCTCTGGAATTAGAGGCAGTGGTAGGAAGTCCCTTGCCCTCAAGTTTCACCAGACAAGGGTCAGGCATCAATTTCTAGATTGGCATTGCCCTCCAGAGCTAAGTACTCATCCAGGGTACTTTTCCTTCCACAGTGGACATTTGTCAATGTCTGGAAACATTTTTGGTTTTCAGAATTTGGGCAGGGTATAGAATAAGGGGAGTCGCTACTAGCCTCTAGTGGGTAGAGGCTGTGGATGCTACGAACAGCTTCCCACAACAGAGATTTACCCAGCCCCAAATGATCATAATGTTGAGGTCTAGCAGGTTCACTTCTCTCAGGGACTCTCCTGTAGCAGCCTAGGACAAGCCTGAGAAAGGTGCTGGTCCTAGCAAGGGTCTCAACGCTACCAGGGATTCCCTGGAAGTTCCCAACCTCACTTGTCTTTTTGGGGAGTGGGGAGGAGAGCATTCTAGGGGAAGGACTGGAACGCTCCCACTCTCCTCTTTTGCAAATTCCCTTCAAAAAATCCTCTTATGTAGTTGGAGGTGGGGGATAATGGTAGGATCCTTCCAGTAGATTGTGGGACCCCTGTGCACCATTGATTTCCACTTGGAGGACTTAGCAAACACTTCAAGAACCCTATTGAATGCCCTGTTCCATATCTCCCCTGAGATCTATGAGGAATTGTTAGGTCCTGGAAATTCCCTGTTAGCTAATTCTGTAGGGAAACCCATATAGGTTAACACTTTGTGCAATAATGATTTTCACTATCTAAATGTGTCTTCCACACAAATTTTAGAACTGGAGTATGTAGGACACATTCTGATGTATGTATCAGAGAAAGGATATATAGAACCAAAGGAAGAGAGAACAGGAAGCAGAACAGGGCTTGTGAGCTTTTCCCAGTCCTTAATTAAACAAATACTCTGTTCACACACTACCTCCTTACCAAAACCTTTCCTGACCACAAGGTTTAAAATAACCCACCACCACCCTATGCCCACTTGCCCTCTCTGTCCGTTTACCCTACTTCATCTTCTACTTCTTGAGGACCTACTGAGCCATTTCCCAAAGTGGCTGTACCACCTTACCTTTCCACCTACAACAACATAACGGGCATTCCAATTGTCCTATGTCCTTCCCAAGACTTGTCATTGTCCTGTTATTCCTCCATCCTAATGAGTGATATTTTGTGATTTCTTTATGTGCATTTCTCCAATGGAGGATAATGTGCTTATGGACCATTTGTATATCTTCTTTGGAAAAAATACCTATTCAAATCTTCTGCCCATTTTTAAATGGGTTATCATTTTATTGTTCAGTTGTGAGAGTTCTTTGTATATTCGGAATACTCCCTTATCAGCTATATGGCTTGCAGGTGTTCTCTCCCATTAGATGGGCTCTCTTTTCACTGTCCTTGTTGTGCCCTTTCAAACAAAACCTTTTTTTAAGTTCTGATGAAGTTCAATTTATCTTATTTTGCTTTGATTGCTTATGCTTTAGGCCTCATATCTAAGAAATCACTGCCTAATTCAAGGTCACAAAGATATACATTTATATGCTCTTACATCTAAAACTTTGATCCATTTTGAGCAGATTTTTGCATGTGGTGTGAGACGGAGGCTAACTTCATTCTTTTGACGTGGGTATCCAGTTATTTCAGCAACATTTTTGAAGACTCTTCCTTTTCCCATTGAGTAGTCTTGGCACCTTTGTTGAAAACTGATACTTCACTTTCATTTTTTTTAACATTTATTTATTTGTTTTAGTTGTACACAATGCGTTTGTTTGTACGTGGTGCTGAGGATCGAACCCGGGCTGCGCATGTGCTAGGCGAGCACTCTACCGCTGAGCCACAACCCCAGCCCACTTCACTTTCTTTATAATACTTATTACCAACTGAAATTGTATCATTTTTCTTTTTTTATTATCTGACATTCCCAAACTCCCTAATTACTCTCCCTCCCACCTCACCCCACACACACAAAAATTAAACTGTACACTTTATAAGAAACTTATCTCATTTACTATTTATCTCCAGTGACATTGTAGACACTTACTACATATTTGTTGAATAAGTGAGGGAAACACCTGTTCTGTAGTTGAGAAACAATGGCTATTCTATGTATCAACGCCTAAGTGCAGGTGATCTATTTAGGGCAAAAATAATGTCTGAACACTGTTTAAATGAAATTTCATAACCATTTCCTGGATCCAATGAAAAGAGTCAAATTAGGTAAGTAAATACCCAGTAGTTTTTAAAAAGTCCAGCAAAAAACTTTAATCGAAACCCCAAAAATGCAAGTTTAAAAGGACTATCCAATAAAGAAAATGTGGTATATATACACAATGGAATATTACTCAGCAATAAGAGAGAATAAAATCATGGCATTTGCAGGAAAATGGATGGAGTTAGAGAATATAATGCTAAGTGAAGTTAGCCAATCCCAAAAAGCCAAATGCCAAATGTTTTCTCTGATATAAGGAGGCCAATTCACAGTCGGGTTGGGATGGGGAGCATAGGAGGATTAGAGGAACACTAGAATGGCCAATGGGGAGGGAGGGGAAGGGAGGAGGCAAAAGGGTAAAGGAAAAAAAAAAAGATGGTAGAATGAGATGGATATCATTACCCTAAGTGCATGTATGAAGTCACGAATGGTGTGAATATACTTTGCATACAACTCGAGATTTGTAAAAATGTGCTCTATATGTGTAATATGAAATGTAATGCATTCTGCTGTCATTTATAACATCTTAGAATAAAAAAATTATAAAAAAATGAAAAAAAGGACTATCCAAGACTTGAAAAAATGTGCTCTTTATGTGTAATACGAAATGAATTGCACTCTGCAAGCATGTATAACAGATTAGAATAAAAATATATTTTTTTAAAAAAAAGGACTATCCAAAACTCATTCTTTCATAGTCCAATAATGACCTCAACAGTTGTATGGCCTTGGACAATGAACGCCCTTCACTTCTTTCTTAGTTGACTCACTTCTACTTGGGCAATCCAGTTGCCATGCTGGTCCTCAGATCACTTGCAGTATTGTTAGTCTATTATTCTGATATCTGTATGCTTTAGAAACAGGGTATGCAGTGATCTAAAATTTGTCTGTTTAAAGAATACAGTTTTTATTTGCAATTTACCTTTCGAAAATAAATACAACCAATCTGTTACTAAAAGAATACTTGATGGACAGACATAACTCTGACCAGGGGAACAATCAGAAATCTCCCTAAAAAGTGGGTTGACAAAACTCTTAGCCAACTGCCTCCAATAGAAAAGACTTTCAAAGATTCCCCCCCCCCACACTTACCCCCAGGCTCCTACTTAGAAAGAGCGTGACTGCTCACTAGCGGATGAATTCAGGTATTGTTCTGAAGACTTTCCAAGAGAAATTGGTAAGCTCCATCTAGTGGTGAAAACTGTTAACTAAGCGTTAAAGCTAATGCATCATTCACTGATGAAGCCTGGCGTGTTTCAGAGGTCACTGAAGACTCCAGGGTCTACAGGAATCAACGATATAAAAGTCGACAAACAGGGGCTGGGGTTATGGCTCAGTGGTGGAGCGCTTACCTAGCATGTGTGAGGCACTGGGTTCCATCCTCAGCACCCTATAAAAATGAATAAGTAAAATAAAATTATTTTTTTAAAAAGTCTTCAGACAAACAGTTCAGATCTAAGAAAAAACAAATCAGTTGCCTGGAACCATTTTACCACACCACATAATGTTTACATGTATACATATGAAGAGTGTGTCTTAAATTCAAAATTGAAAAAAAAAATAGTTAAAATGGAAATAGTTTTAACCTTCTCTTTCGCTATTTGTTAGTTTTTGTTTTAGAATCAGAAATTTGCCATTTTTTCTTTGGCACCTACACATCTTGCGTCTAGTTGCAATGGGAACAGAATTCAGCCTCAGCTAGGAGCCCTTCACTAGGGGTGGTAGGTATTTTCAAATGTGAATCTCTGCAGAATTGCTAAGGTATCTGTGGTAGCTTAGCTTTCATATATCTCTGTACTGCATTTTCTATCATATATCCCACCATGGATCATCCTTCATGGTGAAGGTAAGGATTGATGAAGATGCACTGAATGTTGGAGGCTATCTTCACAAGATCTGAAATCAATAAGCTATTTGGAGAAGTCAGTTTTCAGTATATCACAATTCTATCATGGGGTTCAGGCCATCGGTTACATTTTTAGAACAGAAAAGAGTACCCAATGATGCAATGCTAGATATATTTCCCCATAATGTTTTATGACTGCTTGTACATGTCTTTGCAGGGAAATATTCAAAGTGTTTGTCCACCCTGAACCAGCTATATGATAACAATCTTTACTGCTTAGCATAAGCAAGGATTTTTTTTTTCCCCCTCAGATGATGTAAGCTCGTTTCTCGCAATAGCTCAACAATGCTCCTCTGTGTTCGGCCGTGACTAAGCCACCCGCCCTCTGTGCAGGGAGCAGACTGCGATGCTATGCGTCCAACTCATCAACACTCTGCCTCAAGCCCCACCAGGAGATCCAGCTCAAGTGTTGAGCACTGTGCCCAAGATGTCTTCCATTTTTAACTTCTATCAGAAAACAATTCCTTCTGAATAATGCAAATGAGTATATGTAAAGCTTGTGTCCTTACATAACTTGCCACATGGAACTTAAGTCTTGTTGCAAGTCTAACATTAACACCATCCATCCCAGGAACAGCATCAAACAGCCACACAAATCTTCCACATTCGATTGTGCAAAAGCTTCTTGGATTCACAAAAATTGATTTCTTTTTTTTTTTTTTTTTTGGTGGTACCGGGGATTGAACTCAGGGGCACTCGACCACTGGGCCACATCCCCAGCCCTTTTTTGTATTTTATTAGAGACAGGGTCTCACTGAGTTGCTCAGTGCCTCGCCATTGCTGAGGCTGGCTTTGAACTCGCGATCCTCCTGCCTCAGCCTCCCAAAGTGCTGGGATTACAGGCGTGCGCCACCGCGCCCGGCTAATGATTTCTTAATTACTTTTGGGCATGCTGTGCAAAATATTTTCATTCCTGTAAAAATTCTCAATGCCACAGTGAGTAAATAAGCTGATTATTACATGGATTACTAACTGTGCACCCTGGTCAGCAGTAATAGCATATGTCAGCATTTTAAAACGTTTTTGCATCATTTTTCTGTCAGTCTCTCAGCTGTATTTTCATTGCCTTGAACAATGGTATTTCCAATTCCTTTTACATTAGCAGGTGCTTACATCTTCTTCAGGACACACAGAATTTTTACTACATTCAGTAGACAATCTTTTACAATTTGCTATCTGTGAAGAATTTGATGCCCCAGGCAGACTTTTCACTTAAGCGTATACCGCTTGTTTTATAAACAACAAACATAAACCCAGTTGACATTTCAGTTCTCTTTTCAGTTCATTTAGGTTTGGATCACACACTTTTCTGCATCTCTACTCTTTGTTGCTACAGTGGTTGGTCTCATAAGGACATCTAGGCTGCTTTCTTTCATCGTGTTCTTTGTCAAATAAGCATATGAGAATGTTCTTCAATTTATGAAGTGGAACATATCACCCTCTCAGTCTATCTTCCCTTTCCTACTTTTTATAGAGCTATGGGCTCAAGAAATATGTTGCTTTTCTACCACTGTAAATACAACTTCCCCAAGCCAAAAGCTCAGGTCTGCAAAATATTATAATTATTTCCTATAATTAGACTTCTCAATCTGGTCTCCTTCCGTTTGATAGGGATACATATCCATTTAGTCTTCTCCAAAAAGTCATTCAGTCTTTTGCACCAGGAGGTGCAGCAGCACTTCTGTTGTCTCCGAATTGACCCTAGAGCTCACATTATGAAACGATAGGGTAAGTCTCTCTAAAGGGCAGTGATTCCCAACACTTCCCACTCCATGTTAGAATAAAAACTGAGGGATTTGAAAATATGGCTGCTTGGCTTTTCTCTGAGAACTCTTCAGAACCTTTGAGGGTGGGAGGGAGTATGGATGTCCTTTAAGGACCCTTTAGATAATTTGGCCAGTGCTAGCATATTTACACAGTGGAGGAGGACAGATTGAAAGAAGGCAGCCAGTAGCTAAGGCCAGATGCCCACTGCAAAGCTTACCACTGGTTGCAGTGCCAGTCCTATTACGATGAGCCACGATTCCAATGACATCCCTCCTTCTAAGTCTATTTATATAAAAAGATTAGGGAAGGGAGAGAAGGGGAGGGTTACTGGAGTCCTAGGCAGCAGAGAGGAGAGGTGCTGCAGAGTCCCCTCAAGAACTCACAGATGCTCTCACAAGACAGCCAACAGATGATGCCTGGCACCCAGGTGGTGTTGGCCAGGGCAGCAACAGCAACCACTAGAGAGCACATTGACAACAGCAGTCTATGAAACAGAGGGACTCTGTCTTCTGGCCCCTCTCCCCACACCAGCCAAGACTAGAAGAGCGAGAGACGCGTGTCTCCTAACCCATTCTGTCCCTGCCAAGCCAACCAGGTGGGGTCTTAGCCCAAACTGTTCTAAGGAAAGGGAGGAGGTGAGATTTAAATCAAATATGAAACTAAACTGGACAGAGCATAAGTAAATAACAACAACAAAAAAAAAAGACTGGAAAATATGAAACCTGCTCAAGATATCACTCTGGAAAGGAAAGGGAGGTTTACCACCACAGAGCTGAGCACTGTGATTGGGGGGAAACTTGTGTTTGGACCCTTCATAGAGCTGTCACTGTCCCATAAGCTAAATAGATTTTAATGTTTTCTCAATCATACCAGGCTAAAACACGGGCCTTACTGGATATGGGTGTATTTTTCCTTCCCAAGGCAAAATCCATGTTCCTTGGGATCATACAAACATGGTGGTAGGGTGTGGGTCTGTCCCACAGCCCTTCCTCAGCCCTTGCATTGGCTTCAACTGAAGGGCCCACACTTCATCTGAACCCAGGTTGCAAAGTCTCCTGGATCCAACCACTAGATCCAACTATTGGATCCCTTTGGGATCCATCAACTCCCTCAGCAGATTTCCAAACCCTTTCTGTGGGCTTAGTGAGGGTTTAGCAGCTTTCCCAAGTGGGACACTTGAGGGCTGTCTTGCAGCCCTTTCTGCCTTGACACCCCCACACAGTCATAAGGACTGAGCCAAGACATAGGACCCTTTTGCAGAGGCCATCCCATTCTCTGCTCCTCCCAGCCTCCTGCTCTTACGTTCCTCTTCAACTTAGAAAGACATTTTCTAGTCTGAATGGTAATGGGAAAAGAAGTGAGAGAAAAATGACTCCCCTGATCCCATGATCTTCCAAATCCATTCTATCTTATACCTAGACCAAAGATTTCGAACCCAACAACCAAATATTTAAAACCTTTGTTCTTTGGTTCCTTCATGAGATCTTCCCTAAGGTAGAGATGCCTCCTGTTTTAGTTCATTGTATACTCATAACAGAATACCACATATGTGGTAGTTTGTTTTTTTTTTAAAAAAAATACTTATTTTTTATGGTTCTGGAGCCTGGGAAGTACAAGGTCAAGTGTCCCGTATCTGGCAAGAACTTATTACTGCATCATTCCATGGCAGAAGGCAAAAAGAAACCAGTGAGTAAGAGGGCGTCAAACTCACTTTTAAGATAAATGTGCTCTTGAGATAATGAATCCACTCATGAAGGCAGAGCCCTCATGACCTAATCATCTCTTAAAGGTCACACCTACCAACACTATTGCATTGGGGATTGAATTTCCAACACATGAAATTTGGGCCACACATTCAAACCACAGCACCTCTGTCCTAGCTCCCTAGATGAGAAAGTATTACAGAACAAAAAAATGAACCATACAAGCATGGCACAAGGCGTGGCTTGGATTCATCAGTCCGTGTGGAGCCTCAGCATTCATCCCCACACCCCCACTGCCTCTCCTCCTTGCCCCTCTTGCTCATGCCTACGGGGCTGCAGGCAGACCCTGCCCACCATCCCCCTCTGTTCTTGCTCTTAAAATAAGAGAAAAACATGAATAGAAACCAACCACAATGGTACCAGAACAACAGAAATTAGCGGTTAAGTGCAAGAAATTTGGATAGATATTATTTAATTTTACAAATATATATTGGGACAAAATAAGCAAAAAATGAGTTTGGTGCTTTGGAACTTGTGGAGACTGCTGACACATACTATCCTATGCCACCAGGAGAAGCAACAGAAGTTAGTGGGCCTCTTACAGGGCAGGCAAAACTTGTCACGCACCTTGTTTCTGGTTTTTGGCTGGGATGAAAGGAATTGCTATGAGCATGCTTATAAAAGTCTCCGTGTTCACATGAATTTTTATTGCATTTTTAAATGTTTTTATTAGTACATGATAGTTATACACAATAGTGGGGTTCATTTTAACATATTTATGTGTGCATATAATTTGCTCCATTTCAAACCCCAGTGTTTCCCCTTTCCTCCTACTCTATTGATCTTCCTTCTATTTACTTATTGTTTTGTTTTAATCGGTGCATTATAGATAAACATAAAAGTGAAAGTCATTGTGATATGTTCATACATGCCCATAGCATAATGTGGTCAGTTTCATTTTGCAGTTTCTTTCTTTTCCCATCCCTTCTCCCTCCCCTTCAATTCCCTTATTGTACTCTGCTGTTCTCCCTTCTATTTTCATGGGAGGCCCCCCCCCCACCCTTTTTAATTCCTCATCTTTCTCTAGTTTCCACATATGAGACAAAACATTCGACCCTTGACTTTCCAGGTCTGGCTTAGTTTACTTAGCATGATGTTCTCCAGTTTCTATCCATTTCTGAGAATGATCTAATTTAATTCTTGTTATGGCCAATAAAACTCCATTGTGCACATATAACATATTCTCTTTCCTAACCTGGCTATTGTGAACTTACTGCTATAAACATTGGTATGCCTGTATCACTACAGTATGTTGATTTTAGTTCCTTTGGGTAAATACCAAAGAGTGGGATATCTGGGTCGTACAGTGGTTCCATTCTTTTGAGGACTCTCCATATGCAGTCCCACCAACAATTTATGAATGTACTTTTATCCCCCATACCCTCACAACCATTTGTTATTTGTGTTACTGATGATTGCCATTCTAACTGGAGTGAGATGAAATCTTCCTGTAGTTTTCATTTGCATTTCCCTGATTGCTAAAGATGTCGAATGCTTTTTTTTTTAATTTTAAAATGATTTCTTAAATGTATTTTTTTTAAAACATAACACAAGGAAGGTGTTAAAACGGGTATAACAGCTCAATGGAATAAGGATTCCAGATTTTGGAAGGATGAAGAGGGAGATATTCAGAACCCTTCACCAGAATCCCCCCAACTTGATCATAGTGGGTTGATGATGTGCTTTGTGGATGCGGTAGTCAATGACACCAGCTTGATGAATCTTTCTTTCTGCACCAAATCCCATTGAGTAATCTGGTCCCCTTGGCTGACGAAGATCCATTAGGCGAGGAGCACTAGCATCATCCAGGGTGATGTTCTTCAGGCGATTGACCAACTGATCTGGTTGAGGAGCTGCTTTTTCATGTATGTGTTGGCCATTTGTATTTATTCTTTTGAGAAATGTCTGTTTGAATGTTTTCATACTTATTTACTGATTGGATTATCTGGTCTTTTCTTTTCTTTTTTTTTTTTTTTTTTTTTTTTTGATGTTAAGACTTTTTAAAATTTCTTTATATATTCTGTACATTAATCCCCTGTAAGAAAAATAGCTGGCAAAGAGCAGAAGACACAGACAAACCCCCACAGAAGATATGGAGGTATCTTTCAGGCATGGAATGTGCTATTCCTTCTTTCTTTCTCTGGACTTCCAAGGACATAAAATAATAAATTCCCTTAAGACAAAAAAAAATCCCACACAGATACAGTCATCTGGTCTTTGATGAAGGTGCCAAAAACGTATATTGGAGAAAAGACAGCCTTTTTAACAAATTGTGATGGGAAAACTGAATAGTCATATGTAGAAGAGTAAAATTAGATCCCTTTCCCTCATCTGGTTCAAAAATCAACTCAAAGTGCATCAGGGACCCAGGAATTGAACCAAAACCACTGCAACTGCTAAAAGAAAACATAGGGTCAACACTCCAGTACATTGGTTCAGGCACCAACTTCCTTAATAAGACTCCTAAAGCTCAAGAAATAAAACCAAGGATCAATAGGGATGGTTTCAAATGAAAAAGCTTCTGAAGAGCAAAGGAAACAAGAGAGAGCCTAGAGAATGGGAGAAAATCTTTTCCAGCTACTCTTCTGACAGGAGTTTTTTGTGTATTTTAACAATGCTTTCTTAGTCTTGCAATGTATTACTTTGGTGCTATTTTATACAAATATGATCTAATAGCACCACAAAATTTTATAATAATGAATTTCTGACTTCTTTATTTTAAATTAAATTAATTTTTACCATCTCTCCATGTATAGTATAAATGCCTAACATAATACAAATTGCCCAATATAATAGGGAAAACACGCAAGCAAACAGCATGTGGCACCAAGCCTGAATGTCAAGAAGGCATTGGGAATCTGGGTATGGTGACATATGCCTGTAATACCCATGCTCAGGAGGCTGAGGCAGGAGGATTCCAAGTTCAAAGCCAGCCTCAACAACTTAGCAAGGCCTAATCAACTTCATGAAACCCTGTCTCTAATAAAATATTTTTTAAAAGGGCTGGGGATGTGGCTCAGTGATTAAGTACCCCTGGGTTCAATCTCCCATGCAAAAATAAAAGGCATAGGGGTTACTGATAACATACTGAAAAATATATCCATTGCTTTAAAATAAGCAGCCAGTGCCCAGCTTCAATCAATTAAGCATGCAGATCAAATATTGCCAAATCTTCTAATTTTTCAAGGGAAGATTTTGTGTATATATGTATACATGCATGCGATCTTTTAAATTCAAATATTGGCTAATTACAAAAAATGGTTAATCACTGGTAGACCTACACTGTCCAGTGCTAGACAATTCAAGATAGAACACAACTGCAGGCCAAATTTGGCCCAAGTACATTCATTTCTAGCTAAAACTTTGGTACTCCATGCTACTTATGAGCAGCATGCTCTTTTAGCTTCATAAAAATATAGGCCAGTCCTGTCCAAGATTCTGATTTGGTAGAGTTGAGATGAATCCTGGATCTACATGTTTTTTACATTACTCCAGAGTTCACTCTGATTCACAGTGAGAGTTAAGAAGTCAGAAATTTGGGCCTGGGATTGTGGCTCAGCAGTAGAGCGCTTGCCTAGCACATGCGAGGCCCAGGTTCGAATCCTCAGCACCACGTACAAATAAAACACATTGTGTACAACTAAAGCAAATAAATAAATATCAAAAAAAAAAAAAAAAGAAGTCGGAAATTTTTGAGTTACAGTGTTTTGTCACATTTCCCAATTTCAACACTATGTTAAGAACACTGCAAAACCTTCCCAGCCTAAATCTACCTACTCCTGAGCTCAGAGTCATGCAGAGGTTAGTCAGTTGTTTTTGGTGACACACACAATGAAAACGAAGGCTATGGAGACACTCTAATCTCTAGTTCCCCCAGATAGCACTCGATCTCGATGTTGGCTTCTCTGTGTACTCTTTGAGGCCCTTGTAATAGCTGGCCCTTCTGGAAAACACTTGGTTCTAAGTAGAAGGTGCTCATGCATGAGTTCATGGTAATTTCTTATTCACACACAGTGACCATAGGGGAAAAAATCCCTCTCCCACCATAAGGGAGATGAGAAAGGGAGAAGAAGAAGGCACATAAAAGAAGCAGTGTGCATTTTGACAGATAATTTCACAAGTAACACAGGTCTTGTGAGACAAGTAAAAAGGCCCCCCTGAGACACTAAGACTCCTCACTTGGGATTCTTGTCCTATCAGGTGAATACAAATGGAAGTAAATCAAATAAGAAGGTGCTGAGCTGAACACACATTGCAAATTCTATCCAATGAGCTTCTGAAAGCCCAAAACAAATGGGTCTTTATGAAAAATGGAGACAGAACCAGTAACTAGATCCTCTCATAATTTGCATGACAAGCCTCTAGCTTGCAGTCATGTGACAAGCAAATGAAGAAAAACTGGAAATAACCATTAACTAAGGGGAAAATTACAATAACACTGGGTGAGGGTCAGAGGGCTGCAGAGCCGGTACCAGTTCTTGGTGTGGAAACCTGAAAGGCAGAGTCAGAAAAAAAAAAAAAAAATGCTAGTGACAAATACAGATGCCACAGACAAGGACATTTCTGGGCCTAAAGTCCCCTTCATATTGGTGGTCTCTGGAATCCTGTTCATCATTGGTGTCCTTGGGAATGGCTTCATCGTGGCCATCTATGGGATCGAGTGGGTTAGGGACAAACGACTCCCCAGTGGGGACTACCTTATGTTCATCCTGAGTTGTTCCAGGATCTTTCTACAGATTTGGGTGATGCTGGACATTACTTACAGTCTACTATTCCGAGTCATATATAACCAAAAGACAGTGTACATATTCTTCAAGGTCGTCATGCTGTTTCTGAACTATGTCAACCTCTGGTTTGGTGCCTGGCTCAACGTCTTCTATTGTCTCAAAATTGCAAACTTTACTCAGCCTTTGTTCCTTATGATGAAGAGGAGAATCACGGTGCTACTGCCTCGGCTTGTGAGTCTATCTGTGCTGGTTTCCCTAGGTTTGATCCCTCCCTTCTTAAAAGACACCTTCAATGCGTATGTGAGTGATTCCTTTCCTGTCCCTTCCTCCAATTCCACTGAGAACAAGTATGTCTCAGAGACCAATGTGGCCAACTTGGCTTTTTTCTATTACTTAGGAATCTTGATTCCTCTGATCATGTTCATCCTGGCAGCCATTCTGCTGATCATCTCTCTCAAGAGACACACCTTACACATGAAAAGCAATGCCACAGGCTCTAGGGACCCCAGCATGGAGGCTCACTTGGGGGCCATCAAGTCAACCAGCTATTCTCTCATTTTCTACATTATTAATGCAATCGTTCTGTTTATGTCCATGTCCAACATCTTTAACACCTATGACTTGGGGAATATTTCGTGCAAATTTGTCCTGGCTGCCTATCCCGCTAGCCACTCAGTGCAACTGATCTTGGGCAACCCTGGGCTGAGAAGAGCTTGGAGGCGCTTTCAGCACCGCGTTCATCTTTACCTTAAAAGGCAGCCCCGGTGACTGGAACCCGAGAGTACCACAAGTTCTGGCCTAGGGAGCTCTGCCTTTTCCTTGCCTAGATCTCTCTCCTCGCTCATTTTTTTATTCCCAAAACCCACTGACGCTTCTTCTCAGGTAACTGAATTCCTTTGTGAATGTAAAGCTGACTTGAGACTCTAAGCAGAAGGAGCTTAGCGATGCAACATGGGCTTCTCAAAGTGCCTAATCGGGTTCATGCCCTCAGCTCTTCACTATCCCCTCCCCTAAGCCCTAAGGAGTTGGAGACCAGACATTTCAATTCACTTGGAACAATTTCTGCTTGTTGTGGTCTGCCCGTTGAACACCATTTAATTCTCAAGGACATCTTGATCTGGGTGAAAAAGTATGTAGTCAACCTACTGTAGACCACTTACTAACCCATAGTTAGGGATAAGGGGACTAGTGGAGGGCACAGCTCGCAGTCCAAGAGGCAGAAGAGAAACTAGAATACTGCAGAGAAATGGGATCTAGGCAAGAAAGGCTGGCCAAGACCACCAAGTGTGCAGAGGCTCCAAGGAGAATGGAGAGTGGAGAAAGAGGCTTTGGATCTGGCTGAAACAGAGGCCATGTGCACGATTAGTGGAGTGTCAGGGCAGCATTTGTATTCCAGGAGTTTCCAGATGTGATGATGAACAAATGTGTAGAGACCAGTGATGGAGGGATGGTGTTTGGAGACAAAAACATGAAGGGGAAAGTGGAGGGTCGATGGAACATTTTATTTTTCCAAATGAGAAGAGGTCAAAGTGAGAAGAGAGGAAAAGAAGAATGGAGGGGAAAGAATGAGGTGACGTAGAAAGAGGCCAGAGCACACGAGTGTCTATACTGCTCAGCACCCTGGTCGGAAGTGGCAAGGAAGTGGCACCTGTGCCTCTAGCTTACTGGCTCTGGGTCACTTTGAAGTAGTTGATGGGGTCAGGGCAGCTTCCCTGGGAGCAGCCTTTGGAGCAGAAGGAAAACTTTCCTCTTCACTGTCGCTCTTCAGAATGGGGAATCATCATCACTGTCTCAAAGGGCCATTCACTCAACCCTAGATATCTTAGAACTCAAAAACTAGGAACTCAAGCTCTTCATTTATTAGGTATTTTTAAAACTCATAATTACTAAGGAAATGTTAAAAAAAAAAAAAAGAAAAAGAAAAGAAAGCTACCCTCATAACAGGCAAGGTAGCTCCCAAAAATAAATATGAGCTTGGTAGCAAAAGACTAAGTTCTGAGCTCCTGAGTCCCCAAGTATGTATTTCAGAGACTTCCTTACATCCATAAATTGCAAAAATCACTCACACACACCACACTCTCTCTCTCTTTTCTTTATTTCTCTTTCTTTCCATCTCTCACATACATATATCCCCTTATAGTTCAAATGGCCTGAGACTTTTTTAATTGGAAAGTAAAGATTTGTGAAAACACACAGTTTTGATAGTTTTCTTAAAGTGATGCCTTATTTATTTATGTGACTATTTAAGGTTAGTATAGCTGTTACAATAAGACAAATTATATTTTGAAGTTTTATTCCAATTCCTAAAGAATAGAGAAATATGCATTTTTCCTAACAACACATGCTGACAAAAGGACATCCATCCTCACTAAGAGTATCTAATGCAGCACAGAGAAAAACAGAAAATTGGTTTGAAGTTGCCATTATTTTAATGAGACCCATGCCAAGGTGAGAAAATGGATAACCCCTCTTCATGCTTATTATGAAGAAATCATCCCATTGTTTGCAAGAGTCTAAGGCAGCAAGCAGAGAACTGATAAGAGCTTCAAGGACGGTATTCTCATTGTCGCTGTGGTCACCCTGCCTTCAGCTAGATGAAGTTCTCTCCAGTTCTCTTTCTTCCTTTCTGTAAAGCCCAACTAAGTATCCAGAAAAGGCCAGAATACTTGGTCTCCAAACTCGTTGACTTTAAATAGAAATCAGAAATCAGAAATGAAAACAAAAATCAGATTTTGTTGGACGAAAGTCCATAACTAAATGCAAAGCCTGGCTTGCTGTTGTCCCAGGATTCTTACAGGATGCTCCCTCAACACCCCAGGAAAGGTGAAGGTTCTAGCGTGAAGGACCATTCACTAACAAAGTCTCTCTGTACATCTGTGCACCATGTGGACAAGCTGAGGGACTCTTGGTTGCCAAGAGAATCCCAGCTGAAGATGCAGGTATAGAGGTCCACCTGGTGGAACTCCCACAGGTGAGGGCTAGACTGGCAGCCAAGGCCGATCTAAGGTCTCTGACTTGAGGGGCACCAGGTTATCCTCCAATCCAACATCACCTTTCCCTTCTAATTCCCCCCGTGTCTGCTAAAATTTCACTGTGATTTCTGCTTATCTTTGAGTTTCCTCTGCATGATATCTCTTTTTTATTTTCCCAATTGTTCTTTACTTTGGGCTACCAGTTCAGCCCACCTAAAACAAATCTTGTGTTAGGGGAGGGGAAGAGTAACCAAGGGCAGGAATCAGAAGCAAACAATGGAAAGAAAGGAAAAAGGGACAATAAGAGACACTTCCATTCTGACTGGGTTTTCCCAGACACTCTGGAGAGAAGAATTTTTAGGGGAGAGTTGAGAGGAATGGAGATTTCTTACCTACTCAGAAAGATTGGTTTGTGGGAGCAGAATTGAGAACAGAAAGGCTGAGGAGCCAGTCCCTAATGATGGGAAGCTGCAGGAGCTCTCGGCACCCCTGTCTAAACTGGAGATGAGTTACCGAATGTACAAGAGGCAAGAGTTTGGAGGAAATGCTCACTTCAAGTGTGCTCTGGGAAGAAGTAAGATGTCATATACACTGACGCAGTTTCTGTCGATGGAAGGAGAAGGTAGCATTCTAGAGCCCAGGATGTGGCCCAGGAAGGACAGGTCTGGACAGGAAATGGCAGTAGGTGGCAGCCAGCTTTGGAGAGAGAGGTTGCAGCAGAAGAAATGGTGAAAGGGAAGATGTCAGGTATTAAGTGCTGAAGCCAATCTTGGCTGTTTGTCAGAAACTCTGTACTGACACGGGTCCAGGCCTTTGGGCATTAGCTCTACACACATGAAAACAAAAAGTCATGCGAGAGCTTTCAAGGGGAACATTTCTGGATGGGACCTTTACCAGTTCGGAATGTGGCACTGAAAGGTGCTCCATCTTGGGATACTCACCTGTCAATCAACCTCCATGGGAGAAAAATAGACGTTTTTGAATGTTCTGGTTTGTCTTTCATTTGATTTTCATTTTTTTAAATAAGATGTCCTGTGAATTTTCGAACTTCTCTCAGTTGCCTCCGAAAAAAAATAAGAGAAAAGTGGTTTTAAAGGCAATTCAAAGAGAAAAAGAACCCACACCATTGTGGGTTTGTCTGTGGTTTGACAGGAAGAGGGGATTCAGGGAAGAACTCTAAGATGAAAGATTAATGGGACAACCCCACAGGCTCCTTCCTACCCCCAACTCTATGCAGTCCCTGGGTTTGAGTCCCGGCTCTGCTATTTACTGGTGTGTTACAAGGGCACGTTATTGCATCTCTTTTAGCCTCAGTTTCTGCCTCTGTAAAATGAAAATCACAATGATACTCATATCTACCTCCTAGGATAATCTCATTCTAAGAGACGAGTGAGCTGAGCTAAAGCATTTAGTACACAGTGTCTGGCCCAGAGGAAACTGTCAATAAATGTTAGTGTTTGTACTTAAAGGGAAGAAAAGAGAAGCTAAGAGGCAGGATATCTAGAATCAGGACCTTCAAAGCAGACCGGATGTGAAAAGGCCAGAGCCCACCCAGTCAGGGCAGATGCACACAGAGGGATAGAGCTGTACAGTCCTGTAGACTTGGTGGCAGAACATGGTCATGAGGTCAGGGTTCAGCAAACTGTTTTTGTCAAATGTAAGATAGTAACATCCACTTCACAAGATTGCTGTGAGGCTTAAAGGAAATGATGTGGAAGTGTATAATAAACTATAGACCATCATACAAAGATTAGTGCCTGTATTCATTCAACAAAAGTGGATGTGTTCATTCAAAGATTAAATCAACCAAAGTTTCTCCCTCCAAGAGTACCTACATAGTTTGGGGAAGAGCAACTGATAAAATTTTACAACGGAACAGGTCAATAAAATTGTGGGAAATGTTCCAAATTTTGTGCTGTGGAGTCAGAGCTGTATCTTCAACTGCAAATGTCCACATAAAAATGTTTAACCTCCAAAAACTTTTTTTTTTTTTTTCCATTCTGGTCTTTTTCCTTTAGCTCCTTCACGGTGAGGAGGCGGATCTCAGGGCAGCATCTCTTCTTCTTACTGAACCAGTCAGAAGAGGTAGGGAATGTGAGCAAAAAATTTCCACT
The DNA here is from genome assembly GCA_025594165.1 of Tamias sibiricus. NCBI lineage: Eukaryota > Metazoa > Chordata > Mammalia > Rodentia > Sciuridae > Tamias > Tamias sibiricus. The sequence continues at coordinate 142,512,147 of CM046664.1, read as the reverse complement.
GAGCATCTTCAGAGATTCTCATCGGAGCCTGAGGATGCAAAACAGAAAAGGGTCCCATTACAGTCAGACCTCTCTAGGGAAAGCTGCCCTTTGCATCTCCCGCCTGGAGCCCTCGGGGACTGCAAATGAAGCTGTGTTTTATTCAAACCAGTTGCTGGATGATGATTGATGATAGCTGATGGTCCCAAGTGCATCTGGGACCAAGAGTGAAACAAATGTTCACCAGGGAGGAGGCACCAGTGAGATCCCCAGGACAGATAAAGGCCCCACAGGCCACTGCTCTCGTCTCCCTTCTCAGTGGAACAGCCCCTCATACTCACACTCTGCTCATAAATGCAGTGAGAATAATTTGCTCACCTTTGGATTCAAAGGCCCAGAAAATGCCTTGGTAAGTCAGACCAGTCACTTGGAGGTCACGTCTGCACAGGACTCTGGGGCCTCCTCCCAGCTTTTCCTCACAGCCTTAATCTGCTCCCCAGGAACAATGGAATGTCTGTCAGAGGGATTCTGCAGGGGTATGGATGAGGGGGGCTGGATTTTTGTATCCTTTGCAGAGGTTGGGGACAAGTGAAGCCATGTCTTAGCCCCTCACCCCAGCCCCTGGCCTTGCATGAACCTATCAAGATGGCCCAGCTCCGCTGGAGTAGCTCTACAGGTAGAAGTAGGTGAGTATTTCTCTGCCTTTGTTGAATGCGTGACAATAGCAACAGGAGATAGCTAACACCCGGGGTAAGCAAGGCCATAAGGTGATACAGTACAAGAAAAGAAAAGCCACGTGACTGTCCTGAGGTCTGACTGAGGTTTCTTGGAGAAGACAAAGCAACACTTTGGCCAGCCAGGGCCCAAACATCCTTGATGAATGAACCTTAAAGTCCCAGCAGCCCAAGATCTGCTCTGCAGGCTGCCTTGTGCAGCCTTCTGACAAAAAGAAAGTGTTCACTATCTCCTTGGAAGACTGTCTATCTCAGCTTTTCAATTTTCCACAGCCTTAGCCCAGGACCTAGCTTAACACAGCATAACAAATGCCAAGAGAGGGCCAGGCATGGTGGCACACGCCTGTAATCCCAGCACTTGGGAGGCTGAGGCAGGAGGATCGAGAGTTCAAAGCCAGCCTCAGCAATGGTGAGGCACTTAGCAACTCAGTGAGACCCTGCCTCTAATAAAATACAATAAAAAGGGCTGGGGATGTGGCCCAGTGGTCCGGTGCCCCTGAGTTCAATCCCAGTACCAAATTTTAAAAAAATGCCAAGAGAGATTAACACATTAATTAAGATGGCAAGATGAGCAAGTAGGCTAAAATAATTTTCTGTGGAGTATATTAAGTTAGCTATGTATTTGTGTTTGATATTTATGTGTTTTGATTAAAATTTCTTGGACTTTTTGTGAGATATCATAATAAAAGCTATCTCCAAACAGCAAGAGATTGTTTTAACCTTTTCCTTAACTAACAACAACCAAAAAAGTTAAACAATTAGAATGCCTTTGCCTTTACATTTTACCTTTCATGGATTTATTAAATAATTCATTCTTATGCCTGTATTCTAATATCCAGGAATATAAATTCAATTTATATATTTGGTACTTTTCATAGTAACTGCACTGGATAGCAGAAATTTTTTGTTTCCATTTTTTTGTTTTGTTTTGATTTTGGTTTCAAAGACTACATAGCTAAACAATATGTCAAAGTCCTGATCTGAAGAAATTGGTTCTACTTCCCAGTAAACCTCTCTGTGCTGGGCCACCCAGGCCATTTGGTCACCCTAGCACCACCCAGATGACTGAAGTTATGTTCCGATTCAAGTATGACCTTTCAACTGCAGCTATGATCTTCAGTCCAGACCCATTCCTTTAAGAGCAGGAGATGTGCACACACACAAACATTTGGACTACACACGCACACTTGCACACTCACACACACACACACACACACACACACACACACACACCACCTGCTCAAAATCTTCCAAAGACTTCCCACTACCCATAGACCTTCACACTAGCATGCAAAACCCTCCACACTGCATCTCTGGTCTACCTTTGCTGACAGGTCTTAAGTCTTTATTTTATCCACTCTACTGAATATAATCGTTCTTTTTCCTTATTTTAATCTTGGAAAATTTCAAACATACACAAAGCAAAAGAAATGGTGCACTGATCCCTATGTATCCATTACTCAGCTCAACACCCATCAACACTTGGCCACTACTAAGCAGTGAAGGCTTTCTAGAAGGGTTATTATATGTTTCAAATATTTCTAGTAACTCTAGCCCAAAAGATTTTGTGGCTTCTTTTGCTTCCAGCTAAATTTTAGTTCTTATCACAGTTAATTAGACTCTGAGATCCATCTTTGAAACACACACTGATATGCATCATCCTTGTGATGCAAAGATCTATACATTTCCTCTAATTAAACTTCAACAATGTCTTAAATGTGGATCATTCTGGTGCAAAAAATATAAATCAATGCAGAGCAGCAAAAGTGTGGATTACTAATGTCATTCAGAGTACCATGGAACGACCATCCAGGCAATTTCAGGAAATAAGGCTGAGATTCGTGAAAACTGGCCAACCATCAGAAAGCCTCCTCCTCTCCTCTCCTCTCCCCTCCCCTCTCCTCTTTTCTTCCTCCTCTCCCTTCTCTCCATCGATTCTCTCACTTGGCAGTTCTATTTTTCCTGCATCTCTCTGCACATCTGTTCTGGGCTCCTCTCTTCAAACCATCTTTCACTGGAAGGATGTTCATTAGCCTCATGATTGCTTATATTTCCCTCTTGCCTTTAGTTTGAGACTTCCAGATGTGTAGAGTTTTCTGATTTCCACTGTGTAAATAATTCTACCTACCAACATGATGGCGCTGATTAGGGAAAACACACCAGCCACGCTCTCTAGATGGTCAAAGCCAATTCCAACACGCCGCTGTCTCCCTTCCAGACACAATAGCAGAAACCTTGAGCATCTCTTCTAGCTACACAGTCTAGATTTCAACACAGTATCAGCTCTGCGATCCTGGCAAGTTGCTTAACTCTTCTAAGTCTCAGTTTCCTCATTTTAAAATAGGGATAATAATAAACTATGTTTTACAGGGTAATGCTAATGCAAAAAAAAAAAAAATTCTTAGAATAGTGCCCAGCAATTAGCAAGTATTATAAAATGCAACCTAATTCAGGACTGAGGAGCCAGGGGTAGTGTTTAGACTCACCACCACTAGATGGCGACATCCTCTGAACTATTGTTGAACTGATTCATGATCTTTTCTGTAGAGGTATCAGCAACTCAACTTTTTAACAAACCACAATTTGATTATATGAATTAACACACAACATTTTCCCTCTGTAAAATTTTCACTGTGAAAATTTTTATATTTTCCACTAAGAATGAAGCTACTGGCCCTTCCTTTTTCTTTTTATTTGTTCTTTTTAGTTATAAATGACAGTAGAATGTATTTTGACATATTATACATACATGGAGTATAACTTCCCATTATTGTGGTTGTACATGATATGGAGCTACAGTGGTCATGTATTCATATACGAACATAGGAAAGTTACATGCTACTGGCCCTTCCATGTGGTCACTTCTAAATCTCGAAGCAGAAGCTATTTTCAATCAAAAATTGCTGGTCTCCTTGAGTTACAATAAGAATTAAAACCAAAGCCACATTCATTCCTCAAGGAGTGAACTTCCTATTTTTTTTCTCTCCTCTTCTGGTTCCCCTTCCTCAAAAGAAAACAAGATGGCTTCAATGCTGATTTGCATTATTACATTTCTCACTAGCCACTGAAAGGAGATCATTAATCACTTCAACAATAGTCTAATTTTATAAATATTTATTAAGCAACTGTATGTCTGAGCTATAATGTTGGATACAGACACAGATGACATAAAGGCAAATAAGAATCATAAATAAGCAAGGAATTTCCTATCAAAAAATCTACTGAATCTTCCCAGAAATAAAATATTTACTTTGTGATGAACCCAACAACCTACTCTAAAACTTATGTAGAAGAATAGGAGTTCTTGAATAGTGAATATCAGTATCAGATATTAAGATACAGTAAGTTATAAACTAAGATAACAAGAAAGGAGGTATGCAGACTGACTCACTTATCCATGAGAACTGAAGATATGATCAAAGTAAAATACATAGAAGTGGATAAAAGGCAAATTGCTAAGTGGAACTGAGCATTGAGGCTCACTATTTAGAAAGAGATAAAACTGTATCCCATCCTTAAACTTCATGTAGAGGTAAATCCAACTGGATAAAAGATCTAAATGTAAAGAACAAAGTTATAACATTAATAGAAGAAAACATAAATAACTTTGTAACCAAGGGGTGAGGGATGACTTATTATACGAAATCCCCAAAGTGGGCTGGGTTGTGGCTCAGTGGTAGAGCACTTGCCTAGTACATGTGAGGCACTGGGTTTGATCCTCAGCACCACATAAAAATTAATTAATTAATTAAAGGTATGTGTCCATCTACAATTTAAAATATCAAAAAACAAAAACAAAGCAAAAAAATCCCAAAAGTACACATCATAAGTCAAAGACTGATTGGAAAGCCAGGCGCGGTGGTGCACACCTGTAATCCCAGTACTTGAGAGGCTGAGGCAGGAGGATTGCAAGTTCAAAGCCAGCCTTCAGCAATGGTGAGTCACTTAGCAACTCAGTGAGACCCTGTCTCTAATAAAAATACAGAAAAGGGCTGGGGATGTGGCTCAGTGGAAAAGTGTCCCTGAGTTCAATCCCTTGTACCAAAACAAAAAAAAAAAAAAGACTGATTGGATTTCCATTCAGTGAAAGGCCAGGGAGAAGACATGACAATATCTGAACTCTATGAAACCACAAACTAGGCTATATAAGGAAAATTGGTGTGTGTGTGTGTGTGTGTGTGTGTCGTGTGTGTCGTGCATGTGCATGCACAAATAGGCAGAGGAAACCCAGTTGACAAGCAAACAGAAGGAGTAAGTGTTCATGCCTACTTGTAACCAGAAATATGTAAATTAAAACAATAAGATACCTTTTATCTGGACTTCATTTTCTAAAGTTTTATTACCCACAATCAAGGGTAAGAACAGTACAATAAGAGATTCTGAGGGAGAGAGAGAACATTCACATAACCTTTATTATGGTATATTGTTATAATTATTCTATTTCATCATTACTTATTGTTGCTAATCTCGTACTCTGTCTGAATTGTAAGTTAAACTTTATCATAGATATGCTCATCTAGGAAAAAGAATAGTATATGTAGGGCTCAGGACTATTTGCATTTTAAGACACGCACTTGGGGGTCCTGGTATATATCCTCTGTGGATGAGAGGGCACTGCTGTACCATTTTACATTCCTCAGAATAGCCAGAAATTACCGACTGTTGATGCGAATGTGAAGAAAGGAAAACCTTTGTGCTTCTGACCAGAGTGCCACACAGTACCATAATTCTAGCAGAAACTTATCAGCACCTGGTGAAATAGTGTATTCACAGAGATCTTGACTCAGAGATCCACTCCTGCGTGAGCTCCCAGAAGAAAATCTAGCACAGGTTCACAGGGGATGCAGATAAGGATCTCCTTCCATTGTTCTTTGTGGAGGGATCAAGCTAAAGTCCTCCCAGATCAGGAGGACCAGTCGATGAGCTCATGGCCAGGATAAAATAGGACACAACAGTCAGAAACAGTGAACTAGATGTGTCAACAGCAATGAGGTGAAAGTGTCAAGTGAAAAACACAAGAGACAGAACAAGACCTGCAGTTCAGTGCCATCTGTATGTATGGAAAGCCTCTCACTATGCATCTTAGGAGGTAATGATCATGCCCAAGTTTGTCACCAATCGCAAGACACAGCAGCACCTGTGTCATGGTACAGCACAGAAGGTAGAAGTGTGGCTTCCAGAAAGGGACCACTTGAATTCAGATCCTGGCCCTGCCACCAACTCACTCTGTCACCATGTGCAAATTCCTTAACCTCTCTGTAAATCAGTTCCATTGTCTGGGAAAAAAAAAAAAAACAGGAGCTAATCATGGTAACTACTTTATGGGACCGTTGTAAGGAACAACTGAGCTAACATAAGGTGCTTAAACAATGCCTGTGTTTTTGTTATTAATAATAAGATGAGTGGGGTATTGCGAGTGAAAAGAAAAAGATTTAGCAGGGTAGGGAGCTGTATCATACGAGCTGTGAATTAAAGGAATGAATAACCAAACTCTGTACCACAGGTCTGTAACACACACGTGCCTGTCGTCCTCCTACCCAAGTTTACAGTGAAGGGCAAAAATCACACCGGAGACAACCGTGCAGCCAAGAGATTTATTCACCAGCCTTTATGACTGGTCAGAGGTAGAAGAAGTACAGGGAGAAAGGAGTCAGGGAGAGGAGAGTGTGCAAGCTCTGGTGGGAGAGAGGAGTCAGGGAGAAGGGAGTGTGTGAGCTCTGAATGGAATGTGGGTGCCTGGTCGCACTGGCTGTGGTCTCTGGAGCTGTCGGCTAAGGCAGCTGCTGTTGGGCTGGAGGATGGAGCTGTCAGCTGGGGCAGCTGCCATCGGACTGGAGAGGGTGAGTCTGGGGCAGCTGCCATTGGGCTGGAGAGGGTGAGTCTGGAGCTGTCACAGTGGCTGCCTCCTCTCAGCAGGGAAGAAGTGTTGTGTCTGAGTTCCTAGCAGGCAGGAGCTTTAAGTAGGGATTTCTGGTGGGGGGTGTGCCAGAGCGACCTTTAACGCTATTGGCTCTTTACCTGGGGAACAGGGCAACCTTTAAGCTGATTGGCTCCTGCCTGGGGAACAGAGTGACCTTTAAGCCAATTGGCTCCTGCCCAGGGAAAATGAAACAAGGTTGCTTCTCATGGAAATTTCCATGGGGGAGGTGGCCCGTGGGCCCAAGCCTATCTATCATACAGTGCACTGGAGGATACTGACAATTTCAATGTAGTATGGTAAGGTCTGTCATAAGAGAATGCACAGATGGCAAGAAAACACAAAAGAGGGCCCTACAGCTAGCCTGGAGACTCACAAAGGCATTCAGGAGAGCAAGAGTCTTGGGAGCAGCATGGTTCAGGGCTTAAGATTTGGAGCCTGAGTCAGGATCCCAGTTGTTGTCTTACTAGCCTGTATCATAGTGGCAAGTTATACTCTCAGAACATGGACACCTAAAAAACACCCCGGCCCTAAGAATATACAACTAAAAACTCAAAGACCCCATTGGAGCCTCCCCATATAACCTTACCTGACCTTAAACCTAACCCTAAGCCTAAGCCTGCAGAAGGCCTGAGCCTTCTCTGCAAAAGCAATCCCCCTGCACATCATCAATGGGTCATGTGAAAGTTAAGCTAAAGGCCTGAAAATGCATTTCCTTGCTTCTTTGTTCAGAACATAGAGAGTGGAGCTGCTTCACTCTTCTGTAATCCTCAGCAAAATGAGGACGTGAGCGTGGGGATCGTCTCAAATCCTGAAAGCAGAAGGTGACTGATGCAACCTTTAAAACCACAAGGAATTAATTACCAGCCAGAGGCAAAGGGTACTTTGAGCAACCAGTTCCTAGGCCCCTGACAGTCAGCCCACATGCTGTCCTTGGCATGAGCACCGAAGGCCACCAGCTGCTACATTAGAAAGAAGCCACCAGGCAAACACTAAGTCAGCACCTAGAATGTTATTTTGAACCAAGAAGATGGTTCTTGATCCAAGAAAGGGGATTTGATCACTGGGAAGTTTACAGAGAAAAACACTTGCTAGGTTTGTTCATTTTCCTTCTGGAATAGCATGAAAATAAAAATTCTCAAGTGGCCTGAAATTTGCTTAGGGATCAACTTTGGGATCAAAGAAGAAAACATACATGACAGGAATTCCTACAGGCACAATCCCCACCTCCAAGACAGAACTGAATGACATGCTCTTTAACATTTCTGAAACCAAGATCAGGTGAGGAAAGTAGACAAGGTTCCTTCTTAGTAATCGAAAATTCCAAATGAAGGAAGTGGTCACCGAAGTTTTGTGTTAAGTCTGCAGAGGTTGAATCGGGAAATCAAAGGTTGAGTTCACACCACCACCACCCACAGGCTTTATGATCTTGTAATTTCCCCATCAATAAAGTGGAGATGGTGGTGATTGTACCTATCTGAACAGTGACTTTGGAGAAGTCTGTCCATTATTTTTTTTAAGTTAAAACAAACCTACCATCAGCCAGGCGCAGTGGCGTGCGCCTATAATCCCCGCACTTGGGAGGCTGAGGCAGGAGGATCTCGAGTTCAAAGCCAACCTTAGCAATGGCGAGGCACTTAGCAACTCAGTGAGACCCTGTCTCTAAATAAAATACAAAAAAGGGCTGGGAATGTGGCCCAGTGGTCGAGTGCCCCTAAGTTCAATCCCCAGTACCAAAAAAAAAAAAAAAATTAAAAATAAAAATAAACCTATCATCAAATCTGCTTGCTAATCCCACTCCTAGATATCTATCCGGAAAAATACAAACATGTCCACACCAAGATTTGTATGCAAATATTCACAGCATTGTTCATAATCATCAATAATATAACACTAAAATGTCCATCCACTAGCTAGTAGATAAACAAATGTGGTCCATTAATACAATGGAATATTTTTCACCAATAAAATGTAAAAAAACAAAACAAAACAACTACTGGTACATGCTACCACACTGATGAACTTCAAAAGCATTATTGCTAAGTGAAAGAAGCCAGATGCAAAATACTATATATTTATATGAAATTTAATATGTGAAATTTAAATATATTTATGTGAAATGGCTACAAAAGGCAAATCTATAGAAACAACAAATCAGGGGTTTCTGGGGGCTGGCGCTGGGAGTGGGATTGAATGCAAGCTGGCACAAGGGGACTTTGGGGGATGAAGGAAATATCCTAAGATTAAATTGTGGTGAAGGCTGCACAAATGTATCACTATATTAAAATCCATTGAATAGTATACTTACAATGGGTGGATTTTGTAGCAAATAAATACAGCTGCTAAAGGGCTGGACATGTAGCTCAGTGGTAGAGCACTTTTCTAGCATGTATGAGGTCCTAGGTTCCATCCCCAGCACCACAATAAAGGAATAAAGCTGCTGGGAAAAAAAAAAAAAAAAGCAGTACCTACCTCATAAGCTTATTATTTACAAAGCACTTGGAACAGTATCTTAAATGTAGCAAGCTCTGTGTGTGTTTGCTAAATAATAAAAATAAACATTTGTGGTGGTGTGATTCATCACAGGAGTACATTACTAACAGTTCCTGTGTGTTTTTCTGCACCACAGGAAGCACTTCTAACTTCTTAAGCAATGGAATTCCTTCTCTTCCATGAAATATGCTTATAAAATCACTAAGCTTGAGGTCATTCAGACACTGTAAAATTTGTCACATGACCAATCTTTACCTGTCCTGGGTCCAGCCTCATCTCCTGTGTTGCCCTCTCCAAATTCTGCAGCTGAAGAGCCCTTGTCAGTTCCTCCAGACACCAGAAACGGGTTTTTGCACGTGTTGCTGGCTCTATGTGGAATGTTTACCTATTCCTCCGTGCCCGCACACTTGCTCCCTTCTCTCTCTCTTTCCCTCTCCCTCTCCCTCTCCCCTCCCTCTCCCTCTCCCCTCTCTCTCCCCCTCCCCCTCCCTCCCCCATGGATGTTTATGTCCCCAGAAATTTTATATGTTGAAATCCTCATTCCCCAGGTGATAGCATTGGGAAGTGAGGGCTTTAGCAGGTGACAGGGCCATGAGGACCCTTTTTTTTTTTTTTTAATTTGAAGTTGTTTTATATGACAGTAGAATGCATTACAATTCATAATACACATATAGAGCACATTTTTACATACCTCTGGTTGTATATAAAATATATTCATACCATTCTTGTCTTCACACATGCACTTAGGGTAATGATATCCATCTCATTCTACCCCCTTGCCCCCTCCCTATCCCTCCCTCCCCATTGACCTTTCTAGGGTTCCCGTAATCCTCCTATGCTCCCCATCCCAACCCCGCTGTGAATCAGCCTCCCTGTATCAGAGAAAACAGTCAGCACTTGGATTTTTGAGATTGGCTAACTTCATTTAGCATTATATTTTCCAATTTGATCCATTTACCTGCGAATGTCATTACTTTATTCTCTTTTATTGCTGAGTAGCATTCCATTGTGTATATATACCACATTCTCTTCATCCATTCATCTACCAAGGGGCATCTAGGGATGGATTCAAACTAAAAAATCTTATTCCCAGCAAAAGAAACAATCGGTGAGGTGAATAGAGAACCTACTAAATGGGAACAAATCTTTACTACACACACGTCAGATAGAGCACTGATCTCTCAAATATATAAAGAACTCAAAAATCTTAACACCAAAAAAAAACCCCAAATAACCCAATCAATAAATGGGCCAAGGAACTGAACAGACACTTTCAGAAGAAGATATACAATCAATCAACAAATACATGAAAAAATGTTCAACATCTCTGGTAATTAGAGAAATGCAAATCAAAACTACTCTAAGATTTCATTTCACTCCAGTCAGAATGGCAGCTATTAAGAATACAAAAAACAATAAATGTTGGAGAGGATATGGGGGGGGAAAAGGCACACTCATACATTGCTGGTGGGACTGCAAAATGGTGCAGCCAATATGGAAAGCAGTATGGAGATTCATTGGAAAACTGGGAATGGAACCACCTTATGACCCAGCTATCCCATTCCTGGGTCTATTCCCAAAGGACTTAAAAACAGCATACTTCAGGGACACAGCCACATCAATGTTTACAGCAGCACAATTCACAATGAGGACCCCTTAGGAATGGGACAAGTGTGATCAAGAGACCCTGGAGAGCTTCCTTTTCCTTTCCACCATGTGAGGCCACAATGAGAACCGGAAGGCAGGTTCTCATTGGACACCAAATCTGCTGGTGCCTTGATCTTGAATTCCCAACCTCTAGAACTATAAAAAATAAATTTTTTGTGATTTATAAGCTTTCCAGTCTATGACATCCTATAATTGCAGCACGTCTAACTTACGTTCAAAGGTCTATTTCCTACCTACCATTCAACTCTTCATCTAGGTCACTTTCCCTGGGAAGCTGTCCCTGGGTTTATTCTCATTGTTTTAAACCCTCTCTCCCAATACACACACACTTTATATTGAATTTGCCAACCAACTTTAAAATTTTTTATGTGTTCTTTTTATATATACGTGATAGTAGAGTGTATTTTGGCATATTATACATACGTGGAGTATAACTCATCCTAAATAGGATCCCATTCTTGTGGTTGTACACGATAAAGAGTTTCACTCATCATGCAGTCATATATGAACATAGGAAAGTCAGGACTGATTCATTTTACTGTCTTTTCGAATCCCATCCCCCCCTACTTTCATTCCCCTTTGTCTAATCCAATGAACTTCTATTCCCCTGCCCACTGTGTGTTTGCATCCACATAGCAGAGAGAACATTTGGCCTTTGGTTTTGGGGGACTGGCTTATTTCACTTAGCATGATAGTCTCCATTTCCATCCTTTTACCAGTAAATGCCATAATTTCATTCTTCTTTATGGCTAAATAATGTTGCATTGTGTACATATACCACATTTTCTTTATCCATTCCTTTGTTGAAGGGCACCTAATTGGTTCCATAGTTTAGCTATTGTGAATTTGAGCTGCTATAAACATTGATATGGCTATATCACTGTTGATTAAGAACCAGTAAATGGGATGGTATTAAACTAAAAACTTCTTCACAGCAAAGGAAACAAGAACTTGAAGAGAGAGCCTACAGAATAGGAGAAAATCTTTGCCATCTGCACCTCAGAAAGAGCACTAATCAATAGGATGTACAAAGAACTAAAAAAAACGTAACACCAAAAAAAACAAATCGCCCAATCAATAAATGGGCAAAGGAACTTAACAGGCATTTTACAGAAGAAGAAACATGATTGGTCAACAAATATATGAAAAAAATGTTCAACATCTCTAGCAATCAGAAATGCAAATTAAAACTACACTGAGATTCAATCTCACTCCAGTCAGAATGGCAATTATCAAGAATGCAAGTAACGGGTTGTGGATGTAGCTCAGTTGGTAGTGTATTTGCCTCACACACACAAGGCCCTGGGTTCAATTCCCAGCACCACAAAAAAAGAAAAAAAAATACAAGTAACAACACAAAAAAAGAAAAAAAATACAAGTAACAATAAATGTTGGCAAGGATGTGGGGGGAAATGTACACTCATACATTGCTGTTGGGACTGCAAACTCTGGTGCAACCACTCTGGAAAGCAGTATGGAAATTCCTAAAAACAACTTGGAATGGAACCACCATTTGATCCAGTTAGCCCATTCTTTGGTATATCTCCAAAGGACCAAAAATCAGCAACATTTTTGCCTTTTCACTCCTACATCAAAGCATTAGCCAGGTGCTTGTATTCCCCTGCACTCAGAACACCACCTGCGAATAGTGCTGAGCTAGTTACCACACTTGGAACACATGGACCTTTGAAAGACATTCCAGATGCAAATTATAACATATTTCATGTAGAAGTAGAGATTGGCTCTTTGTGTTATGATAGCCTGTAGTTATTTACTAATGAATACACATGAGCAGTTGTATCTTTTACTGCGTGTGCTCTAATTTTTAAAATTAGTAATGTTCAAAATAATTTTAATAAAATTAAATGAGATTTTTTTAAATGCTATTTCAATGCAGTACATGAAATTCCGATTTAAGACATGACATGTTTTCAGATACAAATAGGGCAGATCATTCCCCATTGATCTTACAATTACTGTGGGATCATGAGTGAGTCTTCCTGCTCTCCTACCAGTCTCTCTCTCTTTCGCGCACTCAGAAGAATGTAAAAATTCCCTTCATTTTTTGCTGCTCATTTAACGAGCTTTTCGATGATCTTATGATCAAAGATACCAGGTGCTTGACACACAGTGTCAACTCTCAATATCTGCTGCGTTCTTCTGGAAGCTGTTTCTATACGTTCTTTGCCAGGCCACTTAGGTGGGGTTAATTGGGCCTGTAGAGTTCTCCTTCCCTTTTCCATAGTTTCACTTTCCAGAGTTTCATTTCCCCCATAGTCCAACAGTGTCCAAAAATACTAAGGGGAAAATCCAGAAACAAACAAACTTCCTAAGTTTTATATTGCCAGCCTTTCTGAGTAGCTTGATGAAATCAATCACCTTTCCCGCTTTGATGTGAAATCATCTCTTTCTTTGTCCATAGTATCTCCACTGTATACATCACCCACCTGTTGGTCACTTAGCCTAGATCTAGGTTATAGTATTGAAGTGCTTAAGTTCAAGTAATGCTTATTTTACTTAATAATGGTTCCAAAGTGCATGCCTTTTAGTGCACTATTTTGTTATGATTATTCTATTGTTGCTGTTAATTTTTGTGCCTAAGTTACAAATTAAAATCATAGTCATGTTTGTACAGGAAAAAACAGATAGGTTTTGGTATTCTATCCCATTTAAAAGCACACAGTGACCTTCATTCTGAACCTGGCATTTCAGGTATTTCCCTGGAGATCTTGAAATATATTGGGAGGGTGGATAAAGGAGGACTATTATGTTGTCAATTATGTTCTAGCCATTGTGCTGATTTTTGATAAAAGTAACACAATAAAATGTGTAACGGGGAACTTCTACAAGGCACCAGTCCTAAGAGGTTCATGCAACTGCCAAATAACAGTGATACAGCTAACATTTATTGGCGTGCCTTCATTTCTCAGGACTCTTAAGTCATGTAACCCCCATTTGCTGGAGGAATGGGGTTCTGAGGGGACTAGTGGTTTGCTAAAGGAGCACAGGTAATTGGGCGACCCTGCAAGCATCTCTCACCAACCCCTGCGTCCCAGACTCCACCGCACACCCAGGCGGAGATTGCAGGTGCCAGCCCCACCCCTTCTATCCCCGTGCACCTCTTCCACCGGCACACTCTGTTCGGAGCAGGGGTGAAACCCTTTGCGACTCTTCCCATTGGGCCCCAGGAACGTCTCTCCACCGCGGTGGGCGGGTCGAAGGGCGGGACCGGAAGCAAAGCGGACATAACCTGGGGCCGTGGAACAAGGGAGCTTGCTCACAGCCTTCATTCCAGCTTCGGCTCGCCTCGCTTTGGTCACCTTCGCTGCAGCATGGGGCCCCTGCCGCGCACCCTGGAGTTCTTCTACGATGTCCTGTCCCCATACTCCTGGCTGTGCTTCGAGGTGACAGTGGGAAAGCCTGAAGGGCGAGGGCACAGGGTAGCGCGAGTGCACAGCAGTGAGCAGAGGCCTCCAGAAATTCCTGGAGCTGCCCGTGGGGTTAGGACAGGAAGCCTACCGGATTGAAGGTCACTCTGTGCTTTTAAACGGAATAGAGTCGCAGTCCTTATTTCCAAGTGTAGCCTTTATTTCCTAAGATGGTACCGTTGCTTTCCAATAATCAAGGAGAACGCCAAGGCCTCCGATGTCAACGTGTCGGGGTGCAGAACAGGATGGAAACCATCCGCAGGAGCAGAGGTCCTGGAACAGATTTCTAGGACTGGAGAGCGTTTTGACCTTATCAGCAAACAATTCAGTGTCTTTATCACCCTTGCTCTGCCTGTGCAGCCTCTGGCTAATTGGTTGCAGTGAGGCAGCCCATCCCCTTCCTTCAGTGTGTCACTTTTTCTGTGGTCCACATGACTCTTCTCCTCTGCACCAGTAGGTCCTGTGCAGGTATCAGAAGATCTGGAACGTCAAGCTACAGTTGCAGCCCACCCTCATTGCAGGAATCATGAGAGACAGCGGTAGGAAAGGAGAAGCATTTGGGGTAGGTGGGGTGGGGGGGTGTTGCAGGAGGGCTGATCTCAGCGGTCTGGAACAACTGCCCTCAGCTGGGTCTTTATATTGGCACCTGAAGCTAGTAATTTACCCTCTGCCTTTCACCCAGGGAGGGATCCTCCAAGCCTGGGTCCCTTAAGTCTTCTCTCAGCATGTACAATTCTCCACTACCAGGAAACAAGCCTCCAGCTATGCTTCCTCGCAAAGGACAGTACTTGAAAAGTGAACTCAATCTCCTGAAACAGCATTTCCAGGTTCCCCTCAGATTCCCCAAGGATTTCTCCTCTACGGTTATTGAAAAAGGTGAAGAGAGCGGGCTGCGTGTGGGGAATCAAGTGGAGAGCAGAACAGCTGGAGATCAGAGGGCCAGGAAGGAGGGACTCAGGAGACTAATTTAAGTGAAGCTTCAGGATCGGAGCAGGGTGAGCTGAAGGTCACAGGGACTCAAAAGAGACTGAGCAGGGCAAGTTGGTCATGAGAAACTTGATGAAAGGCTGCAGGTGATAGAGCGTTGGGGACATCAGAAGAGCTGGTCCTCCATCCTGATACAAAGGAGAGGCCTGCCTCTGCCCACAGGAAGTATATCTGCCATGCGATTCCTCACCGCTGTGAAAATGGAGAACCCAGAGATGCTGGAGAAGGTGTCCAGGGAGCTATGGATGCGAGTCTGGTCACGGGTGAGGGCAGGAATCTGGGAATTCACTGGTGGGTGGAGGAACCCTGGATGATCTGACCCTTTCTGGGCCCATTTCTTGAATTCTGATCCTGCCCTCCCCTGTTGTCATACCCCTCTCCTGCCTCACTGCTTCCTGCTGAGTATTCTCTTCTTCCCAGGATGAAGACATCGCAGAGCCCCAGAGCATCCTGGCTGTGAGTGGCCCAGCTTCATCCCCAGTGCTGTTGTAGGGAATCTAAGAACAGCTGGCGCTTGGGAGCGAAGAACACAGTGATTTTCATACCACATGGGAAAAGCCCTCATGGTTTGGAGAGAAAGAATGTCTGTGTTTAAGGGAACAAATTACCAAAAAGCTGGAATGAGGAGGATTCTCAAAAGCATGTCTCAGACGCTGGGGCTATAGCTCAGTAGTAGAATGTCTGCTTAGCCTGCTTGAGGCCCTGGGTTCAATCTGCACCAAAACAGAAAAAATTCTCATGGTTGCAAGAGGGAATGCAAAATGGGCAACCATGGATAGAATGTATTTGATGAAAGAAATCAGTGGGAGAGAGATTGATCAGTGTTAGAATTTCAGAGGGGGAAGGATGGAGTATTCACAAATCTCCAAAGACCCCAACACATGCAGAGTAGACAGCAGGAGACTTTAAAAAGAGGCTTTAAAAAAGACAAAAAAGGGAAAACTGACAAGTGCCAGAATTACATAAGACACTGAATGAAGAGCTCAAAGCATTCGTGCCAGACAGATATAGGGGCTTTAAAGTAAAACACTCTTTAGGATTAAGTCAGGAAATTCAGAACCGTATTTTTCCTCCAGCTTACAGAAGAAAAATGATGCATATTTGTACATAACGAATGGTGGTGAATCATACCAGTTAAATGTAACACAGATCAGTCAATACATCCGCTGGTGTCTTTGTTCCTGCAAAGTATATGCATATTTTTAACCTGCTTTTTTTACTTAACAATCATTTTCTGCTCCAACCTTAAATTTTTAAAGGTGTTGTTATTTGTCTCTAGCATCCCACCCAGTGACCTTATTTCTGTTTACTTATCCATTCCCCTATTGTTGATCATTTGTTTGGTCTGGGACACATTCTCTTATTTAACCTGTCAAAGATGATGAGTCCTTCGCATGGACTTCGTGAAGTCAGGTTGCAGTGCTTCTCAACCTGAGTGGTACATTAATAATACCTGGAACAACTGAGTGCCACCCCACTCCCAGAAATTCCAAAGACCCCAACACATGCAGAGAAAACAGCAGGAGACTGTCTACTGGGGGATGGATTATACATTAGGATTTTTTAAAACTCCCAGGAGATTTTAATGCGCAGGTCAGGGTTGAGAACCACTGATCCCAAACTTTAACAACCATCCTTAAACTGAAACCTTTATCATCCTCTTAAAGCCAGGTACGTGGCTGTAGCCATGACCTTATTCCAGAATCCTGAGCAGTTCCATGAGAATTTGAATCCAGCCACTGATTCAGAACAGCCTGAGAGCTGCAGGTATAGCTCAGTGGTAGAGCACTTATCTCACATGCTGCAGGCCCAGGCTTCCATCCTCAAAACACCACATAACAAACAAAAAACCAGCATGAGATATTCAGGAATTCTGAGAAAGAGGAAGGAAAGCACTTTGGCCACCTACTGGGCCATGGTGACAGGATTTAAATGCTAGGGACTTGGAATCTAGTGTTGCTACCAACAAACTCTACCTCTGAGCTGGTAATCTACAGCTCATTCCTGAAGGGACGAGGTAAGGCTAGCTGGTTTCTAAGATGCTCTCTGGCATTTAGATTCTGTGACTAAGAATCTATGCCCCCTGCTCTTTTCACTTTTATCCAGATTTTAGAGAAAGAAGAGTTTCTCTTGACAAGCATTTGACCACCACTGATGGGTGGGTCAAGACATTGCCAGGAAAGCTTGCAGGAAGAAAAAGAAAGACCAGAATTTTCTATGGAGCTTTCACCTTCACAGTGCTGACACAGTTATATTCCCTCATGTCCCCTCAGGCTGCAGAGAAGGCAGGTCTGTCTGCACAGCAAGCCCACAGCCTTCTGGAGATGATCTCCACAGCAGAGGTGAAGAAGAAGCTCATGGAGGTCACAGAGGCGGCCTGTAAATATGGGGTGAGTGACTGTGTGTTCCCAAGCCCCATCCTGAAGGTACAGCCTGAGAGTCTCTGGGCATTGGGCTCCTGCCCAAAAGCCCCTGCCCTCATGAGTCCTCCTTAGCTCTTCCAGACAACCCCTTTCTTCCTTCCTCTGCCTGAGCCCAAGATAGGTGGGGAAGGAGCATGTTGAGAGGAATTCAGAGCCTCTGTGCTGTAGAAACAGAGAAGTTGCCTGGTGTCGTGGAGCCACTTTTCAAACATCTGTCTGGTGGCTTTGCTTCTATGGTCTCCAATAAGAGTTACTATAGCCTTCAATCCCAGCCTAATAAACACCAGCTCCGTACCTTGCCCCCTGCACTGTTAACTGCTTTCTTAGGCCTTTGGACTGCCTGTTACCGTGGCCCATGTGGATGGCCAAACTCACATGCTATTTGGCTCTGACCGAATGGAGTTGCTGGCATACCTGCTGGGTAAGTTCAAGTTCCCGCTGACTTTGATCTCAGCCCCACTTCATATCAGTTGACTAGACGGAAGGGTTCAGAGCACAAAATATTCTTGGCACTTCCAACAAGGAAGCCTTGGATAGTCAGTGATGCTCAAGGTCAAATGGGGTGGGAGGAGCCATCCTCCCCATGGGAGAGAAGGAAGCCTTTTGCCTTCCTGGAAAACCCCTGTGGCCAACATCTTCTGCCAACACACCTGAGAACAGCATGTAGACATCTGTGATTTTCTTCATGCAGGAGAGAAGTGGATGGGCCCCGTGCCTCCAGCCCTGAATGCCAGACTTTAAGATTGTCCTGCACCCTCTTGGTGTCAACAAGCTATCTGTATAACCCTCCTCACTGGAGCACTGGACCTGGATTTCTCTCTGTGGCCCCAAGAGTGCTTTCTTTTGCCTTTCCCTGGGGATGATGGGGAGGGGGCCTCTCCTGAACTGTGGTTACCTTTACTTCAATGCCTTCTAAGTGCCTTATGAAAGCCCCAAATTCTGCTGTCCCACAAAATAAACCTAATGCCATCAGGCAAAACCTTTCTAGGTCTAGGTCTGCCTCGTGGTGTTGCCATACCCTCAGTCCTACAATCACATCTTGTCTACTGTAGGACTGGAGCAAGAAGAGCTCTTTCAGGACTCAGAGCCACAAACCACCCTGCCCTCTAGCCCCCTGTGGGGCAGACATGGGGAAACAGTCCCAGCATTTCCTTACTCAGACACCTAATTGTCTCCATCAGGGACAGAGGACTAAGCTGCATAAACTTTGTAACTAATAAGTTTGCCAAGATATGGAGTAGATCAATAAGTGCCCATAAATGAAAAAGAAAAAAGAAAACGTGATTTATATGTACAATGGAATGGTATTCAGCCTTAACATAGAAAGAAATTCTATGTGTGACAACATGGAGGAAGCTAAAGACATTATACTAATTCTAATGAGCCAGACACAGAAAAGCAAATATGCATGATCTCACTTCCATGTACAATCTCAAAAGGTCAAACTTGACATAAGTAAAGTAGAATGGTAGTTGCCAAAGACTAGGGTAGAAGGGTAGGAATTGGAAGATGTCCAGAGGGTACAAAGTTTTTCAAGATCAGTTGCACATCATAGTGCTTGTAGTTAATAATAATATACTGTCTATTCCCAGATTGCTAAAGGAAGATATGTATTATTATTGTCACCACATAAAAATGATAAGTAAGGGCATGGCTTTGTTAATAGGCTCTATGTAATCATTCCACAATGTGTATGTATATTAAAATAGCACATTGTACCCTATAAATACACACAATTATTTGCAAGATAATTAAAGGTATTAAAATGTTACATAATACTGTCAGGGGAGGGGGGAAAGGATGTAATGAGATTATAATTTTGTGATGTTCCATGTTTTGCCCTATCCCCACAATACTATGCACACAGGCCAGCTTCATGGGCTTGCAGCCTATACATGCACATGGCTTTGCAAATGGCTTTACCCTTGCAGTCACTGTCTTGAAATTCTTCACAATTTTTAATATGCTGCCCTGCATTTTCATTTTGCATTAGACCCACACATTCTGTGGCTGTAGCTGATCCTGTAAGCACAAAATACATGCTGAGAAAATGCTTCCTGAATAAATGGAGCGAAGAAGAGGGAAGAGAGTGAGGGAGAGAAGAGAAAAAAGAGATGGAGGTAGCAAGGAGGAGGAGACTGCAAGTTCACAGGAGAGGGAGAGGAAGATGAAGTTACAAAGTAGAAAAGTCAAATGGAGATTGCAGGAAATGATGCTTCTGGGAGGGCAAGGCAGATGAGTGATAGTGGGAGTCTGGGTGGAAGGTAAGAGTTTGGGACCCATTATCCATCATTTTCCTTCCCGGAGGAGTTGTAGCCTTTCATTCAACTGCTATTTCTACGTACAAGCAAAAGTAGAAGCAGAGAAAGGTGGCCAGAGGGCAGCAGAGGCTGGGAGGCCAACTGGACCACTGCTTAATTGTCCCATCCCCTTAATCCCAGCCAAAGGAGTCCCTTTAATGCCTGGGGAAAAGTAAAACTTTGGCTTGGATCAGACCCATACCATTTGAATTTTTTAAGTATTATTAATTTATCATAAAAGGAATGGAAAGCATTTACATGATACAAGACTGGAGAACTAGGGGTTGGGGTTGTGGCTCAGTGGTAGAGTGCTCACCTAGCATGCGCTCAGCACGGGTTCGATCCTCAGCACCACATACAAATAAACGCATTGTGTACAACTAAAGCAAATAAATAAAATTAAATTAAAAAAAAAAAAAGACTAGAGAACTACAGGGAACAGGCAGCTAGCTTCATGTGCTGCCATTTGAATAGTGATGCTTTTCTACTGTTATGGTGTGGATATGAGGTGTCCCTCAAAAGCTCATGAGTGAGACAATGCAAGAGGGTTCAGGGGAGAAATGATTGGGTTACGAGAGCCTTGACCTAATCAGTGAATTAATCCTCTGATAGGGATTAATAGTGACAACTGAAGTGGTAGGTTGTGGCTGGAGGAGGTGGGAATTGGGGGCATGGCTTTGGGGTATACATTTTGTACCTGGGGAGTATAGTCTCTCTGCTTCCTGAGCACCATGTGAGCTGCTTCCTCCCACACTTCTGCCATGATGTCCTGCCTCACCTCACCTCCCTGAGGAATGGAGCAGGCCGTCTATGGACTAAGACCTCTGAAACTGTGAACCCCCAAATAAACTTTTCCTCCTCTACAGTTGTTCTGGTTGGGTCTTTCAGTTGCAGCAGCAAAAACACTGGCTAAAACCTCTGCTACAAATACGAAATTTTTATTTATTTCAGTTAGGTACAGTAGCACATGTCTGCAATCCCAGCAACTCAGGAGGCTGAGGTAGGATGATTGCAAGTTCGAGGCCAATCTCAGCAACTTAGGGAGACCTTGTCTCAAAATAAAAAATAAAAAGGACTAGGCATATAGCTCAGTGGTAGAGTACTCCAGACTCAATCCCCAGTTCAAAATCTGTATATTTTTTTAATGTTTGTTGAATCTCAGTTTAAATAAATCACTAATATGTAAGTCTGTCTCTAATCATTATTTGATACTTTCCAAGGTTTCCACCTCTAAAGAAATAATCCTAACTCCTTTTTCCAGCCAAGTCCATGTTCAAGGGTGTGGCTGGCTTTAGCTTGTGCCAGACTGGAAAATATTTGAAAAAGGTGTGTGGGGCAGACAGGGAAAGCAATTGAGGGAAAACCAAGGGATCAAAAGATCATGACTCATTAAATCAGTAAGTATTCACTAATTACCAATAAAAGATATGATGAGTATTTATTACCTACCCCATGCCTATTACTGAGCCAAGCATAAGAGGAGTATGGACAAACCTGCTTTCCTCCCTGGCATATTCGTGATCCCCACCCTTCCCAGCTCTCAGTGTCCTCTCTGAACACCAGGAGCACCTTGTGCCTCACTCCCAGCCCTGGTCACTTGGAACCTTGTCTTACAGTTAGTTGTATAGACATCTATCCTGTCTGGTCTGTAGCTCCCAGTGAGATTCCTCTCTGAGCTGTCTCTTGAATGCACCTTAGAATGTCCACATTGCCTGTGCAGGATAAAAATTTGTTCACCCTAAATTTGATAATTCCTTCCCTCAGAGCATGAGGAAGCAGGGCCCCAGCAACAGGAGTGAGTGTGGACAGCTGCGCCTTCTTTGAAGGGTAATTTGGCCATACCTATCAAAATCCTCACTTTGAAAAATGTTTCTTATATATACATGTGAATAAAGACACATGGAGAAAAATATTAATTGCAAAATCCTGAAAACAACCTAAATGGTTATCAGCTGGAAAGTCATTAAAACACATTAACAGTTGTTTCCTAAAATACAATGAAATCAAATACATGTTTTATATTATAGTATAAAAATGTATATCAAAAGTTGGAAAAAATAATATTTGCATATGGAATTGACTGGGAAGGGATATGAGGGAACTTTCTGGGCAATAATAGTGTTTCACAGTTTAATTGGAGTTGAGGTCACACAGTGTATGCCTTTCTCAAAACTTGGAGAATGAGCTACTTAAAATCTGTATGCTTTGTTGTATGCTAATGTTACTTCAAAGCAAATACTGAACTCCATTTTTGTGCATGCTGAAATATTTAGGCAGAAGTGTGCTGATGTCTACAGACTTCTTTGAAATGTACTAAGGATTAAGATACATTGATGAGCCAGGTGCAGTGGCACATGCCTGTAATCCCAGAGGCTCAGGAGGCCGAAGCAGGAGGATCACAAGTTCAAAGCCAGCCTCAGCAAAAGCGAGGCGTTAAGCAACTCAGTGAGACCCTATCTCTAAATAAAATACAAAATAGGGCTAAGGATGTGGCTGAGTGGCTGAGTGCCACAGAGTTCAATCCCCAGTACCTACCCACCCCAAAAGATATATTGATGAATGGACAAAGGCATAGAAATAGAAGGAGAAACACATAATAAAACAAGTGTAGGGGACTAGGGTTGTGGATCAGTGGTAGAGCACTCGCCTAGCACATGTGAGGCACTGGGTTCAATCCTTAGCACCACATAAAAATAAAATAAAGATATTTTTAAAAACAAAAAATAAAACAAGTGTATATAATGTTGATTGCAAAATCTAGATGGTGGGTATACTACAAAATTCTTTCCTGTGTGTGTGTGTGTGTGTGTGTGTGTGTGTGTGTGTGTGTGTGTGTGTTTCTGGTACCAGGGGTTGAATCCAGGGGCACTCAACCACTGAGCCCACATCCTCAGTCTTTTTTTTTTTTTTTTTTTTTTTTTTTTTTGAGACAGGGTCTTGTTAAATTGCTTAGGGCCTTTATTAAGTTGCTAAGGTTGGCTTTGAACTTATGATCCTCCTGCCTTCCTCTCCACTCTCCCCAACCCAGTTACTGGGATTTCAGGTGTGTGCCACCAGGCCCAACTAGGTACTGTTTTTGCATATTCATGGTCTCTCTGTCAGGGTAGTGTGAACACAGTTATCTAGAAAACACCAGGAAACTGACTCTGGGGAAGGGATCCAAGAGACCAGTTTGGCACTATAAGGAGACTTGCTTTCAACTATAATCTTTTTAACTATTAAGTTTTACACCACAACTATAAATTACTTTTAATTAAATAATTATATTTTAGTAATCGCTAACTTTTATGTTCTTCAAAATTTATTAATATCTACATGATACTTTCTCAGATTCTGTCGTCAATCATTATTTAATTCTTTCATATGGTGTTTATCTCTCTACCCACATCACAAAACCCCAAAGATCTAGATCAAATGTCACCTCTCCTGGGTAGGTACCCTTGGAGGTTAGCAACAGGTCTTGTGCAATGTTAACAAACAAATGTTCCACGTGTCATCAGGTGCCCAGTCACAGGATGGTGCCCCGCCCCCTGCTGGTCCCATACAGATGTGCCCTTTACATTCAAACCACAAAACTGCGGTTCACCAAGGTAAGGGATACAAATAGGAAGGGGGCAGTAAACTTGGGCTTAATTTCCCCAATTTACGGATTAGAAACTGAAGCTCAGAAAGGTTATGTAACTTAAGCAAGTGCACACAACTTGTAGAAATGAGCTGTTTAAACCAGGTTTGGCCATCTCCAAAACACATGTACTTAACCCCCAAGCCTCCTGTTTGCTGGTATTTTTAGGAAGCACGCATCTGAGACTTTTGCCACCATCTGCAGGCATTTCTAACAAACGGTGCTTTTGTTGTTGGGCTGCTCAGCAACAACCACACTCACTTTCTCAAGTTTCAGAAGAGCTTTTGGTGGCATCCTGCTGAACACCTGAGCTGAGGCAACTGCCCAAACACCATTGTTCACGTTTTCTCTTAGGGAGCATTGTATGATTCTAAAACTAGTGGTGAGGGTGCTGGCACGCAGTTTTCCTCCAGTACTGGAGGATTTGTTGTTCTTTGGAAGAAAGAAGATGATTGCAGAGCAGAAAACCTGTCTGAATTAAAAGGTCACAGCTCTGACTTTGGTTCTAACTAAATAAATCATGTATTTTCTCTGAACTGGTTTCCTCCTCTGTAGAATGAAAATGGTGATCAGACTTACTCCTCATCATTATTATTAAGGATCAAATCATACCTCACCTCATACGTGGGCCCAATCAATTGTTTCTACACAGATAAATAGCTATGACCACCAATATCCTTTTAGAAGAAGCCAGCAGCACAGGCGTTCGGATCTTTGGCTGTTCAGTCTTAAGTAGATGATGAAAAGTTACCATCCTGATGTGCAGCTGCTGTTTTAACTTCCTCTCCTGGTTCATGAGTCCATAACCTTGCTTTATTGGCTGATGGTTTTCTGTGCTGACCTCACTGCCTGAAGACCAGCCTTCCGTTATATGCCAAAAAGTGGCGAAAACAGCAACAAACCACTCCTCAGGGAAGACCAGAGTAATGACCCAGACTGCTGTAGGTATTTTGTTAAATTATCATTATGTGGGCAGCCACTAAGAGTGTTTGGAGGAGGAGGATGCAGTGGTTAAGAGCCAGGGTTCTAGGCTTGGAAGTGGATTCAAACCTTGATCCCCAATTCTGATTAGCTACTCAAGTCCCTTGAGTTTCTGACCTCATCCATAAAATGGACATAATCACAGTAACTACCTGATGTACTTCAAATTACTTAATTTGTGTATTCAAGCACAGGGAGCAGTACACCCCAAACATCCCATGTGCATTCACCACAACTACAAAGCAGACCCAGATTCAGAAACCACAAGATCGCAGAAATCACAGCAGAGACAAGCACCCACTGGGACACCCAAATCTCACCAGAAGTCTCCTCTTTTGTTCCCCCTTCTTGGGTCCCCACCATTGTCCCCAAGATGAGGTGGGAATCGTGAGTGGTCAGAGGGGGGTGATTTAGTCTCTCACAGGTTTGTTAAAGGCAGCCAGGTAGAAAGTGGGAAGATAGTTTAATCAAATCATGCATTTGCATTTGCATTTTTCTAAGATACAAAGTTAACGGAAAAAGAAAAAAGAAAAATCTTTGGGAAACTGTTTGGCCATATGTATTCAGAGCAATAAAATCTTTCATATTGCTTGCCTCTTGATGACATAACTTAGAATTTGTTTTCCTCTTAGAGTTCATCATTCAATCCAAAAAAGAAGGGAAAACTACCTGTAATTATCTTTAAACAGCTTTACAGAAAAATAATTCACCCTTTTGAAATGTACAACTCACTGGGGTTTTAAAAAGTATATTCATAGAGTTCTGCAAGCATCACCACTAACTCCAGAACATTTTTGTCACCCCCCCCCAAAAAAAACCCATATAGCAATTACTCCCCAACCTTCCCTCCCCCACTGTAGTCCCAGCAACTTCCAACCTACTTTCTGCTTCTTGAGGTATCTTTTTTTCCCCCATATTTTAATTGGTGCATTATAGTTGTACAAAATGGTGGAATTCATGATCACATATTCATACATACACACAATATATCACTCCCCAGTGTTTCCCCTCCCCTCCTTTCCTCTACTGATTTCCCACTGATTTTCACAGGACCCTCCCTCACCTTTCTTTTTCTTGTGGCATCATTTTTAATAACCCAAAATGCTGAATAAAATAAGCTCAGTGTTATAGAGTAATATGTCATAAGGGTATGTTAATCAAATTACGGCATATGCATTCAATAAAATATTGTATGGTTATTAGAAATTACTATTGTAGTTATGAGGTATATAAAAAAGACTATAGCAACCGGCAAAATATACACTATATAATGTTTGGAATTTTTTTTTAATGTTTATTTATTTGCTTTAGTTGTACACAATGCAATGCATTTATGTTTACGTGGTGCTGAGGATCGAACCCAGGCCGCGCACATGCTAGGCGAGCGCTCTACCGCTGAACCACAATCCCAGCCCCTGTTTGGAACTTTTAAAAATACCAAGTGATGAAATTAATATGATCTCAACTGAATAAGAGTCTAGTTTGTATGTGGACAGCCTGGAAGGAATTGTAAAAATTTTAAATGGTCATACTAGGATAATTTTAAATCGCTTTTCTTTAGCTTTTAAATATTTTGTAACTTCTTTTTGACAAATGCAATTTTTAGAAAACCCATTTTAAATTATTGTTTCAATAAAGGGAACAGCCAGCAAGTTGTCCAGCACCCTCTTCTGACTCGGAAGTGCCCTAAGCTATGAATGGCCCCGCCTCTCCCAGACAGCAGAACCCTCCCTCACATGGCAGACATTCAGGCCCCACACCCTTTGACCTTTGTCTTTTACTCTACACCCTCTTCCCTCCCCAAACACCTCCTAACAAAGTTCCCTAACTTACCACACTTACCAACAATGAATACCTGGTCAATTTTTTTCTATTAATACATTAATTGAAGGTCAAAATCCTGAATCCAGCCATATGAACAGAAGAGTAAGCATGGCAAATGGTGGAAACAAAATAACCACTCTCTTCTTCCACTTCCAATGTCTACTTTGTATAGACACACCTCAAGTGGATAAGTGGATACCATCACCAACTGTCTCTTCCCTCTTTCCATAATGATCTGAGACAAAGGAAATGAAGCCACCCCACCACTGCCCATATGTACTACTGCACAAATATCCATTCTCTCTCTCTCTCTCTCTCTCTCTCTCTCTCTCTCTCTCTCTCTCTCTCACACACACACACACACACACACACACCACTCCATTGTTGGGTTAAACACTGATCAGTGCCCAGAAATGCTTGCAGTAAGAGAAAGTCTCTAAGGAATATGATACCTCAGGAAATGAAGAGGAGGAAACTGGCCATTTTCTTATCTTCTATCTTTAGAAGAGGATCTGAAGAGAAGATCCTGGTTGTGAAATAAAGGAATGTACTCATAAGACGTCTGGGGAAATCCACCTGTGCAGTGGGCATGCAGCCTATTCTGTATATTCCCCCAGCTGCAGGCACATGCGACCCTCCATTGCATCCCTGTGGCTAAGGAGTAAGCAAAATCCTGATTCCAGCCATATGAGCGGCCATATGTGGCTGCTGCTGCACTTGGGAGGCTGAGGCAGGAGGATCACAAGTTCAAAGCCAGCCTCAGCAATGGCGAGGCACTTAGCAACTCAGTGAGACCCTGTCTCTAATAAAATACAAAAAAGGGCTGGGGATTGTCCCAGTGGTCGAGTGCCCTGAGTTCAATCCCCGGTACCAAAAAAATAAATAAATAAAATGTCCAAGACCTCTTTGTTGATCTTCCACACTCTTTCTTTTGGACTGGAAAACAGTAGGTTGGGACATTTGCAGGCCTAGGGTGAATACTCCACACACCCTCTGCTGCAGCAGCCTGGCTAGACCCCCACAACTGTCCCTGGGGACTCTGGATGACATTTGTGTCCCTCTGTCTGCAGCTCCCCCTTTTTTTCCCAGCTAACAGGAAGAAGGAAAAGAGTCCAGTCTTGTGTGGCTCCAGGACATCATGGGCTCCAGCCACTCTCCATCTCCCAGCTCCTCCCTCACACAGACTTACTGCCTGGCCCACAGCTAAGGAGTGGCTCCTGGAGCCCCTGTGTCAGGAGGCCTCCAGCAAGGTGGCTTCTGATACTGGCATCATCTCCACTGAGCTCACACCTACCCTGTGTCAGGAACTGTGCTAGTTTCAGGGATTCAAAGATGACTGAAACTAATAACTCTCCTTAAGGAACAGTGGAAGAAAAGTAAACAGAAAAGTATGTAACCAGGGAAAGGCCCAGATAAAGGAATGAAGGAATGGTGTGGATGTACAGTGAAGACAGGATCCAAAGCAAGTATCACCCCTCAAGTGAATTTTGAAGAATCCGAGAGTTAAACAGGCCAAGAAACACACTCGTGCATGTGCATGCATGCACACACACATACACATACATACACACACACACCCTGACAGGTTGGTGGGAAAGAGGCAATCTGAAGAAACAACAGCAGAATCTGTGCACACCACTCCAAGCCCACACCACACAGCTCACTCAGTGCCAAGCAGGATGTGATCCACAAAGGTGAAATAAGCCACAGTCTGCTCCAGGTCAGAAAGACAGGCAGAGAATAAATTACCCAAATAAAAGGCAAACTGCCCCAGGCTGTGATTAACTCCCAGTACATTGAAAAGAAGAGAAAGGTTAATTCTACTTTGGGTCCTAAGTACAAAGATCACTAGGAGTGGGGGGAGCCCACTCATCAGGGCTTTGTATGGATAGGTGGAGTGGTAATCCAGGTGGGGCAGTAGGAGGAGGTCAGGCTTGGTGGGAGAAGGGAGGAGGAAGACCGGGCAGGACAAAGGGATTGGGGCAGAAGAGAGGGTGGGGCCAGGGGGCTCCGCCTTCTTCCCCCAGCACACTGCCCCCCCCCCCCCACAGGCCTGCTTCCTGCAGTCTTTGGAAACAGGTGAGCAGGAACTCCTGAGGCTGCTTGGGGGGCGGGGCTGGGGGTTATGGAATTGGACTGGTGTGTCTGGAGGGGGTCTGTAACACTTAGCTACATGAACTTCAGGGAAGTGGCAGAGGGTGGTTAGGGATATGGGCTGCTTCAGGATTGTTACCGTGTGTCAGAGAAAAGTTTCCCCCGTCCACTTACCTTGCTGTCCCTGTTCTGACTCCTAGCAGGAAACTTGAAACCCAGTTTAGTGAGTTGGGGGTGGAGTGGTGCCTGGCAGATATGGGTCGAAGAGGACAGGAGCGGGGCGTTTGTCCCCTACGAGGACTTTGTAAGATTCTTTCTCATATAGCTGTGTCCCTGTGGCTCTGCTGCATCTATGTGTACTTTCTCCCTTTACTAGAGCATGGCTGACTGTGGGGACATTGGAAGATAACCGGACGGCCAGGGTAAGCGATACACCCCTTCTCTCTCCAACTGGATCAGACCGAAAGCCTCTAGCTGGAGAAACAAAGGGTGGAGGTCCCACTGGTGCAATAATGGAGAAAGGGCAGGGCCTGCCCCATCAACTGGATTCCAGAGATGCCGGTGTGCTCTGAGGCCACTGCAGGGTGGCCTGCACTGGATTCTGGAAGGTTTATAGGGAAGCTGGAAGGGAGACTACAGGGAAGGAGAAAGGAATGCAGGCAGAGCCATGACACAGTCAACTCACTGAGCTGAGCGCTGGAAGTCAGAACTTGTGGGCTGGTTTCCTGGTACACAATAACCTAGAGAGAACTGTGGACTTGGAGGGGATCCTCCAGGTCATTTATTTGATTTGAGGTTGAAGCACCTGGAACCCATAGGAGGAATATAATTTGTTTACCTGGCTCAGCCATGATCCCGATTTCTACTTACACACCATAGCTGTGTATCTCTTTGCAGGCTTTCTGGGCAGGGCCATGGTGCCAAGCCAATTGTGGGGGAGACTGGAGAAACCACTTCTCTCCCTGAGTTGCGCCTCCCTACTCCTGGGGCTGGCTTTACTGAGCATTCGGCCAGATGTCGCCCCTGTTGCTTATTTTTTTCTCATCTTGGCTGGCTGCCTCTTGTTTGTCTCCCTCCTGGCCTGTTTTCTGGAACGGGGGCTCCGATCGATGCAGGCAGAGAGCCCAGAGGCCCCAAGCAATGCACGGTGAGTGAAGGTGTGGGTGGATGACACAGATACACACTGGGACCATCCTTCCTCTATCCCTTTAGTCTTAAGTAGAGATTCTGCTTTCCTCGTCACTGGTACTAGTGAGAGTAGGGTTAAGGACCAGCAGAGGGGTCTTTCGCAGGTTCCAGACAGGAAAGGGGAAAAAGATTCCTTTCAGGAAGCCACTAATGACCTAACTTCTCCTCCCTCAGGGACAATGAAGCTTTTGAGGTGCCAACATATGAAGAGGCCATGGTAGGGTTGGAATCAGAGAGCCGCCCCCAACAGCTGGATCAACCACCCCCTTACAGCAGTGTTGTAATCCCCCCAGAACTTGATGGGGGACAGCCCAGCCAATCAGAGAGGCCAACAACACAGAGACTGGAAAGGCGAGTGGGCTCAGAGGGGGCTATGACCCCAGGAGGAAGCCCTGGAAAAGCTCTAATCAGCCTTCGGCTTCGGGGACCACGGGTCGTATCCACTGCTCCTGATCTGCAGAGCTTGAGGGCAACCCCCAAAAGGGAGCCTCTTACTCCACCCCCTGCCTATGATGTCTGCTTTGCTCACCCTGATGATGATAATGTTTTCTATGAAAACAACTGGACACTCCCCTAAGCAACTCTCTCAGGACTTATGGCTCCACATCAGACCCATTCATTCATTGGACCAGCATTTCCCAGCACCTACTATGTGTCAGGAACTGCATTTCTACCTGGACATCGCAAATGGGGACTTGAATCCAGAGGGGAGTCAGGCTATGGTAAGCCTTTCCCAGTGGAGAAGTGGGTAGCACGATTTGAGTCTTCTGGCAACATTTCATGACCTACCACATGCCCAATATTTCCAGAGTTAAATTAGGGTGAGGTGGTGGGGTGATCCAGAGAAGCTGCAGAAGGAAGTGAAGTAACATCTGAATGACAGCTATATTTCCATCTGTTCCAAGTGCCTTACCTCTGTTAGATCCCTCATGCTTTCAGCCTTATTAAGTATTATTACCCTCATTGAAAAATGGGGTTTCAAGGGTCAGTGGAATTGTGTAACATACTCTAGGGCATATAGCTAGTAAATAACATAAAAATAACTTGAATGAACTCCTGATTTCAATGCAAGGCAAGGACCAGGAAGCCAGGCCTCCCACATTTGTCTCAATCCCTATCATTGAACAGTTGCTATATAGAGGACTTCATACAAACAGAATGCAGGATCCTTATGTCTTACAGGGTGGTCTAAGCAGGATCATGGGTGACCCAGCCTCCTAGAGGAGCAAGGCTAATCATAGTTCTAATGGCCCCTGCTCCCTGTGGGAAGCAGTTACTGTGCCACTCCCCTGCCCAGGAGCTACAGTGCAGTCCCCACGCAGGGTCTTCATCCTGTCTAAAAGCAGTGGAGTAAATTGTCCCAGGTAGACTTCCAGTCTTGACAATGGATGAAGGTCAGAAAGGATAAGAACGTGTTTCTTGGCAAGGGGTGAAGGGTAGTATCCAAGGAGACTCCCTCCTGAATATCATGGAGCGCGAGACCACCTGCAGAGTGTCTCCAGCCCCTTTGGCTTCACCCTGACCGCTGGGGTTTTACCCCAGCCCCGTGTCCTGCTTCTTCAGACCCCAATGTGCTGTGACTGGGATGCTCCTCACTTCCCACGCAAACCTCCATTCGTCGCGCAGGGATTGTCTAGAGCCTTCTGGCGTTCTCCATCTAATCTCCGTACTCCGGCCCCTGTGGGTCAACTCCAGCAAGGCGATTAGTCTTGCCACATTGGTCCCCGGCAGTTACTGTAGCAAGCTTGGCAGGGAAGGGTGGGAGGGGCCAGAGGAGGCCACGATTTCCGCGGGAGCCGATGGCCAATCGGATTCTTGAGTGGGAGGGGCTTCAGTCATTCCCCGCCCCTTCCCGTTCCGCCAGCACCTGTTCTCCTCCCATTGGACGGCGCGTCCCGGGCAAGAGTTCTGTGTTGCGCACGCACCAGTACGGAGGCGGAGCCTGTTTGGAATCGGGGAGGGGCTGGGGGCGGTAGGCGCAGGCGCGTCTGCCCTGGCAGTCGGGGGAGGGATGCGGAGGAAGTTTCGGCCCTCGGTTTGTTTGGGTTGTGGGCGGTGCGTGCACAGCCCGGGAAAAACGGGAAATGGCGGCGCCGAGCGCGGGGTTCCCGCCCGCCCTGCAGCAAAAGGGGCTAATGGCTGCTGACCGGAGGCGCAGGTGAGAGGGGAAGGGGTCTATGGGGCCTTCGTGGCGCCCAGGAAAGCGGACTGCGCGGTCCCAGCGTGCAGCCTCGTCGCCCCCTGTTCTTGGAGCCCCTGGAAACAGCCGAGTTGGGGCTCGCTGCCAAGGGTGGGAGACCCTGAGGAACCCTTGGGGCCACTGCGAGCCGAACTCCGCGCAGGGGCGTGCGAGCAGCCCTCCTGGCCTTGCCTTTCGTGGGCAAAGACTGCACCAGCCTTCCTTTGTCTACTTCATGGGGGCTCTGCATAAGGATAGCTCTTTGCAGCCCTGCCAGTCTCCATCCTTTCTTCTGGGTGATGAGGAATCAACTATTCTCTATTCCCTTAAAAACATTTCTGCAGACATAAGTGTTCGTTTGATTTGGATTGACAGTTTAATGACCTGCATTGCTTTCCGTATAATGACCAAATTTTTTTTTATTATTTATTTACTTATTCATCATGCACAAGTAATGACCAAAAATTTTAAAAGAATTTAATACAGGCGTTGAAGTTTAAGTACTCTGGGAAGACTGGGAGGCTCCTGTGTCTCGGATAATGTCACCACTTATGCCATCATCGTTCCTGTAACGAGGCAGACATTAACCAGGAGGATGTATTGTAATGCGTCCTGGTCCCAACTAGGATCAGGACTGGGGATTAACTCAGAATTTCGGAACAGGCACCTTCAGAAGGACACAGAATCAAAACTTTAGGACTCCCTTGGTTCTCTGTCCTCACCTTGCAACTGTGTCTTAAAAATTGAAGGTGATTGAAAACTTTGAAAAGTTCACATTGGGAGCAGGTGTGCAGAGAGTGGATCACGTTTCCCATAAAAACTGATGAGTTGTTGGTTGAAAATTCAACTACCAAGTCTGGTACTTGAGAGAGAAGTTGAGTGAGTTGTGAGTACAGATGAGATTGCCTAGGGAAGAGATTTTTTGTTGGGGAGTCCTAAAGCAGTATTAACTTTAAGGGCAGGCCAAAGGTCTTCCAGAGGAAACAGATGCATGGTATGCCGAGAGGACTTGGAGAGAATGGCCCTTGTGAAAACTAAGGGAAGAGAAAGTTTTAAAGATTGATCTTTATCTCAAATTCCTTAGGGTGGTTATCAGTTTGAAAAGAGATCTGCTTATGAACCACATTTTGGAATAGCAGGAGTATTCTGAATATCTCCTCTGCGTTAGGTGCCCATTTGCTCTCTTCTTGGATTTCTGAATTCCTCTCAGACCCTGCTTTTCCCTCTAACTATAAATATCTAGCCCAAGTACATCCATTTTATAGATGCATGTTTTTGTTTTTCTTGCAAATTTTATCATTTTTTGAAGTCAGGATGAAGGTTTTAGGTTGTGCAATGGACCTGTTATTCTTTTTTCACTGTCATCAAGCCCTTAATGTTGTGTATTTTAAAAACTAAACAGACCTCTCTGCATTTACATACACAGACCACATAGATGATGTAGCATAAATGGAAGTCTTTAATTCATAAGCAGAAGTTGGTCTCTTCCCAAACTGATAGCAACACTAAAAAAAACTTTTAAATACAGATATCTCTAATAAATTACCAAAGTAATTTAACCTTTACTTACAGTATGATTTCAAGTGACATTGATTATGTTCATCACTGGTATTTACCTACTGAGATTTTTTTGTCATATTTTCTACCTATCCACATCTGATGAGATTCTGATAATTTCTAGTGTCATTTTGTCACAGTAACTTAAAAGTTCTTAAAAACTTAGTTTGTGTAAGTAATCCAGGGAGCATGTGACTATTAAACCTGGCCATTGGCTTCAGATTTTGCCTTTGTATTATTTTATTCCGCACCCAAGGTCATTTTAAACTTTAATATTACTTTTAGATTAATAGTATGAATGTTTTCTGGAACTCTCTCAATTAACTCTCTTAATTAATGGTCTGACAGAGGTATATTCCTTCTCTTGACTATATGTGTGCTTGTATTCGTTATCAAGATATTTTTATCCCACATTCAGACAATTCATCTCAGATGGTCTCAGTTGAATGTACTCTACAAAGAATTTTACATTATTTCCTTAGGATTGGTTTGCTACTACTGCTTAGTCCATCCATTTAACCAGATTCAGTAAAATATGCCTAAACTTTGTTACTTTAAGTGCCCTTTTTGTTCATTTTGTCCATGGCTCTTCCTCTCCACTTTTTGTCCCAACTTGTACTTGACTGCCTTTTCATCTACCTGTTGTCTGTAGGATATCAGTGGTTTATGGTATGCATCCTGACCATCAGGAGACTCTGAAAAAGAACCGAGTGGTGCTAGCCAAACAGCTGTTGCTGAGTGAACTATTGGAACATCTCCTGGAGAAGGACATCATCACTCTGGAAATGAGGGAGCTCATCCAGGTATCTGGAAGCAAGAGAGGGGCCAAAGAGATAAATTGGTCTTAGGGGTAGGAATAGAAGATGATAAAATGTGGAAAGCCATAGTGCTTTGCTAAGGATATGGAAGGGCCTTCCTAACTGTAAAGAATTTGAAAGAAACGACATAATAGAAAAGACTTCACCTGTACATAACTTTTTCTGTAAAAGGAATTCTTAAGATGAGTGAGGAAACTACTGGGAAGCTTATGTTAAAAAAATGAGATTTTAAGTGTGATTTCATGGTTTGTTCTGGTCTCTCAGGCCAAAGTGGGCAGTTTCAGCCAGAATGTGGAACTCCTCAACTTGCTGCCAAAGAGGGGTCCCCAGGCTTTTGATGCTTTCTGTGAAGCACTGAGGGAGACCAAGCAGGGTCACCTGGAGGATCTGTTGCTCACCACTCTCTCTGGTCTTCAGCATGTACTCCCGCCGGTACGGAGCCCTAGACATGTTATGACTTGGGGAAGGGTTACTATGGCTAGAAAGGACTTTTTTTGGGACAGGGTGGGGAGACTAGATTTTATTTTACTTGGACTGAACCATCTCCCTAAGGTCTATCATGGTGAGTCCTGAATTTTTTTTACAGTTGAGCTGTGATTACGACATGAATCTTCCTTTCCCGGTATGTGAGTCCTGTCCCCCCCACAAGCAGCTCCGCCTGTCGGCAGGTGAGAATTAATGGGTTAACAAAGGAATCTCATACATTGATTGTTCTTTTTTTGACTGGTGTCTGGCTTTTCCTTAACTGAGACATATTTCATACTGGGAACATTTGCTTCAGTGAATTTGTTAGGGACTAGTACAACAATTTAAATAGTGCATTAGTTGGGCCCATTTCCCTTCCATCACAGATAATATTCTTCATGGTGATTGGCCTGTTGAACAACTTACATTGGTAGAAAATTTCTACCACATTGACTTGTCTTGTCTTTAAAACTGAATGAGAAAAGACTATGTTCAGGGCTACCAGCCTACTAATTGTGTAGCCTGGTGGTTAGAACCAGGCATTTATCAGATAGCATTTTCATACATTCAACAAATTGAGCTCCTACTACATGTAAGCCCAGTGCAGAAGACCCCCTGTGAGCTGAAGCTAACAGGATCTGTGCCCTCTTGGAGTTTACCAATCAGGGGAATAAGAGACCAATATTTATCAAAATCTCAGTTCAAATGGGGTGTCTAATGTTATAATTAAATGCTAGAATTGATGTTTAAATTGTATGTGAGTTTTTTTGCTTCCTTTTTGTGTCACAGACACTATGGAACACTCCCTGGATAATGGAGATGGTCCTCCTTGCCTTCAGGTGAAGCCTTGTACTCCTGAGTTTTATCAAACACACTGCCAGCTGGTGAGTCTTGCATAATAGCAAGAGAGTTGGAAATGAGATACACTTTCATGGGCATTTGACCTTAGTTTTCATGTACACTTTCTTACTGCCTTATTAGTCAGAACGTTATTGCTGGTTGAATGCTTTCTGTAAGCATGTCTCTTATTCAGCTGGTGGAGTTAAGAAGAATATATTTCTGGGGGGTGGGAGATGCCTAGTCCAGTGAGGGAATCATAGTTCCTGTCATCAAGAAGCTCATGGTATAACTTGCCCCCACTCCCCAGGCCTACAGGTTGCAGTCTCGGCCTCGTGGCCTGGCATTGGTGCTGAGCAATGTGCTCTTCACTGGAGAGAAAGACCTGGAATTTCGCTCTGGAGGGGATGTGGACCACAGTACTCTAGTCACCCTCTTCAAGCTTTTGGGCTACAATGTCCATGTCCTACATGACCAGACTGCACAGGTACCTGAGACTGGAAAGACGGGATGTAAATCAGAGGGCTGGGCAACACTTGGGGGCCAGACACGTCTGCTGCTCCTGTGTCTGCTGGGATGTGTCTCAGAGGTTATTTACTCACACTGTCACTGTTGTGCTTTTCACTTTGCAATCTAGTAAAAAAAGAATTAGACCATCCAGCTGTTTCGGTGTTGACATCTCAGGGTAGCTGTGCTTTCATGGAGTGATAATAGTCCAGGGTTAGGTTCTCACTTTTACATGTTCAGAAACTTGATTCCCAGTCTCTCAGGAAGTGATGAGATACTGGGATTCACCCTAACTAACTCAGAAAAGGTATTTATAAACTGGAACTATGCAGGACATTTACTTCTTGCTTGTACCACTGATTAGCTTAATTATTTGTTAAATGATTACTTTAGAAGATATAATTCTTACAAATGAATATTTGCTAGAATTGTCCCTGTAAATACTATTTAGTGATAGTCCACTGTATTAACATATGAGGAAATTCCATATCCCCCATATGTTATGTGGTTATGGCCCCAAGTTCTGTTGAGAGTAGATTGCTTCCAGGCTAGATTCTCAGACCACAAGCAGTTTCATTGGGGTTATTCCTCATTAACCTCAATCACCAAGCTGCACCACTACTGACTTTGTTGCCTTTAGAATTTCTCTTGCAATTAATAATCACCTACTTACAAGTTCATTATGAACTCTATTTTGATTCCATAATAATACTTCCTTAAACTTGCCTTTGGGGTTGTCAGTGGTGAAATTAAAATTTCTGGGAGATTGACTTTGACCTGTTGAGGCAGAGCATCTTGGGTTTGTGTTCAGCATTTGTTCTGCATCCTTCATTTGTTCCCCAGCTATCCTCCTTCTGTGGGAATAGTTATGTATCTGCTGTCACTTGGCTGCAGCCAGTTTCGTCAGTCAGTGCCCAGGTGTTGTCCTCTGTGCCGTTTTTGCCAGCTTCCCCATAAGAGCCAAGCAGAAGAGCATCTTCGGTTGTCTGGTACCTAAGTAGGTCACACACTTGCCAGAGACGTCTGCTGTGGCCATGCAAGGACAAGGATAGTCTGTGCACCAGTCACTACAGAGGGAATCTTGTGAGAAGGTCACTGACAGAAAATGTGCGCTGTGTCCATTTCCTCAGAGGTTTTGGTTTAGCCATTCATTTCAGTAGGAGTCTATTATGTGATGGTTTTCTAAATTATACACAACTGATAAAGGATTTAATATGCACAATATTAAAAGATACAATACTGAGTCACCAAGTCAGCTGTATACTGCTATATTTTGAAACATTTAGTAAAGATTTAGTAGATTTAACAAATGCCATTTCCATTTATGGTAAACCTGATGCAGATTCAAGGACCCATTGAATTCTCATTCTCTGGGACTAGTGTACTATAACTGGAGTTGGATTGAGGCTTAATTCTGGGCACCTTATAATGGGGGACTGTTAGCTATCAGAAATTTTGTGGGCCTTGAGTTCAAGGGACTTGAGATAGATTAAGGAGTCTTAATATCATCTAAAAAAGAAACGCATCCCTTTATATTCCTAAAGACCAAACAGGATTAGAGACACCATTTTCTGTAGGAGCAAAGAGGAAGAACCCCTGGGAGAACGTGGTCAGCATTTGTTCTGAAGGATAAATGAGGCAGATGAGACTTGGAGAGGCTACTAAAGCAGAGGAGAGTGGTGGCATCCTAGACAGGGAGAACAGTGTGTAGGCAAGAGATGCGTGAGTCATAAATCAGGTGATCACTGTACAGTTAATCTTAGTGAACACTCTTCTGTTGATAGTGCCGAAGAGAACAACAGAACTCTCTCTGCCCAGTTTATTTTCAGTATTTCTTTGCATTGTTGCATCTACCTCATACCTCAGGAGGTTGTTAGTCCCAATGATTTAGCATACATTAAGAAATGGAGATACATTTTGAAGTGGCATTTCCTTTTCCAATTGCTAATGTTTTTTAACTTACATTTCAATCACGGACTGCTTTGAGAATGTAGGGATCATCCCTGGAAAATACAGCCATCCATACAATTTTGTGTGTGATTCCAGAGGATTCACAGGTTCTTTACACATGTCTCCCAACCCCCAGCCAAAACACACCCCAGAGCTAAGAACCCCGCTATTTTTAGAAGTACTGCAGAAATAAATCTACAGATCCTATTTTAAGCTATTCTACTTGTGGAAAAATTCCTCCAAATAACTAATCTGCATTTGTTGAATCATTTAATCTTATTAAGTTTAGCTACAAAGCATGTGTGTTCTTACTTTGGGTTTTATTATCCTCTATTTACTGGCCTAATAATTTTGTGAAGTTGAAAATACTTGTGAGTAGATGCCCAGGTATATATTTTATTCCATTCTTCAGGCAAAAGTAACTTCTTGAACATTCAAAAGCATGTAGTCTCTTGAAATTATGTATTCCATAAACAAATGAATTTTGGATCTTTTATTAACTTAAGATTTCCATTATGGTTGGCTTCTGTTTACCCCAAAGATAGAAAAATTGTTTGTTTGTTTGTTTAAAGATTGTCTCTTTTAAGTTATATTGCTGTATTTAGACTCTTTAATATTACATTTCAATTATAAGCAAACAGAAGTATTATTCCAAACAAATAGATTAGTACATCTCAAACTTAAAGCATCAAAATCAGCTGGAGGGCTTGTTAACAGTTTGCAGCAGGAACTCTGTCACAAGTTCCTGTCTGATGCTGCTGTTGTTGCTTTAGGGATCACACTTTGGGAACCAGTGAAATATGTTGTACTAGCGTGGTCTTTATGGGGTGGGTGGATGGTAAATATGTGTGAGCAGTAACTGTTCTGCCTAGAATAGCATATTTTCATTATATTTCTTTCAAATTCATAGTCAAATGAATTCGTTTTCTCTCTGCACATCTCAGGAGAGAAGACCCAGGTAGACATAGGTTTGAAAATTATTATACTGTAAGATAATACATAACTTTCCAGTGGATGATTTTGTGCAAGATAAACAAGATTTCTTGACTCAAACTATCAAGATGGATCCGTAATAGGTTTTCTTTTTAAGTAACATGATTACTCTATTAGACATGCATGTTACAATGACACAGTGATTGATTCCTTTATGCAATAGCTCGTTTAATCTTCACAAACTAAGAACATTTGCTTATAATTATTTTTCTATCATGTGGAAATTGGAGCCTCAAGAGGCTAACCACTGTTCCAGTCTACAGACCCTGGTTCACATCTAGGTGACTATGACATCAGAGTTCACGTATGTAGTCTGCCCTGTGTGGAATTGTCCGTCACAGCGTGCTCTCCCTAAGCAAAATGTTTTATGCAGACGTCATCATTGTCTCATTACAGCTCCTGACAGAAAAAAGCATATAAATTCTGCTGTTCTTTCTGTCTTGATGCTGTTAACCCTGTCACAGAGCAATATGTTTTCTACCTGTAGCTGAATAATGGTCCCCCTTGTGCCATTTGTAAGGTCACCTGTTCAAATGAAGGATCTGGTTGATTGTCAGGGAACAAATCACAGTTGACCAGCTCAAGAGTAGCTTCATTAGTGACTTGCTTTAGTCTAGGAGTTAGTGAGTCTGAGACTCTATATGCAGGGTTTTTTTTTTTTTTTTTTTTTTTTTTTTTTTTTTTTTGTGGCACCGGGGATTGAACTCAGGGGCACTCGTCCACTGGGTCACATCCCCAGCCCTTTTTTGTATTTTATTTAGAGACAGGGTTCACTGAGTTGCTAAGTGCCTCGCCACTGCTGAGGCTGGCTTTGAACTCGCGATCCTCCTGCCTCAGCCTCCCAAGTGCTGGGATTACAGGCGTGAGCCACTGCGCCCGGCTTATATGCAGAGTTTTGTGTCTGAAGTTGTGTGCATTTTTCTGGCAAGTGCATGGCTTTCTTTAGCCTCTCAAAGAGTTGACTTACCATTTGCTATAGGAATATACAGAAAACATTTTATCTTTAATAGCTTAAGGTTTCAAACAGAAACCAGAGATTGATATTTATATTGGTGTTGATGTCAGTAAACAACTCTGAAAGGTGTCTTTCTTCTAGGAAATGCAAGAGAAACTCCAGAATTTTGCACAGTTACCTGCACACCGTGTCACAGACTCCTGCATAGTGGCACTCCTTTCACATGGTGTGGAGGGCGGCATCTATGGTGTGGACGGCAAACTGCTGCAGGTGTGTGTGATCTAGGGGAAGCTGACGGTTGGACTTAGGCTGTGTCACTTCCCTCCTGCTCTCCTTTATAGCAGTGGTTGCTA
Source organism: Tamias sibiricus (assembly GCA_025594165.1). Classification (NCBI taxonomy): domain Eukaryota; kingdom Metazoa; phylum Chordata; class Mammalia; order Rodentia; family Sciuridae; genus Tamias; species Tamias sibiricus. Next base: position 142,471,895 of record CM046664.1, on the reverse strand, counting down.
TTGTATGTGTAGGACTTCCAGAGGCCTTATTGACAACTTATCTTCTCCCTTATTTCTCTCTGCAGCTCCAAGAGGTTTTTCGGCTCTTTGACAATGCTAACTGTGTCCAAGCCTACAGAACAAGCCAAAAATGTTCTTCATCCAGGCCTGCCGTGGAGGTGAGTCCCCTGGCAGACCGGCACCTGGGTGATGGCTCCTGGGCAGCCTCCACCAGCTCTCACTTTCCTGTTTGCTCCTCTCAGGTGCTATTGGATCCCTTGGGCACCTCCTTCTGTTCACTGCTGCCACCGCCTCTCTTGCTCTGTAAGTGTCTCCCAATGCATGGGGTGTGCTGGGACTTGGGCAGCCCCTGGCTCTCAGGCTGGTCAGCTCTCTGTGCACCACCATAGCCTGTTCTCAAGTTCTCTTGTCAGTGTCTTTGCCCTTTTTTCTGAGAACTTGTACTCTTTTCTGTGCTTATTAACTCTGATGCACTTTTTTGTTGTTATTCATTCCAGTTAAGGATTTTCTGTCTTTCTTCTTCCTACCTCTCACACTTTATCTCCTTCCTCTTCTTCTTTCTCCTTCTGTCTTCCCCCTTGCACTTCTTTGTTCACCTACACTTCCATTCTTGCTTCCTTTTTATCATTCATGGACCACACAGGATAACGATACAGAATCCATTTCAACCTGGACTCTTTCCTGAGCTGCTTCTGTCCCTCTTCTTTTTTCCTGCAGTCTGTTCTACCCCTTTAAGAGGCAGGCCTGCGTGACAAGGCTCAGAACACACTACAGGCCTGCTTCTCACCCTGGAGGAAAACAGTAGTAATTAAGAGTTCTAAATTTGGAGTCAAATTCTGACTCTGCTGCTTAGTAATTATTTGAAGTTAAAGAAGTTACTTGACATTCCTTCGCCTTAGTTTTCTTTAAATAAAACATAGGCAGTCACACCTATTTCATAAGGTAGTTGTGATGATTAGATGGAATAGTTCATGGAAGAGCAAGTTTAGCACAGTGCCTGATTTAGGGTAAATCCACAAGCTAGCTATGACTGTTAGAATGTGGTCACTGCCATCAAGGGGCTTCTAGTTTGAGTTGAAGTCCACTTTGTCCAATCGTTCAAAAATTTTAAGCTATTATATAATAGCTAATGTTGTTTTCCTAATCTGATGTCACCACAAGATGTAGTTTGTTGAGGCCCTACAACGTGACTAATACTACACTGCATACTATCACAGAAGCAAAAGAGGATGTGGCCTCTCTTTAGAGCATAGCAGTTACTCTGGAAACTAAAGCAAATATACATGAAGTAGCTTGAGACTAGTTCTCAAGCATGGGCGAAATTAGAAACCACACGTATGAGGAAGTACTTAGTAAGAACATGTCATTTTAAGTGCAGTTAGTATGAAGAGATTTTGTGGATAGGGTAAGGCTTAATTTTGGATCCAGGATATATGATTTACATAGGTAAATCTTTGGTAAAGTCTTTGGAAAGTTTTTTCTAAGGAAAGAGGACAGTATAATGTGACAGGCACCTAAGATTAAAAGGACATGTTCCCCCTAACCCCAGTTGTGGGATCTAGTTAAAAAGCTGACATCTCCTGAGGTGTGTCTGATCACAGGAAGTAGGTCCAGCTAATTACAAACTTTTACTCAGAGTTGAGAATTTGGACTTCAATAGATGACAGTCTGGAGCTGTTGGGAGCTTAAGAAAGAAATAATATGATGACTTTCCCCCAGGAAGGTCACCATGTCAGGGAGCTGCTCTAAGGAAAGAGCATATGAGAACACAAACCTAATTTTGCATTCATTGTGCTTTTCCCAAGTCCAGAGCACTGCCTGCCCCTGGTGGCACTTATAAATGTTTAATAATAAGTGAATGAAAATTTACCTGCCTAAGAAATTATAGCAGTAGTATAGAAAACATTAGGAGTTATTGTAAAGAAAGAACCAGTAGGGTTTACTGAGTGATAGATCTGTGATATGAAGGCAGGAAAGGGTTCCCTGTCTCTTGAAGGACACATTTTTTATTATTAGCTTGGCCCATTTCCTTTAGGAGTCATAACCAGCAAAGTGAAACAGTGGTCATTTTCTTCTGAATTCAGAGATGACTACAGAACTGGATCTGGATGAGGCAATTGCTCTTTCCTGGGGTAATCTGAATCTTTGCTCCTCCTCTCCCGCTTCTCTCTCAAACTATATTCATTAAAGGATGAGCAGTAATTGGTTGTTCCTTTGAAAATTTGTTTTCCTTCTGCTATATTTGATAATATAATTAATGTCTATGAAAGTGTGACCCCTGCCCAGTTGACTAACACCTCAACTGGAGTGGAAGCTTCGTAAGGTGACTTTTCCTTTACTGTGTCCTTAGGGCTTCATATAAAACAGCGTCTGGTGCATGGCAGTTGCCCAGTGACCTATTATTGAATCAATGAATCTTGGTCCTTTTCCCCATAATTCTTTGCCAGGCTCTTGAATGTTGCATGAAGCAGGAAATACTGTGAAAGAGCGCACACCTCTACTGTTGACCTGTGGTCCTCCCTGTCTCCCTTTCCACCAACAGCACTGCTGCCTCCCTCCAAATAAAACAGCAACATTGAAAATAAGAATCTGTCTTAGGATAGATAAGCCCTGAGTCAAGAGTGTGGGCATGTGCTCAGTGTATTCTGTGAAACTACCATCGAGTTTGAATAATGGTGTTCTTTTTCAGTTTTGAGAAGAAAATAAATTATTCCTATTTTAATTTCTTCATTTTTAAAATTTCTCTTCAATCTTTGATGCCCGCTATAATTTGTCTTGTAAAATTAAACAATTAGTAAGTGCTTCAAAAATATCAAAGCCACCATGGGAGCTACTGATCCAGCTTAGTTGTATAGTTTATTTTACTGATAATGTAGATTAAAGTTGTGATTTTTATATAGCACACATGTAGTAGCCCTAGTTTTAGTTTACCGGTGTTTGCTTATGTAATAAAACTGAGTGTGTCAATATTCTATTGCTTTTTACAGTCAAAGCACTGTGGCTTCCAGGTATTTTTCTAATTGAACTTAGATGATTCTTTGCCTAGCCATGTCTATGTGCATGTGTTTGAGTGCGGTGCCTGGCCTAGTAGGCACCCCTGGATGATGATGATGCATGCTGGGAAAGTAATAACTTTTGTTTTTCAATCCATTTGTCATAGGTTAGAGACAACAGCTGGAGATGACTCTTCCCAGTCAAGGTTATAGGGAACTTGGGCTTACCTGTGACAGGCCACTAGAGATGGGAGAAAGTAACATCTTTGTTCATTCTTTGTGCCTTTCTACAGACGAGACTGATCGTGGTGTTGACCAGCAGGATGGAAAGAACCCCGGGTGTGAGGAGAGTGATGCTGGGAAGGAGGAGATGCTGAAGATGAGGCTGCCCACTCGCTCTGATATGATATGTGGCTATGCCTGCCTCAAAGGTATCTTGAATTCCAGTAGTAGCCCAGAAGGTGAACTCTGGACTGGAGTTTTTCATCTTGCAGGATACAAGATACCCCGGAAGTCCACCTTATGAGAGAGGATTCCCCCTGACCTTCATGCCTTCTGGTTGCAGGCACTGCTGCCATGCGGAATACCAAACGGGGTTCCTGGTATATCGAGGCACTCAGTCAGGTGTTCTCTGAGAGGGCTTGTGACATGCATGTGGCCGACATGCTGGTTAAGGTAAGTCAGCATGGGCCAGCTCCACCAACCCTTGCATCTCCATAGCATTCTCCCTTCCTCTTCCCTTGCCTACTTAGTCTCCTTACTCCTGTGTTGGACTGCTATCACGAAAGCACAAGTTGATCTCAGACTCTGGACCATTGGCTCTGCCTTTCCAGGTGAATGCCCTTATCAAGGAGCGTGAAGGCTACGCCCCTGGCACAGAGTTCCACCGATGCAAGGAGATGTCTGAGTACTGTAGCACTCTGTGCCGTCACTTCTACCTGTTCCCAGGATACCCTCCCACGTGATGCCACCTCCACATCGTCCATGCTGTTGGCGGCCACTGGACCACCAGAGGCACAATAGAGCCTTTTTACTTCCAGATACACAGTTTTTGTTCTGCCCCCTCAGGGATATGGGGACCTCCCAGGCTTGTTTCCAGTGCCCGTCATCTCCGCCTTTGTGGGACTCCAGGCAGCTCCTCTGTGTGAAGCTCTCCCAGTAGAGCTGGCTCTGGCTGGACTTGTTGCCAGGAATATTTTGGCAGCAATCAAAGAGTCTGGCAGGCAGCGCTATGAACAGTACCATCGTGGGGGAGGGATGTGGGTTCCTGTTTGTTACTTTAGCCCCCAGGGCTTCTGCAGGGGCACTTTGGTCATCATTTTTATTATTGTAGTAATGATGTCTCGTATCTGTCCTTTTTTTCCTATCCCAACATCTTTTGTCCCAGAGTGAGAGTTTGGAGGGTATCCTAAGTTAACACAGGCATTTTCATTTGTCTTTGAAAAGGTAGATGTGACTGAAAGACAAACCCTCTGCTGTGAGCACAAGTGCCTGTACGTTCCTCCAGGACTGCAGGCCCTGTGGAGGGCTGTCTTCTCACTTCACGCTTCTTTGGGGTGCAGGAGCCCAGCCTTTCAGCAGAGGTTGGGTCTGCATGCTTTGCTCCTAGGAGTGCTAAAGAGCTTCCTTGGGCCTTTTTTCCCTGAGCTGTTAAGGAAATGAGCCTGTGGGGAGAGTGGGAAGAAGGCCAGGGAGAGTGGTGAGCCTCTTCACACTAACCTGCCACCACGTTGCTTTCTCTCTCCTCTGAGATGTCCCTTCCTCTCCTTTAGTATTCTCATGTCCACGCAGTCAAACTGTACCTCACATCTGGATTTCTGGAATAGCTTCCCAGTTGTTATCTCCCTCCTTCCTGTCTCTTCCCTTTACCTGCATTTCCTCCTGTTCAGTGCTGCAGTGTCAGTGGGCGGTGCCCCTGTGCTGGGTCATTTGGCTCCTGCATTCTACTTCATTGTCAGACTTGTTTTGATTTTATGTAGTTTCCTCTCCCCTTCCCATTCTATTTCAGTGAGGATATTACCACACACATTATTATTCTTTCAACCTAGAAACTTTTATTTTTGCTTCTCTGAAACCTTCCTGTTGTTAAGTCATTCTTTTCCATCTCTGATCTTACCCTCTTCAGTCTGTTCTCCACGTAACAGAATTGTTCGGGTTTTTTTGTTTATTATGTTTTGGGGGGCATTATTTTAGATTTTAGTTTCTTGGTACTAGGGATTGAACCCAGGGACACTGTACCACTGAGCTGCATCTCCAGCCCTTTTTATTTTTTATTTTGGGACAGATTCTTAGTAAGTTACTTAGGGTTTTACTAGGTTGCTGAGGCTGGCCTGGAACTTGTGATCCTCCTGCCTCGGCCTCCTAAGTCACTGGGATGATAAGCATGTTCCACTGAGCCTGGCCACTTTTTTTTGTTTTTGTTTTTTAAATATAAATCTGATGATGTCATTCTCCTGCTTAGAACTCTTTGGCTTCCTTTTACACCTCATAAAATTCAAACTCCTTACCCTGATTTGTGAGATCTGGCCCTTGCCTTCCACTTGAACCTTATTAAGTGGTGTCTTCTCACTATGCTCTAACCCCGTGGCCTCTCAGTGTCTCAGCTGTTCTAAGCTCTCTATCCCCACTGCCTGGGGTAGCATCTTATTCTTCAAGTTTCGTGAAGGCTTTCCCAGCCTGTAGTCTATAAACAGTCTTCGCTATCTCTTCATTACTGCTTCCTGTTTAATTCTTCTTTTTGGTTCTGGGGTTTGAACCTAGGGGCATGCTTCCACTGAGCTGCATCCCCAGTCCTTTTCAAGAAGAGGTTTTGCCAAATTGCTGATGCTGGTATTGAACTTGTGATCCTCCCGCCTCAGCCCCCCCCAAAGAAGCTGCAATTACAGGTGTGCACCACCGTGTACAGCTCGTTCATTCTTTCCTTGCACTTATTGCAACTTGTAATTACATATTTGTTTGTTTTACTTGTTTGTTTTTATATCAACCCTACTAGGCTATAAGCTCCAAGAGGGCAGAAACACTGGCTCTCTTACCTGTATGTACCCAATGCCTGGCGCTTACTAAATCTTCAGTAAATGTTCGTTGAATGAAGGAAGAAGGCCAGCAGCCAACCCTCGCTAGAATCCTACTTTTTGACAAAATTTCCCTTTTGACATTATACAGTTGAGTATCTGTACTTGTGTTTTTCCAGGTATTTTGTTTTTGTACACTGGTATTTTTAGATCCTTGAAGACATACCACGTGTGAGACAGCTTCTTCCACATCCCCCATGGTGCCTAGCAGAATGCAGGTGTGCAGTAGTCAAGGTGCTCAATAAACGTTTGTTGTGCGAGCCAGGTGGGCTTGAAGACTTGCTGCCTTTGGGTCAGTGTAGTATGGACGTATTTGAGTGATCTAGCCTTTCCACTTCCCACTGCCAAGATTTTTATTGCCATGAGGTGCCAAATAAATGTTCATATTTGTTACTGTTGTATGCCTGGTGTCTGTTTCTGTAGATGCTCAGTTTTCAAGAGACCCATGTGTCTTCATTTTCTTGGCACCTTGTCCTGCGTCGTTCCTTGCCACCTTATGAGGCATACCTAGAGCTGAAGACCCCTTATTTATTTTGCTGCCAGTCTTTCATACATTGGCATAGCCCTGGGTTTGGTTTTCTCATGTTGAGATGAGTCATTAACAAGCACTGTTGGTTTTAGCTTATTTAATTATGGAATGGAGGCTTGAGTGACAGACTGGACTGAAATAGGAGGATAAGAGGAGGTAAGAGGGAGGGAGTAGTAGGATTCCATTTCTCACATGGTCCAAGTGAAATTTAAGGTGAGCAAAGATTGTAAGAATTCTAGGACTGGGCGCAGTGGTGCACCCCTGTGATCCCAGCAGTTTAGGAGGCTGAGGCAGAAAGATTGCAAGTTCAAAGCCAGCCTCTGCAATGGTGATGAGACTCTGTCTCTAAATACAAAACAGGGCTGGGGCTGTGACTCAGTGGTTGAGTGCCCCTGAATCCCTCTCTTGACAGCATGACCAACTGGTTTCAGTCCATTTCTCATGCCCTTTTGCCAGGTACCAAAAAAAAAAAAAAAAAAAAAGCTAGGGCATCATGGAAGAGATCTAAGAAGCAATGGACTCTGAGTTGTGGTGCTCTTGGGGTACATGTCTAGAGAGGCAAATATGCAGATACAGATGGGCTACAGAGGTTTAGCAAGAGATTGGAAATTCTGTAGGAGCATTTGGGTGGGAAATAGCTGCAGGACTTGGGGAAAGTTGCTGAGGAATACAGAATGGGTGGGGGCAGGGGCAACAGTCTAGGAAGAGGGAAAGGACATAGTTAAGCTGAAGCATGTCACCAGACAGGGAATCCAATGTGAAATAATGCCAGGCGCAAAAGGGCATGAAAAATGGACTGAAACCAGTTGGTCATGCTGTCAGAGAGGGATTCAAGAATCTAGGAAAGTTTAAATAGAGTTGCAGGAATCATGGGAGTAAGTACCCATTTTCAGGACAGGAAAGCTTAGGGAGGTCTGATGTGTTGGGAATTATAGAACAGTGTTTGCTGAGCAGAAGTCCGTGTCCTTGCCACGTGCCCTTGAATCAGGGCATCAGGTTGAATTTCACAGCTCATTCCCTTCCCCCACTTACCTCTGCCAGGGGATTCTCTTCTAAAATTATCCCCCTCCCTAAGCTAGGGGCTGCCCTCTGCCGCCCTTCCCCATCCTGTTTTCACAACCGGAAAAGGAAAGCAGGAAGAAATGAAGCAAATGAGATACCAGACCAGAGCTGCGATCCCGAGAAGGGGGAGAGCTGGCCAGAGACGAGGGTGGCTACTAGGGATGGAGTGAGGGCCTGAGGAGGTGGGAGCTTTCCACCTCCACAGGTCCCACAGGGAGTCATCTTCCTACTGTTTTTTTGGTTTGTTTTGTTCAGAAGGAAAATAAGGCTCAGAGACTCAATCATCATTTATCGTAAAAGAATGAAACGTAGCATTGAGAACATGGATTCTAGAATTTTTCTGGGTATGATTTTCAATGCTGGCCCTGCCTTTGAAGATACTAGAAACCTTGACCAAGGTAATTTACATTGAACCTCGGTTGCCCTTACCTAAAAATAAGGAAAATGTTTCTGCCTTCAAAGGCCCCAGTGAGGATTAAATGTGATACAGGAAAAATTTCATCATATTTGAGAAGCCGGAAAAGGGAGAAAGAGGCCTGCTGATTGCTACAGGGAAATCTAATCTACAGGGAATAGATAGAAAAAGACCAAGGATTTTTCAGCCTGTACAGGGGCTTGAACCCAGAACCCGGGCCCTTATACATGTGAGGCAAGCTCTCTATCAGTGATAGCCTAGGACATCCCAGCCTAGGACCAAGGAGTCCTGAAAGATAGAGCAAAGCCCAATAAGGACTACAGGAGAAATGAGCACCAGTGGGGTCTTCTACAAAGAGAAAGTGTCTCAGAAGTAGTTGTAGTTGCTTTGCTGAAATTTTCAGAGAGTGGGGCATGGGTGTTGTGCTGCCTAGACATGCAGAGGGAAAGTGACGGCCGAAAACACCATGACCCACCATGACCGTCGGATTTATTGCTGAAGCTCAGTGGTTGAGCACTTGCCTCTCATGCATGAGGCACAAGGTTCGATCCTCAGCACCACATTTTAAAAAATAAAGATATTGTGTCCATCTACAACAGCAACAAAAAAAGTTACAAATAAGAATCTGGTTCTTAGAGGGGCAGTCTGCTTTCCTTTCAGGACTCCGTGTTTCCGCTCGGCCAGGTATGAGCACTTTTCTGACCCCTCTGGTCTCTGCCTCCTAGTCTGAGAATTGTGACCAGGCTGTTCTGTTTTAGGGACCTGACTTTCTCAGGAGCAGTAAGGAAATAGCAATTGTATGTGATAGTTGTCTCAGTTTCATACAAAAGCAGGTTACCTTCAGAAGAGCCAGACTTCACAAACAAGTGAAAAGCCTTTTCTGTTTCTGAAGGCCTCCAATAATATAATGTCATTTTTCACTCTATTTTCTTAATGGAGGAAGTGTTCCTTTTTTCACACCAGTTCCTTAGAGCTTGTCTTATCTACTGTCTGCAGTAAGAGCAGGTAGCCTCACAGAACTTTTAGTCCCTCAAATCATCACACACATTTGTCATCTTGAAGAGTGGATGATAGGTCTTGAGATTTATAGGATTAATGGTAGAAAAGATGAGATTTTTTTCCCGATTTTATTGGTATATAATTGGCAAATGGAGATTATACATATTTATGGCATACAACTTGATGTATTGGTATATGTATACATTGTGAAATGATCACTACAATCAAGGTAGTTGACCATCATCTCACAGTTTCCTGTGAGTGTGTGTGTGTGTGTTGAGCACACTTAAGCTCACCCTCAGCAAATTTCGGGCACATAGTACAGTATTATTAATTACACTCACCACACACATTAAGTCTTCAGAACTCATTTGATAACTGAAATCTTGCATCCTTCAACCATCATCTCCCCAGTACCTGTACCCCTAGCCCAGCCCGTGGAAACGCCCTTCTGCTTTCTGCTTCTAAGAGTTCCACTGCTTTAGATTCCAACCATGAGTGAGATCATGCAGTACTTGTCTGTTTCTGGCATATTTTTAAAAAATATTTATTTATTTGCTTTAGTTGTGCACAATGCGTTTATTTGTATGTGGTGCTGAGGATCGAACCCGGGCCGCGCACAGGCTAGGCGAGTGCTCTACCGCTGAGCCACAACCCCAGCCCCTCTGGCATATTTTACTTAGCATGATGTCCTCTTGATCCATCCAAGTTGTCACAAATGACAGAGTTACCTTCTTTTTAAGGTTGAATCATAGTCCACTGTACATGCACACCACATTCATCTGTTGATCTGTTGTTTCTTTATCTTGGCTGTTGTGAACAGTCCTGCATTGAACAAGGGAGTATTGATCTCTCTTAGATTTATTTTTCTCTGGACATATACCTGGGGGAAGTGGGACTACTAGATAATATGGTATTTCTATTTTTAATTTTTTGAGGAATTTCCATACTGTTTTCCACAAGTACTGTACCAGTTTAGATTCTCATCCACAGTCCACAAGAGTTCCCTATTCTTTGCATCCTCTCCAACACTTACCCCTTCTCTTTTTGATAGTACCCATCCTAACAGGTGATATCTCATTGTGGTTTTTATTTCATTTCCCTGAATGTTAGTAATGTTGAGCACCTAGAAAAGGTACTTTTAATGGTATCCATCTTCCCAATTGCTTTGGGTGATTCCAGTTAGTTTAGGTCAAAATGAACATCATAGGCTAGATGTTTGGTGTCCCTATCTTCTGGTCCCTGAATTTGGATGGATCCTAAACTTTGCCTCAGTTTATAGCTTTCCTCTATAATAAGCTCATTGGGAAGGAGTCCTCTTAGGGAAGTCTGTGAAACAGACACAGTGCTGGATGGAGCAGATTGGCCTTGGTCAAAAATTATTTATTGGCCTGAAAGGGGAAGAATAAAGAGGTTACTTCCCCATTGTCTTTTGCTTGTTGGCTCATCATGGGAAGCACTCCTTTCCCACCACCTGTCTATGCCTCTGGCTTATTTCCGCTTCTCCCTGTTATCTGCTTGTGCTGTCAGAGCTGTCATGGGCACTACAGTTTAAGTGGGAGCCCAGTCCCTCTCCGTAGATCTGGGCTGGCCATGTGGTTGATACATGTGGGTCTGGGAAAGGGGAGAAGTTCAAGAACCCAAGGCTATTACCCCTGCTTCCCTCAAGTGTTCCACACCCAGAGGGTGATAAGGATGGGATCAAGGGGCTGGCACCAAAGGTTATTAGCAGCCTCTGGCAGACAAGGGCAGAGAGCTGAAGGAGTCAGCAGGGAATGGCTTAGGTCGGAGAATCGGCCAGACAGAAGTGCAGGATCTAGGTGAGAACGGAACCCTGCAAAGATACCGAGCTGGAGACCACCCAACAGGGAGAAATGGCAGAGAGGCACCAGCTGCTCGCCCAGGTGAGTTTCCTGTCCAGCGTTTCCAGACCTCCTAGTTCCTTCAGCCCCACACCCTCGCCTTCCATATGCTGAAGGAGAGGTGGGAGCCTGGGGGCTTCCGTGCAGACCAGTGCAGCACACACACAGCCTGGAGAGCACACGACGCAGCTTCCCACCCTGCCCCAGCGATATTTATAGAGGAATCAGTGACCTGGGGCTGGAAGCCTACTAGTGTCTAGGGAGGGGACAATGCTGCTGGCTCGTGAAGGGAATTCCCTGTGGGGCTGTCCCACAGGTCCTTCTCCCAACCCCCACCCCAGCACTACACTCACACCTGCTTCGACCCCAAGCAGATCAGATGTGGCTGGGGGGGGGGGGGTTGTCATGTGATGGGGAGGCATCTATAAATAGCTGGAGGTGGGCATGTTGCCCCAGACGCCTTGGGGACAGGCGAGAGCAGAAGCTTAAGGAGCTGCCCTGGGGGGAGGACGGGGGCAAGCAGGCCAAGGCCTGGCTAGGGCTGGGGGGCAGGCCACATGGAGCGATCCCAGTCACAGAGGCATGGGGGTGAACAAAGCTGGTGGGGTAGTGCCCCCCAGTACCAGTACATGCCCTTTGAACACTGCACCAGCTATGGACTGCCATCTGAGAATGGGGGCCTTCAGCACCGGCTCCGAAAGGACGCAGGCCCCCGGCACAACACCCACCCCACACAGGTAAAGTCCTAAGGGGAGGGAAGCAGTGGACAGGGGAGAAGGTGGGGCCAGGGATTGGTGAGTTAGGTATTAGGTGAAAAGAGGGGGCACTTTGCAACTTTGTAAAATGTCCATGGTAATGTGAGCAAATTATGAAAACCTTTCAAGGGCCTGGGCTCACCTAAGTGTGCACTCTAGAAATACACGTGCATGTTCATGTAGCCTTTACTAACAGGATAACCAACTCCTGGGGGGAACCGGCAGACAGATCCAGGACGAGCTCATACTTACGTAACCCACTCGGGGTGATTCGAGCTGGAGCCCACATGCTCTGTGCTACCTGCATCTCCCGCAGGCAGACAGACCCTGGGGGATTTCTGCCATGCAACCCACCACAGAAAACACACACACACACACACACACACACACACACACACACACGAACTCTTCTACAGAAGGCAGAAGAAAGGAGTCGGGACAAGTGGAGAAAACAGGCTGAGTGTCTTGCCAATATTCAAAAACCTAACTATGTCAAAATGAGCAGAGAAATGTATTCAAGCTTTTAGGGGTTTGGGGACATAGCTCAGTGGTAGAGCACTTGTCTAGCTTGCACTAGGTCCTGGGTTCCATCCCCAGCACCACGGTGGATAGGGAGTGGAGGGAAGCTCTTCGATGACAAGATTGATCAAGTAAGAGCCTATGAAGTGTGAACCACTTGGTAAGGTGCTGGTCCCAGAAAAGAACTGGCAAACTAATTAGGGATAAGCACCCTCCTGGAGGGGACGGGGATTAAGTGGGTTTCAGACATCTAGAAGAGGGGAAATAGAGATGGGCCCAAGGAAAGAAGGTGGTGAAATCACCCTGGAAAGTTCACAGGCCATGATTAGTAAGTATACCTCTCGCCACAGAAAATGAAGAGTGAAACAGACAGCGGAAGGTGTCTGGAGGGTCAGATCAGACTTAGAAAGGGTTTTGCTGACAGGGAACCTATGTTTCTGTAGGTGTGAGGCTGGAAGCCTGAGGGGTGGGCTGTGCAGGTGATTCACAGCATTGGAGTCAAGAGGATCCTCAGCCCTGACCAATCCCCAAGGGTAACTGCGGAGGCAGCACAGGGGTGGTGGAACTTTTGGGGAGCAGGACATAAATGTCAGTGCAGACTGCAATAGTGAGATAGTGGTTTCTGGGAGCTGGTGGTACCTGACTGTGACCTCTAACCAGGGCCTTGGAACACAACATGGGTACCTCATTCTCATCAGGGTACTGGTCGTTTCCAGAGGGGGAGAGTGACAAACTGAGGGAAAGTGCAGTTAGGGCACTTTCTGGTGACAGTGAGGACACTGGCCAAACATGCATGAAACCACATGGGAAAGAATGACAAGTTGGTTTGGAGAGGGGTTCAGCTGGTTTCCACAGGTCCTTGAAAACAAAAAAAAGCAGTTTGGATTTAAATCTTTCTTTGCTTAATTTTTATGATGGGAAATTCCGGAGTTACACAAAGCAGGGAGGATGGTATAATGAACCCCCAAGTACATAACAGTCTTCCATGTTTCATCGACCTCATTTCATCTACCCTTCACATGCAGAGGACTGTCAACATGTCCCAGACATGGCATCACTTAGAGACTTGGGTTTTGATTTCTCCCTTCCCCTCCCTGCTGCAGTGTGGTGGTTAGTGCTGGACCAGCACGATGGATCTGGGCTTGTAGCATCTCCCAGCCCAGGTTTTGGTAGGAAGCACACCCTTCCTAAGCTACGCCAGCCTTGGGCCTCCGGGAGCTAAGGCAGCCTCAGTTTTCTGACCTCCACTGGGAGTATCTTCTAACTCTGGGTCCCAGGCAGGGTACGGAGGGAAACACTGCCTCACTGGGCCGCTGGCCTCATCCTAGGAGATGAAACAGCTGTGAGCAGAGCAATTAGTGTGTGCCGGTTCGGGACCAGGTACAAAACTGCTACTCACGTTATGAAATCACATCTCTTCTAGGTGGCTCTCCCAGAATCAGCAAAATGGCTTGGCCTGAACTTGGTCCCAGGGGATGGAGATAGTATAGTGGGGGACAAGGCCAAGTTAAAAGTGGTCAGAGGGCCGGGGTTGTGGCTTGCCTAGCTTGTGTGAGGCACTGGGTTCAATCCCCAGCACCACATAAAAATAAATAAAATAAAGGAATCGTGTCCATCTACAGCTACAAAAATATTTTTTAAAAAAAGTGGTCAGAGTTCTTACGCACACCACACAGACACATACGCTAATGTCAGGAGGGGGCTGCTTTGGGATCTGACTGTGCCGCTCCACCCTCTTTACACGATAGTGGGGCCTGCTTGCCTTGCTTTGGGAAGTAGATTGATTGACTTCCCTTATCAGACCTGATTCCTGATTATGCCTATGAAGACTGGAGGATGAGATGGATGGGGTTTATTCAAGCTCAACAGGGGATCCAGGTGCCGCAAGGAAGGCATTCACGGCAGGCAGTATAACCAGTCATCTGTCTCCATACACAGGTGCAATTTGTATGAGTCAATGAAAAAAAAAAAAAAAAGTCATGTGCTAGCTAGGCTGATCCAAAGAGTGACCCCAGGAGGGAAGTCAGTGTCAGGTCTTGGAAGTCACAGAGTCCTACAGAAGGCATAGTGACACATAAAATCCTGGCCTGCTATGGATGCCCAGTCTTAGTACAGTCCTCTGTGTTTCCACTACAAAGTGGGAATTAGCCTCCCTGATGAAGGCTACCATGGACCAAGATGAGTACAAGGTAAGGAAGGATGAAAAGAAGGGGTGTGTGTGTGTGTGTGTGTGTGTGTGTGTGTGTGTGTCAGGGGTAGGGATGGACAGGAGAGAGTAGGAAATGTGTGACTAGAGAGTGGAAAGGTGAGAGCAGGGAGCCCACAAAGTACCCTGCATGCAGCCCTCAACACCAGGGATCCAAAACAACTGTATTTCTTGTCTGTGAGTCTCCATGCAGCCCTCTGTCTATTCTGAATAGACAATGACCATTCTCCTCCCATCCAGATTTATGGCCATCAAAAAGAGCAATTCTCAGACAAGGAACAGGACATGGGGATGCCCAAGAAGATGGCCTCCAGTTCTACGGTGGACAGCAAGGATGAGGACCACTATTCCAAATGTCAAGGTGATGGGGTCTGAGGAGTAAAAGACTCTGGAATAGGAGGTACAGGGATTGCGAGAGTACCCTGGATGCTCTGTTGTACGTACATCCCTCTTCCACACACTCAGTAAAGTCCTCCTCTAGGTGCTAGGGAAAGGCACTTAGCCCACCTCCTTCACACGGTGCCTTGTTCCCTACTGTCTCTTCCCCATCCCAAGAAACAGGAGCTTTAGAAGGGAATTCATAGATTTATGGGGAATTGGTAGAGATGGAAGGAGAATTAAGCAATACACACAAGACCCTACGGCCCAGTTCCTCCCCTCCACTCCTCAACCGCACACCGGAGGTAGTGACTGTTTAGCTGCTTTAGTCTTTTTTTTTTTTTTTTTTTTTTTTTTAACCCTTCTATCTTCCTAGATTGTATCCACCGCCTGGGACGTGTGGTGAGAAGGAAGTTGGGGGAAGACTGGATCTTTCTGGTGCTCCTGGGCCTGCTGATGGCTCTGGTCAGCTGGTGCATGGACTACGTCAGTGCCAAGAGCCTTCAGGGTAGGCTCCTCAGGACCAGTGCCCTTGGCCTCTGCCCACACAGAGGCTGTTCTTAGGGTTTCCACCAAGGGCAGGCTGCATGTGTTTGGGTAGAGGATGCTGCACGGAGGGCAGTTGCGACTTGTCTGCTGCAACTGTCCCCAGATAAGACCAAACTCATCAAGACTTGAGGTCCAAATCCACTGTTCGTGTCCCTTCCACCTGCAGTGGGCACCCCTCTGTTAGGTTGAACCACTTGCTCCAGTTTCCCCAGGATCTTCCCAGTTTTAGTTCTGAGTCCCAAGAACCCCCTCAGTTCTGGTGGGTGGATTGGTCACCCCATGGCCTCTAGCCAGGCGCTACAGTCTATTCTCAAGTAAGACTCACAGCCCAAACACCTGCCTCCACCAGCAGAGGGAACTCAAACAGGCAGTCACCTCTGCAACTCAGGTTTCCCACGAGTAAAAATGAGAGTAGTACCCCTGGGGAGAGGCAAACAGGTGTCCGCAGCCGGGTATCACAACCAGCAGTGTGTCTGCCATGCATGCAGTGCTATAGACGTGGGTGGCAGTGATCACTGTCACTGTCACCGTCTCTCCACTCTCTGACCCCAGGTGTGTGTCCCTGCAGCTTACAAGTGGACTTACGCCCAGATGCAGCCCAGCCTTCCTCTGCAGTACCTGGCCTGGGTCACCTTCCCGCTTGTTCTCATCCTCTTCAGCGCCCTCTTCTGCCAACTCGTCTCTCCCCAGGCTGTTGGTGAGAACTTTCTAGGAGACTCCACACAATCTTGTTGCCTGCGGGCTGCTCCTCTCTGACTTCCTCCCATCCTTCAGTCCCACTTCCAGCCCTTTGGGAGCCTTGCCATGATCCTCCCCAGCACGACTTCTTTGGCCTCTCAACCCCCATTTCCCTTCCATCTCCTGCTTAATCTCCAGCTTAAGCCAGGCACGGTGGCGCACACCTGTAATCCCAGCACTTGGGAGGCTGAGGCAGGAGGATCATGAGTTCAAAGCCAGCCTCAGCAACGACGAGGCACTTAGCAACTCAGTGAGACCCTGTCTCTAATAAAATACAAAAAAGGACTAGGGATGTGGTCCAATGGTCGAGTGCCCCTGAGTTCAATCCCTAGTACCAAAAAAAAAAAAAAAAAAAAAAAAAGTCTCCAGCTCAAACTTGCCCATAACCCTCTTTAACTCTTTCAGGCTCTGGAATCCCTGAAATGAAGACAATCCTTCGTGGGGTTGTCCTGAAGGAGTACCTCACAATCAAGGCCTTTGTGGCCAAGGTGGTGGCCCTGACTGCTGGGCTGGGCAGTGGCATCCCTGTGGGAAAAGAGGTGGGTCTGGTGCACACTGGGAGAGGGCTGAGTAGAGAGAAAGAGAGAGAGAACAATCTAGGGGGCACTCTGGGAGCAGTTAATGGACTAAAGGCAAAGCCAAGAGGCAACAGGGTGGGGAAACACTGGGAAGGTCCTCTCCTGGGGTTGAATGACAGAAATGTCACAGCTGGGGGGCTTTACCTTAAAGCAGTCTCTCAACCTGGGCACTGTTGACATTTGGAACTGGAAAATTCTGTGCTAGGGGTACTGTCCTGTGCACTGTGGTATTAAGCATCATCCCTAGCCTCTAACTGTAGAGGTCAGTAGCAACCCCAGTTGTAACAACCAGAATATCCCCAGATATTGCCAAATGTCCCTGGGGGGTGAAGTCCTCCACCTAGTCGAGAACCACTGCCTCAGCCACAATCCCCCCCCCCCTTTTTTTTTTTTTTTGGTACCGGGAATTGAACTCAGGGGCACTGGACCACTGGGCCACATCCCCCAGCCCTTTTTTTTTGTGTGTGTGTGTGTGTGATTTATTAGAGACAGGGTCTCACTGAGTTGCTAAGTGCCTCGCCTTTGCTGAGGCTGGCTTTGAACTCACGATCCTCCTGCCTCAGCCTCCCAGGTGCTGGGATTACAGGCGTGCGCCACCCGGCTAATCCCCTTATTTTAACATAAGAAAACAGAGACCTAGACACAGGCTGATTGACACCCTCCCGTCTGCCTAACCTTCCAGCATCCCCGCCTGCCCTGCTCACTGTGCTTGGTTCACAGGGCTTTCTTCCCATCCCTCCACCACACCAAGCTCATCCCCACGTGAGACTCCTGCACTTGATACTACACATTCCTCCTCCTGACGCTCATGTGGCTCGCTCACTTCATTCAACTGTTTCAACAGGCCCAAAGAGGGGCCTCCCCAGGCCACCTTCACCTAAGCACATGTCACCACCCACCCTCACCTATCTGGTCTCTCTCTCTTACTCCCTCCCTCATTGACTTCTCACCTGGCATTATCTGAAAAGATAACATGCAGGCCTATCACCTTCCCCTCTGACAAAGCTTCTCAAAGGCGGGACTTCTGTCTGGCCCTTTTCCAGCACTTCATCCCGTGTTTGGAGCAGGAAATACTCATTTCATCGAACCCTGTGGCAACTCCCCTGCCCTGCAGCCTCTCACCCTGAGCCCTGGCTCTCCCTCTCTTCTAGGGCCCTTTCGTCCACATCGCCAGCATCTGTGCTGCCGTCCTAAGCAAGTTTATGTCCATGTTCTGTGGGGTCTATGAGGTAAGGTTGAGACAGTGGAACACAGTAGGCGCCAACTGGTGGAGAAAGCCAGCCGCGTGTGCACTGGGGGCCGGGAGGGCTGCCTGTGCTCCGGGCTGGCCATGATGCTGGAGGGGACGTTGCACTAACCACACTCCTATTCTCCTCGGCCCTGCCTGCCCACACGAGCTGTCTAGTGCCTCCATTTAGCCTGTGCTTGTCCTCCTGGTGCACACCTGTCCTGATCCGGGCCCCACCGTGGTGACTGGGCCGCTCTGCCCTCGTGTTACCCTGCTAATCCACATGGCTGGATCCTCCATCAGTTCCCCTTGATGGCCCTCCTGTGCTGCCCTTATCCCTTTGCAGTTCCTGACCCCCACCCTGGTCTTGCTTACATCCCTCCCGCCTGTCCCACCCTGCCACCCCCTGGCCCCGCGTGCTTCTCTGTTGCAGACCGTGCCTGGGCAGCTTGACCTCCTGGTGCCAGCCTGCGCGGTAGGCGTGGGATGCTGCTTTGCAGCCCCTGTTGGAGGCAAGTTCCACTTCCTCCCCACCCCAGTTGCCTGAGCCAGACCTGGAAGAGGTTTGAGTGGCTGCCACAGCTTAAGGGTGGAGAGGGTCGTGCTCACCAAAGGGGCTGGTGGGTGGGCATCCAGGGAGTGACCGGAGATCATCACCCCTAACCTCAGTCCCTGTGCTTTTCCATCGAAGGGCTGGATATTCTTCTGAGACTAGTTGCCGTTTCATGCAGAATTTGCTGACAATTTTCTATCTGTCCTCTCCTGACTATTTTGCTACTCCCACTTCTCACCACAAGTGTCCCCATCTCCAGCCCTCTCTGGTCACTTATCGTCTTACCTGCCTGGCATAGATTGGCTTGACTTTTTATTCATCTTCTGTTTGGGCCTTGAGCCATGAGGTCACTTCCTGTTTGTCATACTCACTGAGTTTCTCCTGACCTGGGAGTCACAGGGGCAATGGGACATGGTGATTCTCCCTATGACTTGGGCCTCTAACTCTCCCTTCTTCCTGTCTCTGTGCATCTCCCCCACCTTGCCCCTTGCCCTCCTCCTTCCTCTGGCCTCTCTGTCTGTCTCTCCCTAGTAGCAGCCGTACTATTACACTGATATCCTGACGGTGGGCTGTGCTGTGGGGGTCGGCTGCTGTTTTGGAACACCACTTGGAGGCAAGTGCCCCCTCCCACATCAGGCCACCGGCCTGGCCTTTCTCACTGAACCGTTTCTGTCAGCCTCACCGAGTGCTAGAGCTAACCATTTTCTTATTACCATGAGAACAGATTTTAGTGAACATTTACCAGTGTCTGACAATGTTCTAAGCTCAGTTCCTGCTGAAAGCTGTATGAGTGAGATGTCACAGAGGAGAGAACTGAATCAGAGGGGGCAAGGGACTGGAGCAAGGCATTCTGTTGGAAAGCTGTCAGGAATTAGAACCAAGGCAGTCTTCATAGTCATCTACTTATTTAAACCCATTTGTATCATCAAATCTTTTGCTGCCACGTATTATGTCTTGTGATAGAATCCATGCACTTCTTTCTCCAAGGGAAAACTTACATTTTTCTGTGTTCTACTAAGGATGTGAGAGTTTAGGTGGACTTTATTTAGATTAAGGACAATCTCTAAATGAGGAGTCCTTGTGGAAGTTTTTTCTTGATGGCAAATTATAGTTGAGTTTAACTCTTTCTACACATATGAGGCAAGCAGGGGTCTTTCCAATAATTTTTCTTATCCTGAATGACTAACAAATGAATGTGGTTGGAAAAGGCGGTTCTGTTTATTTATTCATCAAAATCAAGTATAGCCACCCTAATAGAGCAGGGATTATATATGGATCATTCATTGGATTCATTGGTGATAAAAAAGGTTACCAAGTTGATAATTGAAGGAACAAAATTACAGAAAGGGCATATGCTTTTCAAATGACCACCTGCTAGAGGTTCTTTTCAATGATGAAAATATGATTGGTCTTTCCCTAGAGGAGTCTTCCAAGTTGCTAAAATGGCATGGCTCAGGAAGAGGGTACAGGTCAGAGTTCAAAGTCAATGAAAACATACCCTGCTGCCTTGTGCTGACCCCATTCCAAAGCGTGTGGCACAGGGAGATTGGGTGAGCATACGCAGCAGCAGGCACCCCATTTGCACTTCTGTTGTCAGCTGTAGTCATTGTCATTAGTCACCCTCAGTTGAGGGCACTGTGTTTGAACCTCTACTCATATTACACATTCACACTTACATCTATATTCATGTTCACTTTTACTTACTCTTTAGCCTTCAAATCCAGAACGTCTGAAGAATGTTTTTAGACAAGAAAAGTTTTGTTATTCTAATTTTGTTTCTATTAGCCAAGTTTTTTTTAAGTGAAGAATCTACATTTTCTATGTAAAACTGGTGAACGAAGAAGGTTTTTTGGTCCTGTGTTGAGTATAGAAAATGCATAACCCATAGGAAAGTTACAAATCATTGCTGTCAACACAGAAATTGTTAAGTACTTAGCTGTGATCCTAGCTATTCAGAAAGCTGAGGCAGGAAGATCACAGCCAGGGCAGCTTAGCAAGACCCTGTCTCACAATAAAAATAAAGACCTGGCACTGATAGTGTTCCCGTGGGTTCAATCACCCATACGAGAAAGAAAAGAAAAGGAGGGGAAAAAATTAATTATTAAGCACTTGGAAATGAAGGTACTGTGCTCAGGCTGTTTGTATTAAATGACAAATGTTAAAGGTCTCTGCAGATGGCATTACTTGATTTATTTTTTCATGAATATAGAATAATTCTGAAAGAAAAGTTAGTATTAAGATCATTTATTCACCATGTAGGCAACTCAGTTCCTTACACTGATGAAAGAATTATAATTCAAGAGTCTACTGAAATGACAAACATCTTTCTCCTGTCATTATTTGTCAGACACCATGCTCAGTCCTGGGCTTGCAGGGTGCTCATGTTTGAAAGGGAAGAAAAACACACAGGTCATCACAGCCCACTTAAGCGTCCCAGTGGCAGCCTGGGCAAAGTGCAGTGGGAAACTACTCCTAGGCTGCCTGGGGACCCTGTGAGCCTTTACAGAAGGGACAGAGTTTAATAGGAAGTTTTGTTAATAAGTAGGAAATCACAAGGAAGACAATGAGGCAAGGTATTCTGGACAGAAAGAAAAGCATCAAAGTCAAGATCTGGGGAACTGCCATTATAATAGGTGAGTGCTAGTAGGGGGCATGGAAGGGAAAAATAAGAAATGAGTCTGGAAAGGTAAATGGGCAGAACCATGAAGGTCTTCATAGACCATGCACAGTAAGGGGGTTTTATTCTCTTAGCTGCGATTGGCCCAAATGCATTTTACAGAATACAGTTCTTTGTGGTGTTAATAGATATGACAGGTAAAAATGGCTCCCAGACCAAATCAGTTGGAAAATGCTTGATTAAACATATAGTTTAAAAAGAAAAAACTGGAAGGGTTATTAGAACATCTGAGATGCCAACATGCATTGTGAATGCCCCAAGCGTGGCTAGAAACACTTCCCACAGAGTCCTTTTGACAGCGACTGTCTTGGGGGACTTGTATCGCACAGACCTGACTTTGGGAAGTGCTATGAAGCCATGGAAGGATTTCGAGGAAGGAAGAGACATGACCAGCTTTGCATATCTGTCCAATCCCTTTGGCACATGTGTGCAGGATAGAATTGGCCTGTGGATTAACAGGATTAATCTAAGATTAACAAGAAGACCATTGTCATAGTCCCCATGCTAGATGACAAGAGACTGAACTAGGCAGATGTAGAAGAGATTGAGAAGAGGTTGATAAATGTGAGTGGTAGAAAGAAAAATTGGTGTGACCTGATGATTTCTTTTATGTGAGGTTGGGCGGGATAGGCGAGACGGAGGGACCCAGGCTGACACCCAGATTTCCAGCAAAGGCAGCAAGACAGTGGTATTAGTAACCAAGGTGGAGGACATGGGAAGTGAAACAGCTGGGGAACTGATAAAGTTCACTTTGAGTATGTTGAACTTGACATTCCTGTGGCATATCCAAGCGATATCAAGTAGACAGCTAGCTAGGTGAGTCCAAAACCCAGGAACTGGGCCAAAAACAGGTTTGCTAATCATAGCATGTAGGTGTAGCTGGCACCACAGGCAAAGTGAAATTGAGAGCAAGAGAGAGAGAGCAAGGACAACACCCTGAGTTGGATAGTCCTAGGAACCCACAGAAAAATAGAGAAAGATTCAGAGTAGAAGAGAGCAGTGTCCCAGACCCAAGAGATGAGAGTTTCCAAAAGCTGTTTGTTTCTTTAAAACCTTGTTTCCTTTTAACAGCACATTTTGTGTTTGGCTCAGGCTAATATTAAAAGAAGCTCTCGTTCTTGTGCATACGGTGACAGACTGCTAGGGAAAGTGTCCCAGATCCACACTGCAGGAAAGAAAACCTAACCCAGGATTTCAAAAAATTGTTGTAAAATATTAATAAGTTGGAAAGTTTCACTGAGGCCACTCAAAGCTGATTTTGCTTTTGTTACTGGCAGAGGAAAGGAGGGAGCCCTGCTCCACCTGATCCCCACTGTGGGGACTCCTCCTCTAAGGCACAAGGCAGCTGCCTCCCCTGATGGGATTTGAAGAGCAGGGCAGCAGGAGTGGCCAGCAAAGCTGCCCCAGGTCCCCCTTGCCTGGTGCCGCCTGCTGAGAGGGCACTCACTCTGTTCCATTCTCTTCCTTCCTCATCCTAACCTTTCCCTCTCCTCTCTGATATACGCCACGTACTACACTGGTTTCACAAATCTGAACAAATTACTAGAACTGTAATAATCCAAATTCAGAGATAAGATGAGAATGGCTAGTTTCTACCTGAAGAGAAAGATCTAGCTGGGGCGGTTACCCAGAGAAGGTGACATTGGGGCTGACCATAGAAATACTCTACCAAAACATGGCAGGACTCCATTCCCTGGGCACATGTACCTCAGTGTAGCCAGTTGACTGTCCCCTGCAGAAGAGGAGGCAGAGGCCCTTGTGGGATTTGAGACATGTGACTTATGAATAAAGAACAGGAAGAAGAAAATTCCTAACATCTGGGATACTGTCCAAAGGGGAAGGCAGGTAACAACCAATCATCTTCTGTGGGAAGAAAAGGGATAAATCTTGCCATGTTCACCTGGATCTCATCTCCATTCATCTTTTTTTTTTTTTAATATTTATTTATTTGCTTTAGTTTTACACAGTGGGTTTATTTTTATGTGGTGCTGAGGATCAAACCCGGGCCACGCATGTGCTAGGCGAGCGCTCTACCGCTGAGCCACAACCCCAGCCCCTCCATTCATCATCTTATTATATGCTGCATCTCCCCGGGTCTCCTTCCTCATTTTTGCTAAAGATGAGGCTTAGCCATGTTTTAGTTAATTTTGTTATCAATGTTTGCTTTGCATCTAATTAAAGTCCAACACCTTTTTAAAATTTTTATTTATTTATTTTTGTATTGGGGTTTGTACCTGGGGTTGCTATTCCACTGAGCTACAGCCCCAGCCCTTTTCATTTTTTAATCTTGAGACAGATATTTACTAAGTCCAACCCACTTACTTTTTTTTTTTTTTAGTTGTAGGTGGACACAATACCTTTATTTTATTTATGTGATGCAAAGGATCGAACCCAGGGCCTCACTCATGCGAGACGAGCGCTCTACCACTGAGCCATAGCCCCAGCCCCCCACTTAATCTTAATATGTTTGAAAGTTTTTCTCTTTGAATCTCTTGAATGCTGTTTTTATAACTTCATTAGCATTCCTTCCTCAGTCCCCACTGCCCCTTATTTACTCTTATTCTATAGATCTCCCTCCTTATTTTCTGCTCCAGTGTTTACTCTCAGAAATGGTACTAATGAGGACTACTAATTGGACTACTACCTTTTGCCCCACCCACCTTTCTTAGGCATGATTGTTTTTAATCTTCTTCTCGCCTTGGTTACCCCCCTTGCCTTGGTCCCTTGCAGTCAGGTTTTCTATGTTATTATTATTATTTTTTAAATTTGCATGACTCCTCTGCTTTCTTTTTCTTGGAATTATCAGTTTGTGCAAATCTCCCTCCTGCTTGTCTTACCTCTCCATAACCCAGCCCCTGGGGGTAGGCAGTGTCAAGAGAGTCCCTGTGAATTCTGAGCTCTGCCTGGCGATTCTGTTGAGTACCTGCTCTGGAAGCTTCCTCCTTTTTAACCTTCCTGCAGAGTGTTTTCAACTGCCTTTAAACATCTGTTGATATTCAACAGTTGTGAACTTGCCACTCAAACCTACATACTAAGGGCTGGGAGGACACAGCCACTTGAGCCTCATGGTCTAGGGGTTGAGGGTGCATCCATCCATTTCCCATCTCTTCCTCCAGCCCGGGCAGGCCTGTGGCTTGCAACCTGCAACACCAAGAGATCATTCCTTTCTACACAGGCTTGTCCCAGATTTAGATTTAAGTTTCAGCAAAGACTCCCCATGTCCAAGCAGTGGGGCAGTGGGAGTGTTTGCTGACCCCACTTCCCTGTCCCCATAGGAGTGCTCTTCAGCATCGAGGTCACCTCCACCTACTTTGCTGTTCGGAACTACTGGCGAGGATTTTTTGCAGCCACATTCAGCGCCTTTGTGTTCCGCGTGCTGGCAGTGTGGAACAAGGATGCTGGTAACCGCCAGGCCCTGGGTGGAGGCGCTGTGACATAAGGGTGCTGGTGAAAGGACATGGGGGGCAATTTAGGAAAGGAATGGATGGCATTGTTTAGAGGCAGGCCCGAGGTTATAGAACAAGGACCTAGGTCAGAGGGTAGGGAGTACGACTATGGAGAGATTGTGTATAGAAAAGCAGAAATCACAAAGAAAAGGAGAAATCAGGCCTGGAGGCAAAGGGGCAGGAACCCTGATGGCCCACCCTCGTCCCCCCTCTGGCTGGCGGTGCAGCCCCCACTGGAACCCCTGCCTTTTCATCCTGCAGTCACCATCACTGCTCTGTTCAGAACCAACTTCCGAATGGACTTCCCCTTTGACCTGAAGGAGCTCCCAGCCTTTGCTGTCATCGGGTCAGTGGGGCCACCTGCTCTGGGTGTGGTGAGCAGGGCGTGCGGTGAGGCTGTGGATTGGAAGGGACCCAAGCCGGGAGGTGCGGTGGGCAGGGGGAGGTGTGACTTGTGCGGAGAGGTGGGTGGAAAGGGCTGGTGGAAATCTGGAGTTTGTTTCCCTGCAGTGGTTGGTTGGAGGGATGAGGGTTTCATGCCGTGAGGTTCCAACCCTGTAACTTACGCCCTCAGGATTTGCTGTGGGTTCCTGGGAGCTGTATTTGTGTATCTGCATCGCCAAGTCATGCTGGGTGTCCGAAAGCACAAGGCCCTCAGCCAGTTTCTTGCTAAGCAGTGAGTCACTGCCCTTCCCTTGCCCTACCCATTAAATGTTCTGATTTCTCAAGTTCCTCCCTTTCTCTTTGTAGAAGGCAGTAAATGCCTCTAGGTGGCGTGTGTTCAAACAGTAGAAGCAGGGATACTGCGGGAAGGCCAAGTTGGGTGGGCTCCTCTATCAAGATTACTTTTTTTTTTTTTTTTTTTTTTTGGCAAAGAGAATGCTCTTTGTTGAAAGACCTGAGCGACTAGGGTGGACTGCAGGAAACTTGAGCTTGCCAAAGTTCGCGTGGTATTCACCGTGGGTGGTTCGGCTGGGGGAGGGTTAACTCTGTTTCTCTTTCAGCCGCCTGCTATATCCTGGAATTGTCACTTTTGTCATCGCGTCGCTCACCTTTCCACCAGGAATGGGTCAATTCATGGCTGGAGAGGTCAGCCCTAGGGGGGTTGGGGTTGGGGTTGGGGTCAGGTCCCTAAATCAGGATGGGAGGCGAAGCTCAGGCTTTGAAGCTTAAATAGTTTTGCCCAAGGGTGGACTCTCCTGAAAAAAGGCAAATAGGGATCCTTAAACAGAGAGGCTGGGGAAAGAGTTCTCTTAAAATAAGGAAATACAGTCTCTCCCTGGAGAACCTGCTGGCTCTGCTTCTTCCCCTCAGCTGATGCCCCGCGAAGCCATCAGTACCTTGTTTGACAACAATACGTGGGTAAAACACATAGGTGACCCTGAAAGTCTGGGCCGATCAGCTGTGTGGATTCACCCCCAAGTCAACGTGGTCATCATCATTTTTCTCTTCTTCATCATGAAGGTACTGCTCCCCCACTGCAGACCTGGTGGATGTGTCTTCAATCTAGGAACCCAGGGTTTGCATGGGGTAGGAGGGGGCAGAACTTGGTCTGGTCTTTCTCAGAGCTTAGAGAAGAAATCACTGGGAAATCAGCACAAGCTGCAGAAGTGAACCCATATCTGGGCTAATTGCTCTGTTCATGGCAATTTCGCGATGTTTGGCATAATTATAATCACCCCTCTGGTGGTTCCACTTGTTCTCTTATTAAGGCATCTGAGAAGCCAAGTAAACAAGGACAAGACAGAGTTTAGCAATATAGATGGCTGTGGAGAAACATTGCATTAATTAACCAAATTCCTCCCACATATTAGATAATTGGTACTTCATTCTCCATGTAACTGATAATTCTTTTCTTAAAAAAAATATTTTTTTAACTGTGGATAGACACAATACCTTTATTTTATTTATTTATTTTTATGTGGTGCTGAGGAGCGAACCCAGTGCCTCGCACTTGCTAGGCAAGCGCTCTACCACTGAGCCACAACCTCAGCCCCTGATAATTCATTTTTCAGGTGATTTGCACATAGATTTTCTCCCCAGTTTGCAGGTAATCTTTTTTCTAGAATTTCAAAAGAGATAAAATATTTAAATCAATTTTATCAGTGACTATAAATAATTTTTATAGATGTTATTATTCCTCGTTTAGGTAGTTATTAGGATTTTACCACACTCACACCATTTTTTCCTAACTTCAATTAGGATTTTTTTACATCCATTGTTTTTCATACCTGCCCATGAAGGATTATGTATTTATAGCCTTCTCAATTATTCCCATGTACAAAGACATTTTTAATTGCCAGCCCTGGTTGTGACATCTAGACAACTGCTGATTGCCTCTTTTCCTTTTTGAAAGATTATCCTTCTACTAACAGTGTCTTGCTTAAATAACCCAACATTTTTCTCCATCTATTAGTGTTCTCATATGTATGTCTGCCTATACCGAACTTTCATGTTTTTGAATACCTTGCTATTAACTTATTTATTAAAACCTTTTATGAATATATATTTTCCCAGGACACAAGTCACTAAGTTATATTTATATTATTATAATACAGTGGATTTATTTATTCATTTGTTCAAAAAAATGTTACTAAGCACTTGCTGTGTGCCACTATACAACACTTGATCACTGATCTTTGGCTAATCTTATGCTTGCAGTTGAAAAAAAATTATTTTAAAAGATCCTTTCTCTTTTTTTGATGCTCACTTAATGTGCTTTTCAATTATCTTATAATAACGAGTGCCGAGTGTTTCACACACTAGGTCTTTCCACTCTGTAACTTATACTCTCAGGATTTGCTGCAGGTTTCTTTTTCTTTTCTTTCTTTCTTTCTTTCTTTTTTTTTTTTTTTTTCTTTTTTGGTACTGGGGATTGAACTCAGGGGCACTCGACCATTGGACCACATCCCCAGCCCTTTTTTGTATTTTATTAGAGACAGGGTCTCACTGAGTTGCTAAGTGCCTCATTATTGCTGAGGCTGACTTTGAACTCGAAATCTTCCTGCCGCAGCCTCCCAAGTGCTGGGATTACAGGCTTGGGCCACTGCGCCTGGCTTGCTACAGGTTTCTTGCGGCAGTATTTGTGTGTGTTCTTCCCCAATCCACTTAAAATGGGTTAATTTGATTCATAACTTCCATATTTTGCACACTTTATCAATTAAATTCTTTATTTCTTCAAAATATTTAAGAATTTTGTTATAAAGAAGTTGTCAGAGTCTTGTTAGGTATTTGATGCCTAGACTTTCATTATAGAGTCTGTCTTCTCTAATTATAAATCCTAGCCTTCCATGTTGGTCATTGAGTCAAGTCCATCTTTAGTAGCTGAATTGAAGTCTGGATGATATTTCAGAATTTATCATTCAGTGATGATAATTGTGTTTTCCTGATATCTCTCTAGACTGAGCAAGTTTGTAACTTTGGAGTTACATAAACTGTTGAAGTGTCAAAATTTTGAAAAGTTTTATAGAAACAATATACTATATATTTTTCAACATTTCCCCCTCCCCAGATTTCCATTTATGTATCTGGATTGCTCTTCACAGATTAAAACTTATTTTGAGAAACCAATTTGGATGCTATAGAAGACCTCAGTTGTATATTGCTATAATTGATTTCTCACAATATTATTGATAATGTTTACATTATAAGTGTGTCAGAAAAAGCATCATATACTTCCTGGGCTATATTTCAAGTCCAACAGTTTGCAGCAAGCCCATAATATTCTACAATATTTGTAAACATAAAAGCACTCATTGCTACAAATCCATGATGTTCCCCAGCATTTTCACTGCCTAATCATCAGACTCACAATCATGCCCTTATTTTTTCCAAAGTTTGAAAAATAGAAAATATAGCCAAGTTAAAATGTAAAAATTATTATATTAGTCTGTTCTTCATGGCTGTGATGAAACACCTGGGGAAGTCTACTTTATAATGAAAAGAGATTCTTTTAGGCCCACAGTTTTGGACGACCAAAGTACAGGGGCTTTGTTGGGTGATGAGCCTCTTGTGGCAAAAGGGAGCACACATGTGTATCTCAGTGTTCAGTCCCTTGTGTTCTCTCTGTCTTCTTATGAAGCCACCAGGAATTGATCGTGAGGACTCCACCTAGATGACTTTATCTAATCCTAACCTGTTCTAAAAGGCCCCACCTCTAAATGCCATAGTCAGGTTGCCGCCCTCTTAATACCACGCGATGGGAATTAAATTTCAAAACATAAAACCTTGGGGCACTCATACCATACGCAAAACATAGCAGTGAATAAAACTGTTTTTCCACAGTTGGATTTAAAATTTAGTGCTTGTGGTCTTCTGGCTGTGTCATACAGATAAGTGGGGTTCTTAGTTCAGCTCTTTTATAATTTTGAGGAAGGAAATTTTCTCCTTCCTCCATCTCGAACCATGGAAAGTATCCTCATGTTATAAGTTAAATTATTATGAATATGATTCCAGCTTCTCAATTTCCCTTTCAGTAAGTCTAACTTTACTACCTAGTGTCATTATGTTTGCAGCATAGCCTGAGAACATTATGTTCTCCGTAGAATTCTTTCTGCCTGATCACATCTCTCTGTCTCACGAAGAGTCTAAATACAGTGGAATCTGTGGTAATAGGTCTCTAGTTTCCCAGTTCTCTGTAATTGGTGATTAAAGTCTTGGGAGCTGTGTTCCACATCACTTCTGGATATTTTCTTTCATGTGTCAATAGCTGGGAAAAAAAAAAAAAAGAAAGTCTTGCTAATCTCATGTTGTTCTTTATGCTATGGAGATTGACAACTGGTCCCCCCTCACCTCCATCCTGAACCTGTTCTTACACATATCTTGGAGGATAATCTAGTTCATCTTCTGAAATCAGACATATCAGTCATTGATCATCAGTATTACTAGAGCTTTTGGCTTAACCTGAGCCTCCAAAATCCCTATGGCATTCACGTACTTATTCCAAAGAGATGCTCATGATAATTCAAGAGGTCTCAAACTGTTGAATGTCATAATCATTTAAGAAGCTTAAGCTGCAATTACCTAGAATCTTGTCTCCAGACAGTCTGATGCATGGCCTTCACTGGGGTCTGGTCATCTGCATTTTAAATAAGTGCCCCTAGATGAGCATCATTCTGTTAGGTATTTTAGCGACTCAGCTCTGATAGTTTTTTCTGCTTTATATGAACACAGTTTGACAGCCTATCATCTTTCGTTCCTTCCTTCCTTCCTTCCTTCCTACCTCCATCCTGCCAATTTTCATGGAGCACTGTGCCAGTGCAGAGAAGGCAATCACAAGATGCATTCTCTGCCCTAACGGAATTCTCAGTGTGTATTTTCTTCATTTTGAGTAATTAACTTTGTGGTTCTCAACTGTTTTAAACAGACAGATTCTGCCATGAAAAAGTGTATGTTTTGTCTCTTCTCAGAGCTTCTGGAATGAAGCTTCTTCAGAGTCTTCATTACTGTCTCTTCAATTCAGCCTTGACTGATGGGAAGTCTTTCTAAGGTCCAGAAGATTAAAAATTTTATTTCTCAATAGTTTGCAGTGCAGTTGGAGCAATTTTTTAAAATGTGAATTTTTTAATCCTGGCAGTTTGTTTTGACCTTTAGCTGTTACCATCTTGCACCTAATTAGTTTGAGATCCTTATCTAGAATTGGCTTACTTATTTTGGAAGCAATCATAAACCTGTTGCTGAGTTTTTATATTAGTCTCATACCTTTATTTCTTCTGCAGATAATTTCAAATGTTCAACCACTATTTTCTTTTCATTCTGTTTCTCAATTCATTTGTATTCTTTGCCTTAGAATGTGCACACTGCTTTAGCTAAAATTGTCCCAATTTCTTTTGGAATACTCCTTATGAAGTTGACCTTGGAGATCTTTTCTATTGTATTGGCTGCCTAATTGGGCTCTCACATTGTCCTTTCAGTACATTCAGGACAGGTTGATTGTGGCGGGGGGTGGGGGGGACTGGGGGAATGAAGCCAAGACCTCACATATGCTAAGCACGCTCACCATCACTGAGCTACATCCCTGTCCCCAGATCTAATTTTTCAAAGCAAGTAGCTCAGGCAGAACAGTCTTCCTTTCAGGTTTCCCTGTGAGGTTGGCCATATAGGGGGCTTTGTAAAGACACATGGAAGCTAAATTCATCACACAATAAGTGACTAGGACTTAAGTCCTACCACTTAGAGCTGGGGCTCCTTTTCAGAAATATTACCTGACCAGGAAAATTAATCTAGCTTTAAGAGCTTCAGGCTAGCCGGGCATGGTGGCACACACCTGTAATCCCAGCACTTGGGAGGCTGAGGCAGGAGGATTGTGAGTTCAAAGCCAGCCTCAGCAATGGCGAGGCACTTAGCAACTCAGTGAGACCATGTCTCTAATAAAATATGAAAAAGAACTGGGGATGTGGCCCAGTGGATATGGCCCTGAGTTAGACCCATAGTACCAAAAAAAAAAAAAAAAAAAAAAAAAAAGTTTCAGGCTGCTCTAGAGGTGAACCTTCTGGATTAACTGAGTACAGTGGGCTCAGGGTCTTTGGGGGCATTGAAAGAGGGATCCTCGGGGGCTCTATTCCTCATTCTAGATGCCAAGAGGAAAATAGTCATTCTAAGTAGGAGGGATTTAGGTTAGCTGTCCACAGGAACTTTCTTATCCTGTTGTCTTTCGTGATTCCCTCATCCCAAAAGTACCAAGTTTTTGGTTTTGGAAAAAGGATGACAGGCAAGAGGGCTTCCAGAGAATTAGCTCTCTCTGGATTTCTGTGATGACTCTTGAAGTAGTGAGGATGGCAGTGAGGAGAGTGTGTGTGTGTGTGTGTAAGTGTGTGTGTGTGTGTGTGTGGGTTGGGCAGAGATGAGGGGGGTTCTAATGCTTCTTTGTTACCCTAGTTTTGGATGTCCATCGTGGCCACCACTATGCCCATACCCTGTGGAGGCTTCATGCCTGTGTTTGTGCTGGGTAAGTTCTGACAGCATCAAACTGGTACCTGCAATGTAGGGTACTGAGAACCAAGAAAGAACCTGGGATGCTGGGAGTTTGTATTTGAAAACAAAGAGAATAAAGAACTTGGATTTCACAGCACTTTCCTTCTTTATCTTCCCACTAGGAGCTGCATTTGGAAGACTGGTAGGAGAAATCATGGCCATGCTATTCCCTGAGGGTATCTTATTTGATGACATCATCTACAAGATCCTCCCTGGGGGCTATGCAGTTATTGGTGAGAAACATCCCACCCTCTGGTAAACAAACATTGGGTACCCCAAATTCCCACAATCAAACTATCCCAATACATCTTCATTCCAATATGGTTTTAATTTAAGGCTGTCTAATTCAACTTTTGTGCAAATAATCAACCCTTGGCTCTGACACCAGCTCCTATTGCACTTCTGTAGGCCTTAGTTTCCTCATGTGGACGGGGGATAATGGGGATTAAATGTGAAAATGTCTTGGATTGTGTCTGGATGTTCAGTGAGGTTTCTGTTTTTGTTTTTGTTTTTGTTTTCCTTCCTAAGAATCATGGAGCCAATAAAGCAGGTGACTGGCTCCACCTGACATGGGCTAATTTTAATAGGGACTAAGGACACAGGAGCGAGAGCTGAGAGAGAGCTCTAGGTTCTCCCTGCTACTTGTTACCTGGACAGCCATGGAGAAGGCTGCCTGCGCCTTAGTTCCTTTACTCTGAAGTGACTTCTGGGAGGGAGCTGTTTCTAACAAAGTGACTGATACAATTCCCAGGATTGTCATGCCTTTCCCCACCCTCCCCTCTTCACCAAAATCCCATGGCGTCTAAGGTCAGTCCTTTCCCAGATGGAGAAGCCCTAACCAGCTTTGTGGCTCATCGTAGTACCTTACTCCCCCATCCCAGCCTCATTAAGAAGTCTTCCTTTGTCACTTAGGGTCAACGATTCTTTTTGTTTTGTTTTGTTTTTTCCCCATATTTTTTATTGGTACATTATAGTTGGACACAATAGTGGGATTTGTTATTGCGTAGTCACACAGGCACACAATATAATTTGGCCAATATCCTTCCCCAGTATTTCCTCTTTCTCTCCCCTTCTCCCTCCCCCTGGTCCTTTTCCTCTATTTTGCTGATTTCCCTTCAATTTTTTTGTGAGATTTCCTCCTCCACCTTTCTGTTCCTTTTTTCTCTCTAGTTTCCACATATGAGAGAAAAACATATGACCCTTGACCTTCTGGGTTTGGCTTATTTCACTTAACATAATAGTCTCTAATTCCATCCATTTTCCTACAAATGACATAATTTCATTTTTGTTTATGGCTGAATAAAACTCCATTGTGTACATACATGTTTTCTTTATTCATTCACCCTTTAGAGTCAACTATTCTGATTCTTTATCTTCATGCCTCTCAGGTGTCCTTCCCCATCCTCTCTGGTGGACATTTCCCAGTTTATGTGTCCTGTGATGGATGATGTTCTGAAGTATGTTGGACACATCACCCAGTAGTGTCAGTCCTCCCAATATTTCCCTTTGTAACTTTTTCTTGTTCCATTTTCACATATGCCATCCCCAACATTTTCCCACAGGATATCTCCCTTATATTTAAGTAAAATATGTAGTCCGTGCATGAGGGACTATTTGGATTGAGGAGAAAACAACTAAAACAATAAGCAAGATAGATTCATAGAACCATAAGATTTTGGATCTGCAACAGCTTTAGAAATCATCTAAGGGTGCTTTCACTGTACAGGTGAGAGCATGAGACTCCAGAGAAATTAATCTCTGTTCATACAGTTGAGGCATAGAATCAGGACTGGATCAGGTCTCATTGCTCCAAGTCCACAGAACGATTCTTGGGTTTTCACTCTATTCCCTCATTAATTGTTGACATCAACACCTGAGACTCAAGGTATAATACCATCATCATTTTATTACAGAAACTTTTTTTTCTGGTACTGGGGATTGAACCCAGGGACATTCTAACACCCAGCCACACCCCAGCCCTTTTAATTTATTTTGAGATATGGACTTGCTAAATTGCTGAGACTAGCCTTGAACTTGCAATCCTTCTGCATCAGCCTCCAGAGTTTCTGGGAGTACAGGCATATGCCACAGCACCCAGCTTAACAGAGCATTTTAAAAACCAGTTATGGAGCTGGATGCAGGGGCATATGCCTGTTGTACCAGCAACTCTAGAGGCTGAGGCAGGAGGATAGAAAATTTAAGGCT
Organism: Tamias sibiricus; assembly: GCA_025594165.1. Lineage (NCBI taxonomy): Eukaryota > Metazoa > Chordata > Mammalia > Rodentia > Sciuridae > Tamias > Tamias sibiricus. Next base: position 142,438,160 of record CM046664.1, on the reverse strand, counting down.
GATCATAAGTTCAAAATTTAAACAGGGCTAGAAATATAGCTCAGTGTAAAGCACCTGAGGCATCACAGATAGATAAATAGATGATAGATAGATAGATAGATAGATAGATAGATAGATAAAGTTGAAAAATAAAATGCTCAGTAAAAAATGATCCAAACTTTCACTGGGTGCGATGGAGCGTGCCTGTAATCCCAGTGGCTCAGAAGACTGAGACAGGAGGATTGTGAGTTCAAAGCCAACCTTAGCAAAAGTGAGGCGCTGAGCAACTCAGTGAGACCCTGTCTTCAAATAAAATACAAAATAGGGCTGGGGATGTGGCTCAATGGTTGAGTGCCCCTGAATTCAATTCTCAGTACCAAAAAAAAAAAAAAAAAAAAAATCTAGACTTTCAAAAACAAAGAATAGATAAGACATCACTACCTTCATCTTATAAATTAAAATCTTGGCACACAAAAAGATTTTGTGACTTACTGAAGATTACAAAACGAAGTCTAAAGGATGAATTTCTAACAGGTCTGCATTCTAGCCCTACTCTTGACAAATTGTCATTTCAGGAATGTTGGCACTGCCAAGGTCCCCTCTCTCGTTCTGTATGATCCCCATCACATCCCCATGTGTCCTCCATGCCAACAATGGCAGCCTTAACCTACTAATCTTTCCCCATGTCATTCTAGGAGCAGCAGCGCTGACGGGGGCCGTGTCCCATACAGTTTCCACAGCTGTGATTTGCTTTGAGTTAACTGGTCAGATTGCTCACATCCTACCCATGATGGTAGCTGTTATCTTGGCCAACATGGTGGCTCAGAGCCTGCAGCCCTCCCTCTATGACAGCATCATCCAGGTCAAGAAGCTACCCTACCTGCCTGACCTTGGTTGGAACCAGCTCAGGTCAGGGGCACTAGCTGGAATTAGTGCAGATGTGATGAGGGGGATGGGGCTCTGAGGTTGTGATGGAGACCAGGGTCAATGTTGGGAAGCACTGTTTTTAATTATATTTGCGTTTCCATGTACTAATAAATACTGTGAGTGACTGAGGCATGTGGGGGCTAAATCACCCTACTTTCTCCCTCCATAGCAAATTTACAATCTTTGTTGAAGACATCATGGTACGTGATGTGAAGTTTGTTTCAGCTTCTTGCACATACGGGGAATTGCGACACCTGCTCCAGACAACCACGGTCAAGACTTTACCACTGGTTGATTCAAAAGGTTAGTGGGAAAGCAGACTTCTGAGCTGGTGACTTAAACTGGGATTGTACAGAGGCAGAGGTGGCACTGTGGGGCAGGCTTGCCTTTAGAGCCACCCTTCTGCTGTAGAAGGCCCAGCCTGGACTCCTTAGGGAGCTTGATCTTCCTAGAGGAAGGAAAAAGACAGCCACAACAGAGTCAACAAGGAGGCAGTCAAAAATCCAGTTAAAGAAATACAGTCAATTCTTATTAGTGGAGGCACTTCTGTTCTACAAAGTCACCATGAGCACAGAATTAGTGAGCACTATACTGAACAATTACCCCTAGGGAAAATATGGCAATAGGTTCCTTAAAGCCTCTGGTCACAGTGTTTTGTCAACTAATAAGCACATAACCTTGTATCATGTGCATTCCTGTTTAAAGATGCTTTGTTTAATAGATATTTGTGATTTATTAACGTTGGCTACAGCACTATAGTCATTCCCAAATGAAGCTTACCTATCACACATATTTTCTCCATGAGGCATATCCCAGCCTCCTCGTGCTTAGGAACATTAGACAGCACCTCAGCACCATGGCATTACGTTTGGGGGCCATTTTAAACAGCAAAATCACCAACAAAAAGCTTGAAGATGCAAAAATCATGGTATTAGAAAACCTGCAAAAAGAAGCCTTATTTACAGAACTCAAGCTAAACGGAGAAAGCTAAGCACTATTTTGTTCAACCCCAGATGGGAACATGAGCATCGGGAAACTTAAATATTTTGTTCCTCTATACATGACTGTGAATTATAGCAAAAGCACCTCTAGTATTGATTTTGGGTTTCAAATGTACTTTAGTGAGTAGGTGAGTTCACAAATAGGAAATACATGAATAATGAGAATCATAGCCATTTACAACTTAACTAAATCACGTCTGTTCTTTAAGGTTCAACTTAAGGAAGAGATGAAACTGTTCCCGAGGGAGGAATGAATGGTTTTAGTAAATGGTGACTTCACATTTCTCTTCCCTCATCATCCCTCTTGCCCACATTTGGTAGTTCATCCTACTTTATATTCTCTTATTGTGGTTTATATATTTATGTCTTGTCTTCCTCACTATTCCTTAAAGGTAGAGACTATAGCTTGTTCCTTTTCAGAATACCTTGTCCTAAATATTTACTGGATATTCAATAAATACTTCTCTAGTGAGTTTTAAATTAGTGCAATAGAGAAACATCAGGTGGGATTATTTGGAGCCATTAAGATTGTTAGTTCTGATTTCAAATAATCAGAGTATCCAAATTTCTCAATTTAGACATTTTCTCTAAGCTCAGACAGATTCTAGTGTCTTATAAAGCAATGGATCTTGATTGGTGTAAAGGTACAGCCCATGAGGTGCAGGATTTTCATTGTCATGACTGAGACTTTGTACAATCAATCTCAGTAACACTGCTACAATTTCATGGCCTTAAAACTTAATGAAAATGTTCATTATTGTAACAGAATTTCTATAAACACATACAGACCTTCCCAGAAAAATTAGGCATTTATTTATGTCTAGAAGGACCCAGTTTAAGTGATGACATGTCAAATGTGAAAGGCAGTGTCCTTGTTTCCCTTCTTCCAGGGTAGAAGACACATGTTTGCGTTGTTTGTACTTTTTTCAAAGTGTGCTCATGTCATAGCCTGTTTGAATGGCTTTTCACAGATGGTTCTATTGGACAGGGTTGTTTGATCCATTTTAATACCAAGATCCCTTATTTGCAAACATTCTATATGAGGGCAGCATCCAATTAAGTACACTTTAGCAACAATTGGTGTGCTACCAATTGGGTCTGTAAGTGCTAAATGTGTGAAATAGAAGGGATGGAGTGATGTCAACCCTGGAGAATTTTTGAAATGAGTTTTTAGGAAGCGAGGGCTGGAAAAAAAAAAAAAAAAAAAAAAAGCAGACTCTGGGTTTCTGCTGCCCTTGGCTCGGTCGTGCCTGGCGGCGGAGCAGAGTCTGGAGCAGCCCCCAGGCTGAGCGTGGGTTCCCCCCAGATTCAATGATCCTGCTGGGCTCCGTGGAGCGCTCAGAGCTGCAGTCCCTCCTGCAGCGCCACCTTTGTCCGGAGCGGAGGCTGCGAGCCGCCCAGGACATGGCGCGGAAGCTGTCCGAGTTGCCCTACGACGGCAAGGCGAGGCTGGCTGGCGAGGGGCTCCAAGGCGGCGCGCCCCAGGGCCGGCCCGAGTCCTTCGCCTTTGTGGATGAGGATGAAGATGAGGACCTGTCCGGGAAGACCGAGGTGAGGAAACCTGCAAGGGAGCCGGACCCAGGGGGCGAAGGGAAAGAAAGTTGTCGGCAGGGGTCGCTAGCGACATCTCCACCGTTTGGCAGTGGCTGGGCTGGACTGTGACAGGTGCAGGAAAACTAGGAGGTGGGAGACCAAATGTGGATGGATGACTGAGAAAGCCAGAATTCTGGATTGGGTGCAAAAAAGGCAGTCCTCTGAGTCCAGTCCCTGAAGGAGATAAGGTTGTAGGTGACTATCGATGGGAATTCAAAGGGATGTGGGAACCTGTGCCACGGGAGGAATAGTTAGATTTCCCAGACACCCACTGGGAAAGGCGGGGGGGGGGGGGGGGAGGGCTCTTCTCTGAAGCTGAGAATTTTTGCTATTTCTTTCAGCTGCCTCCTCCTCCTCCTTTTCATCCTCTTCCTCCTTTTCCTGTGGCTCCATCCTCCCCCGAAGAGCCCAATGGGCCCCTGCCCAGCCACAAACAGCCACTGGAAGCCCCCGAGCCTGCAGGTGAAGACCTCCTAGCATATCCCCTAACTCAGGCCTTGGGTTGAGTCTGGGCTCACCACCTAAGGCCTACTCCTATGAGGAGGTATGCTATGCGACTGGTGAGGGCGGGAGGAGCTCTCGTTGCCCAATTTTCTATATTATTACCCCAGGGAGTGGGGGGGCAGAGGTGGAAGAGAAGTGTCTACAGAAGGGAGGCACCTGGGAAGGGAAGTCCTTTGGTGACAGAGTGTCAGGGACTGCTCAGGAGCCCCTGGCCATTTCCTCCTTCTATGCAACACTCCTTTCAGGTCAAAGATTCTCCATCTTCCATTGCCTGTTGCGCTGCTTGCTGGGCAGAGCTCGCCCTGCAAAGAAGAAAACAACCCAGGTGAGAGGAGATGTGTTCACAGGGGGAAGGGGAAAGGGAGCTTGTCTTTGAGAAGTGAGAGAACATGGTCCATAATCAGGGACAGAGATGCCTGCGGGGAAGATGACTTGGAAAGGTTTCTGTGGCCCTGGCCAGGGAGAGATGATTACTGCTTCATGGGAAACCATTGCTAGTGTGAGAAGAAAAGGGAAAGACCTTGTATCATGTCTTTCTTCTCTAGGATTCAACAGATTTGGTGGATAACATGTCACCTGAAGAGGTAAGTAAGAGAAACTGCAACCTTGGGTGGATTGTTCTGGCCCATGGAGGTATTGACAAGTTTTTCCTACTTTCTTCATTGTGTTATTGTTAAGGATAAAACACGAGTCTAGACAGGAAGCATTTTGAGAGGTGGGAGTTGGGTGTAATTGTGCAGAGTAGGGAGCATGTGATGGGCCCAACAGTCTCCTCTGAGGAACAGAATTGTTACAGAAGAGAAAAGTTCTGAGATTCCATGGGAAGATGGGGCCACGGTGCTAAGATGAGCCTTGAATCTTCTGGAGTGTTGAGGAACATTCTAGACCAGGCAGAGGCCATTCAGAAAGGTGGGACTAAACTGAAGTAAAATGGCACCACAGAGCCAGCCCTAACCACAAGAATGGAGAAGAACCACATCAAAACTATCATGGATGATCCGCTCTGGTGGTGGATACTGCGCTGGACCCGTCAGGCCCTGAGGCTGTCAGGCAGTGAGTCTGGCACCTGCAAATGGAAGACAATTCATGCCTTGTAGGGACAGGTGCCCATCTCCTAAAGAGGCAGTTACCAAGTCCACCAGAGAAAACCCAAATACTGACTATGCTTGGTTGTGAGGAGGGAGCAGTGGTTGGGAACCTGATTAAAACAGGCCCTAGGGGTTGCAGAGGAGCAAAAAATCCATTAGCAACTATTCTGTGTACCACAGGAGAGTGCAGGCTGGCTGCAAAGCCTGAAGAGGCAGAGCTTTTAAAGTATGTAGCGACAAAAGGCCACGGTGGGTACTATTTAAAATAAGCATCTTATTGGACATCCAGAATGAGTATGTGCTGCACGCCAGAAGTACTGCAGGCTCAGAGGAGGAGGTTGTGGGTTGATAGGAAGAAAGAAAAGTAACCTTTCCTTTCTCCCCTGCCACCCCTCCAAACACACGCCCTTCTGAAATGTGACTTGCGGAAAATCAGATAGATGATCACAGAGGCAAGACAAGAACCCTTCCTTGTGCCATGAACAGGAATCAGATGGGCTACAACTGAAGTTTAGGAGTACTTTGTTGAGTTCCTAAAGCCAATAATATAAATACATACAATTTTATTGTAGCAAAAAGCAAAATCCAGAGCTATGGATGTGGTGGCACCTGCCTATAATCCCAATGACCCCATTGGCTGAGGCAGGAGGATTACAAGTTTGAGGCCGCCTCAGCACCTTAGTGAGACCCTGTCTCAAAATTTTAAAAGAAAAAAAAAAAAGAGGATGTGGCTCAGTAGTAAAGTGCCCTGGACTCAATTCCCAGTATCACAGTTATTAATTAATTAATTAATGAAAAACAGCTAATTTGATTGATGTGTCTTTTTTTTTTTTTTTTCCTTCTTGTACTGAGGATTAACTCAGGGGGCACTCAATCATTGAGGCACATCCCCAGCCCTATTTTGTAATTTATTTAGAGACAGGGTCTCACTGAGTTGCTTAGCACCTCGCCATTGCTGAGGATGGCTTTGAACTCCTGATCCTCCTGCCTCAGCCTCCAGAGCCACTGGGATTATAAGTATGCACCACCATGCCCAGCTGATCAATATTGCTTCTTAGTAACTATTGGAAATAAAATTCAGCCAGATGTAAAAAGAAGATAGATCATATATTTCTAGCTTGTCTTTCCCAAGGAAAAAATAAAGGAGCTACCAACTCCCACGTGACCAATTATTGAGGTATTTTGGAAAGGTAAGGTACAAATTCAGGATATTTTGAACACATTTTTCAGATCAAATCAGATCAGGTTACAACCTTGACAATATCAAGATGTTGGTATTGACAAAAAAATATGAGGGAACTATGGGAATTATGAAAATAATTCAATATGGTAAGAATTCACACAATGTCACAACAATTCTGCATATTCTGTTTAGAGTACACACGGTTAGAGCTCTGGTTTCTAACTGGTGCTGAGCTTTTTGCAAGACCCTACAGCAGCATTCTCCTCCCTTTAGACAGAAACAGGGGCTGTACCTTGGTCAGCACGCAATTCTAGAAGCCCACTCCACACATGGCTGACTGTGGAGTCTTGGGCGTTATGCGCCTGCGCTTCCTCATCTGCAACGTGAAGATGAAGATAGGGTTGTTGGGGAGAATTCAATGAGCTAAGACATGGAAAGCAATTAGAATAATGCTTGGCACAGAGGAAGTGAGTATATTGCTGCTGCTGGAAATGCAAAAAAGGAAGCTGAGCAGGCCAGAAATGATCGTGGAAGACGACAGGATCCACCCTACCCATCCTGTAACATCCTGTCTGCAGCATTCTTGCTAAGTGATCGTCCACCCTGTGCTGAGGGCTGGCTAAACCTTTTTTTCAGGAGGATGAGTTTAGAGGAGGCATGACTGTCACCGTCCAGGAGTCCAGGAGCCTCAGGAAAGGACAGATGGAGGGAGCTTCTCTGTGGACCACACACTAGACCCTAGAATGCAGTGACAGCCTTTGTTGTTATTCTCCAAAGCTTAGAGGTACAGATTTGGACAAATAGGGAAATAAGTAGGTAAAGCACTACATCACTCAGAGAGTACAGACTGAAGAACAATTTTAGAAACTCTTAGGTCCATTTATGACATAATGGCTCATTTGAAATCTTGGAGTTTCAATGTGTTTATCTAACATCAAGAGGATTGCTGGAGCCAGGCTTGAATGCCAGTAACCCTAGCTCGGGAGGCTGAGGCAGGAGTATTGCAAGTTTGAGGCCAGCCTGGGCAATTTAGCAAGACCCAAAATAAAAAGTAGAGGTGGAGTGCTTGCCTAGCATCTGTAGGCTCTGTGTTTGATCCCCAGTTAAAAACAAAACAAAACAAACAACAACAACAGAAAAGGATTGCTGGCCTTTGTGCCTCAATGCTCCTGTCATAGACCAAAATCAAAAACTAACAAACTAAAACCAGCTTTGCTCAAGTTACCTAAGTGCATGGGATGCCAGTCTGCTCAAATTCAACAAATATTCAGCGTGATTGATTTCGTCAGAGGTTGCTATGCTAATTTCTTCACGTGTACAGCAATCAATGCACGTAACATTATCAAGGAGCAGATGTCTAGTAGGCAGAGGTAAGACAAACGCCAGCATAACCGATGCCATTTCTGTAAAGGAAAGACTTGCAGAGTTCCACAGGGAAGAAAAAGAAGGAAGCCGGGCGCGGTGGCGCACGCCTGTAATCCCAGCACTTTGGGAGGCTGAGGCAGGAGGATCGCGAGTTCAAAGCCAGCCTCAGCAATGGTGAGGCACTTAGCAACTCAGTGAGACCCTGTCTCTAAATAAAATACAAAAAAGGGCTGGGGATGTGGCCCAGTGGTTGAGTGCCCCTGAGTTCAATCCCTGGTACCAAAAAAAAAAAAAAAAAAAAAAAAGAAGGAAAGCTCGTCTGAGTGGGAGAGTCAGGAATGACGTGCATGTGGGGAGCGGGTTGGTGCGGGAATCCAGGTGGTGAGAACAGCAAAGACGACCAGAAGGTGCCTCTGAAGAACAGAAAGCAATTGGGTTTGATTGGAGCAGTGAGTCTATGGGAATAGTGGAAAATAAGGCTGGAAAGATAGGTCAGAAGTCAGTGTTTGGGGTCCTATGGATGAAGGTTTGGGAGATTGGAAGAAGGAACCGTATTCTCGATATCCAAGAGTGAAGAGTGGGTTTAGGACCTGATGAGAGAGGAGAGAGAGGCCCTGTCCTCTGGGAACAAGTGAGGCCCGGCCGATAGCCAGGTCAGTAGTGGTTCACCTGTGTGTCAGGGTTCTGAGCAGGGTCAAGGAAGCTAGTTTGGGTCAAAGCTGGACCTCTGTGACATTGGTGACGGTCCTCCTCTGCCTGACAGATTGAAGCCTGGGAGCAGGAGCAGCTGAGCCAGCCTGTCTGCTTCGATTGCTGCTGTATCGACCAGTCTCCCTTCCAGCTGGTGGAGCAGACGACCCTGCACAAGGCAAGGCCTTGCTGGCTGCCCAGGGCTGCAGGGAGGACAGGCAGGTGTGCGGGGTGCACTGACCTGTGCTCTCCCCACCCAGACTCACACCCTCTTCTCGCTTCTCGGCCTCCACCTTGCTTACGTGACCAGCATGGGAAAGCTCAGGGGTGTCCTGGCACTGGAGGAGGTAATGGACAATGATGGGTCCCCCTTGAGGAGCGGGAGGGGCAGATGGGCACAAGACAAGGGGATACAAGTGGGGAAGGGATGGTGTTGACATCTTGGGAGTCCCTCCAGCTTTCTCCATTTCTCACTCAGAGACTGGAGGAAGTGAGGGGAACAACCAGTGGGTGGTAGAGATGCAAGGCCTGTCATGGCTACAGTTGCAGAGGGGGCAGGTGAGACCCCACGTCACCTTCCACAGATGGCATGAGTCACACTTCACAAGAGCATGCCATGGGAGGGCTGTGGAAAGAGGCAGGTGGATGGGACTAAGGAAGTCACTAGGAAGGAAAGGTCAACACAGGGCCTGCGTCAGGGCAGCTGGACAGTCACAGCTGCTCCGCAGGCAGAGCTGTCATGCTCTTGTCTCCTCCTTCTTGTCTTGTCTTTTGTCCCCCGTTGTCCGTCTCTCCACTTCTCCATTTCCTGCCCGTTCGTTCCCATTACTGCTTCCTTCTGTGTGTCTGTCCTCACCTCTTTCTCCCCCCGCTGCCCTCATCTTTCTCTTTCCTACTTTGTGCCCCTTTCCCTCTCCCACTCCTCCCCAGCTGCAGAAGGCTATCGAGGGCCACACCAAATCTGGGGTGCAGCTCCGCCCTCCCCTTGCCAGCTTCCGGAACACAACTACAACTCGAAAGAGCCCTGGGGGACCATCCCCTCCCACAGAGGGCTGGAGCCTGCCCGAGGATGGAGCTGGGGTCCTGGGAGCTGGGGATGTAGCTCCTGCCTCCCCAGAGACTCCTGTGCCACCCCCATCCCCAGAGCCCCTTCACCCCCCGGTCCTAGCCAAAGCAGAGGGGGAGCTGGAGGAGCTGGAGCTGGTGGAGAGCCCAGGACCAGAAGAGGAGCTGGCTGACATCTTGCAGGGCCCCAGTCTGCGATCCACTGATGAGGAGGATGAAGATGAACTGATCCTTTGACCACCTTCCAGGCCCTCGAGCGACTGCTGAGAGGCCCACGCCAGAGGGTGGACTTGTGTGGGCAGGGTGGCCTGAAGGGCACACCTGTGTTCTGCCCCTCCCAGAAATTCTAAAATGTGATAGTGATGTTCTTAAAGGAGCAGTCAGACCTGGGGCAGGGAAGAGTGTGGGTCAATTATTCAGGCCGCTTCTCCATTCCCAGGCAGGTGTTGCTCATTCCCATGAAGGTCCCCTGAGATTCCATGGGTCTTTCTGGGTTTTCCTCTTGTATGGATGGGGTCCCTGCCTCCCCTCACCACCTTCCAATTCCCCAGCGCTTTTGTCCTAGCACCTTCCTGGTCTTGCCTGTCCTTTTCTTTCCAAAGTTGGGGAGTAAGAGGTGGTCCAGAATGATGGTGGCCCTGCATGAGCCACGTTGGAGGGGGAGATGGGACTACCTCCTGGCCTTGTGGACAGATCACCCCAGAATGTGTCCTCAGACTGTCCACAGCTGCTTCTCTGGAAGCCCCAGCCTGCACACATCTGCTCCAACCATGTGTCCCCAGATCCTATCCATTGCCTGTCTCTAGGGCCATTGCTAGGGCAGGAAAGGCCAACCACATCTCCCTTCTCTGTCCCCTGCTTCAAGCAGTGAGTTAAAAGTGACAAAAGACCATCAAGGGCAGATGCCTGGAAAAAGAAAAGGTTGCTAAAGGGTCCACACAGAAGGGGCAGGTATCATCTTACTGCCAAACAACCATGGTGCCAGGGCATCATCTGAATCCCTCTAGAGAAGGCCCCATTTCCTTGTCGCCCTGTTTCCAGGTTACTCCCTACAAAATGGATCTTTCCTTGCCCCACTATAGTGATTGACCTGTCCTGACAAGGGCCATCTCTGCCCTGGAACCACTCTGGCTAGAGCTGCTGCTGAAAACCAAGGCTGGGGTCTCTCTAGCATCCCCGGCCCCCTCTTAGACCAGCTCCTTGGATTCTTTTAGGGGTGGGGAGTTGAGGGGCACACTGAAGATGGCAGGCCATTTTGGTGCTTCCCACCCTTGGGGCAGTCACATCCTCCTCCTTGGTGGCTGTGGAATATGGCTTAGCCTGTCTTCCTGGTAGAGATGCCAGGTGCACCAGGCATCCGGAACCTCGGCTCCACCCTCTGCACCTCCCTCCCTCCCTGCCTGCCTGCCTTATTCAGCTCTGCAGTTGTGTCCTCTCCCCAGCAGTCTCCTTCTGCCCCTCCCCTGCGCCCAGTCTCTTCCATCCCCCAAATAAGACACTGGAAGTCAGAGGATACCACCACAGTCTGTTTAGTGTCGTTGAACACAGCCTCTGGCCTTCTCCAGCTTCGTGGCATCCCTTCCACCTCCCCAGGCCAAGGGACAGACGCTGAGCCTGGGTAGGGACGTTGGCAGTGGGCATCCAAGCCCATGCCCGTGTGTATATAATCTATAATATTTATATATTTATATAGAATTCTCTCTGTAATATATGTCATAGAATCTCTCTCGGGCCTGGGTGAGAAGGTCACATTAAGAAAACATGCTAAGACTGGCCATGAAAATGGAGATGTCTCAGACCTGGAAGACAGTGTGGGATGTACGGGTGGGTGCGAGGGTGAGATAATGGATCCACCCTCCAGATCCCCTCCTGAGCAAGAGGATAACAAGGAAGGTGGGGAAGGGGGTGGAGGGGAGAATGGAAGGGGAGGAATGGAAGGTTCGGATTTTCATTTAATAAATTCAGTTGAAAATGAAAGTGCACCCCCCCCTAAAAAAATCATTTAGCAAGAGCAATTTCATTCACAAGAATATAAAAACAGCCCTGCTCCAGAGCTGCTGTAAAACGTGCCGCACAGCCTTGAACCCCAAGGGAAAAGCGACCCTTCCCCACCCCCCAGCCTTTTCCTGCACATGCCCCACCCCCTCCCCTTAAAATAGGCTAGAAGCAAACCCCCATGCACCCTGCCCCCAGCACCAGAGAGGCAGTCCCTCCCTCCAGAAGAGTCCAAAATGGTCCCAGGCCAGCTCCTCAGGTCTTCTCCCTCTTGAAAGGGGTGGAGCGCCTAGCTAAAGGCAGACCCCACCTGACTCTGCTGTGATGTGGCAGCACCCAGGGGACACCAAGCCCAAGTCATGTGTGAACCCTCCTAGTTCCTTCAGCTCTTTAATCTTCCATCAGGGACCATTTGGCTTCGTTGGGAAAAGGAGGGAGGAAAGAAAGCTGCTTTAGTTTACCTTTCTTAACTTCCCAGGGCCCTGAGCAAAAAGGAACTGAACTGAATGAAACTGCTTCCTGGATTAGACGTCCCTCGTGAGCTGGGGGAAGAACGTAGGGCGCTGGGGAATGAGACAAAGAGAAGGTGACTGACAGAGCGGGTTGGATAAGGCAAGGAAACGGGGGCCTTGTGGGCTGGGGGTAGCCTAAGCACGCAAACCCCCGCGACCTGCAGCAGGAGGTGGGCCAGGACGGCTGCCTGGGCAGGCAAGCTAACCCCTCCCCAGACCTCCTAGAAGTGAGGCTCTGGCACGCGGTCATGACACATTAGCAAGCACAAGAGGTATTTTCTCCCAGTCAGGCAGCATTAGATGAAGTAAGTGACCAGTCACCTACCGTGGCTCACCATGCCTACTCTCATTTCTGCCAAGAACCAATCTCAGGATAGCCATTCTCCCCCTCCCCTGGAAGACAGCCCTGGCTGCACTTCAGAGGCGCATGCGTATGAGGGTTGGAAATTGGTGGAGGGCAAGGGTCACAGATGGACAGAAGCACCCCAGCTCTCGACCTCTCCACTCCAAAGCCATAGGAGTTGGGCCTGCGGGAGAATAGGTAGCTTGTGCTCCTGTCCCAGCAGAGGACCAGGTAGTAGGACCCCTGACAGAGTGTGGTGCGACTCAGGCCCTGAGCTGGGGCCTCAGGAGTACAAGGAAAGAGAAACAGGCTCCAAGCCTGAGGCTTCTGCTCCTGCCCAAATTCCACCTCCGCCATAAGCCAGGAGTGGGCCACCACGGAAGTGGTAGGGGCAAGTTCCCCCCAGCTTCCCTCTGCCTTGATGCTTCTCTCCCGAGCGCACACTGCACCCTGTCCTCAGGCACCCTCACAGAAGTACTGGGCTGACTTGCTGCTCCATGTCCCCACCTTCCACTCCAAACCAGAGTGGAAACTGGGTACCCACTGTGAGCTTGTACCCCACTGCAAACCCATCCTCAAGGAAGGATGCACTGATTCCCCCTCTTCCTCCTCAGGCAGCCCAGGGAGGGAGGGAGGACACCTGGGAGGCCTTCTTGGGAGTTCTGGGAGGAGCTGACAAAGGGACAGAAGGAACCAGTGCCCAGCTTGGCCCACAACCACCAGCCCAGTCCGGCCGAGGCAGCAGCAGCACCAGACTCCTCCCTCTGCCCTGCTCGACCCTGAGTCCCCACAAAGTTATAAAAATGTAGAAAAGGCAAAGAGAAAAGTGTAAACAGCTCCAGAGAATTAGGGTGGGTGGGAGGAGCCCCGGCCCTCATGCTCCCCACCAGCCAGGACACCTACATCCTGTGTCAGCATATCTCGTGTCCCTCACCCTCCTCAGGGCCAGGATCCCGGGGCAGGGGGTGGAAGAAGGCAGGAAGGGGAGCCAGAGCTGGAGCAGCCAGCCCCAGCTGGGTCTTTCCCCAGATCTTAGGATCCTCCTTTTCAACCACGGAACATTCAAGATCCTAGAATAAGGCCCGTGTTTGTTTTTGATCTCATCAATGACCCTCTTGACTCTGGACAGGCCTTGAGATAAAGAATCACGCTTGAACTCCCTGCAAATCCCAGCTGCCACGTCCACCTCCTCCTTGGCTCCTGGTCTCGGAAGCCAAATTACCCACCAAGGGCAGACTGTCCACCCTGGACACAGACGTGCCCTTCAGTGCCCGCCGAGCCACGAGGTCTGCTCCTCACAGTGGGAACGAGCTGGGGCCACTGCCGGAAGAAACACAGAGTCGGGAACAGCGAGAGTGAAATGGAGAAAGGAGGCATTCAGACAGCACAGCCAAGGCTCCTGGAAGACGGGATCAGGGAGCAAGAACTGAGATCCAGTCTCCAGCACGGCCCCTTGCACTCCTGTCTCTGGCTGCACGCAGGCAGACCCAGAGGCCCACAGCCACGGCTCTTCTCTCACTACCATGCCAGGTTCACAGCCATCTAGTTGCCTGGGTCTCAGTTCCGGGCCTGTGGTTTCTAGAGCGGAAGCCTAGATACAACCCCTGTGGGTCCTCCGCTTTCCAGGCGAGGACTGGAAGCTCCAGGGTTCCCCCGAGGTCTTCTGCCCGGGTTTCAGCTGTGCTGCTGGGGCAAGGGAGGGTCTGGGTTGCAGCCATGCCCCTCAGGTGGGAGTGGCGTGGAAAGAAGCTAGTTGTTGGCCTCACCCTCTTCCTCATCAAAGGACTGCACGCCTGAAGACGTGACGTCAGACACCTTCCTGCTGAGAGCAGTGGACAGCTCAGGGTCTTCTCGTGGGGAAAGCGACTCCAGGTCCCGGCATCCCGCATCCTCTTCCTCCTCAGGGGCCAGTGGCCTCTTCTCCTCCTCGGCAGGGCCCCTAGCCAGGTCCACCCCACCCACCCCTGGCACCCAGTCAGTGTCTCCCCCCAGCAACGGTGCGGGCTCCTGAGCAGAGTATCCCGAAGCAGGGTGGACAGGCCCCATGTCATGTAGGCTGGGCTGTGAGTCATCAAATGCAGGGCCAAGGTAGGATCCTGTGGCTGGAGAGGCAATGAGGGACTGGTCACTTGCTTCCCAGGCATCGGACGACCCCAGACAGTACATGCCCTGGGATACATAGGAGTGAGGCCAGCCATCCATGGGGGCTTGAGCTAGGGCATCTGTAAAGAGAATCAGGAAGGTCGGAGGGTCACAGAACATCAGAGGCAGTAATGACAACACACAAGACTGAGGGTCAAACAGAGGGTGCGGAGAGTGCGAGGACAGTGGGAGAGTCGAGACCAACAGGAAAGTCCTGACAGGTAGACAGAGGCAGCCCAGAAACTGGGGAGCCTCTTAGGCCCCAGGGGTTGGGTTCTGGAACCATCTCTCACCCTGACTCTCCATCAACTCCTGGTAGTTGTCACTGTAGTTGCAGCCCAGTGGCTCCTGGGTGGAGTTGACACTCATGTCCTCACCATCCATGGAAGACCAGGCCATGAGTGTGGCCTCGGAAATAGCAAATTGTTCCATGACTCCTGGGAGAAGAAGTGCAGTCACCATGAGATTTCTCGGGGAACCCGCAGACACATGCAAAGGGGGCAGAGACACCTTACTGCAGCGAAGCTCAATAGAATCAGAATGCAAGCCACCAGTTTCATTTTAAACTTCATAGTAGCCACATTTAAAAATGAAAAAGAGAGCTGGGGTTGTGGCTCAGCGGTAGAGCGCTCGCCTAGCACGTGCGCAGCCCGGGTTCGATCCTCAGCACCACGTACAAATAAACACATTGTGTACAACTAAAGCAAATAAATAAATATTTAAAAAAGTAAAAATAAAAATGAAAAAGAAACAAGTGAAACTAACCTTAACAATATATCTTATATCCTATGTAACTCAGTATGTATAAAAGATTATCATTTCACCATATCATCAATATAAAAACTATTAATGAGATATTTGACATTCTTTTACTTATATGAAGTCTTTGGAATCCAGCCGGTATTTTACACTTACAGCACATCTCCATTCAGACTAGCCACATTTCAAGCTCTCAGTAGCCACATGTGGCCAGCAGCTACCATATTGGACAGCACAGTCTTTGTATATGCCCTGAAACCAGGCAATACTATGGGGACTTCCCAGACAGTCAGATTTAGGATTCCTAGGGGAAAGAGTTGGGGGTCTTCTGGCGAGATATCCTAAGGGATTAAGGTTAGGGGTTTCCAAAAGCCCATCTTTGGAGGCTTTTAGGAATTGAATCTAGTATGAGATGGTCGAGAGCAGACGCTAACTGGCAAGTTTCAAGAACAACAGAGAATCCCCAAAGGCACATCAAGGGACTGTGGGTCCACCATGTTACAAAACTGAAAGCTCAAGGGACTGGAGGGAGAAAGAAGGGTATAATAGTGGGGATGGTTGCACTTGGTCAACTGACTCAAAATAATGAGTCAGTTGAAGCTTGCGTTGGGACTGCCCTGTGCTGCCTCCCTACCCCTGCATGCCATTACCCGCCCCCCTGCTATTTTCTCCATCACCCATACCACCCACACGCCCAATCTCGCCTTGCTGCCAGACCTATCCCTCTTTGTAGGTGTCTTATTAGACCTGTCATGAGAGCTCGGCCACCCTTATAGGTAAACAACGTGTCTGTAATGGAACCTATATGGCTTTCCTAGAACTAAACTCCTTCTGTAGGCCGCTGTCTCCTCGCCCAGTTCCCTTGAGCAGGTAGAGGTTGTCACAAGTAATGAGCCCAGGAAGCGAATTCCTGACACCGGATGCTGACAGGCTAAGGCTAGAAGAGATCCCTGAGGCCTCACCTGCTTTCACTTCTAGAAACGTGAGTAGAAGCAGAGGCTTCGAAGTCCAAGGCTCCTGCATTTCTCTCCTCTACTAAGGGAGTCATGGGGTAGGCCCCCCAATGTAGGAGAGAAAGCATCAGGATAAGGAGGCTCACAAATCCCTTAGAATTTCCTTCATTTCTAAGATTATAATAAAGGCACGTTTGAAGGCCCTTCTCAGCATTCAGTCCAAACACTTGAAGTTAGAGCTATTGGGAAATGTAAGCCTAGGGTCAGCATATGGATGGGGTCGTTCCTGCCATAGGAAAACAGGTTGGAGAGTCAGTCTCTGGTCGTCTCAAAACATATCTCTTGGGCTGGGGTTGTGGTTCAGCAGTAGAGCGTTCACTTAGCACGTGCGCGGCCCGGGTTCGATCCTCAGCACCACGTAAAAATAAACGCATTGTGTACAACTAAAGCAAATAAAATAATAAAAAGAAAGAAATAAAAACATATCTTTTGAGGGTTCAGGGTTCAAGTACCTGCTAAGAAACGCGCCTCCTTCTCGCCATCGCTGAGGTCGGAGTAGGCATCCGTATCCCTGCGCACGGCCTCATGGCTGTGTTGCGGCTGAATGGTTGGGGCTTTCCCCCAGCCCTGCCACTCAATCATGTGGGCCACCCGGCCTTGCCCCATGGCTGTGGGCTTTGTCACATGGTCCTTCATGCTTCTTGAGATCCCTAAGGAGCCAGACATTGTCCACATCCTCCAGAATATCGCACAATTAGACCCTGCCCCCCCATCATCCCTGCCCCAGGCCATAGGATGGGGGGGGGCAAGTATCCCATGGGACTCAAGGTAAGAGGGACCCGCCACCTCCAGGAGGAGGACAAAGGAGCTTGAAAGAAAGAAGGAATAACTCAGGGGTGTGGGGACTTGGGTCCTTATCAAGCCTGAAGGCATGAGGAGACCAGGAGCTTGTGAGTATTCCCCTGTCTGGATGCATCCCCAGGTCGGAAGTCTCACCTGAGAAAGATGACTTGGCCAGGGCCCAAATGCCATAGGCGTTAGAGTTTCGTTTCAGCTTTGGAAGGATGGAAGTTGTGTCCTCCATGGAGAGCTGGAATAGGGAATGTGGGAGGAGGAGCAGAAGAACAAGAAGGTATAGGGATGTCCTACACGTGGAGAAGGGTTCCTGGCTTCTAAGAATAATATGCACTGGGGCAGATCATATATCCTAGAGTCCCAAGGAGGTCTATACTCTAATCACCCTTGGAAATGGTGGAGCATGTGAGGGCCCACAGTGCCTGCAGGAGCTAGCAGCACATGTCCTCTGGAAGGTCTAAAGGAGACTATAAAGAAGACGGGTCAGTGTGGAGAGGGGCAGGCTGGGCGCAAGTCACTCACATTGATGCCATCCCAGGAGAAATCAGTTCGCGTTTGCTGTAGGAGAGAGGAAAGGGAATGATATTGTAGGCACTTCCGAGGGTGTAGGTAATCCTACATTCCTCACAGGGATGTCTAGAGGTATGCAGAGTGAGGCCAGCTTTCCTGAGGCTAACTTGGGGAAGTAGGATCTCAGTATGGAAAGGCTGGCATGTATTTTCAGGAAAGCGGGAAAAATGTTCTGTAAAAAAGTGTCAGTCTGAAGGAGTTTTGGGGATGTTGCCATGAATTTTGGAAAGGAAATTCAAAGATCAGGCAGCTAGATACTTAGGCGCTTTGTTCATGGCTGTTCTTGGGGTCTACGGCAAAGGGGGCAGGTAAGCCTCGAGGCCTCACCTCAGTCGAAGGCCGATGGAGGCTGCTCCCATGCAGTGAGCTGGTGCTGTCCATGTTGATTTGGTCCACATCCTTCAGGCCTTTCCAGTCCACTGCAATCACCTCATTCCCTGAAGGGACCAGAAGGTTAGGTGCTCACTCTCGTCCCCCTGGGTCTGTCCTTTGTCTTTTCTCACAGAATGCTGAGGCCACAGACTGGGACTTTCCACACCCCATTCCTTCCTTCCCAACAACTGTCACGCTTTCTTCTGATTTTTCCCATTTCCTAGTGTCCCAAAATTTTTGGTGAAACAAATAATAATGCTGAGCCAAAACGTTCAGTTTTAGCTCAACCAAGAATAGCACACTCAGAAAAAGTGTTTCATGGCCTTGTTTTTTGTTGTTGTTTACATAGAGTGGGAGGAATCAGAGCTTGGATTTTAGGAGGGAAACAATCCCTATTCTGTCTGGAGCAATCTGACCGTGTCTGTATGGGATCTGGGCTTTTCAATAATCACAGCATACAAAAGAGCAGAACTTTAAGGAGATGCTTCTTGCCTAGGCTTTATTATTTGGGTGGGGATGGGGAGAGATGTGTCTTCCCTCAAGAGAAGCCCCTCCATAAGAACTGTTGAACTTGTGGGGATAAAGGCAGAGTGACAAGGGATCGTGTGCTCCCGGAAGAAGCAGTGAGAGTAGAAAGCGTGAAAGGTGAGATGAAGACACTGCACTGTTGGGAGATAGGTGGTAGATTCAAGGGGGGGAGGAGGGGCAGGACAGTGGAAGGACATAATGGGACTTTGCAAAATAGGTATTAAAAGAATAGGAATTCAAGACAAGTTCAAGAAGACTGAAGACATGGGAGGAGTAGACAGGGTTTGAGGGCTGGCGACATGAGAAAACCAAGGCTAGTGCCAAGTGGCATCCTTTGAAGTCTCAGGGAAGAACTTCTTGGATAGTTGCTGAGGGATTCAAGCATCAAATGTCTGTCTGAACCATTGGCTCAGAAGTTTTGTGACTTAGTTTGGGGTGACAGGTCCCTTCTTGGAAAGGATGCACTGAATGGGGTCTTGGACATGAAGAGGCATGGGGCATCTCTGATGCAAAAGGAAGGGATTGGAATTAATGGGACTGGGGTAGGTAGGACACCTGTCAAGCTGGCCCACTCCCACTTGGGTACCTTGGGGGATGCTGAGATGCATCAGGTCAGGGGCTGTGACTGGGATACAAAATATGGACATCAGCACGTAGCAGGAATGGGGCAGGCAGAGAACAATCTCTGAGGAGAAGAGAGATGGTGGAGGGCAGAGTGGGGGAGAGGGGAGGGAGGGAAGGTGGCCTTTGAGGAAGAGGGAGAGCTGAGTCAGAGCCTTGGGGGGCAAGGGGGGGAGGCAAGGGGAACTGGGGAGAAGGGGTGAAAGCAAAGAAGGAGGGGGGTCTCCATGGAAATAAATCGGGTCTCAGAGAAATCAGGCTTCCGGAGAGTGAGTTTGTTTGTAATGATAATACGAATTATTCTCTCAGCCTAAGGTCACTCACAGGGGCGTGTAGGCGGGAGAAACTGGGAGTTGGAAAGGGAAAAATTGGGGGTTTGGGAGAGGGTTGAATTAATTTGCTAAACCAGAGGAGCAGAATGGGTGTATGGGGTGGGGGTTAGGAAGGCGGTAGTAAGGCAGAGGCTGAAGGAAGAGGACGGATTAGGAGGCGCCTTTCACCTCCCCTAGGCAAAGGTAAATAAAGAGCCGGCCCCGCCCCGACAGCCCCTGCTGACAGGTGCAGGCGGGTCCCGGGGCTCCTCAGTGGCGCCGGCCCCACCCTTCTGGGAAGCGGGCTCCGACCCCTCTCGATCCTCCAAACCCCAGCCTCCTCCGGGTGTCCACCGGCTCTCCCCTCCACCCCAGCCCAGCCCGGTTCCCTGCGGGCGCGGAACCGGTTCCCTCCCCAGGCACCAGGCTCTTCCCGCCCCCGCCCCAGAGGGAAAATGCACGTGAACAAAGCAAATCGGGGGAGGCAGGAGCGACGGGAAAAGGCAACCGAGAGGAAAAGGGTTGGGGGCAAAACACCCGAGCCAGATGGAGGTTGGCGGGATGGGGTGGGGGCGTGCAAAAGACGCTCGGGAGCCCAGAATGGGGCCGGAGGCTTTTCGGAGGGGGCTCTCTAGAAGCGGCGGGGCGAGGAGGCGCTGGGGACCGCGGAGTGGAGGCGATGGCCTGGAGGTGGAGGGTGAGGGGACCGAGAGTAGGGCAGAGCGACGGAGGAGCGGAGGGAGGCTGGTGGAGAGACGCTGGGAGAGGGACCGCGCCTGCGGGAAGGCGACGGGGAGAAGGGCGAGCGCCGAGAGGGACGCAAGCCCTGGAGGCGCCCGAGGCGAGCCGGGAGGACGAGGGATGGAGGGACCGCGAGCGGATGGAGGGAAAGTGGAGGCGCGAGGCAGGGCCGGGCGGGCGCGGGCAGCGGTGCCCGGAGGGGCGAGGGCGGGGGTGGGGGAGGGGGCGGAGGAGCGACCCGGGGCCGAGCCCTGCCTCCGCCGCCCGCGCCCGGCCGCGGTACCCACCCACAGTCCGCGAGCCGATGCAGCCCATGGCTCCGGGGGCCTCCGGGGCCGGGCCCTCACCGACTCGGGGCGCGCGCCGGGGGGAGCACCGGGAGCCGCGCCGCCGCCCCAGCCGCTCTGCAGCGCCGCGGCTGTCTCCGCTCGGCTCCGCTCCCCCCTCCCCTCTCCATCCCTCCCCACGGCAGCCTCCGTCGCCGCCGCCGCCGCCGCCGCCGCCTGGCTCCCCCGCCCGGGCTCGGCTCGCGGCGGCCGGGGAGGGGGCGGCCCGGGGATTGGCTGCGCCCGGCGCCTCCCCGCCCCTGGCCCCGACCCCGCCGCCGCGCGCCCCGCGCCCCTCGCCGCGCCGCCGCCGCCTCCCTCCGCCATCCCTTCCCAGTCCCCTCCCCGGGGTGCCGGTGGGATCGGAGGTGCTGGGCTTGCGTGTTGGGAGCCGGGCAGGAACCTAGGGCCCACCCTTGGGCGCTGGCTGGTGGACTTTGAGGGCTGGGAGTGGGAATGCTTTAAGAGAAAGTAGGGTGGGGTGAGAATAAAGCCCGACTGAAGGGCCTTGGATACCAAATTCCGCAGACACTTGTTTTCTTCCTGGGGCCGCATCTGGGACGCACGCGGGAGCGTGATTGGATACAGCTTTGGTTGCTCTGCGTTTCATGTGCGCTATTTTGTCCACCCAAACAGATCGTGAAGTCTTTGCCAGTGGGTCGTGTGTGAGCTCCCCTGGGCTCTGTGCTCGCTGGACATTCTGCGATGGGTGTAGGGACGGTGCAGGCAATCTAACTCCAAGCCTGACCTGGGATGGGGAGTCAGGATAATTCAATCACAGCTTGAGTGCAATGAAAACATCAGGACGCGAGGCTGGCTGGAAGACACAGTTTTAAGTCCCATTTAACTTTCTAAGCCTTGCGTTCCTCCTTTCCTCCTCGGACTAAGGAGAGTGTGGGTATCACCAAGCAGGAAAGGGAGAGGAAGGCTCCCTGTCTGGTGGGAAGGAGGCAGGAAGATATCAAGGGCGTCATAGTAAGAGAGTGAGATCTGAGTTGCAAGGGCTTAGGGCACTATGTCATAGCAGGGAAGAAGTGGAGTCCTGGAAAGGCTCTTGAGAAAAGGCAAGGCGCCCCTTGAGTCTCAATAGTCCCAGCAAGCCCAAATTGTGAGAGCAGGCCAGGTTAGCCCCAAGGAAGAGAAACAAACACTAGTCCAGGTTGTGTTTGCTCTGCATAGCTTTGATGTTCCTTCCAAGGTTGGAGAGAGGATGGTGGGCCAGAGCCTCTGATGTGTGCTTGAGCAGAGAGAAAGGACAAGTCTATGGATGCAACTTCGCAACGTTTCAGTTATGAATGGGAAGCTGCATACTATGGAATTCCAGTGGAAGATACGGCAAAGATACTTGGTCTGTTTTCTAAGGCTATAACAAAAGACTGAAGACCAGGTAATTTATAAAGAATAAAAGTGTATTTGGCTCACAGCTCTGGAGGCTGGAAGTCCAAGAGCATGTTGTAGCATCTGCTCAGAGTCTGGTGAGTGCTTTCTTGCTGTATCATGACATGACTGGAGGGTATCACATAGGGGAAGAACAAGCACACCAGCTCTAGTCTCTTCCTCTTCTTATAAAGCCACTAATGCCCTAATGGGGCTTCCACCCTCATGATTATATCAAATACTAATCACTTCCAAATGACCTCACCTCTGTAAATCATTATCCTGTTAATTTGGGGATTAAGTTTCCAACACTTGGATTTTGGGGAGAACACCTTTAAGCCATAGAAGATGATAGTAATCTAATTGCAGATCTGGGAGGTGAGATTATGGAGAGAAAATTGATCTTTGGTTTATGTGCATGAAGAAATAAAACAATCTAATAATATAAAACCATAGAGGAGAACAGAGAAGAACCAGTTATAGGTCTGCTTGGATTTTAACAATTCAATACAGTTTGTGGCAGCAGCTGATATTTCAACAGCAGAGAAAAAAAAAGTACTTTCTTTCCCCCTCATCTACTATTGTTGGTGATACAACAGAAACATCAAATAGTTCCAGTCCTTCTGGAATGTATTTTTTAGCTGCAAAGGAAAGAAAACAGAAAAATGGTAAAACAAACAAGCAAAAAAACCCAAACAAACAAAAACCAGTCTCAATGACTATAGCAATGCCCTGAAACCCCTATTACTTGAGCAAAGAAAACACTGACAGGTGAATGGCCAGATACAAAGATCTTAGAACAACTGCCTTCGCCATAAACTGCTGTCCCCCTTACAGGAATCCTTGAGTAATACATTTATATGTAACCACGTAATCCTGTACCATGGTTACCATTGCCTTCCTTTGGTCCCCTTAGCAAAGCTATAAAGGCTGTATCTATCCAAATGATTTAAATCAGGTTAGCATGAGGGATCCCAGGCCCTGGAGACCCTCCCACATTTTGTCCTGTAGATGTTTCGCACCAGAGAAAAGCAGATTCTCCCTGAGCTCAGTCCAGGCCAACTCCCTTCCTACTCCCTGCCAGGGTCCTCTTCCTTCCCATCATTTAGGGCATTCTCCCAGTCTCCTTGTCACCTCTGAGCCAAGGTCAGAGATTCCAGGTCAAGTAGGAACCGAAACCATCATTCTGGAGGACAACTTGACAATACCGATCCAAAAATCGTTAACATATGCATCGTTCTTGTGGTTGTTACTAAATTGTGATACGACTATTCCATTTATAGAAATATTCTAAAGGAATAAAATAGAATGTTGACAAATATTGAACCTACAGCACTTATCAGAGCAAGGCTGTTGACATCATACATGGGGATTATTTAAATAAATTATGACATATGCCTATAATAGCATAATATGCCACCAATAATAATATTGTATAGTAGTATTTGTTGACATGGAATAATATTCATGCTATATTGTAACATTATAAAAGGTAGACTCATAAAAGGTGTTTATAAAAGGGAGAGTTTATTAATTTTTGTTTAAAATGTACACACATTCTTCCTATCATCTGTCAGTCTTTCTATCCCAAGTAATTTGTGGAATTTCCTGATGAAAGCTCATGTTTCACAAGGCTCTAAGTCCATTCATACTATACGGTTTGACCCCCAATGAAATCATAATATTAACTGGTTTATTTCCAAGATCTAAAAATATAGGACTTTGGCAGAATGCCCCTGTGTGTACTATACTTCCTAACTGGTCCCCTTTGGGGCACAGTCCCAAGGTGAAATCGTGCATCTCATCCTCTGTTGTTGCTGGTGCGTGTTCCTGGCCTCCTGTAGGTAGTTCTTGGACAGAAGGAACTAATCAGGTTCAGTAGCAATACTGTTTATAAAATGTATTCTTGTTCTAGGATGCATTGGACAGAGTAAAGAATCCATACCTTGGATGGGAAAAGTGACATCTTCATATGCACTAATTTGTAACTGCAATTCCCATTGACTTCTTTTTTTTTTAAATATTTATTTATTTGCTTTAGTTGTACACAATGCAAAGCACTTATGTTTATGAGGTGCTGAGGATCGAACCTGGGCCGCGCACGTGCTAGGTGAGCGCTCTACCGCTGAGCCACAACCCCAGCCCCCCATTGACTTCTGTATACATGTAGGTAGCAAGCCACTGTAGAATCAGAGGTTTTGCATTGTGTCTTTATTACCAGTACAAATTACAGATGAGTATAAGATAGTCGTTGTAGTGTTTTACAACATCTGTTATCTTCATCACCACTTTGAAATGATAGTAGGATTGAACTGCCTTTACATTTCTTATTTAATGCTTTGTCTTTTTAACCCTAGGACTTTTTGTGTGTATGTGCATACTAGGCAAATGCTGTACCTCTGAACTATATCCCCAGATCGTTATTTAATGCTTTTATAAAGAAGCAAATACAGCCGGGCATGGTGGCACATGCCTATAATCCCAGCACTTGGGAGGCTGAGGCAGGAGGATCACGAGTTCAAAGTTAGGCTCAGCAATGGTGAGGCACTTAGCAACTCAGTGAGACCCTGTCTCTAAATAAAATACAAAAAAGGGCTGGGGATGTGGTCCAGTGGTCAAGTGCCCCTGAGTTCAATCCCCGGTACCAAAAACAAAACAACAACAACAACAAAAAAGCAAATACATTACTATAACACAATTTTATAATAATCATATTTTAATATAATTTCCTCCATCTCACCTTTGTTTCCTTTCTTTCTTTCTTTCCTTTTTCTCTTTCTCTCCCTCTTTCCCCTCCCCTTCCCTTCTTTCTTTCCTTCTCTTTCTTCTTCCCACTCTTTTTTTCTTACCTACCTTCCTTTCTTCCTTTCTCTTTCTTTCTCCTTTTCTTCCTTCCTTCCTCCCTTCCTTTCTCTCTTTCTTTCTTTCTCTCTTGCTCTTTCTTTCTTCTTTCCCCAGAACTGTGGATTGAACTCAGAGAAGAGGCTGGCCTCAAACTTGCCGTTCTCCTTCAGCCTTACATGTCACTGGATTACAGAAGTGTGCCACCTTACCCAGCTATAATCATATTTATTTCATTTTACACATTTAATATTATTTTGAGAGAGGCTTTCCAGATTGCCAAAGGAGTCCAGGGCACAAAGCCATGTAAGAAATTCTGACTTCCAAAGACGCATCGGGTGGAGGGATCACCTCTCATCACCCCTCTCTGTATGGACTTAATCATGTTAGCAGTCACAAACCAAATGGCCTAGTAAGATATTTACCTCCCCATTTTGTATCTGGGGTGTCCAAAAACTATGGTAGATTCTTTCCTCTTATCTGAACATCTGAGAATGTGAAAGCTGGGGTGGGGGTCTTTAGGGGGGCTTGCCTTCATACACCCAAGCCTAGCAGCTTAATGATGCATTTCTTTTCTTTTAGTTGTAGGTGGACACAATGCCTTTATTTTATTTATTTATATGTGGTGTTGAGGATCTAACCCAGGGCCTCACACATGCTAGGTGAGCACTCTACCGCACAGCCACAACCCCAGCCCTTAATGATGTATTTCTTTTGTTTTAATGGGAGACATTAGGTCATCCATTAAAGGCCTAGGAAGAGATCCAACTGAGAAGGGGAGGTTCAAAGTCCAAAATGAGGGCACTGATTGCTTAGGCAGTGGCAGGTGTGTGTTGGGGGACTTCAGGGAGAGGCATTAAGCTCAGCAGAAGGAACCCTGCTCTTGCCTTCTAGCAGAGGGAAAGATGGGAGAGGGCAGCAGTTTGCATGTTTGGTGTTGGAAAGATGAGAGATTCCTGTCTGATGGGATCTATTTTCTCTGAGAAAAAGACAAGATCATCTACAGAGAGGCAGGTAATTGAGGAGAGAGGTGAGGAAGAGGGGAAAATAAATAAATAACAATACATAATATGCAAATATCACTTCGCAGTTGATCAAGATTTTTCTGTCTGTTTTTAGGACGGCCTGTAAGGAAGACAGTGTGGTAGAATTTCAGTTGAGAGTCAGGGGTAGAGGTCAATTAACTTTCTTGTCCTCAGGATCACCCAGCTGGACAGAGAAGAAACTGGAGTTTTAAACTCAATTCAGATGGAAAACCCAACTTGGATCCTATAGAAAAGAGCTTCAGTTATGCATTTGTTCATTTGTTTTTGTTCTTTGTTTTGTTTTTTGATAGCAAGCATTGAACCAATGGGCATTTAACCACTGAGACACATCCCCAACCCTTTTTCTTTTTTATTTTGTGACAGGGTCTCACTGAGTTGCTTAGGGCCTTGCTAAGTTGGCTTTGAACTTGCGAACCTGCACCCTGGTGCCTGGCTTATTCATTTGTTTTTTAGATAAAGTTACTAGGTTCAGAAAATCCAATTGATTCATATTTTTTCACTCTTGACATTTTAAAAAAATTTCACTTGTTTTAATTACTTATACATGACAGTAGGATGCATTTATGCACTGTGATATATCATACATAGATGGGATATAATTTCCCATTTTTTTGAGTGTACATGTTGTGGAATCATATTGATCATGCTGTCACATATATACATACAGTAATAATGTCTGTTTCGTTCTACTACCCTTCCTATGCCTGCAACCCCTCCCCTCCCTACCTTCACTTCCCTCTACCTCGTCTAAGGTAACGCTATTCTTCTCTAGTGCCCCCACAACGCCCTTCCCCCACCCCTACCTTATTGTGAATTTCATCTGCATATTAGAGAAAACATTCAGCCTTTGGTTTTGGGTGATTGACTTATTTCACTTAGCATGATATTCCCCAATTCCATTTACTGGCAAATGCCATAATTTAATTCTTCTTTAAAGCTGATTAATATTCCATTGAATATATATACCACATTTTTTTTTATCCATTCATCTATTGAAGGACACCTAGGTTGGGTCCGCAGTTTAGCTATTGTGAATTGAGCTGCTATAAACATTGACGTGGCTTGCATTATTGTAGTATGTTGATGTTAAGTTCTTTGGATATAAACCAAGGAGTGGCATAGCTGGGTCAAATGGTGTTTCCATTCCAAGCTTCCTGAGGAATCTCCATACTGCTTTCCATAGTGGTTGTACAAATTTGCAGTCCCACTAGCAATGTATGAGTGTACCTTTTACCCCACATCCTCACTGTTTATTGTTGCCTATATTCTTTGTTGTTGTTGTTGTTGTTTAATATTTATTTATTTGTTTCAGTTGTACACAATGCCTTTATTTTTACATGGTGCTGAGGATTGAACCTGGGTCGCGCACTTGCTAGGCGAGTGCTCTACCACTGAGCCACAACCCCAGCCCCGTGCCTGTATTCTTGATGATTGCCATTCTGAAAGGAGTGAGATGAAATCTTAGTTTTGATTTGCATTTCTCTAATTGCTAGAGATGTTGAACACTTTTTCATATATTTGTTGATCAATTGTATTTCTCCTTCTGTGAAGTTCTTTAGCCCATTTATTGATTGGGTTATTTGGTTTTTTGGTGATAAGTTTTTTGAGTTCTTTATATATCCTATAGATTAATGCTTCATTGGAGGCACATGCAGTAAAGATTTTCTCCCAATCTGTAGGCTCTCTTCTCATATTGATTTTTTTTCCTTTGCTGAGAAGAAGCTTTTTAGTTTGAATCCATCCCATTTACTGATTCTTGATTTTACTTCTTGCACTTTAGGAGTCTTGTTAAGAAAGTTAGATCCTAGGCTGACATGGTGGAGATTTGGGCCTACTTTTTCTTCTATTAGGTGCAGGGTCTCTGTCCTAGTGCCTAAATATTTGATCCACTGTAAGTTAATTTTTGTGCAGGGTGAGAGATAGAGGTTTAAATTCATTTTGCTACATATGGATTTCCAGTTTTGCTAGCACCATTTGTTGAATAGGCTATCTTTTTTCCAGTGAATATTTTTGGCAACTTTGTCTAGTATGACATAAGAGTATTTATGTGGGTTAGTCTCTGTTTCCTTTACTCTGTACCATTGGTCTACAAGTCTATTTTGCCGCCAATACCATGCCTTTTTTGTTACTATAGCTCTGTAGTATAGTTTAATGTCTGGTATTGTGATGCCTCCTGCTTCACTTTTCTTTGCTAAGGATTGATTTAGCTATTCTGGGTCTCTTATTTTTCTAAATACATTTTATGATTGTTTTTCCTATTTCTATGAAGAATGTCATTGGGATTTTAATAGAAATTGCATTAAATCTGTATAACACTTTTGGTAGTATGGCCATTTTGACAATATTAATTCTGCCTATCCAGGAACATGGGAGATCTTTCCATCTTCTGAGGTTTTCTTCATTTTCTTTCTTTAGTGTTGTGTAGTTTTCATTGTAGAGGTCTTTTTTTCACCTCTTCTCTTTTGTTAGATTGATTCCCAGGGTTTTTGTTTTGTTTTTGAGGCTATTGCGAATGGGGTAGTTTTCCTAATTTCTCTTTCAGTGGATTCATTGCTGATGTATAGGAATGCATTTGATTTATGGGTGTTGATTTTACATCCAGCTACTTTGATGACTTCATTTATTAGTTCTAGAAGTTTTATGGTGGAATTTTTTGGATTTTCTAGATATAGAATCATGTCATCAGCAAACAGTGATAGTTTGAGTTCTTCTTTACCTATTTGTATCCCTTTAATTTCTTTCTTCTGTCTAATTGCTCTGGTTAGAGTTTTAAGGATGATGTTGAACAGAAGTGGTGAAAGAAGACATCCTTGTCTTGTTCCAGGTTTTAGAGGGAATGTTTTCAATTTTTCTTCATTTAGAATGATGCTGGCCTTGGGTTTAGCACATATAGCTTTTACAATGTTGAGGTATGTTCCTACTATCCCTAGTTTTTCTAGTGTTTTGAACATGAAGGTGTGCTATATTTTGTCAAATGCTTTTTCTGATTCTATTGAGATGATCATATGATTCTTGTTTTTAAATCTATTAATATGATGAATTACATTTATTGATTTCCATATGTTGAGCCAACCCTGCATCCCTGGAATGAACCCCACTTGATTGTGGTAAACTATCTTTTAAATACATTTTTATATGTGATTTGCCAGAATTTTATTAAGAATTTTTGCATCTATACTCATCAGGGATATTGGTCTAAAGTTTCTTTCCTTGATATGTCTTTGTCTGGTTTTGGTATCAGGGTGATATTGGCCTCATAGAATGAGTTTGGAAGGGTTTCCTCCTTTTCTATTTCATAGAATACTTTGAGGAGTATTGGTGTTAATTCTTCTTTGAAAGTCTTGTAGAATTTGGCTGAGAATCCATCTGCTCCTGGGCTTTTATTGGTTGGTAGGCTTTTGATGGTGTTTTCTATTTCATTACTTGAAATTGATCTGTTTAAATCGTGTATGACCTCCACATTCAGTTTGGGTAGGTCATAAGTCACTAGAAATTTGTCGATGTCTTCAATATTTTCTATTTTATTGGAATATAATTTTTCAAAATAGCTTCTAATTATCTTCTGTATTTCAGACATGCCCATTGTGATATTTCCTTCTTCATCTTGTATCTTAGTAATTTGATTTTCTCTCTTTTTCTCTTTGTTAGCATGGCCAGAAGTTTATATCTTTTATTTATTTTTTCAAAGAACCAGTTTTTTGTTTTGTCATTTTTTAAATTATTTCTTTTGTTTCGATTTCACTGATTTCAGTTTTGATTTTAATTATTTCCTGTCTTCTACTGCTTTTGGTGTTGATTTGTTCTCCTTCTTCTAGGGCTTTGAGATGTAGTGTTAGGTCATTTATTTGTTCACTTTTTATTCTTTTAATGAATGTGCTCAATGCAATAAACTTTCCTCTTAGTACTGCCTTCAGAGTGTCCCAGAGATTTTGATATGTTGTATCAGTGTTCTCATTTATCTCTAAGAATTTTTTTATTTCATCCTTGATTTCTTCTACTATCCATTCATCACTCGATAATGTATTATTTAGTCTTCATTTGTTATAGTAGTTTCTATTTTTTATTTCATCATTGATTTCTAATTTCATCCCATTGTGATCTGATAGAATGCTGGTATTATCTCTGTTTTTATTGTATTTACTAAGAGTTTCTTTGTGGCAGAAGATATGGTCTAATTTAGAGAAGGAGCCATGTGCTGCTGAGAAGAAAGAATATTCACTTGTTGATGGATAAAATATTCTATATGTCCGTTAAATATAAATTATTGATTGTATTACTTAGTTCTATAGTTTCTTTATTTAGTTTTTGTTTGGAAGATCTTTCCAGTATTGAGACAGGTGTGTTAAAGTCACCCAGTATTATTGTGTTGTGATCTATTTGGCTCTTGAAATTTAGAAGGGGCTCCATCGTTTGGGGCATAAATATTTATAGTTGTTATGTTCTGCTGATATATACTTCCCTTAAGAAGTATGAAATGTTGCCGGGCGCGGTGGTGCATGCCTGTAATCCCAGCACTTGGGAGGCTGAGGCAGGAGGATCACAAGTTCAAAGCCAGCCTCAGCAATGGCAAGGCACTTAGCAACGCAGTGAGACCGTCTCTAATAAAATACAAAAAAGGGCTGGGGATGTGGCCCAGTGGTAGAGTGCCCCTGAGTTCAATCCCCGGTATGAAATGTCCTTTTTTGTCTCTTCTGATTAATTTTGGTTTGAAGTCTACTATATCTGAGATGAGAATGGAAACCCCTGCTTGTTTACACAATCCATATGAGTGATAAGTTTTTTTCCCCCATCCTTTCGCCTTCAGCCTTTGGATGTCTTTGCTCATGAGGTGAGTCTCTTAAAGACAGCACATTGTTGAGTCTTGCTTTTTAATCCAATCTTCCAATCTATGTCTTTTGATTGATGAGTTTAGACCATTAATATTCAAGGTTATTATTGAAATATGATTTGTATTCCCTGTCATTTTGATTTATTTCTGGTTTTCATTTGACTTAGTTTCTCCTTTGGTTAAATATTCTTTTAGTTTTCACTTTTTTTTTTTTTTTTTAACTTCATCCTTATGGAATATTTTGTTAAGAATTTTCTGTAGTGTAGGCTTTCTAATTGTGAATTCTTTTAATTTTTGTTTATCATGGAAGGTTTTAATTTCATCTTCAAATCTGACTTTATTTTGCTACATATAAAATTCTTTGGTGGCATCCGTTTTCTTTTTTTTTGTGGTACCAGGGATTGAACTCAGGGGCACTCGACCACTGGGCCACATCCCCAGACCTTTTTTGTATTTTATTTAGAGACAGGGTCTCACTGAGTTGCTAAGTGCCTCGCCATTGCTGAGGCTGGCTTTGAACTCGCGATCCTCCTGCCTCAGCCTCCCAAAGTGCTGGGATTACAGGCGTGCGCCACCGCGCCCGGCTTTAGCATCCATTTTCTTTCAGAGCTTGAAATAATTATTATTGAATAATAATTCCAGGACTTCCTAGCTTTGAGGGTCTGAGTTGACAAATCAGTTAAGATCCAAATTGGTTTCCTCTATATGTAATTTAACTTTTTTCCTCTCACAGCTTTCAAGATTTTTATCTTTATTCTGTGTGTTAGTCATTCTCGTTATAATGTGTCTTGGTGTATGTCTGCTGTAATTGTACATTTGGGGTCCTGTAAGCCTCTTGTATTTGATTTTCCATTCCATTCTTTAGGTTTGGGAAATTTTCTGTTATTATATCATTGAAAAGATTGTGTATTCCTTTGTATCTCTGCCCCTTCATCTATTCTGATAACTCTTAAGTTTGGTCTTTTCATGTTACCCCATGCTTCTTGGATGTTCTGTTCATGGTTTCTTACCATCTTCTTCTCTGCATGGTCAACTCTACTTTCAAGATTATATATTTTGTCTTCATTGCCAAGTAGTCTAGTCTGTTGGTGATGCTTTCTATTAAATTTATAATTTGGTTTACTGATTCCTTCATTTCAAAGATTTTTGCTTTTTTTCCCCACAATCTTTATTTATTGAAGTGATCTTTCACTTCCTATATTTTTTCTTTGATTTCCCTCCTTATACCATCCTTTACTTCACAGATCAATTGAACTGTGTATATTCTGAACACCTTCTTGGACATTTCTTCTACTGTGTTATCAATGGCTTCTGTCCTTGAAGCATCTTTGTTTGTTTGGGGTGCTTTATTTCCCCCCACCCCCTTTTTGTTTTTTCATGTTGTTCGTGTGTTTTCCCATCTGAAAGTATGGATCTAAGGCAGCACAAATTCTACCGTGTAGACCTATAGTGTCCCTGAAGGTTTCCAGTGCCTCACTTTTAATGGTGAGACCAGTATCAATAGCACCCAGCAAAAACAATATATAGCCTTAAACCTAATAATAGTTCCCACTATGGCGTCTACTGCTTTCTCGCATTAAACGAAACTGATGAATTTAATAACTATCTATAGTATAAACAGAAAATTTGTTAAAACGGTTTACAATTTCAAATGGTGGGTGAGATGACAGAAGAAACATAGTACGTGATGTTCATGAGGGAGGAAGAGAGAAGCTAGAAGCAACAATTTGCAGGAAGAGCCAACAGAGATTGGCTGTCAGTTGGAGAAAAGTCCGAGAAAATAGACAAGTGAGAGGAAGAATCTACGAATGAAGAGAAAAAATTAAAGACATAAGAATACAACAAAAATGCAAAACACCATTCATAAATCATTGTCCTCCACATGCTGATGCATAAAAAACACCCTGTTCCAATATGGTAGAGATATTAGTGAATCAAAAAATAAAATACAATAAATCTTGATGGAAGGTTGAACTGTCTCCATCAGCGTTCAAATTCAAAAGTTTCTCAGCCTTGTCTCTGACATCTCATGGGATTATCAAGCCCAGATCAGCCCTTGCAGACACAGTCTCTATCCCACCAATCTGGGCTTCAGATACCTCAGGCTTGGACACGCTGCAGTCCTAAGATCTCAAAGCTGCTCCTACTTGCAGAGAGA
This sequence comes from Tamias sibiricus, assembly GCA_025594165.1. Lineage (NCBI taxonomy): Eukaryota > Metazoa > Chordata > Mammalia > Rodentia > Sciuridae > Tamias > Tamias sibiricus. The sequence goes on along the minus strand of CM046664.1, from coordinate 142,405,487 downwards.
CCACTGGGGATATGGAGCAACCCTGAGATGCAGTGGAAAGACAAGGGCCACCAGCACTCCCAGCAGGAAGAACCCAGGCACCTCCAAACCCACAGGCACCCCCACACTGGACCTGTAGGTCCTGGTGGAGGTCCTCAGACATTGTGGTGGTAAACTTGCTGGCACAGGGACCCAGGCCCTGGCCATTGTCCCAAAATGGGGGTGGTCACGTGCAACAAAACCTGGAGTCTCCCCTCCAGCAGACCTCTAGGTGGTGGTAGCAGCAGTAGTGACTGTGGTTGGTGGAAACAGGCAGTAGGTCAGCAGCAGTGGTAGTAAAACAGTGTCATGGCAGCTGCAGTAGTGGCTGCAGTGGGGGCTGCAATTGTGGCTATGTCACCTGTGGGGCAGTGTCACCAGGCGATGGGGGGGGGTAGTATCAGTGTCAGTGTCAGTTACTTTGGGGGCAGCAGTGTCTTCAGTGGTAGCAGCAGGTGGCTGCAGTTGCATGGGCAGCAGCACTCAGAAAGAAGACTTCCAGGCGACCTCGGGGTGGCAGCAGAGGTATCAGAGGTAGCAGCGATGGTAGTAGCTGATTGGAGAAGAGACCTCTGGGCTTCAGTGGCAGTGACCTCAGAGGTAGTGGCTGTCATGACCAGAGAAAAGACCTACAGGTACTGCAGTGGCATCTGGGGCAGCAGTGTCTGCCCACTCTTGACTTTTTTAAAGTATGCCCATAAGCTGAAGAAAGGGCTATAGCTACTTACATTCCTAGATTTTAAAATGGAACAGCGATGATCTTTCCTTAGAGTGACTTGTAACGATAGCTTTGTCATGAAGTATCAGTGATCAACATCTAGGAAGGAGCTGGAGTCTGGATCTTGGGGCTTGGAGGAGGTTATTCAGGCAGCCCAGCCTTGGGTAAGCTCTTAGAGGTTCAGAGGGGGCCCCATGTGCTTAAGCCACCAAACATGAGAACATTGATGCTAGAAAACTGGCAAAAACAATCTTGGAGTCTGGGTGGAAATCACAAGGGTCTGAGGACTAGATACGATGCAGATCTGCATTCTTTTAAGGGGGGAAATTTCCTCAATACTCCATGAGCAGGGCACCAGGAGTGGGGTTTGGTGGAGTTTGATTGCTGACAAGCGACCCCATTCACATATGGGGACTGAAAAGAGCTAAGTTCCAGATGAGTGGGAGTGTTGGACACACAGAGTAGGGAGTGGCTGCCAAATCTGCCCAGCTGGGCTAGGTAGTTCCAGTCCCCACCCTCAGCTGGATTCCCAAAGCAATCAATGAATAACGTCCCAGGCCTTCATGCTAGGGCAGGGCCCTTCCCTGAGCAGAACAAGTTGGCTGATAAAGAAAGGACATCTCAACATCTCTCGGAGTGGTTAGTTTTAGAGGAGGCCATGGTCCATAGCAAAATCCTCTGGTTTATGTTGGCTGTGGAGAAAAAGAGGCTTCACTTGATCAATCTCTGACCTGTTGGACACTGAAGAAGACCAAACCCTCAGGGCAGCATGGGTTGCTCATTTGATGAAGTTTGAAGTCTTTGCAAAATACTAGGTTCTGGGTGCACTCATTCTGGTGTTGAGATGAAGACTCTTATCAGTACAGGCCAGGGTGCTGAGCTCGGTCCTTGGTGTACCCCCAGGTACACATCTCCTTGTGAAGCCTCCTCCTGCAGGGGTAGCTTGGCATCACTGAATCCATATTGTACAGGATCCTGTGGTTTCTGTTCAGCAGAGGAGAGTGCCCAGGCAAATGTTCCTGCAGACTCTCATAGAGGTTGTGCTTCCCATCACACCTAAGTGGATTTGCCTGGTCTTTTCATTGGGGGACAGGTCTATGGGAAAGCCTGGAAGACAACTATTTCAGATTCTCCAGTTCCATCCACTATGGTTTGCACATGATTTGTGATAGATAGGCTTGGGCTGATGGGCCACCTCCCCCACGGAAATTTCCATGAGAAGCATCTGGTTTCATTTTCCCCAGGCAGGAACCAATCGGCTTAAAGGTCACTCTGTTCCCCAGGCAGGAGCCAATCAGCTTAAAGTTCACTCTGTTCCCCAGGCAGGAGCCAATCAGCTTAAAGGTCGCCCTGTTCGTTCCCTGGGCAAAGAGTCAATAGTGTTAAAGGTCGCTCTGGTACCCCGCCCCCCGGCCACCCCTCCCCAATCCCTACTTAAAGCTCCTGCCTGCCCGGAGCTTAGTCACAATAGCTCGTCCCTGCTGAGAGAAGGCAGCCATTGCGACAGCTCCAGAACCACCCTCTCCAGCCCCACTGTGGCTTCCCCAGCCAATAGCCAGAGACCACAGCCGGAACGACCAGGCACCCACCTTCTGTTCAGAGCTCACACATTCACTTCTCCCTGACTCCTCTCTCCCACCAGAGCTCGCGCACTCCCCTCTCCCTGACTCCTCTCTCCCCGTACTTCTTCTACTTCCAACCAGCCATAAAGGCTGGTGAATAAATCTCTTGGCTGCACGGTTGTCTCCAGTGTGATTTTTGCCCTTCAATTTGTCCTCCAAAGACTCATTTGCTGGAAGTTTGGTCTCCAATATTACAGTTTGGAGAGGTGGAGGAGTGTGTAAGAGGTGGCTCCTAGTGAGAGGTGATTAGGTCATTGTGGATACCTTCTGTGAAGGAATTAGTGCCCTTAAGCAAAAGTGGGTTCCATATCTCAGGGCTGGATTGGGTGCTGACAGAGTGGGTTGTTGTAAAGCTTGGCACCACCCTTCTGTGCTTGTACTGCTCCCAGCTAACTCCCACCACATGATGGCATCCACCATGTCTGATGCAACATGAGGTCTGAGATGTGACCACTCAAAACTTGTATATTTTACCTCTAAAGCCATGAGCCAATATAAACCTCTTTTCCTTATAAAGTATCCAGTCTCAGGTATTTTGTTTTAGAACACAAAATAAACTAAGACACCATCCAAACTTACTGATGAGACAGACCAGTCTGATAGTTCTGGGCTATTGGGTTCTTGTGTCTCTCCCAGAGGGCCCAGAAGAATGTGAGAACATTCCTGCTGCTTTCTGACAGGCCCCAAAACAATTCAGGGCTTTAGGCACCATAGCCATGACCAGGTCACAGTGGCAGATGACCAGTTAAATTGCTAGGACCCAGGAAGCAAGACCTAGAGTTTGGGCAACCAAGAGTCCGAGCCAGGTAAATAATACATAATCCCAGAGAAAAGAACAAGGTAGGATCTTCGTAAAGCAGCGGCTTAGCACCCACAGATCACAGAGCTTTGACAAAGAAAGGAAAGGATCAGCTAGGAAATACAGATGGCAGTTGCTTGTTCCCGCCCCAGTGGCTGTGACTTGTCAGTTTCATAGCCCTCCCTCCAGGAGAGCCAGTGAGAACCTGGAACTGGAAGACTTCTTTCTGACCACTGCCATGGTGGCCCGGCTGGTATTTCTGCACTCAGGGAAGGGGCGCAGTGGATGTCTCATCATGCTCTGGAACCTTCCTGTCTCCCCAGGGGACCTTAGCCCTCACCCTTCTGTGTGGCTTTCTAGGGGAGGTATCCTTCCCGATGTTGGAGGGTCTGTGGGTTGGAGCACCTTACTGTCAGACGTCTCTGTCACCAAGTGACAGCTGATGGCCCACCTCAGATTCCTGAATGTACTTCTGTTCCGAGTTCTCCAACCCTGTGCCCACCCTGGATTTGGGGATATCCTGTAAGCTCAGCCTGGGCCCCTCTTGTAAATGCTTGCTTGGGTGAAGATCTGCTTCTGGCAAAGTCTACCCGTCTGCATCTCTTTCGCCATCCGGATCTTCCTGAATGGTACAGAACACACAAGGGGTAGCCGTGACAGCAGCTGCTCATCTCCTATGAGCTGGTCCACTGAGTCCAGAGAGACACATAGAGGCATTTTCCTAAGAATTAAAGAGCAGCTTTAATTAACTGCTGACTGCTGGGTGTTGGAACTGGAGGTCAAGAGCCTTGCTATCCTTCCACAGACAAGGAAAACCCTTCTTTCAGATTTTCAAAGCCACACAACTAAAGTGGCCTAACTCTGACCAAAATCAGGGCCTCTCTTTCCCCTCTTCTATGATACCTCCATAATAACCCTATCTTAGATTATTGTTCGTTGATTTTGATTATAACATTAACCACTGTTGAAATAAACCCTCCTCGGTGTCTTTTTGCACAGGTAGACTCCTTAGCTTCTTACAGATAAAATGAGGTTAAAAGAACAATGTGTTTTTTCTTTTTTAATTTGTTCTAATTAGTTATACATGACAGTAAAATGCATTTTGACACATCATACATAAATGGAGTGTAACTTCTCATTCATCAGATTGTACATGATGTAGAGTTGTACAGGTCACATAATCATATATGCACATGGGGTAATAATGACATTCTACTATCATTCCTACCCCAATGCCCACTCCCCTCCCTTCACTCCCCTCTGTCTAGTCCAAAATACCTCTATTCTTCCCCACCCCTTCTTGTGAATTAGCATCTGCTTATCAGAGTAAACCTTTGGCCTTTGGTTCTTTGGATGGGCTTATTTTACTCAGCATAATAAAGAATAATAGCCGGGCGCGGTGGCGCACGCCTGTAATCCCAGCACTTTGGGAGGCTGAGGCAGGAGGATCGCGAGTTCAAAGCCAGCCTCAGCAACGGCGAGGCACTTAGCAACTCAGTGAGACCCTGTCTCTAAATAAAATACAAAAAAGGTCTGGGGATGTGACCCAGTGGTCGAGTGCCCCTGAGTTCAATCCCCGGTACCACAAAAAAAAAAAAAAAAAAAAAAAAAAAAAATAATGTTTTTAAGAGAGCAGATCTCATGTTAAATGTTTTTTTTTTTTTTACCCTAATAAAATAAAAATTAAAAAAGACTGGTGTTCCTTCTAACTTATGAGTTCCACAGTGAACTGTTCTTTTGTTTTTTGTGTTTAAAAATAGGTGTGTAACCCCAGTGTTTGTGTTCAAATCATTGTTTGGTTAAGATTTTGTCACTGTGATAAGCATATGGGCACAAGTCATTGCTGTCTTGGGTGGTGGTCCACTTGAGGGCTGTTCACACAATGAGTCAATTAAGATTGTCGTAGACAATAACTATCTACCAGTGAACCCGCCCAGACAGGAAAAGTCCAAAGGAGACTGGAGGCTTGGAACTTCAGGTAATCTGTGTGTGTGTTTCTCTCTTTAACTTAAAAAAATTGCACAAGCAGTGGGCACTTGTTATAGAAAAAATTAAAAAGAAAAACAGTTATCACTCTATGTCTCACACTATTAATATTCTGATGTGTTTTCTTTATATATATATATATATATATATATATATATATATACTTTTTTTTTATTTATTTATTTTTAGTATCAGAGATCAAACCCAGAGGCACTTAACCACTGAGTGACATCCCCAGCACCCCCTTTTAAAAAATATTTTATTAAGAGACAGGGGACCTTGGTAAGTTGCAGGAGCCCTGTTTGGGGAGATAGCTAAGATTGCGGTTGACTACGGGCCATAGACATTTTTGGGCATTTCCGCCTTCCGTAGTCTCACGGGACTTGGCCCAGGATCTCGAGAGATTTGAGCCGTGACTTGGCAGATCAAGCTTGCGCCATTCCTGCTCGGGCGCATGGGAAGAGACCTGAGAGAGAACGGACAGGGTTATCGCTATTGTATAGATATATTGTAGTTTCTTGTAAGAGTAGGTGTCTTGGTTTCTTGTGAGAGTGTGTATGTGGTGTTAGAAATTACAAGAGACAGAGAGAGAAAGATTAAAGAAATTTTTCGTCTCCATCCTGTCTCCGGACTCCTTCCAGCGGCGCCACCGTTCCGGGCTGCAATCCCTTTCCGGCTACAACAGTAAGTTGCTGAGGTTGGCTTTGAACTCACAATTCTCCTCCTGCCTCAGCCTCCTAAGTCACTGGGATTACAGGCATATGCCACCACACCCAGCTTCCTTTCAAATATTTTTGTGCACATATATATTTAATAAGTGGCTAGGCTTGAGTCTGTGAGTACCATAGTGTGAGAGAGGCACGAAGGCTTTGAGAGGGGATGCGTGGGGATGGTTCTAATGATTGTCCAAGGAAATTAAACTGGTACGGTGGGCACGATGAGAGAGGTAGAAAGAAAAGCTGACATGAATTGTTGGTCTCAGTGGATCCAAGGATTGATTGAGTTATGTTAAAAGAAGGGAAGGAATTGGAAAATAAAAAAGAGCTGGTTGGAGAAAAGGGGGCTTAAAAGCACCATATTGAAAAGATGGAAAAAATTCTGTTTGAAGTTATATTGTGCAATGTGGTGGCCACTGGCCATGTGTGACCACTGTGCACTGCAATGGGACTATTCTGAACTGAGATGCTATTAGTGCAAAATAGACACCATTTTCATGAATTACTATCAAAAATATAAAATATTTCAGTAGTAATTTCTAAGATATTAGTTACATGTCAACATGATAATATTTTGGATATACTGGCTTGAGGTACATTATTAAAATTAATGTCATTTTGTTTTTACTTTAAAATTATGTATATGGCTCACATCATATTTCTCTTCTTTTTCATGAGGTACTGGTGAAGTAGAATTAAGTCATCTGATGAGAGAATTTCAAGGAACATAGAGGCAAGCGGGAGGAAGAATCATCTATGTGGATTTTGAAGTGACTAAGAATTCATAGCAGAGTCATTACTAAGTGAGTGACAGTGAAGTAGAACATAAGGATGTTAAAGAAATGAAGATGTATGGCCCAGGGTGACAGATGACAATAGATGACAAATGTGCATAGTAGCATACAGTGTGATAACTGGAGATTTGAAGTTGGGAGATTTTTAGGGACAAGGGAAGGAAAATGGTCTGGATATAACAATAAGGATTCGAAGAGGTCTCTGTGCCCTAGTCCCAGCCGATGGGAAGGAAGCTGTGGAGCAAAGACATTCACTGCCATCAGGAAGGGCTACAGAGGAGGAGCGTTTCCAGAAGAGGTCAGGGTTGGGGCAAGAGGGCAGAGACTGTTCCAAGAAGAAGAGGAGCATTAGCTGAGAATGGCCTGTGAGCTCTAGAGGGCACCCTGGATTGGCTTCAGGAGTTGGGCAGAGGAGTGAAACGCAGGGTCAGCAGAGGACCTGGGGCTTCTTTAGGGTACTGGCATATTGGGGTTACGGGACTTAATAAAATGAGCTCTGGTGGTCTCAAGGCAGAATGAATGGGGGTGAGGCTCTGAGTACAGTGGGGTTAGAAGGAATGGTATTCTTTTTTCACTTCTGCTGGGGGACATGAAGGCCTGGGAAAGGGCACTTGTACCTGAGTCTGAGGAAGGAATGCATGCCTCCCTCTTCTCCCTGACCACCAAATGCTGGACTCCATCAAAGCCCATCACCCTAAGCCCTCTCAATTTTCATGCAGTACTGGTGTTATTGTTTGGATCTTGAATGTCCCCCAAGGACCTGTGTGTTAAAAAAGCTTGGCTACCAGCTTGTGGGAGGTGGTGGAATCTCCAGGAGGTGGAGCCTAATGAAAGGAAGTTAGGTTATTGGGGGTGGCCTCCTCCTCTCATTCTCTTTTTGCTTCCTGGTTGCTGCGAGGTGAGCAGTTTCCTCTGCTATTTATTTCCACCAGGATGTACTATGCAGCCACAAGCCCAAGGGCAACAGCGCCCAGCAACCAAGGACTGAAACCTCTGAAACCTTTCCTCCTTTAAGTTGATTTATTTCAGGTATTTTGTCACAGTGACGGAAAGCTAACAGACCTTGACAGGTGATTTCTTCAGCCAATCATAACTTCAAATTACTACTCAGGCAGATGACTTAGAAAGTTTCCATATAATTCTCCCCTGCTCTCTTCTCTGGGTGTGGGTAACCTACTACCCATGGTGCTCTGGCTCATTCTGGGCATGCCTAGAACAAAGCACATGTCCTCACTCCCAGAGCGGTGCCTCTCAGTGGAAAGCGCCACTCTGCAGGTGTCTGGAACTTGGGCTGGGTCCACCGCTCTTCCTGCCTCCCCCCCACCCCCATTCAACCCATTGCTAGGTTCTGCCCATAACTTTGGGTCCTAAAAAGCTCTCTAATCTATGCATTTTCGTCCACCTCCACAAACCTCCCCTCTGCCTCAGAGGGCTTTAGTTCCCTGGGTATGTCAGTACCGCCCCTCCTGCGACTGTGCACACAGCCTCCGGGGGGATAGTTCCAACATTCCCAACTTTTTTCATGCCTTTCTTTTTCATCTACAGCTCAGCAGCAGCTCCCCATTGTCCTTGGGATGGAACTGAAGCTCTTCCTCTTGCCCGGCAGCCTTTCTGCACACCACCCAGCCTTCTCCCCCTCCCCCCACTCTGCGGTCCTCACGTGACTGTCTGCAGAGGTCACAGGGCCTCCCAGGAGTGGCTCCTCCATAGGAAGGCTTCCCCGTCCCTGGCTGCCTAGTCAACTCCTACTTATCATTCAGATCTCAGCTTGGAATCCCTTCTTTGACCTCCAGGGCCAGGTCACATCTCCCAATTATATACTCTTTCAGGTCCTGTGACCATTGCATTTTTTAGCCCTAATTATTGGATGAGTATCTCCCACCTGTAGATCCCCTAAGGGCATGGACTCACCAGGAGGGCTGGAATCATGCCTGCTTTTACTCAATATTATAATCCCAGCACCTAATGAAAAGCCCGGCACACAGTATGTGTTCAATAAATATTTTGGGATGAACAGATGAATGGCTTGAGATGTCATAAAAAACCCTCACATTTTATCAAATACAGGGTCTACTTTGATCTAGCACGCAATTTCAAAGATTCTGGAACTCAGTTTCACTCAGTACTTACATAAGGATCTGGGTCTTCACCAGGAAGGGTGCTTGCCTACTCTGCTGCTACAAAGCAGACTAGAACACCTTTGCTAGAACGACAGGTTGCTGCTTGGCAGAGCATCCTCTAGTCACTTCTCAAGGTTGGGTGCAAAGGTCAGAACTGGATTGCTGAAGCACATTGTTTTGGTCAGATTTTTCGATGCTATGACCAAAAGACCCAACAAGAACAATTTTAAGGAGGGAAAGTTTATTTGGGGGCTCATGGTTTCAGAGGTCTCAGTTCACAGACAACTTGACACCAGGAAGCAGAGAACTCTGCTCAACAAGGATAAAATATAAACCCCAAAAGCAGGACCCAGGGGCCATCTGCCTTTTCCAGCCACACCCTACCCATCTCAGTTACCACCAAGTTAATCCCTATCAGGGGATTAATGCACCGATTAGGTTAACCCCATTCTAATCCAATCATTCTTCTTTAATTTTTCTTTCACAGTCTCACACATGAGCTTTGGGGGTACACCTCATATCTCAACCATAACACACGTTGACAAGTCTTAGCATCTTCTGTTCTTTTTTTTTTTTTTTTCTGAGCCAGTGTCCATCTGCAACTTTGGTCACACTCTGGGTGGTGAGGTAAATAGCAACACAGTGGGTGGCAGGAAAGGACAGGCTATTTTGCAAGCTCTGAGGGTTAGCTGACAAGAGCCCACTTCCTCTGTGATATCAGCCTTGTGGGTAGCTTATCAAAGGCAGGGGTGGTGGGGGAGCAGCTACAGAGGTGGACTTTCCCTCTCAAGTGAGTTAGGTTTTCTATCTGTGTTCAACCCCCACTCCTTGAAATGTTTACTCCCCCGAAAGACTTAGCTGGGTATTTTCAGTGACAAACATGCCCGCTCCAGGGCCAGGCTCTGTCTGATTCTGGCTTCCTCTGGGAGCAGGGAGAAGGAAGCAGCAGATGCCCTGCTCACGACTGCCTTGGTGCCAGCAACCTGCCCGTGCTGCTGCGGGTGCCCGGGACTCCTTTCCTGTCCACCCTGCTCAGCTCCCGTGGTTGCTGACTCTTTGCCATCTGACCATCTGCCTTCGCTGACCCCCCAACCCCCACCAACATTTTTGGCCTGCTGACGCTTGCTGTGCCTGTGGGTGCCCATCTGCCCAGCCCTTGGGGTGGGGCTTTCCTGCCTTCTACTGCTCTGCTGACCCCTGCTCCGCAGATGCCCTGTGCAAATTCCATTGCCCTGGTCCTGAACCCTCACTACTGTGCCAGACCTGATAGGAAAATGAGGTTTACGTGGTGAGAAGTCCATCCAGTTGATGGCATCAGTGTCACCACACCAAGCAAACACTGCTGGGTGGGGGTTTCAAAAAAAATTTTTTTTTGAGGACAAAAACCAGGATTACTTGTCTTTATATCCAGAGTGCCTAGAATATATGTGACTTGGTTAACTACTGGTTGGACTGAGTTTGGGGAAGGGGAGGGAAAGTGCAATGGATGTTCTGGAAGAAAGGAGTGGGGGGTTTTGTGTGGTTGTCAGTCCTGCCCTTCTGTTGGGGGAGAAGTCCCTGTGCAGGGCAGGAAGCTGCTTGGCTTTGGCCTTGGCTGCCAAGATCCCTGGATCTTGCTGGCCCCTTCACCCTTGAAAGCACAGAATACAACAAAGACAAAGAAAAAGGGAGGGAGGAAGACCTCATGGACCAGTGATGCTTTATTCAGTCCAGAGGGGCACATCTTCGGGGGCAAAATGGCAGTGGGCTACCTTAAGGGTCTGGCTTTTATATGGCCTTTGCAGAGCCAGGTCACTGGAGGAGCTAGTTACTTTTTTTTTTTGGTACCAGGGATTGAACTCAGGGGCACTTGACCACTGGGCCACACCCCCAGCCCTTTTTTGTATTTTATTAGAGACTAGGTCTCACTGAGTTGCTAAGTGCCTCACCGTTGCAGAGGCTGGCTTTGAACTCCCTATCTTTCAGTCTCAGCCTTCCAGGTGCTGGGGTTACAAGCATGCGCTACCATGCCCTGCCCGGCCCTACTTTTGGTGGGCCCTCTAGGAGGGCAGGGCCAGGTAACAGGAAGAATTTAGGGTGGGGCAGGAGGATAGGTAGATAACCTTATCCTTCAACCCTCACCTGGTCTTCATTCCCCACCACACCCCTCCATTGCACCTGCAGTCCCACCACCAAGGAAATTTTTGTACTGACAAGCAAGAGCCCACGAGACCAGGAGGGCAGGAAATTTGGCAGCGAATGAGAAACTGCAGGCTGTGTACTCAGGACTCGGCTAGCGCTTTGCAGCAAGCACAAAGACATGGTAGGTCTTTCACTCCTGTCTTTCTTTTCTTTGGGATTGTAAAAATAACACCTGTTCACAGGGGGAAATAAACAGTATCAAAGCCTGCTAGGATTCCTGATTCTATTCCCTAAAGCTAACTGCTGTTAACAATCTTTTAGAAATCTTATGAAAATGTATTATTTTCCAAAGCTCATACACCTACAACTCATAGATACAGAACGTGTGTGTCTGCATGCCCATCGTCAGAGAGATGGAATTTGATGATGCTATGTGACCAAGGAAATGGTTGCCCGTGAGTGAAAAGTTAAGGGGGTTTAGGTCGTGGCAGCATTGAAAAGGCTGTGGAGGGCCAGGTTGGAGCTTCTTAAGCAGCCAAGGAACAAAAGGATGTAGGCGAGGCTGGAGGTGGCTGGGAGTGGCAGGAATGTTGAAATAACAAAAGATTTGTGTTTTCCAAAAAGTATGCAGTTCAGGAGGCAAGGATCCAACATCTAGTTAGCCTCGGTTTCCTTCACTAAAAAAATGGGATGGTAATGTCTCTTCTCTCAGGTTTATTGCGAGGCTTAAATGGGGGTAATATAAAGAATTCAGCATTGTACCTATAACAATGCACTCAGCATTTTCTCAGTGTGTGCTATTTTGTGTGTGTTTGTGTGTTGCTAGAGATTGAACTCAGGGCCTTGTGCATGTTAGGCAACTGCTCTACCACTAAGCTACACCTCTAGTCCTAACAGTTCACAATTGCTGCTGTTGTTATTGTCACAGTGGTACACTGCTGCTGCTAAAGAGTGCTTAGCATGGAGACCTTTACCAAATTGCTCCTCTGGTCACCTGAGCTTCCTGACAGAATCCCTCTTTTCATTTTGGAATTCATCTTTTGTCACTAACCTGTTTCTTCCCTTTTGCTCCATGATTTTTTTTTTTTTTTTTTAAACTAAGTATTGAATCGTAGGGGGCACTTTACTTTTGAGCTACATCCCAGTTCTTTTTATTATTTTTTAAAATTTTGAGACGGGATCTTGCTAAGTTGCCGAAGCTGGTCTTAAACTTGCCATCCTCCTGCCCCACCTCCCGAGTCACTGGGATTATAGCCCTGTACCACCATATCCAGCTTCCATGAATATCTTAAACTTCTTTATACTGTGCACCTTTGAAGAAAACTTTCTGGCATCAGGAAAGTATAAATCCTTGGGGGTGTGTAGGGATGTTTTAGGCAGCAAAGGTGAGTGCCTATTTTCTTTCTTTCTTTTTTAAAAAAAATTTTTAAAGATGTTTATTTTTTAGTTTATTTGTAGTTGGACACAATACCTTTATTTTATTTATTTTTATGTGGTGCTAGGGATTGAACTCAGGGCCTTGTGCATGCAAGGCAAGCACTCTACCAACTGAGCGATATCCCCAGCCCCTATCAGTGCCTATTTTCTTACTTCTCACGGGCCCAGCCAAAGTTGTTGAGTATGCTTTAGGCGGGGACATCCACTGATTTGCTACACTTTATGCATACTACCTGAGGATACCAATCAAAATTACTTATTTAAGAAAAATACCCGCAGGGCGCAGTGGCACACACCTGTAATCCCAGAGGCTTGGGAGGCTGAGGCTGGAGGATCATGAGTTCAAACCAGCCTCAGCGAAGTGCTAAGCAACTCAGTGAGACCCTGTTTCTAAATAAAATACAAAATAGGGCTGGGGATGTGGCTTAGTGGTGGAGTGCCCCTGAGTTCAATCCCCAGTACCTCCTCCCCTAAAAAAAAAGAAAAATACCCAAGAGTCACGGAGGCATTCTGGGCCAGTGATTCTGTCCTTCTGGGAAATTCAGTGTGTTTTATACTTGTATTGAGAATGGCTGGCTTAAAACTCTTAGCTCTAATATTCTGCATCCCAGATGCTCTTAGTTGTCAGTAAAACTAAGCCTGCCTACGCACCCTTCTATTCTTGATTTATAAATAGGTTTATCTGCCTCACAAAATTACACATATTCTATTTTGCACATGCACATCTTAAAGAGCCTTCTAGAGAGTAAATGGCTTTGACTCTCAGGAAGTTATCTGGAAACTATTTTTTTCCCTATGTGAGCATACTCAGAAGGAGATGAAACTATTGGCCTATGGAGCCCAAAAGACAATCTCCAACATGCACAGAAAATCCAGTGTCACGTTTCTAACAGATCTTCATAGGGGCAGGCTCAGGACTGGCTTGAGAGAGGTGTGCACTGCTCTTTTTCTTTCATGAATGGCCACGCATGCTGTGGCTGTAAGAAATATTGGTGAGAAAGACAATAAAAGAAAAGAACAGTGGGGTCTGAAAAGGTAGTGATGATGTAGTCTTAGATGCAATTAAGGACTTAAGGTTGAAGGAAGGAGAGGGCACTCACTGCATATACCAAGATCCATGAGAGAGCAGCCTGGCAACTGGGAAGGGGAAATGTGGGGAAAACTGCCTTAAGGCTAATTGGGTTGGAAGATACTCCTGGTTCTGGGCAGGACTGGGACTTAATTAATTATACTATTATGAAGCACTTTCAGGTATGGCACTTCACTTATTTCTCTGTATAATCCCACAAGGCAGGTGGACTGAATACCATCACCCTCATAGATAAAGTGAAGCCGAGTAAAAGAAACTTGTCGGCTGGGCATCAAGCTGGAACACTTCGCACTCTGGCTACACTCTGCTCTGAGCATGGGGCATTGCTTCAGACTTACAGGGTAGGGGGCAATGAACCCTGACCCATATGTGACCCTGAGCTTATCTCTTCAGCCCACAAACCCCGTTTTCTCATCATAAAGTAACGGGGTTATTTTGCATGACCCTAAATCGTAGCCTAGATGTTCCTTGACAGTGGGGTGTAGCGGATTTGGAGGGCCAGGTACTGGAAACTGAATAGAGAGTGAGCAAGAGACTGTCTCAGGTATCAGTCAGGAATGATGAGATGAGAGAAAAGGAAGCGCCTGGGGGTGCACAGTGAGCTAGAGGGCGAGGGGCATGACGTGGTGAGTATGGGAGAATTCAGGAAGCGATTGGGTAAGTTTCCATGTGCAGTTAAAATGAAGAAAGAACACGGGTCTGGTCTCTTACGCGTAGCCTGGGGCTGAATCGCAGGCTGAGGAATCCGGTCGGACCAGTGGGGGGCTCCACCGAGCGAAGTCTCCAAATCCCCAAGAGCTCCACCATCGCTCCTTGAGCAGATGGGCTGCGGAAGGCGAAGAACTGCGGGGACGTGTCGCCGGCGTCCTTCTTCCCAGGTCCGAAATCCGCGGGCCGCCCTCACCTCGGTCCCGCCCTCCCACCTCGATTCCGCGGCCCGGACTCTCCCGCCCGCCACTGATCGGTAGGCGGGGTCGCCGGCGATGCAAATTCCTAGAAGCCTGAAGAGGTTGCCCAGTGTCGGAATTTAGCATCCCCCAAGAACGGTTGAGGTTCGTGTTTACACACCCGCCGGCCACAGAAAGGCGGGGGTGGGTGATGGTGCAAGGAGAGGGAACGCCCCCTACACCACTCCACCCACCCTGAGCCCAGTTTCCTCCCAGTCCTGCCAGCCCGGGATGACTGGAGGGCATCTGGGGCGCGGGGCTGGCGGCTCAGTGGAGAAGCCGCAGGGGGTGGCGGGGAGCGGGTGACGGCGGGCCGGGACTGGGGGGACGGGGCGCGTACGGTACCTCTGGGACCCTAGCCCGCCGGCTCAGCCCGGACTGGGGACGGTGAGTCAGATCTCCGGCACCCGCGGGTCGGGCGGGGGGTGGGGGGCAGGTCAGGAAATGACATCAGAGGCCTGTGTTTGGGGAGGGTGGTCTGTGCCGGGCCGGAGCCGCGGGGGCGGCGGCGGCGGGCGGACCTTCGCGGAGCCTCCGGCCCGGGGCAGGATCGGGGCCCCTTCCTGGGGGAGTTTCCTGCCTGGTCCGCCCTCCCCGCCTCTCCCCGCCCCCTCTCCGGGCCGCTCCTTGTATGGTCTCGGCGCCGCGCTCTCCCCGCCCTCTCTCCCTCCCTCTTCCCTGCGTCCCTCCCGGCTGGCCGGAGGCTGCGGGACGGGACGCAGAGTCCGCGCACCCGGTGGCGAGGCGGCCACCCGAGACGCGGCGCGTACGCTCCGGCCCGCGGTGAGGCGCGGGAGAGGCCTGGCGGTCCCGGGGAGGCGGCGCGGGACACTGGGTGCAGGGAGGGGCGGGGGATAGCGGAGGAGAGCGGAGACCGCCTGGGGTCCTCGGCCCCGCGCCGCGGCGTAACCTGGCCACCACCCCCCGCAGCCCGGCCCGGCCATGGCGGCCCCCCGTCCGCCCCCAGCGATCTCCGTCTCCGTCTCGGCCCCGGCTTTTTACGCTCCGCAGAAGAAGTTCGGCCCGGTGGTGGCCCCAAAACCCAAAGTGAATCCTTTCCGGCCCGGGGACAGCGAGCCTCCCGCGGCGGCCGGGGCCCAGCGCGCACAGATGGGCCGAGTGGGTGAGATCCCCCCGCCGCCCCCGGAAGGTATGCAGCTGGGTTTGGGGCTGGACCTCCGCGGGCACTGGGTGTGGGTGGGGTTTTGGGAATTTGGAGGTATCTGGGAAGGTGGTTGCGGAGGGGGCTGGGCGCAGCCACCCCATCCCGAGCAGATGTTCTTACCTCATCATGGAGCTCATGGCTGGGCGCCAGGGCTCCTGGGACCAGTCCAAGTCCCCCGCCTGGGGGTGGGAGGCGGGAATGTGGGCCACGAATTTTACCCTGTAGGTCCGTTCTCCGAAGTGTAACGGGAGCTGCACCACTTCTCTGCCGAGTCCTCAGCCTTTCCTGACCCGGGAGCACCAGGGCGCCTTGCGCCCCTTCTTTCCTTGTCCTCATGCCCCAGAACCCCCAGGAGAGTTCTTGGGTTAGGGTTAGAGCTGTAGACCGAGGGAAACAGAGGGAAAGAGGGCCCCCACCGATGGCTCTCTCCTTCCTTCCCAGACTTTCCTTTACCCCCTCCTCCTGTCCTTGGGGATGGAGATGATGCAGAGGGTGCTCTAGGAGGTGCCTTCCCACCTCCGCCTCCCCCCATCGAGGAACCCTTTCCCCCTGCGCCTCTGGAGGAGGACATCTTCCCTTCACCACCTCCTCCTCTGGAGATGGAGGGAGCGCCTGAGGCCCCCACCCCACTCCCGCCGCAGGTATGGAGACCTGGGAGAGCAACTACACGGGGGCACCCCTAAGGAAAGGGAAGAAGGGTCTTTCCTCTTACCTCCTCTGCACCTCTGCCCTGTTGGGGTGGGGTGGGCATGGAGAACTGGAGTGGGTTCTCTGACCTCTGATCCTCTAGCCCAGGGAGAAGGTGAGCAGTATTGACTTGGAGATTGACTCTTTGTCCTCATTGCTGGATGATATGACCAAGAATGATCCCTTCAAAGCCCGGGTAAGGGAGGGACATTGCTGGTTCCCCAGGGAGGAGAGGCATGGAGGGAGGTAGCGCTTCTGACTGCACTTCTCTCCCCTCTGCCTCCCCTTGCAGGTGTCATCTGGATATGTACCCCCTCCAGTTGCCACTCCATTCATTCCCAAGTCCAGTGCTAAGCCTGCAACTGGGGGCACAGCACCTTTGCCTCCTTGGAAGGCCCCTTCTAGCACCCAGCCTCTGCCCCAGGCTCAGCCTCAGAGCCAGCCGCAGTTCCATGTCCAGCCTCAGGCCCAACCCCAGGCCCAGACCAAGCCTCAGGTCCAACTCCATGTCCAGCCCCAGGCCCATCCTCAGCCTGTGGCTTTGACAAACACCCAGCTGCGAGGTCCCCCAGCTCCAGCTCCAGCTCCAGCTCCTAAGTTTTCTCCAGTGGCTCCCAAGTTTACTCCTGTGGCTTCCAAGTTCAGCCCTGGAGCTCCAGGTGGACCGGTGTCACTGTCCAATCAAAAATTGGGGCCTTTGGAGACTGGCTCTTCCACTGGCACAGGCTCCCCTCAGCCCCCCAGCTTCACCTATGCTCAGCAGAGGGAGAAGCCCCGAGTGCAGGAGAAGCAGCACCCAGTGCCCCCGCCGGCCCCAAACCAAAACCAGAACCAGGTGAGGGACTCGAGGCAGAGACCAGGGGGAGATAGGGAGGAGGCTCAGTCAGGAGCCAGAGAATAAGGCTGAGGGTCCTGGGGAGGGAGGGTCTGGTAGGGTAGGCTAGTAGTTTTAACTGGGCGTGGGGGCTGAACTGGTAACATGATGGGAAGGGAAAGCGCTTCTGCAATAGGGGACTGACCCCCTGGGCAGAGCCACAAGGGCTCTGAGTTAGGAGGATTGGTAGATCTTGCCTTGTGCCTCTGTCCTAGAATGTTAAAGGAAGGATGAGCTCACCAGGCAACCTTGGTTTTTCCCATTTTTGGGTCTTGAGTTAATCTACTGGTTTCTCTGAACACTGTCACAGCCCGAGGGCCCATCTGGAGATAAGAGTGAAGCACCAGTAAACACCGGCTGAGCCAGCATCCACTGAGTGCCAGGCACTGTGCTCTGTGCTCTGTAGGCTGACACCTGGGACATGGGAGGGAAGAGATCTCTCAAAGAAGTTCAGCCTTTGGGAGTTGATGGACCTGGGATAGAATTGCTGGCTTGGCTTCTCAAAAGCTGTTAGACTCAGTCACGTTAGGTGAACTTTGAGCCTCAGTTTCTCCATCTTTACATACATATAATTCAGGAGAAGAGTAGGTGAGCTAATGCTTAGGAAGTCCTGGGTTCTCTGTGTAGCATATACTTGCTCAAAATAGAAACAAAACAGTTCTTGCTCTCTAGTTCAGGAGATGAGATCTTCCAAGTTGAAGGGACCCTAATGGTGGTCTAGTCCAACCATCCATAGAGTCTAACTGGTACTGTGAATGTGTATATTCAGCCATCGTATAGGAGGAAAGGCCAACTGCCAGTGAATTCCTGTAACTGAAAATTCTGTGACTTTCAGAACTTAGAACCAGAAGCCATTGAGAGGCCTGGTAAGTTAGGGAAGACTGTGGGAACGCTGTGTCCTGAAGGATGGGCAGGTCTTAAGAATCCAGAGAGGAGAGGGTACGGTATTTGGATGGGAATGGCAATGGAAGAAACTCAAGGGTGCAAATACACAAGGGGTATTTGGAGAACAGAAAGCAGAAAGTTCCTGTGGGAAAATTAAAGAGCTATACTTGGGTAAGTGGGGGCTAGAGGGAGTAGGAAATGAAATCGTACACCAGGGAGCTGGTGCATATTGGAGAGTCATTAATGATATTCAGTAGTGTGTGGCTGGGTCAGGAGGGCTGGTGATTGCAGTGCTTTTGGAAGCTCTCTGGAAAGTTTTTCCAGCAGAGATGTGTGTTAGAGAAGGGAGATCGGTGACGTGTGTGAGTTCACTCCTGGGCCACAGTAACATTAGTTGCAATGAAAAATAAGACCCGGGGATGAGAGCTATCACAAAGGAAGAGCCTACAGAAGGAGGCAACTGATAAGCAGTTGGAAGAAGAGAGGAGGGAGAGAAGTAGAAAATGCCAGGGGGATGGATTCTGGGCCTGAGAGTGTTGGAGAGTGATGTTATTGCTGACAAAATAGAGAAGTTCCAAAGGGGAAATGGTTTGGATGGGAAGAGGAGGGGTCTAGCTGTCAGAGTGTTGAGCAACAGGTTCCAGGAACCCTTGCTTTAAGCTGGAACTATCATCAAGCTAGAAATGTGGATCCAGAATTTAGGAGCAGGCCCCTGACCAGAATTGTGTACGTGGTAGCATGCATAGATACGAGGCAGTAGAGACTGAGGCTTCCAGAGATGGTGTAGAGGGGAGCTGAGGGTCTGGGAGGATCCTGGGGTCCTGCCATGTTGGCCAGGTGGGAGTGTGGGGGAGGAGAAGGGCAAAATCAGGAGAATGGATGAGGCCACTGGTGGAATCAGGCCAGAGGTATGACTGTTAGGACATCCTAGATGGCCTTGGAGCAGCTCATGTGTGCCTTGTTAACAGGGGCAGAATAAGGAGTTGAGTGCGTGGGTGGTAGGAACATGGAGTTGATAGTGTAGCCTCAAAGTTTGTCAGGGAAAGGGACTCTGGGTATTTTTCAGGTTAGAGGAGGGAGGCCTGGGTGTGTCTGTAAACCTGGAGGCTAAAGCCAGTGATGCCGAGAACCTGGACCAACCCACCCGGAGGCATTCCCAGAGATAAGGACAGGGCCACTGGTGTAGTGCTTCTTCCTATGCTTCAGAAAGACACTGAGGGAGCTTGTGTTGGCTGGCCGCCATCAGTGGTGTGGGGGATGAGGGTGAGGTCATCTGTGGGAGTGAGAAGGTGAAGCATTTGGGGGCACCAGGGCATGGAGAAGGCTTGGAACAGCTGCTGTGGGGAAGGCTACTGGGAATCTGCTGGAGCTAAAAACAGACAGCAGAGCTGGGGCTGGAGGGCGTGGAGGGCGCTGCAGTGTTTTGTGAACTCACTCTGCAGTGTTTGGTGATCTCTCCACCGCCTTGCTGCAGCTTGGAGGTAGAAACAGGAAGCAGGCAGTGGTGCCACCCAGGGTTGGAGATCAGGCCAGATAGCTGAGGTAGTAGAGGGCTGTAGGAGTGACAATGGGACCCTGTGGGCATAGTGACTCAAGGGGTCAGCCTGAGGGCTTGACATTTCAGAAAAGCATTTGGGGGAGGTGGGGTCAGGAGACTCGAGCCTTGTGCTGGTTTCACTTAGCAGGCGCAGACTGAGTAAAAGACAGGCCCCAGGGACTGGTTAGGAAGGATCTTTGGGGCAAAGAGACCGTAAGGTCCAGTGCGTCTCCAGGTGAACAGTGAATGATGGAAAGTAGTTCAGAGCCATGGGAACTGAGGAGGTCAAGGTCTGAGTCCTATGTCTGAGTCCCAGAGAGGAAGACAGTGGCTGCTTGAGTGTCCTAAAGGACATGGGTGCCCATGGGCAGGGGTATGGATAGCTAGTTTATCCTTCCAAAGAATGGAATGGGCATTTACATTGGTACTAGAAAACAAGGGCTGCCTGAGTCCTTTTCTCTGACTCCACAGTGCCAGGCAGAAAAACCTAGTTGAGGCAAAAGGGGACACTTTCATTGAGGGACTTGTCAATTGAGAGGAGGAGACTGCAGGCGTCTTATGGGAACATGGCTAAGATCTGGGGAGGTCCACACTCTGGTCCTGTGCTTCCCTGGGCAGAGCAGAGTTGAGCTAAGCCCTGGTGCTGCTGTGGTGCAGCTGTAGGTGCAGAGCCAGGGCCAAGGGGTGGAGCCAGGGCTGAGGGAAGAGTAGCCATGGGAGGAGGTGGCACAAGGCATGCGTTGGAGGAATGACAGCATCAGCAGGTGCAGCTCTGACCAGGGATCACGGTCCTGGGTGGACTTGCCAACATTCCTGTGGGAGTGTTGCGTGAACATGCTGGTGCGGGTCTGATGGCCCTCCTGCAGTGTCCTGTCCCTAAACTTCCCTCACCTCCACCTCCAGTTTCCAGCACTCAGAATCCCCCTAAGCAGGAGAGGTGGGCTGGCTTAGGCACTGGCCTTTGGGCCTCCTCTGAGGCCTACTGGGCAGGGGTTTGGCTCAAGTAGACCAAAAACCCCTCACTCTGGAGGGACTCGAGGGTCTCTGTGGGGCTGGGGGCTGGGCTCGCAGACAGCTCTGGGGTTTAACCTGTGCTTCCCACCTGTGTTGCATCCTCATGCTAACAGGGGCTGCTCAGCAGCAGGCAGGACGGGTAGGTGTGTGTGCACAAGTGTGCACGCATTGCGTGCCCCTGCCCCACGGGGGCTGTGTCTGAGCATGCTCTGTGGAGTTGGTGCGTGGCTGGCGTATTCGGTGCTTCAGTGTGTGTGGCCTCCGTTGCTCAGTTGTTCTGGCCTGTCTGTGACTGCGCGGGGTTGAGGGGGTGTGGTTGGGTTTTGGGTGAAGTGGGTGGAGATGTCTGAGCTAAGGTCATCCCCTGCCCTCTGTGATGTGTGTGGTGCTGCTGGCCCGGGCAGGAGGGGAGAAGGAAGAGCTTTAAGGGTCAAAACGGAGCATCTAGGAAACAGGTGGGAGCTAGGTCCTCGCTGGAAGAAGGGGGTCAACAGGCAGGTCCGGGTGGGTCCTTGGAGGGAGTGACCCTTGAGAGTGTGAAGAAGGTGTTGGGGTTTCAGGTGCGCTCTCCTGGGGCTCCAGGACCCCTGACCTTGAAGGAGGTGGAGGAGCTGGAACAGCTGACTCAGCAGCTGATGCAGGACATGGAGCATCCTCAGAAGCAGAATGTGACAGCCAATGGTGAGTCCATTGCCTGCCGTGGTAACACTTCCCCTTCCACTGCTGTGTTGACTGGGGCCTGAGCTGGCAGGTCCATTGCAAGCTTAAGTTCTTCCTCCTCTTGATGGTCTTCTTCTTTGGCTCTCCCAGAGTCCTGTGGTCGGTGTCGTCAGCCGCTGGCCCGTTCGCAGCCCGCGGTCCGTGCGCTGGGGCAGCTGTTCCACATCACCTGCTTTACATGCCACCAGTGTAAGCAGCAGCTCCAGGGACAGCAGTTCTACAGCCTGGAGGGGGCGCCATACTGTGAGGGCTGCTACACAGTGAGTCTGGCTTGGGGATCCTGGGCTGGGAAAGGGGTGGATGAGCCTCGGAACCTGGCCCCTGGCAACCTGTTCCTGCCGCCTCCTCAGGACACCCTGGAGAAGTGCAACACCTGTGGGCAGCCAATCACTGACCGAATGTTGAGGGCCACAGGCAAAGCCTACCATCCGCAGTGCTTCACTTGTGTGGTCTGCGCCTGTCCCCTGGAAGGCACCTCCTTCATTGTGGACCAGGACAACAGGCCCCACTGCGTCCCTGACTACCACAAGTGAGGACCCACTTACATGCATTCTGGGCCCCACTCTGGGTTCTGTCCATGCTTTGGTAGTCAGGTTACTACCTGGTCCCAGGACAGCTCCAAATCCATGGTTTTGCCTTCTGGCCCCACAGCCTTCTTGTGGATAGCAGGGAACAGCACATCTGGGTTTGGCTGTGTAGTGGCCCTAGGCTGTGGAGCTAGTCCTGCTACTGGTACTTCCATCCTAGCTCTTGCTCTCCAAAGCTTCTTTGCGTGGGTATTCAGCGTTCAGTAATATGTACTGGGGTGACTTCATTTCCCACACAGGCTGAGTTCAAAAAGTTTCTTTGGTGATCAAATGTTTGGAGCACTGGTTTCTCCTTAGAAACAGAGCGGCCACTTTCTTAGGCTGGCTGGCAAAATAGCATCATATAGTAAAGGGCCAGCTGGGAAAACTGCAGTGTCTGCCCGTACCTCAGGCAGGTGCATGAGGGATGCATTTTCAGAATTCCATGTGGGGTGACCAGGACTCCATGCCCCTCTGCACTGCCTGGGGTTCAGGGCAGACACACCCACATGCCAGGTTGGGGGTGAGCCAGGGTGGGAGTGGGAGGCTCACGTCCCATGTGCTTCCTGCAGAGCTGCAGTGTGAATGGGTGCGGTGAGGCTCTGGTGGGAAAGAACACTGGGACAGGTGGGAGGGAGGCGGGAGGAAAGTTCCCCTTGACCAGGGCTGGCTGAGGCGCTCAATCTTGGTCATTTCTCCTGAGCTTCCTCCCCCTGGAGATGTGGGACAGAGAGGTCTGCCATGTGGCCCTCCAAGAGCAGTCTCAATACCTTGTGCTTTCTCAGGGGGCATGAAAACCTCAGCGATCTGAACCCCACTGAGCCCACCGGCTCTGTTTTCCGCCCCCTCAGGCAGTATGCTCCAAAGTGCTCCGTCTGCATGGAGCCCATCATGCCTGAGCCCGGCCGCGACGAGACCGTGAGAGTGGTGGCTCTGGACAAGAACTTCCACATGAAGTGTTACAAGTGTGAGGTCAGCTGTCCCTCCTGTCCCCTCAGGGAGGTCACTTTGAGTCTTGGATAATACAGACAGGGGCTGCCCAGCGAGGGGGAAGTGTTCTATTGCAGCAGAGGCGGGGAGTCGGGAGAGGTTCTGGGAGAGGGAAGAGGTCAGAATGGAATGCAGACAGGAGAGGCCCCGAGCCTGCACTGGGGTGGTGGGGGTGAGGGGACCCTGGAAGCAGAGAGAGACCTAGTGGGTAATGAGTGGGGACATGATGTGGCCAGGAAGACACATGACCCGGACACCGTGAAGCATTTGGCTTTCCTAATTAAAAAATGAAGCCGAGAAGAGGACACGGGGTGGAGCAAGAACCTTCTTGGTCAGTTCCCCTCCTCCACTTTTCTTCTTCCCAGGACTGTGGGAAGCCCCTGTCTATTGAAGCGGATGACAACGGCTGCTTCCCTCTGGACGGCCATGTGCTCTGTCGGAAGTGCCACACTGCTAGAGCCCAGACCTGAGTAAGGACAGGCCTCCTTCTGGACTGCAGGTCCATACCTGTCAGCGACCACCCACACCGAGACCAGTCCCTGCCTCCACCCGCCCTGAACCTCCCTCCATTCCAAACCCCTCCCTGGTATCCCAAGTGCCCTGACCCAGGGCCCCATTGGCCTAGGGTGCTGAGGCCCAGCCCTGGGCTGCAGTCCTTGCCTGTCCTGCAGGGATCGCCCGCTGTCCTCCAGGGTCCCCACCCTAGGGGGCACCAGGCTTAGTGCTGCTGCTTTCACT
This sequence comes from Tamias sibiricus, assembly GCA_025594165.1. NCBI lineage: Eukaryota > Metazoa > Chordata > Mammalia > Rodentia > Sciuridae > Tamias > Tamias sibiricus. The sequence goes on along the minus strand of CM046664.1, from coordinate 142,381,943 downwards.
GCTGCACAGATACCCTTGGCTGGCCTCAGCAGCCTCTGTGCTCTGCTTGCTGAGGGCCTTGACTAGCCTGGACACCTACCCTGCACCGTCCTGCCAGGCTGTGGCTACAGCTACAAATTAAAGAACTTGTTTTCCAAAATTTTCAGTAATGGACTCTTTCCTAGTGCCTACAATTGTCAGGGTTCGATGAGAGATCAAGATTAAAAGATCAAGCCGGGCGCGGTGGCGCACGCCTGTAATCCCAGCACTTTGGGAGGCTGAGGCAGGAGGATCGCAAGTTCAAAGCCAGCCTCAGCAATGGCGAGGCACTTAGCAACTCAGTGAGACCCTGTCTCTAATAAAAAAATACAAAAAAGGGCTGGGATGTGGCCCAGTGGTCGAGTGCCCCTGAGTTCAATCCCTAGTACCACAAAAAAAAAAAAAAAAAGATTAAAAGATCAGGAATAGGGATGAAAACCCAGTTCCTGTTTATTTACAAAAATATATATGTGTGTGTATGTATACATATTAAACCCTCCCCAAGTCCAGCCGCCTGCAGAAACTTCCCTTCTACACCCCCCACCTCCCTTTTAAACAAAGAAGGCTCCTGAGTCCAGAGACGGTCCTGGAAGAGAGGGCAGGAGCAGCACCAATGGCCTACATCTCGTAGGTTGAGGAAGGGCCCAGGCAGTGACCCTGGTGGCCTGTCCTTGCTCCCTGAGGAGGGTGGAAGGAGAAGGCTGAGGTGTCCTCTTGGTGGCCACTCAGTCTTTAAATCCCTGAATACTGCAAAGAATGCGCTTCTGGTGCCCCGGCATTGTGATTCCCATCTGTGTCAGGTCCCTGAGGAAGAGAAGCAAGGCATTGAGCTCGGTGGCCCATCCCCCCGCTGTGACACCCTGTGCCCAGGCCACCCCTGCCCCAGTGTCCGCACTCAGCCGTCAGCTCCAGCACACACTCCATGGTGTCCAGCCCGGCCGAGCGGAAGTGCAGGATGTAGCGCTTCATACGGATCGACTCGAGCCACTCGGCCACGCTTCGATAAGGGATGCCATCGGAGCCGCTCAGGCTGGGCAAGCGGAGCGTCACCCTGTGGAGTGCCAGACTGAGTCAGCGCCTGAGGGTTCAGGGGCTGGCTGGACTGGGCCTCCGCATCGCAGCAGCGGTGCAGAGATCATCTGGGCTTGGTGGATTAGCCGGCCATTGTCTGAACCCACATCCTGGCCTGTTTCCTGCCGTGGGCAGCTGACTGATGGAGGGAAGGTGGCTGCCCTGGGTGTCCCAGACAGGAGAGGACACCAATCAGTCTGTTGGGCACTTGCCTGGATGCTGGTTCAGACCTGAAAGTCCCTGCTGAGGAAGCAGAGGGCAGGAGAGCAGGGCCCCTGGAGCGGGTGTGGTCCCACCTTCTTCCAGGGTGGCTATTTGAGTCCTAGGAGCAGCCCACACTTGCCACCTTCAACCTCAGCTGCTATTGTTGCACTCCGACACCCACAATACAATGAGTGTTCCTGTACTAAAGCCAGCCGGAGCCAAAAACCATTAGCAAAGTAAATCTGCTGGGGGAGAAACGTCCAACATTCCAGAAAGATTAGCACATGCAGTCTCCAGTGTACGAGGGAACTGTGCTCCAAAAGATAGTTTCAAAAGTTGGAACTTGGAGTGCATTTTCCTCCAGAAACAAGGTTATATATGGTGGTTTGATGCAGAGGGCAGTGTGTGCCAGGCTGGTTCACTCGATAAAGCACTGGCAGTACGGCCTGGCCTGGCCCAACTCCCTCACCTTCACCCCTCCCACCACTTCTTTCTCTACATCCTAGCCATGTTCTTGTAAAGTACAATTTTGACCGTATCAATCCCATGGATGGATTTTGAAAAACAAGTCAACAGTTTTCTGCACCGAGGAAGTCCAACCTCAGTGGTTGGTCCTTGGCACTGACCCCTGCTGCCTCCCCAGCTTCATGGTGGCTGTCCCTGAACTGGATGCTGCTGTCATCCTGCTATATCTGCAGTCTTCTGGTCTTCAGCTTCCTGGCCCCTCAGACTGGCCCAGTGACCACACGGCCTCCCCATAGCTGCCCCTGCCAGTTCCATCCCGACTTAGCTGCCCAAGCTCCCACAGGGCACCAGACCATAAGTCCTACTGTATCTCCAATGTCTAGCAAGGAGCTTCAGCCAGTAGGTGCTCAAAAGTGGGTCAAATGTATGAGCCTTTCCTCCACATGTAGGATATTTCTATGGGGAAAGAGATGTATCAAAAATCCCAGACTGGGCCACACAAGCTCCCCAGATATGTGGACAGGGAGAGATGGCTCCAAGAAGGGTTCTAGGTGAAGGCAGGGGATTGGGGTTAGGCTGTGATCTTCTGTAGCGTGGGTACCTGCGAGCAGACCTCTTTAATTTGTCCCTTTCTAAGTTTTCCATGTGCACTCTGCCTCAGTGTGCTTGTTTCAGTCAAACTGCAACCATGGAGGCTGGGACCTCCTCTCATCGGGGTGGGCTCTCCTCAATGGACCAGGGCCCTGCCTTCCATGTTGGACTCTGTCCAGAGCTCCTCAGGGGTCAACGCTTGGTGGATGGAGTGGAATGCCCATTTCTGTCTTTCCAAGACCTGCCCTCTTGAGTTCCCCTGGCCTTTCCCAACACGGTACCTGGGGTCGAAGTTGGCAATGGTCCGCAGGGAGTGGGGGTTGGCGAGCAGTTGTTCCAGATGTGCCCGCAGCTGGAGGAAGTGGGGCCGACGGGCACGGTCATATGCCCAGCAGTTCTTCATGAGTTCATACAAAGGGGCGGGGCAGTCCACAGGAGGGGGCAGCCGGTACCCATCCTCGATGCTCTTCATTACCTGCAGCGGGAAACGGGGAGGACAGCCCCAGGGTAGGAAGGAAGCAGACCTGCAGGCCCAGGACCAAGCTATGTTCATGCAAGATCACTGCAAGACAGCCTCAAAGCAATCCTGACCAGGCTGGGAGTAGTGGAGAACATGGTGTGACGTAAAGGGATCAGAGAGAGAGAAACTGGGCTTAGGAAGAAGTAAGATATTTGCAGGAAAGGACCATGGGAGGGATTTGAGAGGGGACAAGTGGTGTGAAGCAGGGGCGATGTGGGGAAGAATGTTCCAGACTCACCTCCTGGTTGCTCATCTCCCCATAGGGCTTGTCGCCAAAGCTCAGCACCTCCCACATCACAATCCCAAAACTCCACACGTCGCTTGCCGTGGTGAAGATCTGATGGGCAATGGCTTCAGGGGCTGTCCAGCGGATGGGGATCTTCCCACCCTAGGAAGGCATGAGACAGAAAAATGATGCACTTTAGGGCATGAACAGGGGTGGAAAAAAAAAAATTGGAAGGTGATAGAAGGTTATTGTGTCCCCAGGAGCACAAATCCTTGTAACTCTACGGTGTATGGCTGATGGGCGATGGTGAATATGGGCGTGTGTGCGCGTGCATATCGTCTCTAACCTGGGTTTCATAGGTACCATCAAAGTCGTCCAGGAGGCGGGTCAGGCCGAAGTCAGACACCTTGCAGCACAGGTTCTGACTCACCAAGATGTTCCTGGCGGCCAGGTCCCGGTGGACATAATTGTGGTCACTGAGGTAGTTCATGCCAGCTGCTATGCCCTGCAGCATGGCCACCAGCTGCCCAGGGGCCAGCTGGTCCTCCCTATCCTGTAGCAGGATGAGAGGGTGAGTCAGGGGGATGAGCAGGGCCTCCTTTCCCAAAGCTCAGGGCTCCCTCCCCAGCTGCTCCTCCACCTTCCTCACCTTCAGGAAGGCATCCAGGGCTCCATTCTCCATAAACTCTGTGATGATCATGATGGGCTTTCCTGAGACAGAGAGCATGCCATCACCCCAGAGCCAGGCTTCCTGCCCGTGGTAGCACACCCTCCACTGCTGGTGGGGTCACTCCCTCCTTCCTCCACCCCCCTGCTCATACTCTTTGTGATAACGCCCTCCAGATGCAGAATATGTGGGTGGCTGAACTGGCCCATGATAGTCGCCTCTCGAAGGAAGTTCCACCACTGGCCATCTGGGGATGTGTCTTTCAAGGTCTTAATGGCCACAGTCTTGCAGTCCTGGCTGGGGAGCCTCAGAGTTCCTCGATATACTTCCCCAAACTCTCCTGGGTGGAAACAAAGCAAGGTTGTGGTCTAAGGCACTGTCAGGCTGCCCCAGAGTCAGGCAGTGACCCCCTCCTGTCCTCTGGCCCTCTCCTTCTCTGGGAGCACAGAAATGTGGAATGCGCCTCCTGGGTCAGGGCTTGGGCTGTCTCTTCTAGGAAAGGGACAATCTGGAGCCAGCGTGTATCTCTGCAACCTGGTCCCACTGTCTTCCGGTGTTAGTGCACTACTCGGCTTGTGGTAGGTGCTCACTAAGTGCCACTAAGTGCTGGGGGAACGGGCCCTGGGCTGTGGGACTGCTGTGTTTGCAAAGAGCAGGCCCGAGTGGCGGGGGAGGCTGATCCTTGCTGCCTTTTCCCATGAGCTCCCCGGTCACGGCTCAGCTGGCCTGGCTGCACAACTGGCAAGGACACTGCCAAGCTTTGTTCTCTGCTCAGATCCATTTCCTCTGGTGACCCACAGGATCAGGGCAGCCCAAGGACACTGGGCCCCTGATGGGGCAGAACGCTGGGAGGCTCTGAGTCTCTCCCACTTTTAGGAACCGTCTGAGAACGGCCTGAGCCCTAGATGGCAACACCTCTACGGACAGAGACGATTTGCTTATCAGAAGCCTCATACCCCCAGAGCACAATGGAGGAAGGAAGGTCTGCTCCAAGGCCCCTGATACAGGGTTCTGGCATGAACGCCACAGCTCAGAGAGGACACAGGGCAGAGTGAGTGTGGACTCATCTGGGAACTCTGGGACCTAAGGAGAGGCCATCTTGGGGTCCCCAGGGAAGGCCAGAAGGAAGCGGCTTGCTGGCAGCTCTGTGCTGCCACACAGAGGGGACCAGCTGTGGGACACCAAGATCAGCTACGGGACACAGCAGGGCTCACCTTCCCCTATGACAGTGTCCACCATCAGCCAGGCTGGGTCAAGCTCCTGAGTGAAGTCCAGGGCTCCCTGCGCAGGGTCCTCATAGGCCTGGAGGTCCACGTAGGGCTTCAGCCACAGCTTGTCCTCTGTGGGAGGACAGGGGGCTCAGCAATAGCAGCGTCCCCTTCAGGGCTTGGGAGTATGGAGTGGGTGAGGAGGAGGGGGCTGGCAGCTGAGCCCACTCCTCCCGGCTCTTCTCTGCTCCCTGAAGTGAGCCCCGTTCTGGCTCAAGTGGAAGGAAGACTCTATTCTTAGCAACCAAGTCTGCCTGTCCTGGCCTTTCTTCTTCCTGTCTACCTCCAAGCTCCCCTCCTCACTCCTCAGGGGCCAGAGCAGTGGGTCAGGACCCAGGCCTGGACAGCGAAGTTGCTGCCAATTTGTTACTCAATCTTCCCATGGCTCGTGACCTGGCCTCAGCCCCCAGGCCCTCCAGTCAGTCACACCTCGTTCGTTCCCAGATGAAGCCTTCCTCCCGCTCCAGCCACTTGGATGGACCACAGACTTCCCTTTGGCAAGGCCACCTAATGAGGTGACAAGCAGGAAGTCCACATACCTCAGAGGACCCCAATCCCCCTCCTGACTGGCGTGGGTCTCCGCCTACAGACCCGGCCACCATCGTGGGGAAGGCCCAGAGGCCAGCACGGCAGTGCAGCCACACCAGTGCCAGCCGCTAACTGCACCCAAGCCACTGATGGACCATCTGGGCAGAGTTAATTAACCAATGTTAATTAGGTGGCAAAACATGAGAGCCCTAGGGACAATAAACCCAACTTGCACACCCAGAGCTGACCTGGGTTTGCTTCCCAGTGGCCACACACGCACACACACACGGGCATGCACAGAGACTGCTGGCTCACCTCGATCCACATCGGTGCGGCGATCTCGCTGCCTTTGCTGCCGCTGTCGCTGGACTCTCCTGTGGGAGTGGGGCGGCTCCTTCAGGGTCCCAGGACCACGAGTGTGGCCCAATGGGCTCTGGCTGAATTTACTCCAGAAACAACAGGGGCTGGGTGTGCAGGATGGGCATGGGGGCACCTTTGAGCTTTGGAGCTGGGGGGTGGGAGGGTCATCGGGGCTATAATCAGGGCTTCTGACCAGATACAGGGACCCAGGGTGGGTGAGCAGGGAGGAGGCAGGAGCCAGCACCTTGAACGGAAGACATGAAGAATCCCAATCAGCAGAGCTACAACAAGCAGCAACCCAAAGATGATGGCCACAATCTCTCCTCCAGTCAGGCTCCTAGAAACTGCGGACACAGAGGGTGAGGGCGTCTGGGAGCTCACAGGGGCGATGGGGATTAAATGGCAGCTCTCTCAGTTAACATGTGGCATGTGTCTGTTCCCTACATCAGGGAGAGGGGGGTGTGTAGGGAAGAGGAAGAGGATCTGAGGTGCTTCATGGGGTGACAGGTGGATGTGTTTGTGGCAGAACAAGAGATAACCCACCTGGCGGGCTTGTCCGAAACTCATGGTCAGGGGAGAAAGGGCCAGGGCCCAGTGGGGTCAGCATTCGAACTCTGACGATGTACGTGGTATCTGGCTGCAGTTTTGTCAGCAAGACCCTGGGTTCTAGAACCATCTGGTGCCATTCTTCATCCTGTGGGTGGGACTTGTGTTAAATGGGCTGTGCTGAGCCAGCCCCTAGTGGGAAGCGTTGCCGCACGTGGGGAGAGGCTAACTAGCAAGGTAAGCACAGAGGTCTCAGAAGGTTTGTCCTGAGAAAGTCGCAGTTTGCTGTGGGCGATTCCCCATCTTACACCCTGGACTAGGACCATCAGGGTGTGCCCAGGCAAGGACACCAGAGGGCACCTCCCGGCAGCATCCTGACCTGGTTCAGCACGTGCAGCTCATAGCTCAGGTTCCCCCCGGGACTGCGGGGCCGGGACCCTGCCCAGGTCAGCTCCAGCTGCCTCGGTTCTTTCTTCACCAGCCTCAGAGACAGGCCTGAGAGTGACTCTGGCAGTCCAGAGGGACAGAGATGGATTTGGAAGGAAAGAGGGAAGATCTTAAGTAGCATTTCGACGGCCTCCTCCTCCACCCCTCGTGCCTGTGGTCCTAGGTGCCCCACCTGCTCCAGGTGCCTCACCTGCGTGCCCCATGTTGATGCTGAGGGCGGCACCTGCGGGCGGGTGGGAGCCGCCCAGCCCTGACACTCCGTTTTGGGATTGGATGTTAAAGGTGTAGTTGGCATTGGGTTCGAGGCCATCGACTTGCACAGTAGGCGTGGTGAGCCCCCTGGCACTAGGAGAGAAGCGCACGCCCGTCCCACAGGGCTGACAGGGGCCCCTGTCCTGGGCTGGGCCCTGACACTGCAAACATTCCACACTGTACGTGACATCTTGGCGTCCTCCCATATCTGTGGGGGGTTCCCAGTGCAGGGAGAGCTGAGTCCCTGATGCAGAGAAGCTCAGGTTTTGTGGAGCCGACGGGGGACCTGTGGGAGAAGAGCCGTCTGTAGGTGCCAGCTTAGCGCTCACGCAAGCTGCTGACTCCCCCTGCTCACCACCCCAGTTCCCAAAGTCCTCCAAAGCCTTCACACAGAGACTTGACTTCTAATGTGACAGAAGCACATCTCTGTGTTCTCTGAGGGACAGCAGGGGACAGGGGAGGGGCTATAAGCAAGTGCTTGACACCCTGGCAGTCTCCAATATCTGATAAGCTCCAGAAAATTCTGATCCTAATGAGGGCTCAGCAGAGGTCCAGCATCTCCTCCAAGGTGGCCGTGCCCTGTCCCATGGACTCACGTGTGCATGCCATCTGGGGGTCCTCCCCCAGGGGCTCGGTAATGTCCGTTCTCACAGGTACAGATGGTGGCCCCCTCAGACTGGGTTGTGCTGTGTAGGGGGCACTTGAGACAATGGGGTGTGCCCACGTCGGTCCGGTAGGAGCCCTCAGGGCAGGCTGGAGAGAGGATGAAGCGGAGCCACAGTTTCCTAATGTCTTCACAAGTACAAGCAGTGGCACCCTCTGTCCACCCCAATCCCTTATACCAGAAACACCTCTGCAAACGTGTCCCCAGGGCTCTTAGGCTAAAAAATCCCTGGATGGAGCACCAGCTTCCTTCCTGCCTTGGCACCCAGGAGACCCTCCCGGTGGCCTGTGGGGATTCTCACCACCTCCGTCCTTACCAGTGCATCCTACACTGCTGCTGCCTTCCTCGTAGCCAGGCTCACAGTGGCACCTGCCCACTGGCACCAACCACTCGCCGTCGGGGCTGCAGTGCATGCGAGGTGCGCCCGAAGGCCCAGCGCTGGCCTGTGAGTGGGGCAGGCAGGTCCCCGCCACTTCTACCAACCCACCAGGACCAGGGAGAGTGTCGGGGAATTGGGCCAAGCCATGCACAGCCTCAGGACAGCGCTGGTAGAAGACCCGCACAGACACCAAGGCCACACATGCACCCGGGTTGTGGAAAGCAAGGTAGAGGCCGCGGCGAGTCAGGCGGCCCAGAGAGTAGCGCTCCGTGTTCAGCTTCACGGCGCCAGACGCAAGGTCTCGAATGGTGAAGCTCTGGTCTGCAGCCACTGTGGTTACCTGGGAGGAAGGAGGAGAGAAGAGGCCGTGACGGCAGAGCCAGGCTTCTTCCCCTGGAACGGAAACATGGCATGTTGCATACACGTTGAGCATCCCTAACCTGGAAATCCAAAATGTTCCCAAACCTGAAACTCTTTGAGGACTGACATGTTGCCACAAATGGAAAATTCCACACCTAACCTTGTGACAGGTCACAGTCAAGGTACAGGCACGCTAAAAACATTGCATACAATTACCTTCCAGCTGTGTGTAGAAGGCATGTATAAAACACATGAATTTCATGTTTAGAACAGGGTCCCATTCCCCGATGGCTCATTATGTATATGCAAATATTCCAAAGTGCAAAAAATCCTGAAATCTGAAACACTTTCGTTCTCAAGCATTTCGGACAAGGGATACTCAACCTGTACTTTACAATTTACACAATCACGATGGAAGAACTTATTCTGTATGAGGTACCTGATTAAGTATTTTGTGTGCGTTATATTATGCAGCCCATGCAATCATCCTTTGAGGTAGGATGTCTTATCATCTCTACTTAACAGATGAGGAAACTAAGACTAAAAGAAATTAGAGACCTTGTATGAGATCACCTGGATATGATATGATGGGGCTAGGACTGGAACCCAGCAAGCAGAATTGTACTGTCCATACAATTTCCACCACTGGGAGGTGGCACCCAATCCTGGTGCCAATGTGGTGATCAGTTATAAAGTGTGTCAGGACTAATTTATTGCTAATAATAAATTTTACAACATGTGCTCTTTGGAAAGAAATGACAGCACGTCCTATAATATGCTCCTTACTCCTTCACGTTCAATATACTTCCTCAGTGGGAAAGAAAGGGATGGTATTAAGAGATCACAGGTAGGGAAATGTCCTATTACAAAATTCTAGCCACATTCATTGGGGTGTTAGGCACACAAACATCAAGGATACCGATAGACAGAAAAATTCTAAAACCTCTGCACTACACTTCCCTCTTCCACTTTGGCATCCTATTATCTTACTGGATGCAACTGAAGGACTCTAAAATAGACAAAGCTGGCCCCATTACAATCACTATTTTATGATGAGGAAATTAAAGCTCAGCCAGGTTAACAGGCACAGCAAAGAGGTACTCAGATCCAGCCTTTCTGGTTTCTAGTCCCACCTTCTTTTCATTATTCTATGCCTGCACTCTCTTCTTGTCTCTGTCGCCTCTGTTTATTCTTAGCTGAGCAGGGTTCATGGTAAGGAGCCAGGCAGGGATTAGTGCCAGGACCAAGATGGCACGGAGGGGAAGCACTACCTTTTGGAACAAGGGCCGTCGGAGCTGGATGCCCACGTCCTGGTCACTCTCCATGTACAGAAGGTTGAAGGTCTCCTTGCAGCCCAGAGGCCCGGCTCCCCCGGGGAAACTCTTACAGTCCCCGCACCGTGAACTGCAGCTCCACGTGGACTCGCGAAGCCTCCTCCCCTCGGTAGATCCAGTTGGAACGAAGCCAGTGTTCAGTGTCCCCGCCCTCCTGCAGCGGGCAGTCCTGGTACATGTACAGGGGGGTCCCGTTCAGCATCTGCTGCACCTCACTCCACTGTGAGAGAAGAGTCAGAGTCAGGGGCCAGAGTGGGCGAGGAGGCAGCTGGCGTCAGGGCCCCCAGGTTCAGATTTCTTATCCTGTCTAGCCTGACCCCTGGGCCACAGTAAAGTAGGCGTAATGCTTAAAGTTGTGAATTTACTTGGATAGCACAGGCGTTCCCGGCCAGCCCTGACCCCTTCAGTTAGCCTACTCCAACGACCAGAGTGTGAGCACCAACTTTTACCTATTTTACCAGCAGAAACTATCAGGTATTTGTTCAAAGAGGAGACTTATTTTTAAAAAATTAAAACCCCTATGCCTTTGGAGGACAAAAACAAGCATAGAATTGTCTAATTAGGGGAATCTCACCTTATCCAATGTTCCTTCCAGTTACAGCCATTATCAAAATCAATTGAGAAAGTTGGCTGCACTCCCAAGTACCATCTAGTCTGCCCCCTTAACTTCCTTTACTTTAAAAGAATTTTTATTTTTTTTTTTTTCCCGTACCGGGAATTGAACTCAGGGGCACTCGACCACTGGGCTACCCCCCCAGACCCATTTTTGTATTTTTTTATTAGAGACAGGGTCTCACTGAGTTGCTAAGTGCCTCGCCATTGCTGAGGCTGGCTTTGAACTCATGATCCTCCTGCCTCAGCCTCCCAAGTACTGGGATTACAGGCATGCTCCACCACGCCTGGCTTAAAAGAATTTTTACTATTAGCAATAATGATGTCTAGTACTAACGAAGCACTCTCCATGTGGACATAAGGCCCACCAAGGTGGAGTGACTTGCCCAATATCTGAGTGACTTGCTCATTCAGAGGCTGTTTGGACATGAAGCAGGTACTTCAGGCTCTAGAGTTTATTTTTACTGTACTAGAGGCTGAACCCAGGACCTTGTGCATCCTGGGGAAGTACATGACCACTGAACTACACCCTCAGTCTTTTTCTTATTTTTCTTTGGAGACAAAGTCTCACTAAGTTGCCCATGCTGGCCTTGAGCTTGCCTTCCTCCTGCCTCAGCCTTCTTAGTCACTGGGATTACAGCCCTGCACCACTGCAGCTGGCTGAGTGTATTCTCCTAATCATTATGCCTTATGTTCTTGTTACATAATGCCAAGGAATAAAAACTTACACAAAATAAAGAAAGTCCTCCACCGGGCATGGTGGCGCACACCTGTAATCCCAGCACTTGGGAGGCTGAGGCAGGAGGATTGAGAGTTCAAAGCCAGCCTCAGCAATGGCGAGGCACTTAGCAACTCATCGAGACCCTGTCTCTAATAAAAAATACAAAAAAAAGGGCTGGGGAGGTGGCCCAGTGGTCAAGTGCCCCTGAGTTCAATCCCCGGTACTCCCCCCCCCCCCCGCAAAAAAAAGAAAGTCCTCCCCTTCCACCCTCATCCCCAGAGGTGGCCTAGCTTAACAACTCTGAGTAGAACTTTTCACACTGCTTTCAATGGTGCTTCCTGCTAATTTAATTTACATTTCATTGAAGAGAAGGCTGTATGCTTCTTTTCTGTTCATTGGTTATTTGTATTTTATGCAATTTGTGTGTGTGTGTGTTTTTTTTTTTTAGGGGGGTAATGGGGATTGAACTCAGGGGCACTAGACCACTAAGCCACATCCCCAGCCCAATTTTGTATTTTATTTAGAGATAGGGTCTCACTGAGTTGCTTAAGTTTTCACTAAGTTGCTGAGGCTGACTTTAAACTCGAGATCCTCCTGCCTTGGCCTTCCAAGCTGCTGGGATTATAGGTATCTGCCACTGTGCCCGGCTTGAAATGATGTTTTCAAAATCTTTGCCTGGTTTTATTGTGTGTGTGTGTGTAGGGGGGGAGGGAGGTAAACTACTAGGGATTGAACCCAGGGACACTCTGAGCTATATTCCCAGAACTTTTCATATCTTATCATTATTATTATTTTTTTTCCCGTACCGGGAATTGAACTCAGGGGCACTCGACCATTGGGCTACCCCCCCAGCCCTTTTTTGTATTTTTTATTTAGAGACAGGGTCTCACTGAGTTGCTAAGTGCCTCGCCATTGCTGAGGCTGGCTTTGAACTCTTGATCCTCCTGCCTCAGCCTCCCAAGTGCTGGGATTACAGGCATGCTCCACCACGCCTGGCTTAAAAGAATTTTTACACTTAGCAATAATGATGTCTAGTACTAACGAAGCACTCTCCATGTGGACATAAGGCCCACCAAGGTGGAGTGACTTGCCCAATATCTGAGTGACTTGCTCATTCAGAGGCTGTTTGGACATGAAGCAGGTACTTCAGGCTCTAGAGTTTATTTTTACTGTACTAGAGGCTGAACCCAGGACCTCGTGCATCCTGGGGAAGTACATGACCACTGAACTACACCCTCAGTCTTTTTTCTTATTTTTCTTTGGAGACAAAGTCTCACTAAGTTGCCCATGCTGGCCTTGAGCTTGCCTTCCTCCTGCCTCAGCCTTCTTAGTCACTGGGATTACAGCCCTGCACCACTGCAGCTGGCTGAGTGTATTCTCCTAATCATTATGCCTTATGTTCTTGTTACATAATGCCAAGGAATAAAAACTTACACAAAATAAAGAAAGTCCTCCACCGGGCACGGTGGCGCACACCTGTAATCCCAGCACTTGGGAGGCTGAGGCAGGAGGATTGAGAGTTCAAAGCCAGCCTCAGCAATGGCGAGGCACTTAGCAACTCATCGAGACCCTGTCTCTAATAAAAAATACAAAAAAAGGGCTGGGGAGGTGGCCCAGTGGTCAAGTGCCCCTGAGTTCAATCCCCGGTACTCCCCCCCCCCCCCCCCCGCAAAAAAAAGAAAGTCCTCCCTTCCACCCTCATCCCCAGAGGTGGCCTAGCTTAACAACTCTGAGTAGAACTTTTCACACTGCTTTCAATGGTGCTTCCTGCTAATTTAATTTACATTTCATTGAAGAGAAGGCTGTATGCTTCTTTTCTGTTCATTGGTTATTTGTATTTTATGCAATTTGTGTGTGTGTGTGTGTTTTTTTTTTAGGGGGGTAATGGGGATTGAACTCAGGGGCACTAGACCACTAAGCCACATCCCCAGCCCAATTTTGTATTTTATTTAGAGATAGGGTCTCACTGAGTTGCTTAAGTTTTCACTAAGTTGCTGAGGCTGACTTTAAACTCGAGATCCTCCTGCCTTGGCCTTCCAAGCTGCTGGGATTATAGGTATCTGCCACTGTGCCCGGCTTGAAATGATGTTTTCAAAATCTTTGCCTGGTTTTATTGTGTGTGTGTGTAGGGGGGGGAGGGAGGTAAACTACTAGGGATTGAACCCAGGGACACTCTGAGCTATATTCCCAGAACTTTTCATATCTTATCATTATTATTATTTTTTGGTACCGGGGATTGAACTCAGGGGCACTCGTCCATTGGGCCACATCCCCAGCCCTTTTTTGTATTTTATTTAGAGACAGGGTCTCACTGAGTTGCTAAGTGCCTCGCCATTGCTGAGGCTGGCTTTGAACTCTTGATCCTCCTGCCTCAGCCTCCCAAGTGCTGGGATTACAGGCGTGTGCCACTGTGCCCAGCTCATATCTTATTTTGAGACAGGGTCTTGTTAAGTTGCTGAGGCTGGCCTTGAATTTGTGATCCTCCTGCCTCAGCCTCCCAAGTCTCTGGAATTACAGGAATGAGCCACCATGCCAGCCTTTGCCTGATATTCTCTTATTAACATTTGATTATTCATTAGGATGAGTTTTTTTAAAAGTATAATATTGATAATAATCATTTGTTTTATATGTATGTTTCAAAGGTTTTCTGCCATACCACTTCTTTGTTAATGGAATATTTGAGGTGGCTACATATTTTTAATTTTTACATAATAAACATCATGATTTTTGTGTTGTGTATTTTGCTTGAGAGTCCCATCCCCAAATATAAAAATCTTCTGTCTTTTCTCCTAAATTTTATAATGTATATTTGATTTTTAGGTTTAGATTTTAATCTCCCTAGAATTTATGAGCATGCTTGTGTGTGTGTGTGTGTGTGTGTGTGTGTGTACATGGTGTTAAGGGGAGAGGTGTCTACTTTGTTTTCTTCTTTGAAATTACAGGCATCTAATGGCCAATTTAATAATCAGTCATCAATACTTTTGATACTTTATGGACGCAACACAACACATACCTTCCCAAAACATAGTTCTCTCGCATATCCTGAGAAACTGTAGATACAGAATTAGCTGTCCTTTGGTAAAAGGAAATTTACATGTCTGAAGGAAATCTGTATTAGTAAGGTATCCGTACCAGGAAGAACACTGCTTTGAGATAACTCACAGGGGAAGGCTCTGTATCTGCACAGCAGGACAGTCTTTGTTCACCCTCTGGGCTTGTGACCTGAGTACTGGTTGCTGCCTCTCACCCCCAATTCCTTTCTTCAGCTCAGGATTGTGTACATGCATCAGTCATCTGACCCTTTCTCTAGTTTCATATTTTGTGGACTTCCTGTGTGTATGTAGGTTAATTAAAATAGGGTTTCTCCCATTAAATACCTATTCATCAATTTCAATGGCTCGCTTATAGAAACTTCAGAGAGGGTCGAAAGTTTTTCTGTCCCTTATAATACTTTTCACATAGATTTCCAATTCCAGTGTCATCCGCATTAAAAGATATGTGTGTTTGTTTCTGGACTTTCCATTCTGTTCCATTGGCCTGAGCATTTTTGTCAAGCCATCTGTTTTAATTATTGTTGCTGTTCTGAAATCTGCTGGTAGGACAACTCTCCCACTTTATTCTTCTTCAAAAAATATGCTGTTATTCTTAAGTATTTTCTGTGCCAGATGAACTTAAGAAAGAAGCAGTCCATTGATATTTTGGATTCTACCTTGTAATGTGATAAAGAAGAAACAGAGGCCCTAAGAAAGTTCCTTTTCCTGGGTTTTACTCCACTGCAGTACATGGGCTCTTGTGCCTACTCTCAGCTCTGGGAAAAGATAAGAAAAAGCACCATGAATTAGGAATTGGTAAAGGGGTGGGGCAGAACTATAAGCTGCTGTGAGGCGCATCTTTCTGCGTCATGTTCTTGAGAGTGCACAGTTGGCAAGGGGTGTCTGAGAGGAAGGAAGCTGGGATGCAAAGGCACCTCGTGGGTGACTGAGGAAGCCCAGATGGGAGCCCAAGTAAAGGGCATAGGGCGGGGCAGGTGGATGGGTTGGTGGGTGGTTCATGCGCAGCTCATTAGCCAGACTGCCAGGGCTGCAGCTGGAGCCTGGAGAAGCAGATGTTCCCAGCTGCAATCTGCCTCTCCCCATGCCAGCAGTGACAGATGGGGGAGCACCAGCCAGCCAGCAACAGCTCTGAGGCTTCACTTACCACTCAGGCACTGCTGGCTGGGTCATGGGTGCATTCTGGGGAGCCTGATGTTGAGTGGTGTGCATGTGTTTTGGGAAGATGGGGAGGGCAGAGGAGAGGATAGGTGGAGAGTGGGGGCATGTGACTGCTGGTTGTCTTCTTGCCCTCCTAGTGTTTTCTCTGTGAGGCTGAGAAAGGGGCCTTGTTCCCATTCCAGTCCAATTAGGGGAGAGTTATTTGAGTGGAGGTGGCAGGGGCACAACCGAGGCCCAGGGGAGCCAGCAGATAGACCTGCAGCCATCATTGTGGGGTGATTAGCTGGTTTATGAGACAAGGCGCCTATTAGGGCTGGCTTAATCCAGGATTTCCCACGCTGCCCCTCCTGGAGGTTACATTATGGTTTAGTTTATTAATTCTAATTATGGGCCACTCTGGGAAAGCAGCAAATGGAGCCAGGACCCTCACAACAGGAAGGAAAGAAAGCAAGTCACCCTGACCTCCAAAACCAGACTGAACTGAAATCTCAGGTACTGGAGTAAAGAAGAGACTACTGAGGAAATAGGGTCTCAGGACCCATGAGTGTCCAGCTGCCCAGGCTGCCTCCTGCTTCTGTGGCCAGCTCTGCTGGGAGGCAGCAAGAGTGTTCTCTGGACTTCATGGCCTAATATGCTCTCTGGGATCCACCCACAACCGACCTCTGCTCACTGGGTTGCAGGGACACAAAAGGATAGAATGGACTTAGCACAGGTTCCGGCATCCTCAACTGCCTGGGGGGTATGAAGAAAGTGTCAAGGACTCAGGGACCTCGAGGGGAGCAGCTTGAAGATCTGAAGGAGTCAAAGACCCCTTAAAGAATCTGAGGAAAGCTTTGGCTCTCCTCTCCAGAAACTAATATCCACATGGAACTTAGAATACACTTTTGTATGGTTCCCTGACTCCCTGAAGCTTCGTCTATGCAACTCTGCTGGAATGAACAGAGCAGAGCAGAGGATGCTTTCTGGTGTTTCTGTCCCTCTCCAGGCAAGCCCTTGACCCAGCCCAGCATGGACATTCATTTTCTCCCTGGAAATGGGAGCTCATCTCTTACTCTGGTCCTTGTCACAAGTATTCACTCCTGGAGCAGGAAAGGGGAGGAGCCACCAAGGAGGCATTCCCCAGGAGGTGAAGCCCCAATCCCCCCCACCCCAAGTCCCATTCAGGAGGCTCTGACTCAGCCTCCCCTCCCCTCCCCAGAGGAGACACTTCCAGTTTTTCCTGCTCTTTTTGGTTCCTCCACCCACCTCTCCACCCCATTTCCCATTGGCCTTCAGCCCTGAGCCATCCCAGATCCTTCCTCCCGGACACTTACCCCATCCTCTGGGGGATCCAGCAGCCAGCCCAACTCTCCCTGTGCCATGCTTGTGTCCATTAGAGTGACTGAAGGTTGGGGGGAAAAGGAGCCTGTCATCTCTGGGGGCAGAGGCCCATGCAACCCACACTCCTCCTCTGGAGCTCCAGCCCCAAGCTCCAACATCCTCTTCCAAACAGCTGCCACATCCTGAGGCTTAGGGGAGCTAAAGGACTGAGGAATGAAGAGCTCCAGGGGTTCCATTGTTTTCCTTAATAGTGTGAAGGGAGCGAGGCAGAGCCAGGCAAGGGTTAGCATGTGAAGCTTTGACCAAAGTCAAGACAGGAAGCATGAGGAAGAGCAGCCCCAGAGAATTGCAAGGGCTTAGTCACCCAGGGCTGGTGTGGCTAGACACCCAAGGCTGCAGAGCTGCAGTGAGTGCACAGCAGGCGGTGCTAAGCCCTTGGGAATACTTAGTGGGACCTAGAAGGGAACTACTGGGTAGGGAAGCTGATTCTAAGCTTCTGTCAAAGGCCTGCACTGGCCTGCGACTGGAGGTAGTGGGTGGAAGTACCACGCACAGCTCCAATTTTGGGAATTGTAGGGAGCAGCTTCATAAAGGATGTGCATGGCTTAGGTGCAAAATTGGGCCCCTTCAGCTGGGAACCTCTGTATCTGAGTCCTAACCCTTCCCCAGGATGGCAGGTCCCTCTGTTGCATGGCCTGGACTGGCAGAAAGCGACTTCCCATCTCGGACTTCAGTGGGCATCGATCTCTGGGTTGGGCACCTGAGGTTGGGATCCTGGGCCTGGGAATGAAGGGTCCCATGACGGCTGGGGTCGGGGTGCAGCTTCCTGGCAATAGTCAGGAACTCCCTCTCCACCCCCGGGCAAAGACTGCTGGCCAGCAGGAGTGAGGGTGACTGACCCGGACAGCCGCAGCTTGGGGTTAAAGACCAAAGACTAGCGTGGCCAGTCGATCGCCCTGCGGCCCCGGCAAAACAAGGGAGCGGGAGGGGACGCGGGAAGGAGGGCCTCTCAGGAATGCCGGCTCCCGCAGGAGGGGCCGGCCGAGCGCGGAGGGGTGGGGGCGGCGAGGGCGGGGGTCGGTACCTTCCTCGGCGCGCGCCCCCGGGGGCAGCGGGGCGCAGAGCAGCAGCAGCAGCCCGAGCCCCAGGGGCCAGCGCCGCTCCATGGCGCCGGGCCGGGACCTGGGACCTGGGCCCCCACCGCTGGGCCAGGTCGCGAGGGACTGGGTGAGCCGGGAGGGCCGGGCGGGGGCGGGGGGCGGGGCTGGCTCCGGGGGCGGAGCCCCTGGCTCACCTGGTTCACCTTCTTAAAGGGACAGTAGGACAGGAAGGAAACTTGTTAGACAGGTAATAAACTTCAAAACCTGGAGGCGTCTTGACCGGAATGAGACTGCGGGCGTCGCCTAGTGGTCGGAACCAGGAATTGACTAACCTTTCCCAGTTCTAACCCTAACCCGACCCAGTCTTGATCCAGCCTTGAATTTAAATCTACTTCTGCTGTAACTACACACGATTTCCCCTCTCTCCTTTTCTGCAGACCCTAGACCTGTAATAGACACCGGGAAAAGGAAGGGGTGAGAGACACGCCTTCATCCTCTGGTGCGGGAGGCTTAGATAAAAACAATGCAGCCCGAACAACCAACCCTTAGCACAGTGGAGGAGAAGTCAGAAGAAGCAAGCCCAGACCGTGGGCGCACTGGGGCAATCTCGGGGAGAAGTTGGTGTCACTTGTGGCGGAGTCTGGTTAAGGCAGGAGAAAGGGCCTGAACCCCAAGGCACGCTCAGGGAGGGGCGAATGGACCTGTTTGACTGCTGGGGCACAGAAATTGTCTTGGGAGCCAGGGCAGAAAGACAGGGGCTGTCTTTGTAAACATGTGAAGGAGTTTGGACCTTACCATGAGCTGGTGAAGGTTCTGGGTACAGGGGGCCGAAGCCACCTGCTACCTACCTATCTAGTGGTGTCAGCCTGGGCCCTCCTACTCTCTTGGAGACTGCCTCTGTCTTACCTATATATATTTTAGGTTCTGTAAACTCTGAAGAAGAGTAAGACAGTCCTGCCCTGAATAAGCCATTGGTCTAAAGGCTAGAGCTAACCCAAGCACCCAGATGATCAAAATGGCATCTTAGAGAGATCTCCATTGGAGGGGCAGACAGGGGCAGTGGGGAACAATGCTCCCATTGAGGGCTGCACTACCAAGAACCCTCATTCCTTCACCCCTCCTGGCTCTATCCCACCCGGGGGACTTATTTGTAGTTTTTCTATCATTTAAACTAATGCACATTTTGGTCACTGTGAAGGAAGGGAGTGATGCTTATTTTATGTTTAAGAATCAATGCTTTTAATGTTTTCCTTAAAATAATATATATATGTGTATATATATATATTATGGCCCATACTTTACAGGCTAGCCAATCCTTATTGGCATAAATAAATAAATGCAGTTCATGTATATTGGTTAGAAAATTCATGTTGAACAGAAAGAAACTAAATGGGAAGTAGAACTCTCCCTCCTCCCACCCTCTTGTGTCTGTCCCTCTTGTCAGCTACCATCTGCTGTTTCTTGTGGTTCCTCCCAGGACTTTTCCCTGTGTGCACATCATCATGTCCACCCTATATCTTCCCTCCCTCTTCCCTCTACTCCCACGCTCATACTTGCTTTTAAACTATTGTATGGATGGGCCACATGATGTGCATTGCTGGCCATGAGGGGCCTCCTCCCTGACTTAAGGACTTTGAGATGGAGGAGTCACCTTCTGGCTCTCTGGGGTCAGAGCTGTGTGATTTCAGGCAGGAGGAATGGGCGAAGGGTGCAAAGCCAGCAGCGGGGGGGGGGAAATGGAGCAAGCTTTGGACAATCGCTGCTAGGAGAAATAAGCCAGACTGTGATGAGGTAATGCATGTGCTTGTTGCTGGAGTTTGTTAAAGTTAGAAGACCCTTGGGACTCAGGGGGTGGGGGGCCGGCACCATGCCCTGAGAGGCGGAGTCTGCAGCCCTGGAAAGGAGGCTTGCTTGTGTTTTAAGATAGATCCTCTCCCCTGTTCTAAAACTCTCACTCTGGGAGATGAATGTCCTTCTATCTTCATTCAGGAGGATCCTAATTTAATACTTCTTTCTTACACGTGTGAGAGGAGGCAGACCTCTGATTTTAGACTATCTTTGACTAATAGCACAACTGCTTCAAGTTACTTGTACTCTCTGGTTTCAGTTTCCCTAGACTGGTATGATTTCCAAGACCAGAGGTGGTCCTGAACAGTGGAAAGACAGCAGCATTCCACGTCAGAAGACTTAGGCCGGTTCTCTTAGCCGTTCTGTGCCTCGGTTTCCTTACTCATAAAACAGGATGAATCATGCCCACCTCACGAAGTAGGTGTCATGATCAGAAGAGGAGAAAGTGTCCCATTACTGGTTGGATAGTGAGCAACGTTGCTTTCCTAGGAGAATAATGGAGGCCAGGACCCGGTGCAGCTCTGTGGGCCTCCCAGCTTATTCCCGGAGCAGAACGACCTGGATGACTAAGACATCCTATTTGTTCCTTTAAAATCAACTTTATTGCCGGGTGTGGTGGCGCATGCCTGTAATCCTAGCACTTGGGAGGCTGAGGCAGGAGGATCACGAGTTCAAAGCCAGCCTCAGCAATGGCGAGGCACTTAGCAACTCAGTGAGACCCTGTCTCTAATAAAATACAAAAAAGGGCTGGGGATGTGGCCCAGTGATCGAGTGCCCCTGAATTCAATCCCTGGTACCAAAAAAAAAAAAAAAAAAATCAACTTTATTAAGGGATAACGTGCATAAAATAAATTGCACTCACCTCAGGTGTGTAGTTCAGTGGGCTCTGACAAAAGCATATGTCCTTTGTCCAGCCACTTAAGTCACTAGAGAATGCATCCATCCTCTGGAAACATTTCCTCACGCCCCTTGAATCATTTCCAATTCTGGCCCAAGCATCTGTAGTATCGATGAGTGTGGCCTTTCCCAGAATTCAGTGTAGTCTCTGGAATTCAGCTTTTTCTTTTAAGCATGGCATCTCAAGACCCATCCCCTTGCCACATGGGGCCACTGCAAGCGTCTGCCGTTTGCTTCTTTTCGTATTGAGCAGCATCCCCTGTATGAATATTCTAAGACATCATTTAATGATTCAAAGTCAAAACCAAAAAATCCACCCTCTTCCTCCGATATCCTAGAAGCCAGCATGCAGAAGACCTTTCCTTCCTCCTTAGAAAGAACCCAACATGTCTGGCATTGTTCTCCATTCTTCAGTCAGGAAGGAAACCTGCAGAGTCTCTACACCTGGGATGTCCGGGGCCCTGACTTGTCCCTGCAGCCATCACCTTCTGGCTAACTTGTTGATATTGTCCCCTCCTTCCCTCCCAGCCTGTCTGCTTTCTGACCTGGGGTAAGGTAAAATTACACCAGCCTGGGTTGAGGTCTTGGATGTCCATAAGGCTTGGTGAAAATGCACCTCATCTCACCAGGAGGCTAACCATTAGGAGACCATTAGTACAAATTAATTTATCAGATGAGCATCAGGTCTCCTGGCAAGGGCCTGTGTGGATGGGACCAAAGCTTCTTTGAGGGCTTTGTGGGACCAGCCTACACTTGTAGGCAGCCAAATTCAGGAGACTGTGTGGGCAGAGGGAGGGGAAGAAACAGCTCCCTCCAGTGCGGCTTTCTGATAAATTCTGCACAACTTTGATCATAAGCCTAGTTCCTCCTTCCCTTTCCTTCTCACCTGTGCTCTCACCTATCTCTTCTGTGATCCTGGTTTACTCTCAGGCATGGGGTGGGGATAATAATAGTCACCATTTATTACAGCACCTACGCAGGCTGCCGGGCACTTTACATACATTATTTCACTTACTTCTCACACCAACCCTTTGAGGAAGGTATTATTAGTCCACTTTATAGATGGAAAAATCGGAGGCACAGGGAGCTTAAGTTACTTATTCAAAGTCACCCAGTTGCAGAACAAGGACTTGAACCCAGCTCTGCGTGACTGCTTGGCCTGCAACCCTAACCCCCACCCAGCCCTAACCCATCCTCAGGATATCAAGAAGCTGTGGTATTGGGGAACCCCTCATTTTATTTTACTACTCCTGTCCAACCCCTACAAGTAACAAGTGTCCTGACTTACAACACCATGGATTTGGTTTTGAACTTTATAAAATGGAGTCACCTGAAATGCATTCTGTCGTGTTTTTTGAGTTCTTTCATTGTGGGTGTGAGATTTAGTCACGCAGTGTGTTGATCCAGGCTCCAAATGTATGATTCATTCTCATTCACTGTATGAAGAACACCTTATATTTAAAGACCTCTTGATCTATGGTCAAATGTTCTACACTTGAATTGCTGTATCGGGCGACTCCCAGGGTTTATCAGGCAAGCTTTGTCCTCCTAGAAGCTACTTCCTTTTTCAGAGGAGAGTTTTTGCTAACCTAAATGGTCACGAATTGATGAAGCATCTACACAGGTGGTCTGTGACCCCAATTGTGCACCCCCTCCTAAACGTTCCTCCCTTCTTCCACGCCACCTTGCCAAAAGTCAGGCATCTGGTATTGTTTAGATAGCTGGATCTTTGTATCTGAAACAGGCTGTCTTGAGATAGAGACCTTGAAGTTTTCTCTGAGATGTCTGAAGCAAAGTTGTCTATTAGAAGGTTTTAGTATTATGACTTAATAGCTGTGTGATATTAGATAAACCACCTCGCTTTTTCAAGCTTCAACTTTCTCATTTGTGAGCTGGGGAGATGACGATGCTGTGGTTTGAACATGTCCCTCAAAACTTCATGTGGGGGAAATTTAATCCCCAAATTTGTATGTTAATGGTATTTGGAGGTGGGGACTTTGGAATCCAATTAGGATTAGATGTGATCCTTAGAGTGAGGCCCCATGAAGGCATCATTCATTGGCTGTATCAGAAGAGAGATCCAAGGTAGAGCCCTTGCTCTGTCTTCCCATGTGATACACTCTACCATGTTATGATGCAGCAAGAAACCCTCACCAGATGCCAAGCAGATGCCAGCTCCATGCTCTAGACTTTTTAGCTTCTAGACCATGGACCAAACAAACCTGTATTCTTTATAAATCACCCAGTGTCAGGTATTTTGTTATAGTAACAGAAAACTAATACAGGTGATAATGAAGTTGATCACAGACACCCACCTTACAGCATATGAAACAAGTAAAAATATGATAAAATATTTGAGCAAAAGTTCCCAGGACTACTGAGCAACAGAGGGATACAACCTTTTCATTTTCAACCTGTGTCCAGCACAGGTTCATTTACAAAATAATTTTGAGGGAATTAATGGTAAAGTCTGTGGATGGAAGGAGGACATGGACTAGCATTGGCTCCTGATTAAATGGGATGTTTGGATGAAGCTCAAATCTCAAGAAGGGGCAAGAAAAGACTAAAGAAGGAGCTAAGAGAAATCACTCTTGATCCATTTATATTACGAAGCCTTAGGAAGGTAAATACCACACCAACACCTTCAGGATATATTACATTTCTCTCTGCTTTTATTTTTTTTTGTAAATCCTGTACCTATCTCTTCAATATTAAAATTCTCCAGAGCATTCTGTTTGTTTTAGGGGCAAGAAGGGAGTGGAGATGCTGTGAGCCTGCATTGCATTCTGGTCTGGGTCCTACACACAGGGAGGGATGGAGGGACACTTAGGGGATGGGCTTGTTTCTGAAGCTGATGGGCGAGAGAAAGGGCACTGAATGGGAATTCGCTTGGGGTAGGCATCACATCCAAGTGTGCATTTGGATACAGGCCTTTACCTCCACAGCCTCTTGTGCCATCCTTACCAGATAGCATACAAAGCAAAATAAAGCCAATTCACAGTCAGCCTATTATTTCCATCGATTTCTGGAGCAGTGAAATGAGACCGCGGGGGGTCAGTCATGCAAGGGCCTGTGCCTCCTAATTCCTGTGATAACACTGGCGCACGTCTTATGAGAAATCGCTGCGCTTCCCCAACTTATTTGCTTGGCTGCCCGAGAAGACAATGTTGCTAACCTATGGAATAAAGACGCTGCATTAATGCTTGGGCAGGTAGGAGGGCGGGAGAGACAGGAAGAGAACAGATGTGTCTCAGTGAACTGGGGCATGTCAGAAATTTAACAAGAACAAGTTGAGACAAGTGTTCAACACCAGCGTCCCTGGGAGCATGGTGATAGCTTGGTCCTTGTCAAAAAGTTTTCCAGGTAGCTCTCAGTGAGAGAAGAGAAAATGACAATCAACTATTTTCAAGTTGATTTCAGTTTAGCTAGTGTGAAAGAGGAACTATCTGAATGCACCATCTGCATTGTCTTCTAAAGGAGGCTGGCATGCTTAATTAGAAAAACATGCAATTTTATTACTAGTCTAGGCTAGAATTTCTGGGAAATTCACTTCTACAGAGGGCTGGGGGGAAGACTGGCATAGCTTGTACTTAACTTTTTAAATTTCTGAGTTCTGCAACCTAGAAGTCATATTGTATTGTATGTCCTATCAAAAAAGTATGTGGTAGGTAGGAGACCTCTTAATTGGCATAAGTTGGATTTCCTTTAAATTTTGCTTTGAAGAAGTTTTTCATCAAGGGATCATAACAGGCAACTTATGACTTCTTCTAACTGGCAATTTATAAGTTCTAGTTAGAAAGGTGCTATTATAAGTTTGTACACATTGACATATACATATTTGAATATACAGATAACAACCATCTGGCAAGAAGTTAATGTACCTTTCCAAAACTATTGCAGAGTTTGGAAGGGACCCAGGCCACAGGTCATAAAATATGAGAGCCACCTAGTGAACAAAGTTGGTTACTGCACCAGTATCTTCAAATTCCAGTTACGCTCTCCAAGGATAACTTCTGTTTATAAAACCTTAGCCCATCATGGGAATGTTTATCAACAGAATAAAAATGGTAAGCTCGTAGGTATAAAATAGATTTCTTAACTTGACTCAGTCATCCCAGGAATGATAGTCTGCCTGGGAGAGGAAAGGAAGGAAGAGGTTTGCAATGATGTCATCTTCCTTTAACCAAGTTGTCTAACAGGTGCAGGACAATCATCACTTTCAATGTGTCAGTTAGGATATAAGCTAGATAGTGAGCAGGGGGAGATGGTAATAGAGAGGTATCAGGCAGGGGACAGCACTCAGGGACTTTCAGACCAATCTAAGGATGGGGCTTTGAGGGTGATGGGAACCATCACAGGGGTCCAATCGAAGGAGACACACTTTACGGCTTTCCTTTGATGAGATCATTCTGATTAGTGTTTGGAGAATGGCTGGGGTGCTGCTGGGGCAGGGACCAGGGCCACTGTAGAAGCAGGGACAAGCCAGGAGGCTGTTGTCTCTGCCAAAACGAGAGGAGAGGGCTTGAAGCAGGGTGTCAGTGGGATGTGCCAGTAGTGGTGAGAGTCAGTCGTGTGGCAGAGGTGGTTTCAGGCCCGGGCAGGCAACAGCTTGATAGGTACACAGTGGGAAAATGGCGGTCTGCCCAAGAACCACATGCAGTGTGGTTTGATAGGCTGGGCTGAGGTGAGAAGGGAGGAGGGAAGATAAGCTCAGGAAGGCGGACTGCAATCAGCCTTGGGGACCAGCTTGCAGAGCGTGGACTTTCTTCTCTAGTAATCCAACACATCTTGAGCGTGGGATCCATGTGCTCAGCACAGTGTTTGCAGTGGCAGTGGCCAAAGGGAAGAAGAGGTAGCAGGGGGCAGAGGCTGCATTCAGAGAAACAGTGGTTCGCGGAAGAAATAAGGGCTCAAACGTGAGCTGTGCATGGAGGGAGGGACAAGGACGAGTGACATTCATTTGTGGAATCACAGGTGGATGGGCTAGCTAGACATGGAGGTGGCAGAATGTAGCCAACTCCTTTGATCATATTAACAGAGTCATAATTTTGATTTTAAAAACCGTATCTCAGTTGAAGACTGAATTGTACGAATATACTTTGTATACAAACAGTTGTATGTAAAAAGATACTAAATATATGCACTATGAGTTGTACATATTAAAAATTATAAAAATAAAAAAAAGAAACAAAACAAAACAAAAAAAAAACAACAAAAAAAAAAAACCGTATCTCAGTGTGACAATAAGGGTGTTGGAATAAATTTCTGCTCTCCTGGGAAGATGTTTTAGGGACAGTGATGGTGAACTAGAATTTTGTTTGGCCAAAGTGGGGTGTGTGTCCTGGGGGGACTTTGAGAAAGGGGGTTTGCAGCAGAGAATGAGAGGCAGGGACCCAGAAGGGCCTGGAAGAGAGTAGTTGAGAGAAGACAGTGGAGTAGGTAGAGACTTGTCAAATGTCTTCAGGAGCAGAAGATTGGTCCAGCACAGCCAAGGTACTCAACAGGGACATTTATGATGATCTTCAAAGACGTATGGGATGGGATGTGTGGCCTCCTTCCCTGTCTCCCCACAGTGGCTTCTGTATAACTGAGTCATTATGGAAGGACAGGATGTCAAGGACAGTTACCTGTCACCAGCTCAGTGTTTTTGTTTTCCTCTGTTATCTTGTCACCTGGGGACAGGAAAAAGAAAAACAAAACAAAAACAGGTGGGAATTTCAGCTAAATTCTGACATTTTTTTCTGTCTTTTCTTTTGTTTAATGTATGTAGTTTCTGCTGCCTGCTCTTCTAATCCTTCTGTTTTGCTCTGTGCTTCTGCTCTGTGATGTGAGTTTCGCTTTGTATCCTCCAACAGTTCAGCTGGATTGAAAGTAAAGGTCATTATCTATCCGCTTGCTCCTTCCTCGCGCTGGCCTCACCCACAGTCCTCCCTGTGGGTCTGGCCTTTTGCCAAAAGGTTGAATTTGTCCAGAAGGGAATCTGAGGTTTACCTAGTTCTTCACTCTCCTTCTATTTCCTTGTGAGGATTTCTTTACTCTTCCTTTCCCACCTTTCCAGCATAAAATACAAACCTCTCTATTTTTTGCAACTCTCAGAACTTAAAAAAAGAAAGAAAGAAAGAAAGAAAGAAAAATGGCACATACATTGTCAGCATTGTAATTATCATCACCCTTATCACAAAGTCTTTAAGAAGCACTTAATTGTAACGGGCCTGTGGGGAGAGCAGAGACCGTGTTTCTTACAGAAGTT
Organism: Tamias sibiricus; assembly: GCA_025594165.1. Lineage (NCBI taxonomy): Eukaryota > Metazoa > Chordata > Mammalia > Rodentia > Sciuridae > Tamias > Tamias sibiricus. The sequence continues at coordinate 142,355,084 of CM046664.1, read as the reverse complement.
CCTTTTGCTCTTTAGGAGTTGAGAGTCCAACACCAAGAAGCATGGACTCTCAAATACAATGGAAGTGACCAAATGTCCTAGTTTTACTGGTCAGTCCTAATTTCCTTTTGCTTTGATCTCCATCCTTTACTAGCTGTGAGACCTCAGGCAAGTCTTTTGATCTTTGCTGGTTTTGAGTGGAGATAGATCTTACCTGAAGTCAGGGACAGGACTTTGTGATCTCCTAAAAAGGCTCTTTAGCATGGAGATCAGGAATTTCATGAATGTTGTCTACTTGACTCCCAGAAACAAAACCACAATTGATCCAGTATAATTTCAGAAGAATTCTCACTTTCTCACAGAGGATTGCTGAGATAAGGAAGGTTGGTGCAGTGGTGCATGTCTATAATCCCAGTGGCTCAGGAGGCTGAGGCAGGAAGATTGAAAGTTCAAAACCAGCCTCAGCAACTTAGAAGGGCCCTAAGGAACTTAGCCAGACCCTGTCTCAAAATTGAAAAATGGGCTGGGGATGTGGCTCAGTGGCTAAGCACCTGTCCCTGGGTTCCATCCCTGGGGTTAAAAAAAAAAAAAAGAGGTGGATATATTATGTAGGTCAGAATACAGGCCTTTAAAATGCATGCTGCTCTGTTAAAATAGGGTTTTCTTTTGAATACCTTTCCCAGAGACCCTGGGACAGAGCATTGGTGGTTATTTTGCTGTTCTTACAGGAACCAGAACTATGCTAAGAACTTCACATACATTGCAGTTTAATCTTATAATAATTCATATGGTCTGTCCATTTCATGGATTTAGGAAACTGAAATCTCGAGTGGTCAGGTAACTATTTCAAGATTCTTCATCTAGTAATGGCAAAGGTGACCTTCAAATCCAGATGGTCTGAAGCCAGAACTCAAACTCCCCATCACCACATACAACTCTCCCCTACCCAAGTGGATGTGAGGAATCTTACTCGTGTGAATAATTTGGTAGTGATGGCCAGGTTCTTGAGATCCTGGGGTTTAGATTGCTCAAAAAATAAAGGAGTAAAAGAGTCGTAAAGGATGTTGCCTCTCTGGATCCCTGGAAGGCAGTGAACTCTTGAAGGAGCCCTAATCAAGGAGATAGCTAAAGATTGTAGTTAGCTGAGAGCCATAAAAGATGTTCAAGTTACACCTGATATTAATACATTATTCAAAGAATCTTTGTATGCCCGTGAACACTGTGTAACGCACCTGTAAGCTCGAGCTGTAAGCACTTATCCTTGTTAAAGCAAAATGTATATAACCGGGTGAGGTTGGTTAGAGTTGGTGGGAAGTAGATGGTGGATGGTTGGAAGTAGTTGGAGCTGGTTGGAGTGTGGAAGGAGTTTGTTAGAGTTTGTGGTTGGAGTTGGAGAGGTTGCTGAAGCTGGAGAGAGAAGAAGAATAAAAGACCCTTTTTCATTTTCATCCTGCCTCCGAATTTTCTCCCGCAGCGTTGTTGCTTCAAGTGGCAATCGCTCCAGGCAGCAACAAACTCTCATGCATGTGTGAAGAGAGTAAAGATGCGTGAGCTCTCACGATCCACTGGTCTTGCCATCAAATCTCTGTCGAGGTGTCTGGTTCCTGAGATGCCTGTCCACTGGGTGGATCCTGTGGGAAAATAGGTTCCTATGATCACTGAAGGGATCTGCTATCCAGAGTTGAGGGAAAGAGCATATTCTTTGGAGGCAGAACCGCTCCTCTGCATCTGGGAGCTGCAGCTCACTGGTGGTGATGTGAGGTCACAGGCAGGCAAGGCCACCGCGGAGATGGACAGCAACAACGGCGGGCACCACAACTGTGGGAGCAGAACCCTGAACAGCTGCGTGAGGACATGGAAGCCCGTGGAGGCCTGGATCTGCAGACCCACAAACCAAGCTGGCAGGGTACACAGAGCCTAGTGCCATCGTGATGTGTCATTTGTCCCCCAGGCTGTGGGGATCTGGGAAATCACAGGTTGTGATTGTGTACAAATGAATCTTTTAGGGATAAAACATCTCCTTCCGGATTGGTCTACTGCTGTAGCTGCTTCACCACAAGGTGAGTTTTGGTTTTCTGTGATACTCGATGCGGACAATACCTTCTGAGAGGTGGTGTGTCGCTACACATGACCCCTGAGATTGCTATGAGTCAGCCACCTACGTCTTGTATGTATATATTTTTATGTAATTGGTATCAGATGTATATGCTGTAGAAATTTTTCTAAAATTTCTTCATTCACCTGTATTAGAACTTTTTCCATATCGGTACATATCGATTTAACCACGTTTTTAATAGTGGCAGGGTATTTTCTAACACCATGTACCATATGTTTGAAATGAAAGTTGCTCTGGACAGTGTCTCTGCTATGGTTTGAATATGGACAGTCCATACGTTAAGGTCCATATGTTAAGGGCTTGGTCCCCAAGGTCTTAGGGGTGTTGGAAACTTTGGGAGGTGTGGCCAAGTGGCTGGGGAAGTGCCCTTAAAAGGTATTGTGGGATCACACCTGTACTCCTCTCTCTGCTCTGGCTTGACACGTGACCACTTGCCTCTGTAGACACGCTTGCCATGCTGTGTTACTATCCCCTGCCCTCACCAGAGGTCAAACCAAAAGGGTTGCCTGATCTTAGACTTCAGAACTTGGAAAGTGTAAGCTCAATAAGACTTTTCTCTTCACAAAATTAATTGCCTCAGATGTTTTGTGGTAGTAACGTGAAGCTGACTAATACAGTCCCCTTCCTATAAAAGCATTGGGGAATGATCCCCACACACTACTGAAATTAAATTCCCAGATAGTGTAATTTGCTTAAAGTATGATTGAAAAGCAAAATAATACCCTAACTGTAATATAAAAGATGTGAAGGAAACCAATTTATGAAAAAACAATATTCATTTTGATCTATAAATGGGCACACACAGCAAATGATATAATGAAGCAGACAGGTGCTTGGCCCTATATGTAGACTAAGGGAATGCCATTGTTCTAAATGCTGACAGATTTGGGTGTGTTTGTTGCTGATTTAAACACTGTGGGTGGGGTTGTCATCAATTTCATGATTTTTCTGAGATGATCAACAACTCGTGATTAAAACTAAGCAAAGTTTCAAAATCTCTGAATTTATTTTGTTGTTCCTTCTTAGAAAAGTCATAACATTAAAATTGTGCACAAATTGTTTTGTGTTTCTATTTAGAGTAGTTAAATTCTTGGCTCAGTTATTTTTCACCCACACAAATGTCTGGTGGAAAACTCAAAGTCCTTGCTGGATGGGAGGAATTCTTCCTTGTGTGGAATATATGTTGGCTCCAACTAATAGATTCTAGTAGCAACCCCAAGGATGGTGACAATTGGAAGCACCCACATAAAATTCCTTAGTACCTTTCAGGACAGTAGCCCTGTCCTTGGTAAGAGCCAAAGATCTTTTTTTTTTTTTTTTTTTTTTTTGTACCAGGGATTGAACTCGGGCACTCGACCACTGGGCCACATCCCCAGCCCTTTTTTGTATTTTATTAGCGACAGGGTCTCACTGAGTTGCTAAGTGCCTTGCCATTGCTGAGGCTGGCTTTGACCTCTCGATCCTCCTGCCTCAGCCTCCCAAGTGCTGGGATTACAGGCGTGCGCCACCGCACCCGGCTAAGAGCCAAAAATTTAATGATAGCATTTATTACTTTTCTTCTCATAGACTTTTGCTACTAGAAACAAGCCTCAAGGAGCCTCCTTAGATTCCTTTCAGTGCACACATCAGAATAACTCCTCAGGAAAGATCAGTCCCATCTCTCTTCAGCTAAGGGGTCTCTTGCTTAGGCTGGCATGTGGAGTGTGACTTCTCTGGAAAGAGACCTTTTCGGTCTCACTTTCTTTTTCTCCTGTCTAGATAACTCCCAAGCTCGAGCTAAAGCAAGTTCAGGTTTCCTTGGAGGTCCTACTACCTGGGCCTCCCTTTTTTCCTTCAGGAAACCAGCTCTTCCCTGGGGAGGCTGCTCTTTCCTGCCCTCCTCAGAGGAGTGAGTGAATTCAAGACTTCAAAGATCCCACCCTGTGTTGCAATGGGCAAAGTTGCGACATATGCAGTCGAGGGGGAAAAATGAAGCACGTCCACGCGCGTTTCTGCTCTTTTCGATGCTTTATTCACTCAAATCACTCAATACGATTTCACTCTATAGGTCCTTAATCAAGAAAAATGACAATAGGCACTGCAATAGACAGAATCAATCCACAGCAAACAATTCTAGGTTGATGCTAAGCACTGCCAACACACTTGATCATGACAGGCTCGTGACAGACAGTCCCTCTGCATGCTAGGCTCAAGTGCCAGATCTCCAGTCTCAAGCCTTAGGCTCTGAGTCCAGCAGACGCACATTCACTCAGACTGCAGTGATCAGGTCAGGAAGCTTCTCCTGCTGTGGCGCTGACAGCTGGCTGAGGAGAGGGTCGTAAGGAGAGGTCTCCATTCTCACCAGGGTCAGGATGTGGCTGTCGAGTTTGAGAGCGGTGAGGACGATGCAGAGGATCAGGCAAACGAGGAGCAGAGTTGGGAGGTCAGTCCTCATCAGGCTCTCTGGCATGTGGGCGTCAGTGTTGGCTGGCTGCGTGTCTGTTCATTTGCTCCATCGTTTATACTAAATGTTGAGGCTTCTGACCGCCCCTTCAATCCCTATCAGCTGTTACCGGGTTTCTCAGCGACGTCATTCATCCTGCGGTTAAGGCATCTGGTCTGGCGGTTTCTGCCCTGATTTCTTGCCTCTTACCTTATCTATGTGGGGGCATGATGACAGAGATTTCACTTTGAGTTTCATCAGGATTGTGAAAAGTGACTTGCTTTTATCAGGCTATGCTTGATGACCATATTGGAGGGCTCCATAGGCATGCCTGGTGGGGACTGTAGTTTTGTTTCAAAATGGAGTTACTTAGGCTAAGGCCTTTCTTAGGTTAAGGCCACCCTTAAACCCTGCTCTTCCGAGGAGGGTCCCCTCAGCAACTCTGATTCATCTCCTTTAACGGAACACGTGATTTCCATTGTGAGGTTCAATCTCTGGTGGGACACCCCTTTTGTGGACATGCCGCTCCTTGGACAAATGTCAGTTTCAGAATAGGAACAAAATGAGAAGAGCTACTGTTATTAGGTTGATTTTGGTTAGTGAGGTATTTTAATTGTGCGTATTGAAAATTGTGAATGGCTTGAAGGCATTTCTTAGAGAGGCAGCATTATGGTTTGGCTGTGTGCCCCAAAGTTCATGTATTGAAAACTTAATCCCAATGCAATAGTGTTGAAAGGTGGGACTTTTAGGAGGTGATTAGGTCATGAGGACTCTGCCCTCGTGAATGGATTAATGTCATTCTCGTGAGAGTGGAAATGAGTTCAGCCCCCTCTTGCTCTCTTGCCTTTTCTTGCCCTTCCGCCTTCTGTCATGGGATGACGCAGTGAGAGAAGCTTCACCATATGCCAGTGTCATGATCTTGGTCTTTCTAACCTCCAGAGTTGTGAGAAGTACATTTCTGTTCTATGTAAATTTCTCAGTATCAGATAGTCTCTTCCAGCAGCACAAAGGGACCGAGACTGTGGTGAAGTTGGGCTTTGTCCCAGAGAGACTGATGAAAAGGAAAGAGATGAAAGTTCCCAGACAGGAAGTGGAAAAAAGAGGAGTGGAATCCTGGGATCTCATGCTATCAGGGAACATCTAGAATATTTACCCGAGGCTTTGGATGCAGCTTCTGTGAGCCAACAGCCTTTTAGGAAGTCAGATATCTCTGAATGTTCAGAAAGAGAGCAGGATTCCAAAACACTGGGAAGACACTGTTAGAAGATTTGTTTCTTAGTAAGAAAAAGACCTTTTTTTTTTTTTTTCTTCTTCTTCTTTTTTTAAAGGGGAAAGACTTTGGATAAGAATGTGGTGGGAGTTTCTCTTCAGAAAAGGAAAACAACAGATAACTTTCCATTTTGTTTCTTTTGATTTGCATTCATTATCTTTTCTGGGTTGTGTCTGTTTTACTTAACAACAGCTACATAGAGCTTAACAATGTACAAGAATATCTACATATTTGCCTCATCGAATATTCATGATCTTGCCAAGTGTTCATTATTACAGTGTACACATCAAGTGTGAAAAAGAGGGAGACACTTATCCTGGATTACATTGAGAAAGTGACAGAAAGACTAAGCCTTCTGAACTATAAGCCTTTTTTTTTTATGACCACCAGCGCTACAAGAATTTAAACTTGTAGAACGTCCTGGTGAGCAGTTTATTTTTGTCACTTTCTTGGGAATGACATGCTGTTTTTCTGAGCCTGTTTCTAATTTTGCTTGCTTGGGCATATTTACCCATTGCCACCTGGTGGTAAATAAGAAATATTATGGGGAAGAAGAGAAACAGGGAGGTGAGAAGACAGTTGTTAGCTTACTCAAAACAGCAACTTTGGTTCAGACATTTGAGACATTTGATATTCTGTGGCAAGGGGAGAAAGCTGGTTTCTTCTGGCTTTACCAGGCAATGGAAAATGCCACGAGTCCCTGTGGCATCAACAATGCTGTGTTCAGGATAAAGGTAGAATGCCACAGCATTGTAATTTTCTAAGAACAAAACAGAGGCATAGGCAGTGTATCTAATAATAAAGAGCAAAACTAGAGCGTTCTTAAATAAGATTATATGGGAAAAGAGTGATGCAAATGTATTTTGCACAAATGCCAGCCACATATTAGGCTTTCAAAAAAGGTTAGTTCAAGACACTTCTCAGAAGAAGATATACAATCAATCAACAAATATATGAAAAATGTTCAACATCTCTAGCAATTAGAGAAATGCAAATCAAAACCACTCTAAGATTTCATCTCACACCAGTCAGAATGGCAGCTATCAAAAACACAAACAACAATAAATGCTGGCGAGGATGTGGGGAAAAGGGGCACACTCTTACATTGCTGGTGGGGCTGCAAATTGGTGCAGCCAGTTTGGAAAGCAGTATAGAGATTCCTAGGAAAACTTGGAATGGAACCACCATTTGACCCAGCTATCCACTCCTTGGTCTATACCCAAAGGACTTAAAAATAGCATACTACAGGGACACAGCCACATCAATGTTCATAGCAGCACAATTCACAATAGCTGGATTGTGGAAACAACCTTGATGCCCATCAATAGATGAATGGATAGGGAAACTTTGGTATATATACACAATGGAACACTACTCAGCACTAAAAGAGAATAAAATCATGGCATCTGCAGATAAATGGATGGAGTTGGAGAAAATAATGCTAAGTGAAGTCAGCCAATCCCAGAAAACCAAAGGTTGATTGATTCCTTTGCTATGATGATACTGAATTATAGTGGCAAGGGAGGGAGGATGAGAGGAATGAAGGAATGTTAAATAAAACAAAGGGGAGGGTGGGGAGGGGAGGGGCAAGGGATAGAAACAATGGCAGAAGGAGTTGGACATCAATATACTAAGTGCATGTATAAAAAGCTCAAATGGTATGAAAATACTTTGTGTAAAACCAATGACTGGGAAAACTGTGCTCTTTATATGTAATATGAAAGGAATCACACTCTAAAAGCATGTATAACAAATTAAATTAAATTTTAAAAAAAGACAGCAAAAAACAAAACAAAAAAACAAACAAAAAAGGTTAGTTCATGCTGAGATTGTATTTCTTTCCTAGAGCTACATAATACCTTGTGGTTTTTAAAACATATTTTTTTTTCTATACCTACTTTTGTTTTCCTGATCTGATGGGAGAAAAATGAACTCATGCCCCCACTTGCCTGCGGGGGTACCTGGCACCTATTTGCTATTGGTTCACTTTCCTTACCCAGAGCAGTTTCCACAGCTGTTCTGAAATCCCCCCAGGTATACCCACCTGGAAGTGCTACTCCTACTTAGCCACACTAAAATTCCTTCCTTTCTTTCATTTCTGCACATGTAGACCATCAAAATGATAGGCATTTTCTGTGGGGATTGGCAGGAGAAGCTGAAAGACTGGGAACACTTGTACACCTCCTCTTCTGCATTGAGTTTAATAGGAAATATATGAGTTTCCAACCCATTTTGGAAAGATATTGGATGCCTGTCTGTCTCTTCGCTTTACCCCCAGTTCCCAGCACTACAGGAGAGTAGAATGCAGGGCGCCATATTTGGGCCTCACCCTGGGAAGTTTCATCATCTGTTGCCACCAAGGCTGCCTCAGTCTTGCTGCTCTAGGAGTGGTGTAATGATGCGTGCTGGTGGGAGCTGTTTGAAGATGGGAGGAGGCACAGGGTGGAGGACAGTGGGGAGAAAAAAATCAGAAGAAAACCACAACTGAAAAATGGCAGGGAGATAAAGGTATTTCCATCTGAAAAATGGAAATCTTGGATTACAATATTTTTTAACAAGATGATTAAGCCATTTTAGAAACATGACTCATATTGATTTTTACCCTTTCTTCCTCCAAATGATAATGAAAAACACATATTTGGAAGGTTTTTACAAAATTATGACTAATATCAGATCGTATGATCCCTGTGCACAGAGCACAGCAGTCCAAGTTAATGGCCAGAGGAAAAGAAATCTTTGCATCTAGGAGACCCTGCCATTGGCAAACACAAAGGAAGCATTATTTGGGTTTTGGGGGGTCTTGACCTGTTGCTGCCTTGACTCATTTTTTCCTTTTAATATTTTATCAAGGTTATATGTGCATGTAGTCCAAAGAGCCAGATAGATAATTCTACCAGATTTATTTTGAAAACAAAACAAAACAAAAACAGTGGTTCTTGCTCCCATCTCTCCCATTTCCCTGGGCAACTACTTACACTTCTTGTGGCTGGTTGTGTGTGTGTGTATGTGTATGTGTGTGTGTATTTGTCTCTAAATTATATGCTTACATTGCTACTTTTGATTTTTCAGTCTTGAGCATCCTTTCCACTAGGGAAGATAAAACCTGATTCTTGGGGCTGGGATTGTGGCTCAGCGGTGGAGCGCTCGCCTAGCACGTGCGCAGCCCGGGTTCGATCCTCAGCACCACGTACAAATAAACCCATTGTGTACAACTAAAGCAAATAAATAAATATTAAAAAAAACCACCTGATTCTTCCTCACCCCCCACCCTGTCCCAGCCATCACACCCTTTCTATCACCCACTTTTTCAGTATAGTTCTATTGTAATGTCGGTCCAATCCACATTCGGTGTTTAGAATATTATGACCATGTACATGCTATCCAAGGTGGAACCAGCTATTAAACTGCAATTTCTTTTGCTTTCTGTACGGATTTTTGTTTTCTTTCAATCTAGCAATTGCTGTTTGTTTTGCTTTCCACTCTCAAACCCTCCATCATTGGCCTAGGTCTTTCTCAAGAATTTTGGATGCGTCAGGTATCCTAAAATTTTATTTGCCTGGGAACATTTCTCCTGGAGCCTCTTGTCCTGCTCCAGCCTGGACTTGTCCCCATGCCGACACACCTCCCTCCATGCTGGGATCTACTTTACAATCATCTTGGTGGAGCCCTCTGCTTCTCCCTCCTTTTGAATGCCATATTGCCTGAGCCCAGGTCTTCCTTTATCCTGCTGTGCCCTCCAGCTGTGGGGGAGCATATTCTTCAATAGCTCCCAGGAAAAGAGGACATAGAAAATAAAGTTTAATTTTTTTTTTTTTTTTTTTTTTTTTTTTTTTTTTTTAGATCGTGCTTGTCTGCAAAGTCTATACAGCTGCTCTTTGACTTATTAGGAGTCACTTTCCAATGAGCCCATTGTAAGTTGAAAACACTGTCAGTCAAAATGCGTTGTATACATCTAACCTGCCAAATGTCATGGCCTAGCAGTGGCACACTGCAGGGTGTTGTTTTTCACTCTTGTGATGGTGGCCTGATTGGAAGCTGGGGTAACACGGCAGCTGCTGCTGCCCAGTGTCACAAGAGAATATCAAACCACAGGCCACTCGTCTAATCCAAAATTCAAGGTGGAGTTTCCAAGGAAGTCTCAACACTTTCTCACAAGTGTAACGTTAAAACAAACAAACAAATATGAGTTCAACCATTCTAAGCCAGGGACCAGCTGCAATTTATCCTTGCACCTGAGTGTCCCAGAGAGTGAATTCTAGGTTACAGGTAGTTTTCTTCATGAGGGAAACACATTTTTTCACCCGATTGTCCTGTTTTCAGCACATTGGACTTTCCGCAGCTGTGTTGGGGACACTTGCAGCATGGAGATCCTGGTTTTTCCTCTCTGGAGAACACACCTTCTCACTTTTCCTAGGGTGGGGGACAGGAGGTTGCTCTCTTGCAAAAGGAGAGGTGACGGGAAGGGTGCTGGGATGAAACCCAAGGCTCACATGTGACAGGGAAGTGCTCTACCCCAACCCCCAGCCCTGATCTGAATCTTAAATCGACTTTTAACCATTTTTCTCCATAGGCACCTGGTACTGCAAATCCTGAGTCACCCTCGACTTTTCCTGGTGTTCACATGGGATTCAGTTCCCTCGGGTCTGTTAATGTCTTTGTTCATCTTCCCGCCATTTTCCAGCTTCCCAAAGGATGTTTCTTTTCCCTTCTCTTTTTTTTTTTTTTTATTAGAATTCATGCCCTAAAAATAATTTTTTAAAGAAATCCCATTACAAGCCCGGCGTGGTGGCACACGCCTGTAATCCCAGCACTTGGGAGGCTGAGGCAGGAGGATCGCAAGTTCAAAGCCAGCCTCAGCAATGGCGAGGCACTAAGCAACTCAGTGAGACCCTGTCTCTAATAAAAAAAAATACAAAAAAAAAAAAAAAAAAAAAGGGCTGGGGATGTGGCCCAGTGGTCAAGTGCCCCTGAGTTCAATCCCTGGTACCAAAAAAAAAAAAAAAAAAATCCCATTACAGTTAATTCAGGAGGGTGTTGAGGAGGGAAGAAAAGAGGACACACTGCTTCCCTCTGTCCTCAGCCCTCTGGCTGACTCTTGGTAGAACACACACTTCAGATTTGTTTTTTTACAATGGAGTGGAGTCCTATCTTTGAAATCCCCGTGGACGCTCAGTATATAAAATTGATGTAAACAGAACAGCTGTGTTTGATGAGTGATTTTTTTTCTTAGGCTCCCTCTGACATGTAGGTGTCCCTGAGAAATCCCTGGAAAACGTGGTTTCTACGTCACTGACTTAGGAGTTGTTGAACATGGTTATCTCTCCAGTAGATGTTAGACATCCAGAGAAGTCTGTGACATTAGGGAAGGAGCACTGATTCATTCCTTAGAGATTAATTTTATTGCTTCTGATTGCTCCAATGGTACAGGAAAGTGAGAAAGAGCTATTCTGAAGATTTGGATAAAAGTTGACTTAGAACCACTTTGAGGCTGGTTTTATACTTACAAAAATAACTTTAATTTGAAAGTGTGTAAATTTACCTGACTATTAGATAATATTAAGTGACTTCCTTACACATTTCCATAATTGAGGATGTTGGATATTAGAAATATCCAAATTTACTTTTAGAAAGTGAAATTTCTAGGGGTTGGACCTGTGGCTCAGTGGTAGAGCACTTGCCTAGCACATGTGAGGCACTGGGTTCGATCCTCAGCACCACATAATATAAATAGAAGAAACAAAGGTATTGTATCAATCTACAAATAAAAAATATTAAAAAAAAAAAGAAAGTGAAATGCTGGATTGCTATTAGAACCAATATTTCATCTTAAATTATTTACCTAAATATAGGAGTGAGAGGAAGTCTGTAGGGCCAGGAAAAACATTTAAGGTTTCTTCCATAGGGAAACAATTATTTGATTTATGCAAATTTGACCTTAATATTTACATGCAGTCTAGCCATTAAAGATGCTCCTATATCCTTCCTCCTTCACTTTCCCTGGCACAGGCTATCATTTACCTGGTGAAATCATGGAGGGACATGGACATATTTATGCTCTGCAGGTCACTCAAAGGTCCAGTGGGGAATGGGAACCAAGATTTACAAACCCTGTCCAAAGGAATGTATTTTCACATCTCTAAGATGATCCAATGCATTTTTGAATGTCATAAAAAACAACAACACAAAACCACAAAAAATGATGGGATGGAAACAAACAAAATCCCTGGGTAGTGTAGAGAATTAAAGTGAAGGGTGTGTAAGTAGCTCTTTGTAGAATCTGCCACCTGGGGTCCAGCCTCCTGCTCTGATGTGTTTGGTGTCAGCATCATCTCACAGAAAACTCAGGTATCACCACCCTCCTCAGCTACCAAAACTTTTTGTTAATCATGCTACAGAAAAGAATCTATCAGCTTCCTTTGCAGGTGTGAGACACCTTTAGAAAAGACAAAGGAGATCTTTAATGAGAAACAACTAGTATTTTGGTTGTTGTTTCATTTGTTTTTAGTACTTGGGATTGAACCCAGGGACACTTCACCACTGAGCCACATCCCCAGCCCTTTTTTTTCTTTTGAGACAGGGTCTTGCTGAGTTGCTTAGGGCCTTGCTAAGTTGCTGAGGCTGGTCTTGAACTTGTGACTCTCCTGACTTAACCTCTGGAGGTGCTGGGATTACAGGTGTGCACCACTGTACCTGGCTGTTGTTTCATATTTGAAAAACCCTTGAAAACAACTAAACCATCATCCTGCTGTGGTCTGACTTGGAGGCAGACTGTGAATGGGACGTGGGACCTCTAGGAGACCCATCTAGTGAAGCATTGGGAGATAGAGGAACAGGTACCTGGGGAAGGTACCCTTTCCACCTCCTTCTAGAAGGATATTGAAACATGAGAGAAAACTCACACTGTAAAGTAGGAAAGTGCTGGAAGAGAAGACTGGTTCTGGCTGAGTGTGTGCTTCGGTGACTGTCCAAGTAACCTAAGGTGCCCCTGAGCACAGCACACGCACTGGGTTCCACGTGGCCACCACAGGGCGTGTGCACCACAGCCTCAACTTGCTCCTTGATGACATCACGAAGTTGGCCTCTCGCCCAAGGATTTCCAGAAGAGCCAAAATGTTGTGAAACACACAGGAGCTACTCATTTGTCACTGTCTCCAAGGAGAAGCCGGAGGGAATCAGCGAAGGAACTAAGACAAGACCCTGAAGCTGGGCTACAGGCAGTTGATCCCACTGGATCCTCTGCTCTTTGATAACATTTTGAAAGCTTACTAAAAAAAGAAAGGAAAAAAAAAAAAAAAAAAAACAGCTCTTCAATTAAATGCTACATTTGAGAGTTAGCTGCTTCTCTTTTCCCGTGAGCTCCAACAGTAAATGCTTGTTCTTGCCTTCCTTGCTCTCAGTCTCTCACAAGAACCTAAGCTTTTTTGCTACCTACTTTTTTCCTTCTGGTTGACTGATCTGCACCAGTCTCACTTTGTGGCATACTCAAGTAGGCTATGAAAGGAAAGAAAGCCTATGCATTAAAAAGTAAAAGGGTACGGAGGGATGTGGGTGAAGGAGGGTAGATAAGGTGGGTTTACGAAGGCAAAACATAGCGTGGGTGAACTCACTCCATGAAGGGCAGGCCTTCCCACAGTCAGCTGGTTTTGTCTTAAGTGTGATCATAGAAAGGGGCTCACAGCCGGGCGCGGTGGCGCACGCCTGTAATCCCAGCACTTTGGGAGGCTGAGACAGGAGGATCACGAGTTCGAAGCCAGCCTCAGCAATGGCGAGGCACTCAGCAACTCAGTGAGACCCTGTCTCTAAATAAAATACAAAAAAAAAGGGCTGGGGATGTGGCCCAGTGGTCGAGTGCCCCTGAGTTCAATCCCCGGTACCACCAAAAAAAAAATAGAAGGGGGCTCACCCTCCACCAGGCAGTGCCTCCTGAGGGCCAGCTTTGTGCTGGATTCTTCTTACTTTCCTGGCTCCTATCGTGACATATTTTCTGGGTCACTTTTCCTTCTCTGCCTCTCTTTCTTTCTCATTAGGAGTCTCTCTCATCTCCTCAGAGCCTTCGTAGGCACTGAAGAATTTCCATTCGTCAAACACACTGGGGCTGAGGTGTTGACAACTCAGAGATTTGGTGTTAACGTGTCAGGAAAATTCACATTTTAGCTGGAGACTCCACAAATTCCAATATGGAGACTAACGGTGAAATTGTGGGCAGTTGGGAGGTAAGTGACTTTCCTTGCTAATTCTAAGCCCTGTGCAAATTTGCATATTCCACTCATTCTGGAGGGGAGTTTTTTTTTTTTTTTTTTTTTTTTTTTTTTAATGCAGTGTCTAGAGGCTGATGAATAAGATATCTACACAGGACATGATGGGACAGGGAAGTTTTGTGCATTGAGAAGGGAAATGAGGTAATGTCAACATTTGAAGAAAAGTTAGGAAAGAAAGTGTACAGTTAAGAAATAATGGGCAAGTGCCAGGCGCGGTGGTGCATGCCTGTAATCCCAGCACTTGGAGGCTGAGGCCTAAGAATCACAAGTTCAAAGCCAGCCTCAGCAATGGCGAGGCACTTAGCAACTCAGTGAGACATTGTCTCTAAATAAAATACAAAAAAAGGGCTGGGGATGTGGACCAGTGGTCGAGTGCCCCTGAGTTCAATCCCTAGTACCAAGAAAAAACAAACAAACAAATAAATAATAAAAAGAAAGAATGGGCAAGCTGGTGGGGTGGGATATACCTGTAATCCCAGCTACTCAGGAAGCTGAGGCAGGAGGATTACAAGTTTGACTTCAGCCTGGGCAATAGAACAACACAGTGTCTCAAAAGAAAATAAAAAGAGCCAGGGTTGTAGTTCAGTGGTAAAACACTTGCTTAGCATGCAGAAGGAGCTGGGTGCAATCCCTAGCAAAGAAACAATGTGCAAAATATGGGTATTTTAACGCTCATGGAGCCTCTATCCTATTAACATTTCCCTGCACCTGGCTCTGAAAAAGAATAGGCAAACACAGGTTATGCAAATTGAGGCAGGTGTCATTGAGCATGCAGTCATTTGCATGCCAAGGGAGATTGCAATTATTGTCATTTTAAATCCTGGGGGATGGGGCCTTGCTGGTGGCTGGACTTTTGCATGAATCCATGGAGAGGGATTCCTGACTGCTTGGTCTCAACTAGGTGGTTTAGCCAGAGATTCTGGGTTTCTCTGCAGATGCATCTTAGCCTGTAGAGTAGGACCCAATCTGAGCTGACCCTCTTTGGAGAAGATGCCTTCCTCAACCACCTTGATCTTCATGGTCATCTTCTGCCTGGAGTCATTGACTGCTATGTTGCAGAATGGCTTCATGGTCACTGTGCTGGGCAGGGAGTGGGTGCGGGGCCAGGCACTGCCTGCAGGCGACATGATTGTGACCTGTCTCGCTGCTTCTCGGTTCTGCCTGCATGGGATGGCTATCCTGAACAACTTCCTGGCTTCCTTTAAGTTTTGTTACCACACTGGCTACCTCAACATCCTCTGGAACTTCCTCAACAATCTCTCTGTGTGGCTTACCGCCTGGCTGGCCATCTTCTACTGTGTGAAGATCTCATCCTTTTCCCACCCTGTTTTCTTCTGGCTGAAGTGGAGGATCTCTCGGTTAGTTCCCAGGCTGCTGGTGGGCTCCACCATCATCTGTGGCCTGTCAACCACCTCCTTCTTCATTGAGCAAGCAGTTACTGTTGAGATGACCACCTCCCAGAGCCCCCACGGGAACTGTACTGCTCCTCCAACAATACTGACCTTGTCTCGGTACTACTTCTTATGTAATGTGGGGTTTATGTGGTTCATTCCATTCCTCCTGTTCCTGGGGTCCATCATCTTGCTCTTGTTCTCACTGAGCCGGCACATGGGGCAGATGAGGGATGGCAGGCCTCACGATCCCAGCATCCAGGCTCACAGCATGGCTCTGAAGTCCCTTGCCTTCTTCCTTATCTTCTACACAGCGTATTTCCTGTCCCTGATCATTTCTGCGATTAGAATCACAACCATCCAGAGTCACTGGCACTGGGTCAGAGAAGTGCTAACCTACACAGGCATCTATCTGCACTCCCTCATCTTGGTGCTAAGCAACCCCAAGCTGAGAAAGACCCTGAAGACGAGGTTTTCAGACCTGTGTGCTGCCAGTTCGTAGGTTTTGAAGGCTCTGAACAAAGGGTGATTTTGCTCTTCACTTATCCACATCTGTAACCAGTACTGTGATGAATAGTCCCAGATGGCAGGAGTTCATAAGGTTTGAGTACTTTCTCTTTTCAGTTCTTCCTCTCCCCACAACCCACTCTTTGCATGCCCCACTAAATCTTTTTTCATCTCTCCGTTTGTTTTCCTACCATCTCCTTCACTGTGGCTAATCCCTAGTCTGAGTCCCCAATCCCTTTGACCTTAGCTGATGGCTTCTTTTCCCCCCAGGCCTATCAGACTCTCTGTGCAAGCAACCTAATAACATTCTCCAAGCTACACTCCCTTTGTGAAGACTTGACCATTATCAATGGTCTCCATGGGCCAACGAAACTTGTTTTTTAATGGCATGGAGTCCCCAACACCACCCACCCTGTGACACCGGCTGCCTCCTCACCTGCTCCGCGCTCATCTCAGTCTCTCTACGGTACAGCTTCTTTCTATCTCCCCACATCTCCTCCCCTTCCACCATTTATCTTTTGGCCCACCAAAGAATTGAAACTTCCCCTCGTCTTTCTTTCTTCCCTCCTTCTTTCCTTTCGCTGCCAATCTTTGCCATTCCTATCTTTTGTGTCCTGCTTAAGACTGATTCTACCCAGGAAGCTTTCTCAGTGTGATCCCCTGGAAGGCTGAGGACCTATTATAAGAGCCTTGAGGACACATAAGCTCATTGTGCTCACACACTACACGATTGCATGTGTTGGCTACATGCTGAACTAAAAGGAATTGTCTGACATGGAAATGTTTTTAGGGTTTGGCCAACAGAAGATAGATGGAAAATGCGGGAAATTGTCACCAAGTCTTAATCTTGATAATCCTGTTCTTCCCGACTGCTCACCTAGGAGGTGTTTCCTGGGTGCTATTGCCCAGGAAGTCAGTCTCCAGATGGAGCTTGTACACTGAGAGTGGGAAGAAAAGCATTGTAACTTCAATATCCATTTATTTTTTATTTTCTTTAAATTCCTATTATTCTGTGTATCTTATGAGCTATGCAAAGTAGCACACGAATATAGTTAATAATAAATGTGCATATGTTTGGACTAGTCAATCTAGGAGTAATAAATAACAGAACAGAGTGGAAGTTACAATGAATTTCAAATAAATAAACTTCATTTATGGTAAATGGTCCAACAATCCTGGGAAGCTGAGGCCCCAAAACATTCTGTTTCACTGTTAGCTGGAGTCCAAGCTATAGCAGGAGAGAGAGGGAGACCAGAGAAGAGAGAGCAGGCTGATGAGTTTTCTCTGGGAAAACAATAATTCAGGCTTTAAAAGAGGAGATTTATTTATTTATTTATTTATTTATTTATTTATTTATTTATGTTTTAGTACTGGGCATTGAACTCAGGGGCACTCGAACACTGGGCCACATCCCCAGCCCTTTTTTGTATTTTATTTAGAGACTGTGTCTTACTGAGTTGCTAAGTGCTTTAACCATTGCTGAGGCTGGCTTTGAACTCTCGATCCTCCTGCCTCAGCCTCCCAAGTACTGGGATTACAGGCATGCGCCACTGCGCCTGGCTAAAAGAGGAGATTTTTATATTGCTGGCAAATAGTACAGAGAGCAGAGAGGAGAGGCAGAGGAGAGGGGCCTTGGGAGAAGCTGGCGCTATGGCCAGACTCTAATTTTCTAGAGCTCTTGAGCCTAACTGAATTGTGCCACCAACTGAATACACATTGGCCTCATCATTGAGCACAAAGAGTTTTTCTCTAAAAATTCTTTTTGCAGCAACTTAAGTGAGCAGATGCCACAAGAGGGCTGGGTGGAGGCAGTAGAGGCAGGAGCATCCGGGTCACTGCTTTGTCCCCTCTCTTCAGCTATGAGCTTTTGGAGGACTGGCTGCCCTTGGGCAACTCTGCAGCCCTTTGCTGAAGGTCTCAGGTGGGAAGGGCATGGTGATCTGACACAAATTCTGCCACATTTTCACACCCCTTGAGTTGTGCCAGGGCTTATACCCAGAGTTCTTCATTGGTTGATGTTCTCAGTCTCCTTTCTTGAACTCTAACTCATGAACACTAAAAAGTGGTTCCACCTTGATTAAAGATAAAGTCCTGTATCTCATCCTGACTGTCCTGGCTTTCTGTGGTCTCTCTCTCCAGCCTACCTTTTCAGACGAACGTGCCGCCCTTCCCTTCTGTGAATCCCCTCTGGTACACAACCTTACCTAATCATTCTTGACCTAAGCTTGTTTCCACCCCCTTTCTTGATGCTCTGTCCTCTTCCAACATGCAAGAAAGCATCTTTCTTGTCCCACAACAATGGCGCTCCTGCTGCTGCTGCTGCTGCTGCTGCTGCTGCTAAACTATTTGGAGAATCCTTGGGATGAGAATAGGAGGATGCATACTATTTAGAAACTTTGCTTTTTTTTGGTGCTGGAATTGAACCCAGGGCTTCAACCTTGTTAGGTAAGCACTGAGCTATACCCCAAGCCTGGGAGGATGCATAATACTTAGAACCACAGCATGTGTGTGGATCAATCCTGTTTAAAAAAAAAATATCATTCTGATAGGAAGTACTGAATTGAGAGTTTCCAATCTAGACAACCTGCTCTAGATTTTTTTTTTATTCAAAGTTGTTGTATACGATAATAGAATGCATTACAATTCATAATACACATATAGAGCACATTTTTACATATCTCTGGTTGTATACAAAATATATTCATACCATTCTTGTCTTCATACATGTACTTAGGGTAATGATATCCATCTCATTCTACCATCTTTTTTTTCTTTCTTTTTACCCGCTTGCCCCCTCCCTCCCCATTGACCTTTCTAGTGTTCTCTAATCCTCCTATGCTCCCCATCCCAACCCCGCTGTGAATTAGCCTCCCTATATCAGATAAAACATTTGGCATTTGGATTTTTGGGATTGGCTAACTTCACTTACCATTATATTCTCCAACTCCATCCATTTACCTGTGAATGCCATTATTTTATTCTTATGCTACCACATTCATGATTACATTTATAAAGACTATGAAAAATTTAGAATTCTCAGATTTGGATTTTACGTAGGAAAATAATTGTAAATTTTAGAAGCAAAATGCCATAGACAAAAACTCACCACAACAAAAAAACACCATAATACAGTTTAAATGAAAATGACTCTTCACTGCTTGGGATTAATTTAATTGCCTAGGAAATGTTTGAGGTTTATGATTAGTGCAAAAAGAACTTTCAGGACAAATGTCTAACTCAGTGTTGCAGCCCCAGTGCTTTTCATGGGTTATATGACAGAAGAGATGGTTAAAAAATTGTTGCTAAGTGAATTGAGGGATAATTGCACATCTTTCTCATGTCATGAAGGGGTAGGAGGTGGATGGAAAAGATATGAGTTTTCCATATTGGGAAGTTAGTGGTTGTTTAAACTACAGAGTTATAAGCCCACACTTTGCCTCGTTTCTCCAAGTTTCAGTGGAAAACAGCCAAAAACCAGCCAGAGGAACCAGGAAGAGGAAGAAGTAGCTGGGAACCCTGTTGGATGGAAATTTGCATTTCCACAAGAGTGAGTGTGGTACCTTCTTTCCTTTACCCAGGAACACAGTGTTCACTACAGCTGGTCCCTGTGTTGGACAAACAATTCCTCCTGGAGGTAGACTGGGAACTGGAAAGACATGTGGAATAAATATTCTTCATTCTAGTCCCTCTTTGTGGGGGTTCTGTTCATGGAACTGGTAGGCAGGGTGCTGGCTGGGAGATGGGGATGCCATTAAAACTCCCTCATTTTTTTTTTTTTTTTTTTTTTTACTTGATCCTGAGTCTTCAATGTTACTACAACAGATCCAGAACAATGTCTGCTTACTTATTTTTCTGTGAAATATTAAAACTGTTTACACTAATCTGGGTGTTGGTTGTTGATGTTTTTAAAAACTGTTTGATGTTCAGTCCTATGCAGAAGACAGTCTTGAATTATTCCACTCCCTTCTGGTTAATGTAGATAGTCCAATGTCTGGTACCCAGCACTGCCACTGCATTCCTGATGCTCTCCTGAAAGCTTCTGGGACCACACGTCAGTCCACAGGATGTATGGAAGATAGCCATTCTAATAAGTCATGGTCATCATCATAATTATGTCTTATGCATGTACAGAGATTTCTAGTTTTCAAAGGACTTCCATATATTTATGCTCACTTTTTTTTTGGTGATCCATATTTTTAATAGAAGAAGAAAGAGGAGGTTAAAGGAATTAAATGATTACCCTGTGAATCCATAGCCTGTGATTGTAACAAGACTCAAAACCTGGTCTTTGCCTCCAGCTAAGGATGAAGAGGATAGGATTATAAATCACAATGATAACTATGGCAAAGGTCCCTAGTCTTGGATTCAGTTTTACACCTGTTCTTCCTTTGTGACTTTCAATGGGAGTCTTCATCCTACTTAAAGTTTGGGGCCTCATTTCTTTCACCTGCGAAATTATCTTTAATTATTTCTTGCAGTCTAGAAACTGAGATTCTAGCCCGGCGGCGCAGTGGTGCATGCCTGTAATCCCAGTGGCTTGGGAGGCTGAGGCAGAAAGATCATGAGTTCAAAATCAGCCTTAGCTCTAAGCAACTTAGTGAGACCGTGTGTCTAATAAAATATAAAAAGGGCTGGGGATATGGCTTAGTGGTTGAGTGCCACTGAGTTCAATCCCTAGTACCAAATAAATAAATAAATAAATAAATAGAAAGATAGATAAAGACTGAGATTCTAAGACAATCCTATGGATTATAACAGCCAGTTTTTGCTTTTTTTTTTTTTTTGTATTTTATTAGAGACAGGGTCTCACTGAGTTGCTAAGTGCCTCGCCATTGCTGAGCCTGACTTTGAACTCGCGATCCTCCTGCCTCAGCCTCCCAAGTGCTGGGATTACAGGCGTGCGCCACCGCGCCTGGCTCAGTTTTTGCATTTTAAAGATGGACACAAGGAGGCACAGAAGGGTGACTGGCATACCCAACAACTCTCAGTGGGGGGGTGCGCCTTGGGCTGAAGCCTGTCTAATCTCCCGAGTCAGGGCTGTCCCTGCCACATCCCACTGGTTTTATCGCTGTCTCAGTAGGGGCTCCTCCCTGAGATGCCATTTTAAAATATAGTTTAAAAAATTGAAAAATATTTGTTCACTTTGTTTTATGTAATTGTCTTCAGTGTTCTATTTGATGGTGGAGGATTCTCAGGAAATAAGGATTCTCATTAATTTCTCAGTAGAGGTTTTGCTCAGTTTTCTTTCTGTTTCTCTATTAAAGGGGTATTCTTGGAGCACCTATTTCCTGTGTTGTTGTGAGAAGTAAATACTACTGAGGGCATTTGTAGCCTTGCTTGGAACAGAGCGACCACCACATGGACCTGACCATGGCATCCTCTGACCCTCAGTAGGAAGTGAGCCCGTGCATTCCATCACTGAGTGGCCAGCAGGTATATGGTCATGTCTTAGGTGTTAGCTTAGGTAAATATAGTATGTGTAAGGGACACCAATGCAAGGGCCTGACATATTATCCACACCGATGTTGACAATGGGCAGGGAACAGGCAGGAGAGCAGGCAAATTCATAGGCAGGCCATCAGACTCTGGAAACTTAGCCTTGACCACATTTGCATCTAGTCTGGAGAAAAGAAACCCTCTCTTCTCCCCCATCAGAGAACCTGCATCCTCTACTCTGGTCTAACCTTTGCACTTGAGGAGCTGGAGATACAAACATATCCTAGACATCCTTCCAACCAACAGAAATAGCCCTTGAAACCTTGGGACTCATCTTGTCCACAGAAGAAATGACTGGAGAGCAGATGGTTCCAGAGGGTATGGTGACCAATAGGAAAGTCATCATCATCATTATTGTTTTATCCTTCTGTGCCTGGTGGTGGTGATGGGCAACGGCTTCATCACTGCAGTACTGGGAATCAACTGGTTGCTACAGAGAACACTGTTGCCTTGTGATAAGTTGTTGGTCAGCCTGGTGCGCCTCCAGCTTCTTTCTGCAGTGGGCTGTGGTGGGGAAGAATATTTATGTTTCCCTGCATCCAACAGCTTTCCCGTACAACCCTGTACTGCAGTTGCTGAGCTTCCTGTGGGACTTCCTGAATGTTGTCACCATATGGTTATCCACCTGGCTCCATCTCTTCTATTGTGTGAAGATTGCACCCTTTACCCATCCTGCCCTCTTCTGGCTAAAGTGCAAGGTGCCTGGGTGGGTATCACAGATGCCGCTCAGCTATGTGGGATTCTCTGGCTTGAGAAGCTTTCTATTTTCACAGGCAACCAGAAAATACATGAGAACACATTAAGGAGCAAGTGGCAACCTTGGATCGTCTCTGGGAATAGCATACGAAGCTTATATGAGAGGTTCTAGCGCTTCTCTATGAAAATGGCTACTTGGACAATCCCTACTGTTATCTTTCTCATTTCCATGGTTTTGTTTCTCACATCCCTGGGAAGACACACGAGGAAGACCCTGTTGACCCTGTCAGGATTTCAAGATGTCCAGACCCAGACTCACACCAAAGCTCTCCTTTCCTTGTCATTCTTTCCATCTCCTGCTTCCTGCCACTGGTGCTCAGTTCTGCTGGTAGTGTTCCATTTCAGGAACTTAGGTGCTCGGGTGTGGCCGGTGGTGACTTCTCTGTGCGGAGCAGCCCACCCCATCATTCTGCCAGCAACCGCAGGCTGAGAGCTGCGCTACAGATGGCTGTTCCTTGTGGTGGGGGGCTTCCTGAGTTGCACTACCATTAATGAAGAAAAACCTCCACGTCATGGGCAGCAGGACAGAAGGCATGGGTGCAACAGGACACAGCTTCTTTCTTTGCCACATTTAATGTGTTCTCCTTCTTTGCTACACTTTTAGTGCTGAGAAGAATAACCTCAAGGACACAGGATTCGAGGTGAGGTCAAAGGTCCTGATTTATGAGCTGGTGTCACTGACACACACCATGTTCTCTGCGGGACTTGATGTGCTCAGGGGACCAAGAAACTTGTACTTTTCCTGTGACCGATCACTTGGTATTTAAAATTCTCTTTCTGGGAACTGAATTCAAGGATCCGGACACATTATGGGATACTTTGTGTGTCTAATCAACCTGGAGAAGATCGTTGGAGCTTCTTGCTGCTGGCTGCATCCTGTGAACCGCCTTTCCTGGCTCACCGTTTTTCGTGTTCTGTCTATTGGCAGGGGGAAGATCTCTTTCCTAGCATGGAAGAGTCCCTGGTGTCTGAGCTCTCCATAGAGAATGGTGTCGCTTGTGCATGTGTGTGGTGTGTGCCATCTTGTATGTGGACATTCTGAGACGACCTTCTAGGATCCTTCTGAGAACTAGGGGTCTAAGATTTATACATCATTGATGTCCTCCACAATGGCTTGCTTTGTTAGTCAGCTCTGTAAATGTTACAGCCCACGAGTCTCCAGTGTAATTTCTTTTGTGTTCATATTGGAACAACTGAAATTTCTTCTGCGGAAAAGTTCCTCTATCTCTGTCTGAGACTTAAGAATAAACAGATTCTTGGTTTGGTGGAGAAAGCATAGATTGCTTTTCTGCTTTCCATACCTCTTCTCAAACCTTCCTTAAACTCAGTTATCCCTGGAACCATCCAACCCAACATCTCTCAGCTTCCCTCTAGTCTCTTCAGCATCTCTCAGCTTCATTTTCGGTTTATTAACACCCCCACCCCCACCCAAGGTTTCTGCAATGGAAGAAAGATCTCTGCTTTGGGCTGTTCAGGGCTAATATATGTGCTCCTGGCCCTGCTCCCTCCTGTTCCCTCTCTCTGCTCCCAGCTCAGTCAAGGACTTCCTCTTCTGCATGAAGCTTCAAACTTCCCCTCTTTATTGCCCTTCTCTACTTTAGTAAGTGTTTCTCTCAAATTTCTTCCATGAAAAAAATCCCCGCTGGATGCATGTAATTTTACTATAATTAAAAGTGATGTTATCTCCATCCTCATCTTCCTGTATCTTTGTGATATTTACCTCTCTTGATTGAAAAGAATTTCTCAAGAACTGATTTATTTATTTATTTATTTATTTTTTACAAAAGTTCTACCTGACCATTGTAAAAAACTTTTTTAAAAAAATGTTTTGTTTTAGTTGGACCCAATACCTTTATTTTATTTTTATGTGGTGCTGAAGATTGAACCCAGAAGTCTGCACGGGCTAGGCGAGTGCTCTACCGCTGAGCCACAACCCCAGCCCCTGTAAAAGATTTGTTTGAACAAGGAATGTAAGCATCACCGGTCTCAGGAAGATCCCCAGCGTCTTCCTGAGCATTGCTCTCCTTTTGCCTTCCTGGTGCTGTCGCCTCCACGCTCCGGCTGCTCCTTCTGTGTCTCCCTCATCACCTGCTCACTCTCCTGCCCTTGGCTCTTTCCATAGCCAGCCTCTTCTTTCTCTGGAATTTTACCCAATCACTTTCCTTTGTGGTTGCATGTATTACATAGCTCCCGTTATGTCCTTCAGGTGGATAGTTACGAAAGCCTTGACTTTCTACTAAATGCTAATATTTTATATATTTCTTCTACTTACTAGACATGAACACCTGACAGTCTCATGAGCACTTCAAACTTAGCAGACTCAGAACATACTTCCTCCTCCCCTTCCTCCTCTTTCTCTCCCAGTCTCTCCACAGGACCCTCCACGCTTCATTTGAATCTGTTACTTACATGGAGAAAGTCAGGCTTAGTATCTCTGAGTTGATATTCAGTCCCAACTCTGTTGAGCCTTGGTGACTTACCAGTATCCTGCCTTCATTTTTTGCCTCCACGCTGTCTCCACTAGCCATTCCCTTCTGCTGTGGTTCCCTTTTTAGATTAGACAACAGTCCTTTCTCATCTGGACCTTAGGTGTCTTCTTCACTGCTTGCTCTATGACACTTTTTCTCCCAATAGAAATTACAGCTATGACTTGGATATGTGGTTTGTCCCTCAGAGGCTCATGTGCTAGAAGCTTGGTCCCCAGTGCAGTGGCCTCCAGAGGTGTGCATCTGTAAGAGGCGGTGACTAGTGGAAGGTGATCAGGTCATAGACGCACCACTCCTGAAAGGGACTAGTGTAACTCTCTCAGGTTTAGTTTAGTTCTCATGAGAGCAGTTGGCTAGAAAGTCAGGCTGTCCATGTGCTTGGTCCTCTCTGCCTGTGGCCGTTTCCTTTTTGGCTTCTGCACCATCTTGAGATGCAACCAGAGGCCCTTGCCTGTCATTGGTGCCATGCTGTGTGGACATTTCAGTCATGAGATTTGCACACCAAACAAACACCTTTTCTTTATAAATATCAAGCGTCAAGCATTTTGTTATAAGAACACAAATGGTCTAAGATAATTACCACTACCAGATGAATTTCCTGAAGGTATAACTTCTGATCATTTCAGCTATACCCTAATCACCTCTCAATACCTAACATATGAGACCCAGGACCATAAACTTGGCACTCAAGGACCTCTACAACCTGGCAACCATTTTATCCTTGACGGCTTCCATTCTAGTAGAATCCTACATTTCAGTGAATTTGGATTATCATTATCACGAGCATACCTGGAGCTTCCTCCCTGGCACTGTGAAAAGTGTTCTCTTATCCCCTGATGTACCTGTCAAAATCCTACTTAGCTTTTCTTCCTATTGAACTTCAAAAATTCACATGGTACCTCTTCAGTGAAGCATTTTTGGATGTTCCTTGAGCTTTGATCCCTCCCATCTTTGAGGCTACATAAGATGGTATTTCTCAGTAGTGACCTGAATTCTGCATTATGGTACTGCTATCTTCATACATGTCTTCTCCTCCCTAGGAGATGTTAAACTTCTTAAAGGCAAGGGTTGACTCATACTCTTCTATGCATCCTCTGCTGCATTTCTAAGTACTTGCTACATTAAACAGAAGAGCTCTGTTGCACCTGGAATCCAGCTGTAAGCACATAGACTTTTGTCTGTATATTTATCTCTGACTTCCTGCTACTTTTGCTTGCCTGTTTAAACCACAATGCCTTCGTGGAGGTTTTGGCTTATTTTTTGGAAGTCAAACGTACATTTAGTTTGTATTTGACTTATGCACAATGGAGAAATAATAATGTGGGAGTGAGAGCGAGTGCCCAATTTTGTGGTGTCTTTGGCTTCCTTCTTTCTTATACATTTGCACGTTGCTAAGCAACTGTGAATGGCAGGCTATTATGTCCTTCATATCAAACTCTACGTGAGGTGCCAGTTCTTCTCTTTGTTGCTGGCCCAGTCTCTCTTTCCAAAGCCCCACATAAGCTACACTTTGTTCCTTCTGGTCCTCACATCATTAGTCCAGGATCTGAATGACCTCCCACACAGGCAAGTTCTGTTGGAGGTTGAACTACAGGAAAAAATAAAAGAGAAACAAGATTCACTATAGTTTTAAAATACCTGGTTGTTATTATTGTATTATTAATTTTGCCCATAGTCCAACTTCATTACAAATTATGGTGATGACGTATATAATATCATTTACTGAATGCCTGTTTTGTGTGAGGCATGAGGCTAGAACAATTGATTAACTTAGATCTTTTATATGCTTAATTCTTAAAATACCATGGCAGAGTGGAAACTGAGAGACAGGTTTACTGAGGTCATGGCTAGTAAGTGACAGAATTGAGATAATTTAGTGTTATAGTATTTAAAAGTGTGGTGTTGATATAGATAGTAGGAAAATAAGATTCAATAAAAGGAGTGAAATAAATAAGAACGTCTACAGAAAATCCAGATTGTAGGTATTTAAATAGGTCCTACACATGGAAGAAAATTCAGAAAGCCAACTATGGGAAAAGTGCAAATTAAAACAATTTTTTTTGGTGATAAATACAGCTACATAAATCCGTACTTTCTTCCTTCTTTTCCTGGAAATCACATAAGAACAAGAATAAGTTGAAAGAGATTCTGAAAGCTTTCTTTTCTTTTCTTTCTTTTTTTTTTTTTTCTTTTTTTTTTTTTTTTTTTTTTTTAGTGCCTGGAATTGAACCCAGGGGTGCTTTCTATTGAGCCACATTCTCAGCTCTTTTATTTTAATTTTGAGACAGGGTCTCACTAAGTTGCTTAGGGCCTTGCTGAGGCTGGATTTGAACTTGCAATCCTTTTGTCTCAGCCCCCTGAGCTGCTGGGATTACAGACGTGTGCTACCACGCCCAGCTGAAAGCTTTATTGTCAATGATGCTGAGAAAGATAATCCATAAATTTCAAATGATGTGAAATCACAAATGAAATCAGGAAGATTTAAGAAAGAAATTGAAAAGGAGTATAAAGAAAAATGAAAGTCTGAGCAAGGACCACTTTCTATAGAAAAGAGACTCATTTACAAATGCAACTCCCTGCCCCCAGTATGCATGCAGTAGTATCTGTTGCGGCATGACAAGTTACTACAACATTGGGTGGCTAGAAACACTGGCTAACTCAGTTTCTGTGGATCAGGACTTCAGGCATGTCTCCACAGGGTCTCTGGCTCTGAGTTCTTACAAGGTTGCAATCATCTCAAGGCTCAACTGGGAAGGAGCAACTTCCTAGCTCATTCACACAGTTTTGGGCTGGACTCTGTTCTTCAAGCTTGCTAGACAGAGGCATCAGCTCCTCAGGAACCATGGGCTGAGGCCTCCTTCAGTTCCTCGCTATGTGACTGTTTCCTCAGAGCATCCGACTTCAACAGGGTGAACAAATATGAGAGCAACAGACAGTGCTAACAAGATGGAAGTCACAGACTTTTGATTGGTTGACAGTGCTGGGGATTGAGCCCAGGTCCTTATGCCTGACAGGTAAGTGCTCTACCACTGAGCTACAACTCTAGCCCCAATCACACCCTTATCCACCCTAGTCAATAGTGTTTCTTCATCATTGGTCATTGGTAGCAAATAATACAGATGTGCTCTAGAGAAGTGGGGGACTAAAAGGATTATGCAATATTATGATTATAAAGGTAAACACTAGAACGAAAATATTTACTTTCCTTTCAATGGATAAAACCACAAACAAAAATAAAGAGATATACAGCATAATACCCCCCCCCCCAAAAAAAAAAAACCAAAAAAAACAAACCCACCAACCTTTAAGAATGAAATAAAATATAAAACAACATGTCAGGAGTAAGACCAAATATAATAGACATGCAATTAATTAAAAATGGGCTTTATGCTTTAAAGAGACCAGTCTTCACATCAACTCAAAAAGAAAAACAAAACTATAAGAGACATAAGTAAAACACAGTACTATAGAAAGTTTGATAATAAAAGAATGAAAAACAATATGTTGGGTAAGTGTAAACAAAGAAATTCCTGCCTAAAAGTATTAAATAAAATAATGAGGTAAATTTTTGATATTGAGGTAAAAAAGGAAAACTAAGTTTAAGATAGAATTGATAGGAATGCCTATATGCCAAATAGTCTAGCAGCTATAATTATAAAGCAGAAATTACAGAAAAAAAAGAAAACATGTAGTGGAAACAGTAAAAAAAAAAAAAAAAAAAAAAAAAAAAAAAAAGACACATACAGGAAGAAATGCTAAACACAAGTCTTTAATTATCTTTACCAAGCAGACAAAAATGAATACAATCAAAGAAGTCAGTTTTTACTGATAGAGTCAGGAAATTGGGCTTCTTTTCAAATACCAAGGGAATATAGTCATTAAAACTGATAAAATTAAGCCGGGCGTGGTGGCGCACGCCTGTAATCCCAGCACTTTGGGAGGCTGAGGCAGGAGGATCGCGAGTTCAAAGCCAGCCTCAGCAATGGCGAGGCACTTAGCAACTCAGTGGGACCCTGTCTCTAAATAAAATACAAAAACGGGCTGGGGATGTGGCCCAGTGTTGGAATGCCCCTGAGTTCAATCCCTGGTAACCACAAAAAAAAAAAAAAAAAAAAAAAAAACCTGATAAAATTACATAAAAAAGACCTGACAACTCAATCTCACTTATACATTTAAAATCCTAAATAAATAAAATATTAAAATTCAAATTCGGCCATGCACAAAATATTATCTCCACACCAAAGTGAATCCCACCATCATGGACGTCCATAAAAATGGGGTCCTAAGTAGAATAAGATATATTCCATGCTTGTGCAATTATATCAAAATGAATGCTACTGTCATGTATAACTAGAAAGAACCAATTAAAAAGATGATCTCCTTGCCAAGTAGAGTTTCATCTAGGAATGCAAGGATAATTTAGTGTTAGCAAATTCATTAGTATCATTTATCATATTAATAAATCTTAAGGAAAATTCAGGTAATCATCTCCAAAAATACTAAAAAGCAACTAAAAAATTAATAGCAATTTTTGATAAAATAGTAATATAAATATTCAATAGTATGGGCAAACATAACTGTATTAGCCCAACATCTGCAGCATATTTGATGAATCTAGAAGCATTCTTACAAAATTCAAGAGTGTTACAAGAATGAACAGTATCCCTACTATTTGCATCTTAATGGTTAAAAACATCCAATGTAATTAAGAGGAAGATATTAGAGTTATAGACACTGGAAAGGGGAGGTTAAGATATTAAGGGAAATCCAAATATTCTTATGTAAGCTACCTGGGAAAGGAAAATTCCGGAGGCAAGTAATCATCAACATAAAAAAGCTAGCTGTAGTAAGCTAGATTTAGAAAGATAAGCTTAGTAGAGTTAGATAGATTAGGGGATTAAAGCAAAACTCTGACAAATTACTACAACAGAATTCAACCGAGTATTGTCCAACATTTCATTATATACCTTCAGGTTTGCGGGTGCCTACAGGACACCACCATTTCCAGCTAAAACAGCCCTACAGAATAATGAGAAGTAAGAGATGGGGTACAAAACAAATACACAGAAATCAATATTCCAACATTACAAGGAACCACCATTTAAAATACAGAATTTTTTTTCTTTTTTTTCTTTTTTTGTACCAGGGATTGAACCCAGGGGCATTTAACCACTGAGCCACATTCTCAGCCCTTTTTTATTTTTATTTTGAGACAGGGTCTTCTTAAGTTGCTTAAGGCCTTGCTAAGTTGCAGAAGATGGCTTTGAACTTTCAATAGTCTTGCCTCAGCCTCCTGAGCCACTGGAATCTATCATATCTTAAAATACAGCATGAGCCTCAAAATTTAAAAAGTATGTGTGAATATACACCCCATAGAGTAGATTGTCCAGACATGGAATCCATATGCATATGGCAATTTAGTATAAATTCAGTATAGATAAGGGAAATCAGAGGAAAATCTAATAATCAATGCTGATAGTAGAACAGCCATCTGAAAAAAAGTTTCCATATTTCAAATTATAAACAAGTATTAGATACAAACATACCAAAATTTTTAAAATATTTATTTATTTGTTTTAGTTGTACACAATGCCTTTATTCTTATGCAGTGCTGAGAATCGAACCTGGGCCGGGCACGTGCTAGGCGAGCGCTTTACCGCTGAGCCACAACCCCAGCCCCCCAAATATTTTAATATTAGAAATAAAACACAATGGTTAGAGGAAAAAATAGAGGATGGGAATTCTTTTAAAACCTTGGGTGTGTTATGGTTTGGATGTGAGGTGTCCCCTTAAAGCTCATGTGTGAGACAATGCAAGAAGGTCTGGAGGGGAAATGATTGGGTTATGAGATTCTTTTCTATGCAGGGGATGGGGGGTGGCATACCGGGGATGGGGATCAAACTCAGGGGCAATTTTACTTAGAGACAAAGTCTCACTGAGTTGCTTAGTGCCTTGCTTTTGCCAAGGCTGGCTTTGAACTCACAATCCTCCTGCCTCAGCCTCCGGAGCCACTGGGATTATAGGCATGACAGATGGGGTACAAGGTTTGTTGAGGCCAGCAATGGCTAAAACCTAAAGGATACATGTATATTTTAACAGGCAAAAATTATTAGCATAATGTTTTATAATAACAGGGAAAAGCAATAAGAATTTAGTGACAAAATATTAAACTTAGTACATTTTAACTTTAAAAGGCCCACGCTCAGTCACTTTCCATCCCCATGGGGGGGGGGCTGCTGCTGATTCTCTTTTAGTGGTTTTTCCTCCGTGGTTTCTGTAGGTGCCTTTTTTAGCTGTGAGTGATGGATCTAGGCAGGAATACCAGCAACTTTGACGGCAAGTAGGAGTGCGGAGAATCACGATGTAAGGGCCCTTCCACCTGGGCTCAAGGCTGTTAGTTCTCAAACGTCGTATCAGCACAGCATCGCCTGGTTGGAATGAATGATCGGCAGTCTTGTGTCCAACGGGCTGAGCAGCCTGGACCTGGGGAAAGATCTTATCTAATGATTAGTTGTAAGCCTTTGAGTGTTTCTGAGATTGTGAATGTCTCCCACCAGATCTTGGTGTACTCTGGGAACCAAAGGCGGTGGCCGCACATAAAAAAATTATTTTATAAGGGGTAAATTTTTCCCGGTAAGGAGTTGCAACGGCCCTTAAGAGAGCAAAAAATGGCAGGAGATCAACCCCATGTTACCACCAGTCTCAAGTATTATTTAGTCAAAAGTTTTTTTTAATGGTTTTATTTATCTTTTTTATCTTTCTGAACTTTGAGGATGGTACATATAATGTAATTTCTAATTTTTATTTAGGGGCTCTTGAAATTAATTGAGATAATTTTGGCCGTGAAGGCCGGGCCATTGTCAGACCCCAAAGTTAGAGGAAGGCCAAATCTAGGAACAATCTCAGTTATTAGTTTTTTCATCTATTATTTGTGAGCTGTTTCTGTTCGAGTAGGAAAGGCTTCTACCCAGGCCTGAGACAGTTTCATCAAAGACTAACAAGTATTTATATCTATATAGTCCTGGTTTAATTTCAGTAAAGTCTAATTTCCAAAATTTAACCAGGTACAGTACCTTGACATTGTCACATGCCTGGCGGTTTTTGAGATTCTTAACCCAATCAGTGAGTTAATTGAGTGGTAACTGAAGTGGGTATGCTGTGGCTACAGGAGGTGGGCATTGGGGGTGTGGCTTTAGGGTATATGTTTTGTATCTGGTGAATGGAGCCTCTCTGCTGCCTTGTCATCATGTGAGCTGCTTCCCTCCACCACAGTCCTCTGCCATGATGTTTTGACTCACTTCAAGCCCTGAGGAATGGAGCCTGCTGTCTATGGACTGAGATCTCTGAAACTGTGAGCCCTCGAGTAAATGTTCCTCTTCTATAATTGTTCTGGTCAGGTCTTTTAGTCACAGCAGTGAAGAAGCTGACTAAACCAGGGTGTGAAAAATTTTGAATCCACAAAAGAGATCAATTAAAAATTAAAAAATTCCACATGGCAAAAAATTTAGAAAAACGTTGCAAACAAAATAAATAACAAGTTGGGGAAATTTTTATAACCCTACTGTAACAAAAGTTTATACTTTAACGCATATAAAGCACTTAGAAACAACAGAAAAAAAAATCAACAAAAATTAAAAAAGTGCAAATAATGTAAATATGTAATTCATAGAAAAAGAAATATAAATGGCTTCTTAAACACAGGAAAGATAATTTAACCTAATTTATTATAAGGGACATGCAAATTAAAACTCTGCTGAGACACTGTTTCTAAACTATCTATTTGGCAGAAATCCTAAACTTTGAGTACATGCTCTTTCACCAAGTCATGGGGAAACCTGGTCTTTACCCATTGCTGATAGAGGTATAAATTAGCACAGTATGTATGGAGGGTAATTGGACAGTATCAAGTTTACTAACGCATGCACTCTGTGATGCTGCAATCCTCCCTGGGATCTTGGTGTATAGCAAAACTCCTTGAGGGTCACAGTGTGTGCCTCACCCTCTTGGACCTGCTGGGACTTGAGTCAGGTTACAGGTCCAAAAGCAATGACAGGCGGTGGAGGCAGATCATTATCAGGATCAGCAGTGTCTTTGGCTTGAGGTGAGTTCATTACAGGCTCTGCAGAGGTGATCATTCTCCTCAAATAAGGGAGCAAGAGCTACCGTAGAAGTGAAGATTGGGCAGAACTTGAGGGTTCATGTTTCCACCTCCATTGAAATCTACCCAGGTGTCTACAGCCCTGTTTTCTGGGACCCACTCCTCCTGACTAATGCCCTAAGTCATTCAACAGAGCCTGCAAGGTTGGGAGTTCAAGTGACACTGTAATTCAGCCACCCATACTGTAGATTTGTGAATGTTTCACAGAAATCTCAAGACTTACAACCACGGGTGAAAAGACAGTTTCTATGACAGTCATAGAAGCTTTTTGATCCTTTACCTGGATGTTGTGGTAGACCTTCCAAGACGGGCACTCATTATTTTCCCTCGGCTACTTTCTCATGCAGAGAGTCGCCAACCATGTCACCTGTAAAGCTGCCCACCCAAAGAGCACTGAAATGGCCTTTTCAACGTGCAGTTGAGGCACTAATTTTGAGATGACACTTTGTGGGGATGGGTTGCTGTCCTTAAATATGGAATACACTTGAAACTAATGGTATCATTTTGTGCATTCTATTCAGCACTCAGAAAACATGGGTCCAGGGAGCTGGGAGTGGAAATGAAAGTGTCTGCTCACCCAATCTCCCACAGACCCGCTTGGGAAATTTGTGCTTCCTATCCACACAGTGTTAGGTTCCATGGGCATAGAGATCTTGACTCCCAGAGTCGGCAACACTTATAGAAAGGGTTTATACAAGAACAGTTCTAATGACATTATGGCCCCAGCTGGTCATTTATTATATTCCTGGTCCTGAAGTCCAGGAGGTAGGGAAAGGGGTTGCCATATTGGTAGGAGTAATTTAAAATGATTTTCATGTGAAAATAGAGGCTGGGAGAACTATGTGGAGTACTTGTGTGGCTATTGGGTCATCTCTTGGCGTTTTCATGGCTGGATCTACTGTAAACGTGAAAGCACAGCTCATAGTGGCTTATAAGAGTTTGGCAACCAGGGAGTAGATCTCTCAGGGACAAAGGTCTGGGACACGTCATCAGGAAAGCCACCTGAATCAACACTAAGTGCTGGTTAAAGGTAAAGGAAATCTGGAGTGGATGGCAAGAGATGGTGATGTGTGTTTATTGTGGCCTCATGACCAACTGCTGCAGTGGAGGCTGTATACAGCTTGTTTCTTTAGACCTCTCCTTCTAAGCTTCTCCAGAAATTTCAACCAACTGGAATCCCGGAGAAGCTATGAGTAGACGGAGTGAGCCTAATGCCAGGTAAAACTGAGTGTGGCACAAAGAATGGATTACTCTTGGAGTGCCTTCCCTCCTCCAACCTACTTTACAAGGCTGATGTACTCATGGCTGATAGACGGGCTTGGGTGATAGGCCGCCTCCCCCTGATGGAAATTTCCATCCTGAGCAAACTATGTTTTTCTAAGCAACCTTGTTTCATTTTCTCCCAGCAGGATGTTTTATTTTTCCCTGGGCAGGAACCAATGGGCTTAAAGGTCGCCCTGTTCCACGGGCAAAGAGCCAATAGTGTTAAAGGTTGCTCTGGTACACCCTCCCCCCAAATCCCTATTTAAGCTCCCATCCATCCAGAGCTCACACACAACAGCTCCTCCCTGCTGAGAGGAGGCAGCCCTTGCACCAGCATTAGACCCACCATCTCCAGCCTGAAGGCAGCTGCCCCAGCCAACAGCTCCATCCTCCAGCCTGATGGCAGCTGCCTTAGCTGACAGCTCCAGAGACCACATCCCGCGCAACCAGGCACCCACCTTCTGTTTAGAGCGTGCACACTCCCCTCTCCCTGACTCCTCTCTCCCAGTACCTGTTTGACCTCTGACCAGCCATAAAGGCTGATGAATAAATCTCTTGGTTGCACGGTTGTCACCAGTGTGATTTTTGCCCTTCAACTGCTGTTCTCTGTTCCCAAAGATGATCTTCCACCCCGAGAAACCTAAGAGATTGTTTCATCCCCTTCTTTGTGGGGGCTATTGGCTATCGATTGTCTGATGCAGGCTAATAACAACCCAGCTTCCTTGCATTTGAATGAGACAACTTTTGCAGTCAAAGTGAGTCTACATTGATTATAAAACTACTTTTTTTTATTCTTGGTTCATTGATACATCACTTAGCCCTTACATTATCTACAGTTGTAATTACAGAGGGATAATTGCTGTCCTGTTTCTTCTAGATTTTTAGCAAGAATTTATTGAACATCTAGATATGGAAGTCTAGGTGCATCTCTGCTAAGTGCAATGGGCATACGGAAGCAGGGCCTAAACAGTCAAGAAACTTCCTCGGCAACATACATGAACTAGTTGAGGACTACAAACCAGGGGTGAGCTAAAGAAACCATTGATCAAGTACTAATGGTTGATATTTGACCTCGGTACTGAGAGAATTCTAAAATGAAAATTAATGAACATGGCCCATTGTCTTGCACAATGATATTTTGCTGCAAATTTTGTTTGTTCAAATACCAGATCTTGGAGTTTCCATTCACTTTGATAACAACCTATTTGGTTTGACATTTCTAAACATCACTATAGCCTCTTCTCTGAGTTCCTGGATACCTGTG
The DNA here is from genome assembly GCA_025594165.1 of Tamias sibiricus. Classification (NCBI taxonomy): domain Eukaryota; kingdom Metazoa; phylum Chordata; class Mammalia; order Rodentia; family Sciuridae; genus Tamias; species Tamias sibiricus. The sequence continues at coordinate 142,319,718 of CM046664.1, read as the reverse complement.
GCCTATATAGCTGGTGAAGAAGGGTGACCTCAAGATGTAAAAAGTCACCAGAAAAGTTCTGGAAGAAGAGGAGAATTGTGAAGACAGCAGAGCTTCTGCAGTCAGATCAGAATCCTGAGGCAGAGGCTGAGCCAGGATGCAGCTTCTGCTGGCTTCTCATGGAGTTGGCTTCCGTCACAGGCTTATAATAAATCTAAGTTTCAATGGTCTGGATCACTGGCCTTGGTGACAGACAAAGGCTTCGGAAATGGCCTTTGCAGTTAGTGGCTAAATGCATTTTGAGCTTTAGTAAGCTGAGCTGACTGACACACCATCTTTTAACTATAAAGAAGACTTGTTCTAGACTATGATGATGGGAACTCAAGGCTGGGTGGCAGGAGACTGTGGCAGGATGCTTGTTTTTTTTCAGAGGACTTTTATTTTTCTTCTCATAGATTAAAACTTTTTATAAAAGTTATTGAAAAAATTATTTCAGATTCAATATTTGCATAGTATTATTCATTCTGTATTTGCTTAAGGTGATGATTTTTCTTTTTCTTTTTTTTTTTTTTGTACTGGGGATTGAACTCAGGGGCACTCAACCACTGACCCACACCTCCAGCCCTATTTTATATTTTATTTAGAGACAGGGTCTCACTGAGTTGCTTACTGCCTTGCAGGTGCTAAGGCTGGCTTTGAATGCACAATCCTCCTGCCTCAGCCTCCCAAGCCATGCACCACCATGTCTGGCTTAAGGTGATGATTTTAAAAAATATATGAAACTACTCTTATGCCACCAGGTGACCAGAACTAAGGTGCAATCAGTTTTGAGAGCAACATGGGAATAAAATTAGGCATGGGGAATTTAACTTTTGAAGTCATTGGCTTTCTGCTCTGCCAACAAACTCCTTGGGGTCCCTATGATTTGTGCCAATACCAAAGGCAGATCCATTCAGACCATAGGGACCAGATATAGGAAGACTATAGTATGTGCCATTTAGTGACACTTTGGTTGACAATGGGCCACAAATATGTGGTGATTCCTTAAGATTGTAATGGATCTAAAATATTATTATTGTTTAGTGATGTTATAGTACAAAGAATTACTTATGTGTTTATGGCAAGGCTGGTGTAAACAAACCTACTGTAAACAAACCTACTTGTAAACAAATCTACTCATATAAAAGTATATAGAGCATATAACACTAGGTACAGTACATAATACTTGGTAATAATAATAAATTATTGTTACTGGCTTATGCATTTGCTATACTATATTTTAATTGTTATCATAGAGTGTACTCCTACTTATTAAGAAAGTTTATTATAAAACTTGGTGCCCTGTTATGCCAGTGGCAACCTCATGTGTGTCATGTATACTGTATCTCTTGATTGCATCAAGAATTCATGTGACATGATCAACCCACACCATGCTGATCTGTGTGAGTGTACACTCAGAGGTTCACACAATAATGAAATTTCCTAGTGACTCATTTCTCAGAACACATCCCTGTTGTTAAATGATCCATGATTGTTTTTTTTTTTTTTTTTTTTTTTTTTTTTTTTTTTTTTTTGTACCAGGGATTGAACTCAGGAGCACTTGACCACTGAGCCACATCCACAGACCTTTTTTGTATTTTATTAGAGACAGGGTCTCACTGAGTTGCTAAGTGCCTTGCCATTGCTGAGGCTGGCTTTGAACTCATGATCCTCCTGCCTCAGCCTCCCAAGTGCCAGGATTACAGGCGTGCGCCACCGCGCCCGGTTCATGATTGTTTTATTTGTCCGTATTGCTAGGAAGTTTTGAATGGACAAGAAAACTAGCTGGTCCAAAGATCAAGAACTGTAAGGCATTTGAGGTTCTAGCTGTAGGAATCCACAAGGAAGCTGGGGAAGAGCTACCATTCTTGAGTTAAAGCCAGACCTGCATCCATAGAGTCTGTAACATTATATTTCACTGCACATGTGTACAAAACATTTTATTGCATGTATTATTGTGATTGAGCTTTTACTGATCTGTTATTGTTATTGTTTTTGAAGAAACCACCACCCACCCTCAGTAGTGAGACCAGATTTTCAAGGTCCCAACAAGAAAGACCAAAATATGTTTGTATGCACGATATATGTAAATTGAATGAAAGAGGATCATAAAGATGAAAATGCAGACCTGTTTCTTAACATTCTTGAGCTAGATGCAAGATTTACTGCTTCTGTTATCTTAGCATTTATATAAAGACTTACTAACTCAGTCTCCTCAAATAACTACATATTAAAAGCATCTGTACCAAAATATATGATCACTCATTGTGATTATTTTAAAAAGGCAAAGCAACTAACCTCAGTCATTGAATAAATATTTCCTTTGTGCCTCTATGTGGGGGACGTGGAGGCTGAAGAAAATACAGTCCTTGTCCATTGAGAGAACAGCACATTTCTCTCCAAGACTCAGGGCAATGTCTGAAATTGAAGCATGTGTTTAAGTGATTCAGACCTTAAATTGTGTTCTGCAAACATGCTTTGAGCAAATCCTTTTGAGACTCAGAAGATGAATGGCAACGAGTGCTTCGTGAGGAAAGATCAGTGAGTCACAGCTCATGAAAGTATTTACAGGCACAGATGGGTGAAAAAATCATAAACTTTATAACTTTTTAACCAGTTTTCTTTTAAGGGCTGAGGCCAGAGGAGAAAAGGGCACTGCAAAGAATCTTGGCTGTAAGGAACGTCAAGTCCTTCCCGTATGGGAAGCAGCTCAGCAGTTTTTTTTTTTGTTGTTGTTGTTGTTGTTGTTTTGGTACTGGGGATTGAACTCAGGGGCACTCGACCACTGGGCCACACCCCCAGCCCTTATTTTGTATTTTATTAGAGATAGAGCCTCACTGAGTTGCTAAGTGCCTCGCCATTGCTGAGGCTGGCTTTGAACTCTCAATCCTCCTGCCTCAGCCTCCCAAGTGCTGGGATTACAGGCGTGCACCACTGTGCCCGGCTGGCTCAGCAGTTTTGCTTTGTGGAACAGCATTTCAAGTCCCCAGGAAGACCCCGGCAGCAGAGCATGTGCGTTGCTACAGTGGCAGATGTATGCACACATGGGCATGCCCACTGGCCCTGCTCTCCCCAAGGGGAACTGATACAAAGCACTGGTCATCCCACATCAAGAAGGACCTTAAAATCACAGAGCCTGGGGAAAATGGCCCCTGTCCTGAAATCCACAGCATAACCTCCTGGGTAAAACAAAATGAAACCTTGAGATGCTTTCCTCTGCATCCTTGTGTGTTGTATTCACACTTCTTTCCTTAGTTTAAACCTTGGATTCCAACTTCTGATTGGGTTTGACTGTCGTGAACACAATCTGAAGAGCGAACTGGTTCCTAAGGAGGACTCCGCTCCTGGCCTGTTCTCTCCAGCCTGGGACAGCCCTTTGGTTGCTGTCTTTGACTCTCATGATTGGTCCATGTTGGTCTTGTGCTTGTTTTAGGACAGGACAGTATCCCCTCCATCCTAGTCTCTCCTGACCAGCCTGATCCTTCAGCAACCAGTAATAATCCAGTTCTGAGAAGTAAAATTACCAAAGCCTTAAAGAAGCTTACTTGGTTTTGCTTTGAATTGACATTTGTCAACGGTTTCCATGAACTAGGAAATTCTGTGAGGTAAGAATCTGAAAATTTGGAATAGGCTAGTGAAGCAATGCTGATCACATCTAGAAGCCCCTCCAAATGCTGATTCCCAAGATGCAGGTGGGAATTGAATGCCTTAATGTGCTACACCCAGCGTTCTACTGGGGACTCCCTCCTCCTCTCCAGAAACCAGGAAAGATTTGGGAAGGGAAAGATGACATGTTCTTATTTTGGCCTCTGTCTTGGAAATTAAAGGGTTTCTGAGCCATGAGAGTTGTGAGGAGAACTCAATCAAATGGCACAAGGCCTTTGAGAATGTGTTCCCACGTCTTGGAGTCGAGATCTAAGTTTAAGTGTTCATTCTTTCAGTCTCCTGTTCATGTTGACTTTCAGAAAGACACCACCTTCACCAGTGCCCATTATCCTGTCTGTAGGATGGAAGCGGACATTGCATCCTCAGGTTGTCCTGGTGGAGGTAAGGTGGTCATTGACTGGCAGTGTGCATTTGCAGGGAGGGGTGGGGCAGGTGTGCTGGAAGGTTTAATTGGATCAATTAGTCAATATGGAGGATTCCAGGAACACAGCAGTAACTAAGTCTTTAAAAGATCACTGTGCTTCTCTGTATAGAGGTGGGAACTTGGAACTTGGATACCAGTTCTGCCCTACTATGCCCATCCTTCAACCCTCCCATTCCAGATCAATCAGTTCTTGCTAGTCTCCAGTAATAGGCGCTTACAGGGTGAAGTTAACATGGAGGTAGTTATAGTGGCACCCCCTCCTCCACAGAAAATTAACTAAGCTTCTCCAGAAATCTTCACCATGGCTGATTTTAGGACTCTCATCAAAAGAGTCTCTACAAAAAAGTTCAATGTAGATAAACTTCCGATTTTCCTGTTGCTCTGTTACTTGGCCACTGGCCTGGAAGAAATCAGCACTCCAGGTGCTGGACACTCCTTTACTTGTTTTTCACAAACACGTATCCAATATAGCAGTTTAGAAGTGTGTTTGCAAATGCAAAGTGTGATAATAAATAAAGAACAAATTCTTTAACAAGGCTTCTGGCCTTGAGCTGGAGCTTCACAGAGATGCCTACATTTCTAAGATAAGAGAAGTTACTAATTGAGCTCAATGGTAACAGCTTTCAGGGGGAGGAAAGAAAGGGGAGAAGAAGCTCTCCCCTTCTCAGGTATTGTCCTTAGAGTTAACTTGCCCAGAACAGTGAAAGAAAAAAAGCTGCTTTTATGTGAACTTCTGTTAACTGTGAACTTCTAAGTCCCTCCCCTTATTTGCTGTGTATAAAATTCTGAAACTACCTGAACTCGGGGTTCCGGGGATTCATTGATTACAGTGAGAGCTGTACCCTCTGAACGGGCTGCAGCTAAATAATAAAGAAAAACTGTTTCCTGTTATCTTTGGTGCCTTGCCTTGTCTGTCCCTACAACAATTTAGTCTGCCTTAAATACATCTGTCTTACTTAATTCCTGCTGCTATAAGAAAACTACCCAATGCTGTGTAATTGATGAACAGCAGAGATGAATTTCATCACAGTTCTGGAGGTGGGGAAGTCTAAGACCAAGGCTCTGGAAGGTTCCCTCTCTGATGAAGGCCTGTTCCATAGCTGGTGAATTCTTTCAGTGGTATCCTCACATGGTGTAAGAGATGAAAGAGTAAAAATGGCAAAAGAACAAAAGGCATGAGGGTTCTCCCTTCAACCTCTTTTATGGGAACATTAACCCAGCCCTCATGACATCATTGCTTCCTCTCAGGACTATCATCCTAATGATCAAATTTCAACATAGGAATCTGAGGGGACAAACTTAGACCCTAGCATCCGCACAAGTGATATATCAGTTTGAAAACTTGAATGTTCTTTCTTTCTTTCCCTCTTTCTTTCTTTCTTTCTTTCTTTCTTTTTTCTTTCTTTCTTTCTTTCTTTCTTTCTTTCTTTCATACCAGGGATTGAACCCAGGGATGCTTAACCACTGAGGCACATCCCCAACTCTTTTAATATTTTATTTAAAGAAAGGGTCTCACTAAGTTGCTTAGGACCTCACTAAGTTGCTGAGGTTGGCTTTGAACTTGCCATTCTCCTGCATCAGCCTTATGAGCTGCTGGGATTACAGGTGTGCGCCACTGCACTCGGGTTCTCCCCTTCCTCCTCCTCCTCCTCCTCCTCCTCCTCCTCCTCCTCCTCCTCCTCCTCCTCTTCTTCTTCTCTTCTTCTTCTTCTCTTTGATAATATGTGATCATTGCAAAAAAAAAAAAAAAAACTTGGAACAAAAGAGCATTATGAACAATTTAAAAATCTCTGACTTTTATTGCCCAGAAATAATTACAGCACTCATCACTCGTCCCAGACATCTTTCCTCAGCTGGAATTGTGCTTACAGAGGAGCATTCCACAAAACACGCAATGCCAGTACAGCAAACACCAACACAACTTCACAAAGTTAGGAAAATAAGCTTATATTCTTCTAAAATATGTTATGATCTTCAATGACAGGCATAGGAAGGTGTTTCCATATGTGTGGGAAGAGACTCTGAAATGTAAAAATAAATGCAAAAGTATAAAAAATACCAAGTGATGAGTAAAGAGCAAGACAATTCTTCCCATTTGACATAAGAAATCATCAATTTGTTTTCACAGATAGCAAAGTTTTAGGCACACAAACCAAGGAAAGTAATGGTCTAAGAGATGAAAAAAGCCATAATGCTTAGAAGTGAAAATATTTTGTTAAATTAGTTACTAAGCATAATTTTATTATCATTTACAGCAATTTTAAATGGAACCAGGATGAAACAAACCTGGAGATGTTGTTTCAGAACTGCTTCCCCCACAGTGGTGCTATCCCATTCTTAAACCCAGCAGGACAGTCTGGATACGCACAGAGTCTGAATATTGTTTTCCAAGAAAATTTTTGATATATTTGCTCATTGTTTTGCAATTCATATTGTGAAGTCTGCTGTTGTAAACATTCCAATTCTTCTCATCAAAGAGGCAATCACAGGCTGGTCCTACCCAAGGTTCTTGGAAAGCACTGTTCTCCATTATAACAGTATGTTCCAAGGAGCATGCTTTCATGTATGTTGACTTTACGTTTGCATATATACAAATGTTATGTTAGACTGTTCCAGGCGCCTTGTTTGTTGACCCTCACTTTAAGAATGCTTGTTATGATTACTTACTTGGCATAATTTTGCATAGCTTTTCATCATTCAGTGATCTCTCTCTCTCTCTCTCTCTCTCTCTCTCTCACACACACACACACACACACACACACACATGTACACAGAAAGCATAGGATTCAGAATGAAAATATCTAACTCTAGCTAGAAAACCTTCCTCTAGCAAGCTTGAAGAAGGCACTTAAACTCTTTGAACATAAATTTTCTTCTCTGTAATCATGGTAATTCCCATCTCACTGTTTGTTGTTAGAATACGATGTGATAATCGAGGTGAAGTGCTTGCACAGCACTTGACAGTGACAGGCATTTAATGTGTCATTCGATTCTAAACAAGGATGAGATTTTCAAATTAAGATACACTGGTGCCGGTATCATATCTGAGCATCTAGATAACAAAACTATTTACAAAATTGTCTTAAATTTTCATTTAAATATTGGGGAATAATACAGAGACAACCAATATACTCTATCTTTCTATGCATTTAAAAAATTAATGGTCTGCACTCTAGGCTTTAGAGAGCTTGTTGAAGAGACTGTACTAGTTTTCTGTTGCTGAATAAGAAATTACGACAATCTCAATGGCTTAAATAACATTTGTTCATTGGCTCCTATTTATGTAGGTTAGCAGTCCAGGCTCTGTGTGGCTGAAACTCTGTTTGGGGTCTTATTGGACTGAAATTAAAGTGTTGGCTGGGATTTTTGATTCTCATCTGGCCCTTGAGTGCTCATCCAGGCTCACTGATGACTGGGGGCATTCTTTTCCTTGACTGTAAGGCTGAAGTCCACAGTTGTGCTAGCTATTTGCTGGGAATGGTGCTCAGTCCTTGGAAGTCATCAGTTTCTTGCCTGGCAGCCCGCATGGACAATCCACAACATGGATGTTTGCTTTAGGCTGGGACAGACTGTGTCTTCCTGGCTCCACCACCAGCTGGAGAGAACTCTGCCTCTAAAGGGCACGTGTGATTAGGTCATATCCAGCCTGATAATATCTTTTTTTTTTTTTAGTTGTAGGTAGACACAATACCTTTATTTTATGTATGTGGTGCTGAAGATCGAACCCAGGGCCTCACACATGCGAGACAAGCACTCTACCACTGAGCCATAGCCTCAGCCCCATGATAGTATCTTTTTTGAAGTGAACTGATTTTGGACTTTCATGACATCTGCAAAATCCCTTTTCAGCAGTACTTAGGTTTGTGTCTGATTGAATCACAAGGAGAAGGTATGTGCAAGCCAGGGTCATCTTAGAAATTGGTGCATCACAGAAACATAATCTAAGTCTTGTTTCTTCATGTACTGTATTATATTTCTCTAAATAAACTTATAGACTTCATTTTTCCTCCTTGGATATTTCCAGGACTCCTTCAGGTACAAATGGCAAAAAGAAAAAAAATCAAACGAGGTCAAGAAAGCAAGGGAAAATGTTTGACACTCGTAGCTAAGAAATTCAGAGGGTTTCCACTGGACATGATGTGGAAAGATTCTTCAGGTTTTCATCCTTGGCTTTCCTTTGGCTTTTTCCTGCAGATTCATTCTTCCATGTGGCTATAGAAGATGGTAACTGGCAGCTAGAGATCATGCTTCCAGAGAAAGGAAAACTGTCTCCCTTGGTAGGGTTCATTTGACAAATTGTAGGGAAGACGTAGGGTGGCCCAGTGTGGGTCTGGTGCCCATTCCTGACCCGGTACTCTGGCCTGGGTTTAAAATACTCTGTTGGTGAGTCTGGGTCACTGCCCACCCTTGAATCCTTATTGGAGAGTGGGGCATGGTGAATGCATGCTTGAATCCACACTGGGAGCTGCAGATGCACAGGGAGATAGAGAAGTCCAAAGGCAAAGTAGGATGCTGTAAGCCTGGAAATGAGAATTAATTAGGTACACGTTGAAAGAATGTTATTAGGGTTAGGATAGTCAATATGATGGTGACCTTTCTGAAGTACAAATGTTCTCTATTCCTACATATAATGAGTCCATATGGTTTGAGAAATTATAAATGTAACTGGTAAGTCCAGACTTGAAAAATCTATGATTATGAAACCATTGTTAACTTCTTCCTCTAAATTTTTTTTTTTTTTAATTTTTAGGTGGACACAGTATCTTTATTTTACTTTTATGTGGTGCTAAGGATCAAACCTAGTGCCTCATGCCTGCTAGGAGAGCATTTTACCACTGAGACACAACCCCAGCCCATGAGCCACAACCCTAGCCTCATTGTTAACTTCTAATGCCCAAATTACAATGGTCGATGCCTCTACCACTGACTCGTGATCCTCACTGCCCTTGCTCTCTATCTGCTATAAAAATGTTTACAATGTTATTTCTTCTGGGCTGGGGAAGGGGAGTTTCTGATGTTCTATGTTTTAGTCAGCTTTTTCACTGCTGCAACCAAAAGACCTGACAAGAACAATCAGAGGAGGAAAGGTTTATTTGGGGGCTCATGGTTTCCGAGGTCTCAGTCCATTGATAGCTGGCTCCATTCCCCAGGGCCTAAGGTGAGGCAGAACATCGTGGCAGAAATGTGTGGCTGAGGAAAGCTGCTGGGGACATGGCACCAGGAAGCAGAGACAGAGAGAGCACGCCCTATTACAGACACGCCAAGGCACGCCCCCATCAACCCACCTCCTCCAGCCACACCCTCCTGCCTACACTTCCCACTCAGTTAATCACTGATGGGAATTAACACGCGGATTAAGTCAAAACTCATAACCCCACCATTTCACCTCTAAACTTTCTTGCATTGTGTTATGCATGAGTTTTTGGAGGACACCTCACATCAAAACCCTAACAGTCTACATTTCATGTTTTCGTGTAACAGGTACCCCATGGCATGAGGTTGCCTGCAGCAGCCTTCATGGGACGGCCCCTTGTGAGACCACCAGCACCTACCTGTACGGAAGGGGCTACGTCCCAATGCACTCCAATCACCAATGTCCAGGATGAAAGAGCAATGCTGACCCTCTGCAGAGGTGATCAAATGCTCTTCTTCACCTGTAGTACCAAAAGTACCCTGCCCTTGACTGGGCCCAGAGAGACACAAAAGCAAAAAAAAAAAAAAAAAAAAAAATAAATTTTTTTTTTGCTCCAAAGTAGAATTTTCTTTCTTTGATTGATCAGATTTCCAAAAATGACTTTCTGTAAACGTCAGACACAGCTGAAATATGGCATAAGGACATATCCCCTGCTTTGTACCCTGGCTCCAGTTTGCCCCTTTGGCATCACCATTTTTTTTTTTTTTTTTTTTGTTTTTTGGTACTGGGGATTGAACTCAGGGGCACTCGACCACTAGGCCACATCCCCAGCCCTATTTTGTATTTTATGAGAGACAAGTTCTCACTGAGTTGCTGAGTGCCTCGCCATTGCTGAGGCTGGCTTTGAACTCGCGATCCTCCTTCCTCGGCCTCCCAAGTGCTGGGATTACAGGCGTGCGCCACCGCGCCCGGCTCTGGCATCACCTTTTGACATTTGTCCCTTCCTTTCCCTGCTTACACAATCTATCCTCCATTGCTTTGCTCAATCCTGTGTGAAATGCAAGATTCAAGTTAAGCATTTCATCTTCTTTCAAGAGCACCCAATGTTCACTCTCTCTCACCTTTTCCCCTCTACATCTCACCAGATTTTGTGCATTTTGAATGCTCCGCAGAGGCAGGATCTGGTAATGGTGAAGGGTGCAGGCTGTGTAGGTAGGTTGTCTGAACTGGAATCCCAGCTCTGCCCCTTTGTTTAGATACAACTATAAGAAGTTCTGTCAATGCTCAGAATTTCCCAGATTTGAACAGTAGGACCCTTAGAGGCAGATCCTCTGGGTCTTTTGGAGATGTTTATCGTTTTTAAACAACTGTTTAAAGTCACCACTCATGCACAATCATCCGTGGTCATTTTATTTCTTTTACTTGTCAAATAGCATTGTAGTTCATGCTGTACCACAATTTGTTTATCTATGCATCCACTGGGTAACAAACATTCAGGTTGTTTCTACTTTGCAGTGCTAGTGTGAACGATGCTTGTGTGGACATTCTGGTACTAGTTTCTGTGTGGACATGTTTTCACTTTTCTTGGGTGTGCACTGAGGCACAGAATTTATGGATCTTGTGATATCTCCTTACTTAACATTTTAAGGAGCTGCATCCCACACAGTTATGCAAAGCTGCAGCACCACTTTACAGTCCCCCAGCTGGGCGTGTAATCTGATTTCTCCCCGTCCTTGCCAACACTTTTTGGGTTTAGCCACCCCAGTGGATGTGAAGTGGTGTCTTGTGTTTTTTTTTTTTTTTTTTTTGGTACTGGGGATTGAACTCAGGGGCACTCGATCACTGGGTCACATCCCCAGCCCTTTTTTGTATTTTATTTAGAGACAGGGTCTCACTGAGTTACTAAGTGCCTCGCCGTTGCTGAGGCTGGCTTTGAACTCTCGATCCTCCTGCCTCAGCCTCCCAAAGTGCTGGGATTACAGGCGTGCGCCACCGCGCCCGGCGTGTCTTGTGGTTTTGATTTGCATCTGTCTAGTGACCAACAACCATGGAACATCTGCTTATGTGCTTATTGGCCATTTTCTATATCATCTTTGGAGAACATTCTATTCAAATCATTTGACCATTTTTTAATTAGATTACTTTTTTTTTTTTTCCCTGTTGTCGAATTGTTCCTTACATTCTTGGAGGCGGATTCCTTATCAGATATGTGATTTGCAAACATTTTCTTCCATTACTTTTTTGCTTTTCACTTTGTAATGTATTCTTTGAAACAAAAACATTGTTAATTTTGGTGAAATCCAGCTTACCTATTTTTTTCTTTAGATACTTGTATTTTCAGTGTCATATCTAAGAAGGCTTTGCCTAACCAAAGGTCATGAAGATTTCCTCCTGCAATTTCTTTAAAGAACTTTACAGTTTTAGTGCTCACATTAGCTATGATCCGCATTAAGCTAAAGTTTGGGTATGGCATGAAGAAGGGGTTCAACTTCATTTGTTTTTGTATGTGGACATCTAACTGTCCTAGCATCATTTTTGAAATGCATTGAGTTTTGTGAAGATCAAAATATTAACATATGTAAAGCACTTAGAATAGTGCATGGGGATGTCTAGCAGTTCTAAGTACAAATTAGTGATCGTTATTTTATTATTTATTACACTAAACGTCTGCTTGTGTTTTTCTCACAATAGGGCTGGGGTAGTGGCTCAGTGGTAGAGTGCTTGCCTAGCATGTGTGAGGCACTGGGTTCAAATCTCAGCACCACATAAAAATAAATAAAATAAAGGTATTGTGTCCATCTATAAGTAAAAAAAAAAAATAAAACAAAGAGGTGATATTAATCTTTGTGCCTGTGTGTCTGAGCTAGTGCCTGACAGGCAGTATGTGATGAAGGGATTGTGTCGAGTGGATGGATAAGCAGGTCTCTGCTGGGATAATCAGTGGGGAAATCAATGGGCAGGTGTCAGTCTCAACACTGATGATTCTGTGCTAGACTGGGTTTGCAACCTAAGAGCTTCTTGAGTGTCAGATCATGCTAGCAACGTCTTCTTTAGGCCTCTGCACAGAAAGCATTGCATGTAACCCTGGGTGCAAATCACCTTGGAGATATAGAATCTCCTTGACATAGTTTTCGTTCCAGCATTGGCTTGCCTACCTTTGTGTGTCCTCTTTCCTCTCTCCCTGAGTCGTAGCTCAGGGTAGCATGTCTTGCTGGTGCTAGTTTCTGCCAACATTTCGTTTTCAACCCTTAGAAGTTGAAGGTGCCAGGCTTGCTCCCAGCCCTTATAGTCTCTGTCTTCGTTCCTTCCCTAGATGATCTCATCTACTTTAATGGCTTTAAATACCATGTAAGCGTTGCTGACTCCCAAACCTGTTACTCCTGCCTTAGCTCTTCACTGACACCAGACTTACATATCAGTTGTCTACCTCATGTCTCTACTTAGATATCTAACAGGCATCTCATAGGCAGTGTGACCCAAACAGATATTTTCCCACAAACACGTTCTTCTCCCAGTCTTCCTCATCTCAGTCAATGACTCCATAAAATGTCTCTGGTTTTTGAAGCCAAAACTTCAGAATTCATCCTTGATTTTCTTCTATTACTCTTATTTGTCAGATAATTATACTGAATTTTTCTTCAAATTATGCCAGCATCTTGTCACTTCTTGACCTGATGATGGGCTACCATTTGCTTGAACGGGGCCTAGTGACTGCTCTCTTCCACTCCTGTCGGCCCCAATTCTGTTATCTACACAACAGCCCAGAGGATCCATTTAAAAAGAAAAATTAAATCATCATACTCCTTTGTTTAAAACCCTCAAATGGCTTTTAATTACACTAGAGTAATATCCCAACTTCTTCCCAGCATCAACACGACTTTCTTGATCTTACTTTTTAAATAGCACAGTGGTAAACATTGTGACCTCTACCAGGTGTAAATATTTAATGACATGAGATTTCTGCCAGTTCACTCTATTCAGATTTTCCAAGGAAATGGATGTAAACCTGTTCCAAAACGTTCGAAATCCTTTAGTAAAATGACAGTTGAGGCAGTCAAGGAGGGCGGATTTTGCAAGGACAAATATTTGGAAAAAGCTGTGCTGAGTCCCATCCTACATCCCACTGAGGGAAAGACAAGGAATTCTTCCTCCTCACCTCAAAACTAGAGTCAGCCAGGAACTCTGAGGGGCTTACAGTGTCATTTGTTCAGTTGGCAGGCATAGAGGACTGGGTCTTCTGCTAGGGGGTTTAGGGAATGATGGACAGCCTGGCTAAGCTGGGGGGACAGAATCAGGAGAGTGTGGTTGTATCCAAACTGTTAGGAGGGTTAGGAGGCCAGCCGTGGGCCATGAGGGGGTGCCATGGTCTGAATGTCCCCCAAATTCATGTATTAACATTTAATGTTCAAGGTGAGAGTATTAAGAGTTGGGACCTTAAGGAGGTGATTAGGTTATAAGTGCTCTGCCCTCATGGATGGAGTTAAGCCTTTGTAAAGGGGGCAGAGAGAACTAGGTTTGCTCCTTTTTGCCTTTCAGCCTTTCCCATGTGAAGACACTGCACGAGGTGCCATGTCTGTGACAGAGCAGCCACCACCAGGCATTGAATCTGCTAGCACCGTGATATTGGGCTTTTTAGCCTCTCGAACTATCTTTTTAAATAGATTACCCAAACTCAAGTATTTTATTATAGTAGCACGAACAGACTAAGGGAGAGAATATGTATGTGAGGGTATTTTGAGACCTGACCAATAAGGATGCCTAGTGACTTGTGGAAGCTCCAGTAGATAAAATTTTGTTGCAAATGCCCAAGGTCTGAGAAAGGAGTCACGAAGGATTGCCCAAATAGATATGTATTTTTTTCCCCAGTGAAAGGAACCGCAGGAGAGAGGGTCCAGTAGGAAAACCTCCAAAGCTCTGAAAATTCCCCATGAAGGTGGGGCTGGGATTGTGGCTCAGCAGTAGAGCACTCGCCTAGCGCGTGGGCGACCCAGGTTCGATCCTCAGCACCACGTACAAATAAAATGCATTATTGAATAAAATGCATTGTGTACAACTAAAGCAAATAAATAAAAATATTTTTAAAAAATTCCCCATGAAGGTGAAGGTTAGCACCAATCATTTTCTGGGCTTGGAAAACATGAAGGCATGTTCTTTTGGTACTTGTCCAAAGCCCTTGCTACCCCTTCTCCATTCTCCCCCAGCTTAGGCCATCTCACAGAGGTTGGAGTTGCAGCGATCTAGTTATCTAGTATTCACCTACTGGACGGACCAAGGCTGTTTTGTGGTTTGAAGTTACCTTGGGGGTAATCTACTTGATAAGAGTGAAAAGTCATGTGGTCCTCTGGAGTTCCTACTTCTTCTCAGGGGAAGATTCTTCCTTTGAATAAACTTTGAAGGGATGGTAGAAGAGGTTGGAGAAAATTATGATTCAATTATATCATGAGTATGGACATTTGTGCAAAAAAGTCTCTGCTTTCTTGGCCCCTCTACCCACACGTTACCTGTTGAGATGTTTCTCCCAGGCTACCCCCACCCCCACCCCTGTAGGTCTGCCAGGACCAGCTGTTCCCTCTCCAGCAAACTTACTTTTTCTTTTTTTTCCCCCCCTTCAGAGAACTAATGACTATCTGAAAGCATCTTGTTCAAGTGTTGGTAATTGCCATTTACCTTCTACTGGACTGCAAGTTTCATCAAAGCAGGGATCTTGCTTGTCTGGTTCACTAGATCATTCTCAGCAGATACAATGGCTTAATAAATACTTATTTAGTGAATAAATAAATTAATGCAAACAGCATAGGAAACATATGTATATATGTACATATACCTAGGCAAGATTTCTCTTTTTTTGTGGATTATTAATTTTAATACAATAGACCTTCCATATCCATAGGTTATACATCCATTGACTCAATAAATAGCACATAGAAAAATTTGAAAGATATCACATCTGTAGTAAATATGTATAGACTTTTCTTCTTGTTATTAGTCCCCCAAAATATAGCAACATGACTATTTACATAGCATTTCCATTGAATTAGGTATTGCAAGTCAGCTAGAAATGATCTGAAGCATATGGGAGGGTATGCATGGGTTATATGCAAAAACTACACTATTGTATATAAAGGACTTGAGCATCTGAGGATTTTGGTACCGAAGGGCTTCATGGAAAAAATCCCCTGTGGACATCAAGGACGACTATGCATTTATGCTGTGGGGGCAAAAGCTTCCACATTATTTGTATGACTAATTTTCTCAGTTGACTCTTTCAAGATAAAGTCATAATCTAAAAGGATATACTAACATTAGGACAAATAATTTTAGAAAAATTTGGAGAAAGAACATTTGAAGGACTATTGGAGAGAATGCAAACACAAGAAACTTCTGTACACTATTGATGGGAAAGTAATTTGGTACAACCATTATGAGAAATAATATGATATTTCCTCAGAATATTAAGAAGGTGTCTCAGCAATGGCACTTTGAGTGTATCTGGTCTAGTCCATTTTCTGTTGCTGCAACAAAACACCTAAGGCTGGAAAAGTTATAAAGAAAAGAGATTTATTCTGGCTTATGCTTTTGAAGTCCTACATAGCACAGGCATTTGCTTGACTTTTCCTTTCCGTGAGGGCATCACGGCAGTAAATTAATGCAATAAATAAATTAATGCAAACACCATAGAAAACATATGTATATGTGTACATATGTTTAGGTGAGATATTGCTTTTTTGTGAATAATTAATTTTAATACATTAGACCTTCCATATCTATGGGTTGTATACCCATTGACTCAATAAATAGCAGATAGAAAAATTTGAAAAGTATCATATCTATAATAAACATGTATAGACTTTTCTTCTTTTATTAGTCCCCCCCAAATATAGCAAAATAGGTAGGTATGTGTGGAAGAGAAGTTTATGTCCATGAGAGAGAGGGAGGTGCCAGGCTCACTTTATACTTTCAAAATAACCAATCCAGTCTCACAAGAGCAACAACTCCCTCTATTTTTTTTTTTTTTTTTTTTGGGTGCTGGGGATCGAACCCAGGACCTTGGCAAACACTCTACCAACTGAGCTATATCCCCATCCCACATTAATCCCTCTTAAAGTCTTCAGCGTCACTCAACAGTGCTGCATTGGGACTAAGCTGCCATATGAGTTTTGGTGGGTGCAAAGCCTATTCAAACCTTGGTAGAAAATGAAATCAGAATCCCAAATGATCTCTGCACTCTCACGTTCACTGCGTCATGATTCACAATGGCCACATGGAAACAATGCAAGAGCCATCCATCAAGAGACAAATGGCAAGGAAATACGTCATGTACAGCCTGGTGGAACATTCTCCAGTCTTAAAAACTGCGATCCTGCCACTGCAACAACATGGACGCGCCTGCAGGACGTGGCTCCAAGTGGAATACTCGAGATACAGAAGCCAAACACTGCATGAGCTCACTTATATGTGGAATCCAAAACAACCCAGCCCACAGAGGTGGAGAGTAGAAATGGTGGTTGCTGGGTTGGAATAAGGGGCAAATGGAGATATTTGTCCAGGAGTACACGATTTCAGTTATGCTGAGCGAATGAGCTCTGGAAGCCCGGCACTTTCATGGGTCAGAGTAGATATGTGACGGGGAAGCTCGGCTCAGATGGTAGTCCTTGGTGTCACAGTTTTCCTAGGTATCATCCTATACTTGTCTAGGTACTTTAATACATATATAGTTTATATGTGCAGTTTAGATATGTGTCCCCCAAAAGCTCATGTGTGAGACAATGCAAAATGGTTTAGAGGTGAAGCGACATTTGGCTTATGAGAGCCTTAACTCGATTGGTGAATTATTCCTCTGATAGGGATTAACTGAGTGGCATCTGTCGGCAGGTAGGGTCACTAACTACTGGAGAGAACGCAGACACAAGAAACAAATGAGCTGTCGGGCCAGACCCTTGGTGAACCCAACTGGGGGGAGGAAATAGTTGAAAGTGTACACGGGCCCAAAGGAAGAAACGGGAAACACCCAAGCTAGGGAGGATCATGTTCAGGGGCAGCAGAACACCCTCATGTTCAAGGGTGTGGCTGGAGGAGGTGGGCTCCTGGGGCCATAGCTTTGGCGTATATATTCTGTCTTTGTTGAGCAGCTCTCTCTCCTCTCCTCTCTCTCTCTCTCTCTCTCTCTCTCTCTCTCTCTCTCTCTCTCTCTGGTCCTGGTGTGGGGCTTCCCTCCACCCCACTCTTCCACCATGATGTTCTGTCTCACCTTGAACCCGAGGGATGGAGCCAGCTGTCTATGGACTGAGACCTCTGACACCATGAGCTCCCAAATAAACTTTCCCTCTTCTAATTGTGCTTGTCAGGTATTTTGGTCGTAGCAGTGATAATGCTTTCTAAATATATATATATATATATGTATATATATATATATATATATATATTTACTATAAATATATATAAACATATATTTTATATATATTACATAGACAATTACATAGAATATATATAAAATAGTTGTCTCTTTACATTTGATATCCATATATCTCTACATATTATCTATTTATTCATCTTTCTATCTATCTATCTTGAGAATGATGTAATGGGAAGAAGATCGTTCACACAGCCCAAGGATGGATGGAATAAAGATGGAACCCAGCCCCCCTGCATTGTTGCTCTGGTGACCACGGCTGCCTGCAGGCAAAACCAGAGGAGGCAAATCAGGGGCATGGGGTAGGCCCAGTGGTAACTGAGCCCAGGGGGCATTTGCATCCTCCCTGAGCCATACCTTTTCTCTCTAGGAAAGCACAACCTTCCTCTCTTGCCTGAGCGCCCTGTCCTCTGAGAAGCTCTGGCTCAGGTGCAGAGCAGGCCCGCTCTTCTTGCACCTCCAGGAAGAAGTAAGAGCGGGGCCGTGGGTGGGGGCGGGGAGGAGGCCCGGAGCCAAGGTGTCTGTGGTGGTGACTGAGGAGGGTCTGAAATGCAGCCTGCAGCGACAGTCTTCTTCATGCTGCTCTTCGTTCTGCTGTGCTTCCTGGGGGTCCTGGCCAACGGCTTCATCGTGCTGATGATGAGCAGGGAGTGGCTGAGACGGGGCAGGCTGCCGCCCTCCAACACGATCCTCCTTTGCTTGGGTGTTTCCCGTTTCTTCCAGCAGTGCTTTGGGCCCGTGTACACCTTCAACTATTACCTCCACCCGGTTGAGTTCACCAAGGGTCTGGCCCGACAGATCATTTGTCTGCACTGGGACTTTATGAACTCCGCCACCTTCTGGTTCAGCACCTGGCTCAGTGTCCTGTTCTGTATAAAGATTGCTAACTTCTCCCACCCCACCTTCCTCTGGTTGAAGTGGAGGCTCCCGGGTTTGGTGCGCTGGCTCCTTCTGGGCTCTGTCCTGGTCTCCTTGGTCATAACCCTGCTCTTCTTCTGGGGGAACCACAATCTATATCAAGACTTCTTAATTAGACAAGTTTCTGGGAACATGACCCATAGGGAGTGGAACAGGAGGCTAGAAACTGACTATTTCATGCCACTGAAACTTGTCACCTTGTCCCTTCCTTGCTCTCTCTTTCTGGTCTCCATTTTGCTGTTGATTAATTCTCTGAGGAGACACATCCAGAGAATGCGGAACAGCAGAACCCGTAACCTGCAGGACCCCAGCGCCCAGGCTCACACCAGAGCTCTCAAGCTGCTCATCTCCTTCCTCATTCTCTACACCACGTCATTCGTATCTCTGGTCGTTGATGCCACGGTCT
Source organism: Tamias sibiricus (assembly GCA_025594165.1). Taxonomy (NCBI): domain Eukaryota; kingdom Metazoa; phylum Chordata; class Mammalia; order Rodentia; family Sciuridae; genus Tamias; species Tamias sibiricus. The sequence goes on along the minus strand of CM046664.1, from coordinate 142,300,742 downwards.
TCATCCCGGCTGACAGCCTGTGGTACTGGCCTTGGCAGATCACACTCTACCTGTGCATGTCCATCCACCCCTTCATCCTCATCATCAGCAACCTCAAGCTTCGAGGTGTGTTCAGGAAGATGCTTCTCTTGGCCAGGGGCTTCTGGGTGGCCTAGGTGGCACGATCTCTGTGTCTAGACCCCCAGACTCAGATAAGGGCAATGGAACTGGGGCTCAGTAGGAAAACGTCCTCCCAGGCAGGTGACTGCCGGATTGCACTGTGGAGTTCTTCCTCTGGGAAGGAAAGGAGGAGGAAGATCGGAGGATTCCCTGAGACTGCTTCCCTTTCTGGGGACTCAATTAAAAAGGACCCTTATAATCCCTGAAGAGCCAGTATTTCCTAGAAGTTTGGAATATAAAAATTTGTGCTGCTTTTACATTTGTATCCCCCTTTTATCTGGAAGCCTTCAATTAAAAGTCTTGATTAATTGGCCCACGTCACATCAGCTAGCTATTGGAGAGTTAAGAAAAACTGTGTGTCTATGACAAAACCGGGATGTGCCTGGGGAAGACGCAGTGTTCTTGAAGACAATGTAACCAGCGTCAGGAGAGCCCCAGAGGACAACTTTCTGGGCCAGCAGGGCCAGGGCTGGGAGTTCTAATCGCCCTTGACTCTGTGGAGGTTCTTCTTCTCCTGCCGAACTTGGACAATTTGGTTTTAATTTTATTAAGATCACTGGAAAAAAAAAAAAAAAAGATTAAAGATTAAAAAAAAAAAAGATCACTGGAAACATTCTCTGTGCTACCCTGTCTCCTTTCTCATTAACATCTGCATTGTTCTGCCTTTAATTTTCTCCTTTCTGAAGTTTTGAGTGGCAGCCAGACTTGGTCCATGTTTATTATTCCTTTAAAAAAAGACACATTTTGACTTTCTCCTTTTTCAAACTGTCTTTGGGAACTTCTTTTTTCTTCCCTCAAGCAAATGTCACAAAGTCACATCTGAATTGAATAAACATGTACTTTGTATTCAGAAAAACAAAGACTCAAGAATTTCATTTAGTTTGTCTAAACACTGTTTTAATAGTTTTTTTTTTTTTTTCAAAAAAGAATCACCCGGTTAAATTTTATGTTTAAATGTTGTTTTAAAATAGCTTGCTTCAGTTACTATGCAAATGTTTTGAGAAATAGTTTTGTAAAGAAGTTTAATTACATTTGGGTGTCTATAGGTTTTTGCTAAAAGGTGTCAGTGTGCAAATTTCAGAGACTAGTTTGCATCTGGATTCCTAATAGGGATAAATTTTAATGTCCTTTGAGAGTGCAAATAATTTCCCTATTGATTAGTGTATATGCTGCTAAGTGGATACATGCTCGTGAACTCTAATCTTTGGGCAAATGACTCTACATTTTTAATTGAAATATTTTCAATAGTAATACATTTGCATGGCTAAAAATTCAAAATGTATTGAAGAATATATGTAGAATATCTTCCTCCTGTCTGTTCCCTTCTGGGGTCTTCTTGTCAGTTTTATGTGTGTCCTTCTAGAGATACTTTATTCTATACTAATCTCTAACTAGTGAGCCAATCAAGGATCATACATAATGCTATACTCTATACCACTTAACACTAACTAACCAAATAACTTCTTAACTAACACTATGTTGTTGCTGTGTCTTTCTACACAAATGGTTGCACAATATGCACCGTGATCTACTCCTTTCTCTTTCCAGTTAACAGTAAGTATGTCTTGGAGGTCTATATGTGTGGGCACACATAGAGTCTCCTCACTTTCTTTCTTTCTTTTTTTTTTTTTGGTGTGGATGCACCACATTTTCTTGGTGTAAGCATGTTTTGGTGTAAGCATGTACCATGCCCACAGAATTTTAATTATTTCAAGTTTGTAGTATATTCGAATATCTCTTAAGCTGGTTTTTCTTCACTAATCGTTTTCAGAAATTTCTTGGTGATTATTTTTAGGATAATTTTGTATGGGCCCAAACCAAACAAAACATCCTTTTAGAAGAATGAATGGGAAGCCAGGCATGGTGGTGCACGCCTGTAATCCCAGCACTTGGGAGGCTGAGGCAGGAGGATCGCGAGTTCCAAGCCAGCCTCAGCAATGGCGAGGCACTTAGCAACTCAGTGAGACCCTGTCTCTAATAAAATACATAAAAGGGCTGGGGATGCGGCCCAGTGGTAGAGTGCCCCTGAGTTCAATCCCCAGTATATAAAAAAAAAAAAAAAAAAAAAAAAAAGAATGAATTGGGATCTTACTATTAAGTGTATAATTTTTTAAAATATTTCTTAGTTGTAGATGGACATAATACCTTTATTTTATTTATTAATTTTTTTTTACATGGTGCTGAGGTTTGAGCCAGTGCCTCACACATGCTAGGCCAGTGCTTTACCACTGAGCTACAACTCCAGCCCTAAGTGTATGATTTAACATCAGGAGACAGACATTTCCATGAGATTGCATCTGTCTACATAAGAATATGGTATACTTTTCCATGGGTTCAGATTTCTTTGATAACTTTTGAGAGTATTGTAACTTTTAAAAATGCAGATATTCTTGTAATGTGTATTCCTAAGTCTACTTAGTCCTTTAGGTCTTAGTTTTGTGGTATGGTTAATTGGGTAGCTACCTCTGAATAGCTGTGAGGGTTTGGATATATAATATACACATGACACCTAAGTAGTAATCATGAAAGCTTTATCAATAATAGTTATAAATGCTCATAATTAATGTTGTTATTTCTACATCTGCATCAGTATAGAGAAAACAGAATATAAGAGGAATTTTCTAGCCACCAGCAAAGATCAGTTATTCCTTTTATTCCTTATGACTAATTTTCTTCATTTTTTCATAGTTTCCCCAGTTGTCCAACAGGACAAACATACTGTGTAAAAGTGAGAGAAGGAAAACCCAGTATGGTGGGCTAGAAACCATTGGGGGAGGTTTTTGTCACTGGAGTTTCCTAGAGCTTACTGGAGGGTCCCTGGGGGCGTGAGAATAATCCACTTATGTAATATTTTAACATCAGCTGATGGAGGTGAGAGAAAAGGACTAAGACTTTTTCTTTGAAGAAAGGGAAAGAAGGAAATTATAATTGGACAATTATAGTCACTAAATATCATGTAGTTATTATCTTTAAATTTTTTCTATATTATGGTGTATGAGGTTGCTCTAGTGAATGGTTATATTTAGGAAAGAAAAGACTAAGAATTAAAAATCATGTTAGATCAATGGCAAATCAGATATTTGGATGGACCCTTGACCATGGGCTAGATGTTCAACTGCTCTCTTTTCGTGGAGTGACCTCATGCCAATCCAGTACTTGGTGTCATGAAAACTTATTTAAAGCGCCTGTCTCACCTGCGGGCAGTAAAAGTTCACTGCTCAACTTTTTTTTTTTTTTTTTATAAAGAGATTTTATAAAATGTAAAAACCTATTCATACAAACCGGCCTGTAAGTCAGAATGTGTTCATCATGCTCGGCTGGAGGATTGCTTCAGTTAACAGTACTTTTTGAGTCTGTATGTGACAGTGACACCTGTGCCCGGGTGGCGTCTCAGGCACAGCCTCTGCCTTCATGGAGTTGGCAGTCTTGTGGGAGTCAAGTCATTACTAACTGGCAAACCTGCCAGGAAAGGGTGGCACGAGGCCTGTCAGTGAGCATAACAGGAGGAGATGGCTTTATGGACAGAGACCTGGGGTGAGGCTGGGTCACAGAAGGATTCCCTGAGGAAATGAAGCAGCTGTGCATGAGATAACATTTGAAAACATAATCCCAGGGCCACATACCCTGAAGCCAGTCAGGAGCTCCTGGCTAATAAGAACCTGCTCTCTGCAGTGGTGTTACTGGTTGCAGATTATGTGAAGCTGCTATCTCCTTCAGGAAAAGGAAGATAGTAAAACACATGTCCCCTCTCCGTTCCCCCAAACCTAGCAAGAGAGCAAGCCTGGTCTAGAATGTCCAGATGCATATATCATCTTGAAGGACACTGGCTTTCTCTCATGCATGGGGGTGGGGGGACTAGGGAAAGTCAGTGTCCTCAGTAGAAAGCTACTTTATCGCAAGTATGCCGGGACAGTTGCTCTGGGGAGGTTGGTCATGCAAGCAAGCTAACGGTGATGACGTCACTGCTTCTGCAGCCCCTTTCTCAGTGGTGAACAGAGCGCTACTGAGGGCCCTGAGGAGATAGGTGTCACTCGTCCAGCTGGCTGCCACTGGAAAAACCTCCATGACCGAGAGGAGGCCATGCTTGGTAAAGCAACAGGGGACAGACGTGTGGTCAGTCTGTCACCACTGGACCTTCCTGTGAGACTTTCTTAATAAAGCTTTAGGCCTCCTGTGCAGTCAGTATCTCACTTTGTTCTTAATTTGCATTTCCTTGATTAATAATGACATTATATGAACAATTTTGAAATATGGTTTCACAGTTTCTTATAAAAATTAAAATACACTATACCATCTGACCCAGGAATTAAGAATTTTTTCAAGAAAAATAAAAATGTTACAAAAAAAAAAAAAAAAAAAAAAAAAAAAAAAAGGCTTTAGGCCTCCTGTGCAGTCTTTGGGCATTTTCTTTGGTCTCTTGGTAACCTATCCCACTGCCCTGCGCGACTGCGCTATGGACACGTCAGAGTAAAGCCTGCTGTGGGGACTGGAGGGTGGATTTTCTTCTTCTTCTTCTTCTTCTTCTTTTTTTTTTTTTTTTTTTTTTGGTACCGAGGATTGAACTCAGGGGCACTCGACCACTGGGCCACCTCCCCAGCCCTTTTTTGTATTTTGTTAGAGACAAGGTCTTACTGAGTTGCTAAGTGCCTCGCCATTGCTGAGGCTGGCTTTGAACTTGCGATCCTCCTGCCTCAGCCTCCCAAGTGCTAGGATGACAGGCGTGCGCCACCGCGCTCAGCTCAGATTTTCTTCTGAATAGAAGAGATTGAGTTTGTTCTCCTGGGGAGAAACAGGGAGGTTCTGCTGGCAGGGAAGCTTGGTCTGTGACTTCCCAGGCTTGTTCACAATGGCTACAGAACAAGCTTCTGCCGTACCCAGTCGCCCCTCCCTTGTCTCTGAGAGATTCTAAACACCTCTTAGCTCCAGTTCCTGCTGCCCTCCTCCTCTTCCTTTATTCTCCAGGTGACTGAACCTTTGCTTGTGGCATGATCTTGAGCCCCGAGTTTTGCTCTCATTTTGCACTGATTTATTTTCCATGAAAAAAAGAAAGAAAAAGTTTAAAGGCTTTCCCAAGGCAAATGTCTCTGGAGATATTTAGACTCTGTTTTGTGAATCAATATCAGAAAAGCAGACTCTAAATCTGTCCTTCACCAGACGGGACCTGTCTAGCCAGGGGTTTGCCATTTGACATGTGGCATGAGATCAGATGTGAGTTGTTATCATAGATGACAGAAAAAAGCACCAAGGGTGCTCTGTTTATTTTTGCTGAGTTTTTAGAGTATTACTCAGATGGGATGGTATCTTCTCATTAAAAAACAAAACAGAACAGTGAGAAAGTAGAAGGCACTTTACAGCTATACCTTCTTTCAATCCTCAACTTTGAGATCTGTTCATTCATTTTTCTTCTAACATTTCTCTGTTCTAAATAATTCCCAGTCTGTATCCTCCAGCTTGCCCATTCTTTTAATCTTTGAATCCTACCTTAAATTCTACCTTAAATTCTGCTGGGCCCATGGAATCTTCCATAACTGAGGGAAGCAACAGTATAAATGGTTGATTGACTTACTCCTTCCTCTTAATCATAAAAGAGAGTTTGTTGGACTAAAGAAGAAAAAAAAATGCTATTTATATTTTCACCTCTATTATTTTACTTGCCTGGTGGAAAGGAAGAGGTTAGCTTCTAGACTGCATGGTAGATGTGCCCTTCTCCTATCAAAAACTCTGCCATCCTGTCACTGTCTGTAATGTAAACTCTTTGGCGTCCTACTATGCACACCCCCTCTTTCCAGTCTCTGCTCTTCCTAATGACAATTCAGAATGTCATCTTTGCTGTCACCAAACCGGTTTGCTCTCTCCTCTCAGGTGAACCTTCCTCTCTCTACCTCCTCCCTAGCTTATGTCATTCCTTTGCTCGCCAAGTACCAGAGAACCACCCTTTCTTTCTCTCTCTCTCTTTCTGCTCAGTCATGCATTGAAATTCTACTTTTTCTAAGATACAATGCATTTTACCTTTCCCTTTAATTCCTCTGCAAACCCCATGAACTTCTTTACCCCTCTGTAGGGGAATTCCACAATTCCATAGGGCTTCTAATCTCTATCTCCTAATTGGCGGTTAACCAAATATTTTACTTTTTGCATTATTGGGTTATGTTGTAATTGTTTTCTTTTTCTTTTTTTGTATTTATCTCTTATCTTTCCAAATCATCTCCAGGTTGTGAAAAGGGTGTTGCTCTCTGTGGAGCTTAACGTGGATTTATTAATGTGGATTTATTTACGAGTTGGTATTTCTTTCCAAGACCTATGTGGTGTCCCAGGCCCTGTGATGCTCAACACACAGGATTGGACTTGGAAGAGATGTTCATTAAATAAGGAATTTGTCAGATTGATTGTAGATGAAGTTGACATTCAGGACAATGGTGAGGGTAATAACAGGGATTTTCTTGATGTTCACTCAATCAACAAATGGGTCATTTTAGACTTCGCATTGATGAATCTGGTTAGGAAAAGGCCAGAGTTACAAAAAAGATCCCAGAGCTTACATCATTCTTTATTCAGGCCTTCAAAAGAAAAGAGAACATCTTTCCAACACACACACACACACACACATTTTTGTGTGTACAGTTGACAAACACTGTCTGCCTTTGTACAAGCTTGATTGTCTTTAGGGGAAGACCTCTCTTTCCATTTCTGAGTTTTGTGTGTTTCTCTGTTTCCAGAACCATAACCTCACATAGCATTCAGCTCAGGGCACCAACAGCACCATTATCCTGCAGCTGACCATGACGACCTAGTGTGTGCCATGCATACTGACCCCAGGGCTCAGCAGGTTGTGTCCACAGGTGGGCAGGCACATGGTGACTTCCATCTCCACAGTAGAATTATCCAGACCCACTAGGGAGGAGACAGCTGCCAGCAGCACACAGAGACTTGGGTTCACCTCTACCTTGTCATGCAGGGGTCACCGATGGCTCCATAGTGCTCCTAGGCCCTTGTAGCCAATTACAGGAACTTGATTTCCCAAGGTCCAGGGAGAAGAAAAGCTGGGTCCCGCATCAGGTGCAGAAGTTGGTCTTCTCCTCCACGAGGAGGTGTACTGTATAGGGGCCCTTGCAGGAGCTATGCAGATGCCCCTGCAGAGAGGCTGCAGAGGAAGAAGGGCCTGGGCAGGTGCAGTTAGTTGCATGTTTAGCCCAAATCAGAGGGACAGGAAGCCTGCTGCTCAGCTGGGTCAGCAGGTAGGTGGCTGAAAACAGCACAGGGTCCAACCTGGGCCTGCCTGTCACTGGAGAGAGCCATTAGCACAAACTTGCCTACCCAGCTCACCTTGTCCACCCTCATGGAGCAGGTGAGACAGGTTGCAGGGATTTGGAAAGGCCTAATCAGAATCAGAATTTTCATATATATATATATATATATATATATATATATATATATATATATATATATATACATATATATGTATATATATATATATTTTAATTTTATTTATTTATATTTTTGTAGAGTGCTTGAGTAAAAGGTATTTAAGTTGCCTTTCAGGTTTGTGCTCTGATCATAGGATGCTGAACTTCTGTTCTGGGAACCCCCTTAAACTTACTGCTCAGGCTGGAAGCACTGGCCCTTCTGCTTCTCCCATAATCCAGGCCGGATCAATGACAGAGAATTGCTCAGTTGGTTCCCAGCGATTAATCGGGTTTTGTCCTATGTTGATAAGATCAGGGCCTCATTGTGAGATGTTACATCAACTATAATTATGGCCCAACTTTTGGAGATTATGCTGTTTCCTTGGTAAAATGCTGGCATTTGTTTGACTATTAAAGTAAGTGACTAATAAAAGTAAATGCACACATCGCTCTCGCAATGACAACCCCTGGAAGCTGACAGTGCCACAGATGGAGTCAGCAGAGGGAGTGCCTCTGTGGTCCTTCGGGCTTTGTTTTGGGTAAACTCTGCTGTCACTGCAAAGACATGTTGGCCCTCAGAAGGCCTGCCTGTTTACTTTGCTTGCTTTTGGCACAAAAGAGAGATGTCATGCCTCTTTTTTTTTTTTTTTTTTCCTCAGTACAAATTCATTAAGAAATTTTGTGATTTTTTTCTTCATTAATGGCAGATCTCTCTCGCACACTTCAATAGTCATGTCATGTCTTTTTCACAATATGGTGGGAAAAAGTCGTGCAAATGGCTACTCTGAGAATGAGACCACGGGGAAGCAGAGAAGAGCTCATATAGACAGCCACTAGGGGATGCTTTGGGGGAAGGAAATCCTCCTAGACCTTGGTGGTTGCTTGTGAAAAGGCCACAGGACTCATGGTGGTTACCAGAGCAGGACTTTCACCTGTGACTGCACATAATGGCCAGCCTGGAAGCTTGAAAAATTCTAGAAGCCAAAATCACATTCCAGAGCAATTAAGCCTGAATCTCAGCTGGGCGAAACCCAAACATTATGTTTCTCAGGCAGTTAAATGTGAAGCTAGGTTCGAGAATCTCTGCTTTAGAAGAAACCTTAACCTTATTTTTGAAAGACTTACGACATTGTTTTTGAGAGAGGAATGTGTTTTGAGGTCAGTGTAGGGGAGGAAAGATCTTTGGGGCTAAGCTCCTATTCTTCATTTGAGAAAGTTGAAACCAAGAGTTTAAATGATGTGCCTCGAGTCATGTGGCCACTTATGAAAAAATTACCCTGGTATCTTACCTTTCCATGTGTTCAATTTCTCCTTAGCTTTAGTTTTCTTAGGTCTGGTTCAGAGATAATTTTTGGAATGTCTTAGACCCAGGCAGAACCAGTGAGTCTCAAACTAGATGACTTGGGAAAAGCCCTTTGTAAACTTGTGAACATTATCTAGGTGGAAAATATTTGTATCATAATATAAGAGACTGTAGAACCAAGCTAGATGCCCTTCAATAGATGAATGGATAAAGAAACAGTCACTATACATAGTGGAATATGTATATGTACTATATATTTGTATACACACACACACACACACACACACACACACACACATATATATATATACATATATATAAAAAGCAATAAAAGAGAATAAAATTATGGCATTTTCAGGTAAATGAATGAAGTTGGAGAATATCATGCTAAGCAAAGTAAGCCAGTCCCAAAAAACCAAAGGCTGAATGTTTTCTCTGATAAGTGGGTGGGGCGTGGGATAAGTGGAAGAACTTTGGAATGGGCAAAGAGGAGAGGGGGAGGGGAGGGATCAGGGGGATAAGAAAGATGGTGGAATGAGACGGACATCATTACCCTACATGTATGTATGATTGCACGAATGGTGTGACCCTACTTCGTGTACAGAGAAGTGAAAAATTGTGCTCCACTTGTGCACAATGAATTGAAGAGCATTCTGCTGTCATGTATAACTGTATAGAACAAATAAAAAAAATAATATGAGAGACAGGCCATCATCCAAAGAAACAGGAATAAGAACAATAACCCAAGTCCCTCTCACAGGGTTGGAAGATGGGGTCAGAGTGGGTGGAGGTGACGGGAGGGTGGAGTAGTTGGATCTTACTTTACGCCTCTCCCAGCTAGTGGGAACCCTTCCCTCTTCCTCCTTTCAGTTCCTTTGTGGTAGGAAGGCCACTCTAGAGATTGCTAAGATTAGAAACTGGCTCTGGAATAATACCAGCTGCTGAGTCGCTAAGCCTTCACCTGGGGGTCTGTGGCTTTCAACAGACCTTTCTTTTTGGTCAGCACCTATGTGCCTCCTGAGCCCTGAGAGTAGTCACCAAATTTCTTATCGCTGAAAGGAATGGAATTCAAAATAGCAATCCCAGAGGAGAATAAAAGCTGGGAGGAACTTTTAGATCATCCTTTCAATGTTCTTGTTCTTCTCTCTCTCTTTTTTTTTTTTTTTTTTGGTACCAGGGATTGAACTCAGGGGCACTCGACCACTGGGCCACATCCCCAGCCCTTTTTTGTATTTTATTAGAGACAGGGTCTCACTGAGTTGCTAAGTGCCTCGCCATTGCTGAGGCTGGCTTTGAACTCGTGATCCTCCTGCCTCAGCCTCCCAAGTGCTGGGATTACAGGCGTGCGCCACCGTGCCTGGCTCCTTGTTCTTCTCAACAAACAAGGAAACAGAGACTTAAAAAGAAGTGGTTGGCTCAAGGTCTGGTATCTGAAGATCCTGGACTCAGTTTTGTAGTCAACCTAAGGATAACCACAGAAGGTAGGGGAGGCTCTCCAAGGAAAAGAATTCATTTATGAATGAGTGACAGGGAACTGTGATGTGGGATATGCATACCATGGTGGACCTCAGGGGCACCAGGGAGGCTGCAGTCAGGGGAGCATCAAAGGGCAAAAAGAAGTACATGCTGGTTTTTTTGAGATGAAAGTTCTTTGGTTCCAGGGGCTCATCACAGGTGTTAATGTGTGTGTGGACTGTTGCTAGGAGAGGGCCTTCACAGAGGTGACTGACTGCAGGCTGTGGTTTATTGAGGCTATGTGCAAGGTTGCAGTTAGGACGGCTGTTCCTGGACAGGATGCCCTCACAGAAGAGGCCTCAACTGCAAGGTTGTGGTTTTGACAGAGTCGTGTGGGACAGTTCTTGTATCAAGCTAATGTGCACGAGAATCCCTCCCTCCGTGACCTCCGAAATCCATTTTGTTCAGGTGTGACGTAAGTGACTCCATTTTGACTGACAACTTTCCCAGCAGAGGTGGGGAACTGACTGAATGAACATCATAAGGAGGACAGCTTCCTCAAAATTCGTTGTCTCCTCTAGGTGGTTGGAAAAGGCAATAATCCTACAAAAATCCTTTCCTTAATTGGTGCCCACCTTAAGCATTCCCAGGGTTTCTTCTCCAGAGTCCCGTGGGCTGAGATCTCATTCTGAAAGAAATGCCAACCCACGCTAGTGGGCACGTTATTTTAGAACTTTTATTTTTGGGAAACCAGTAATTTGTTATTTAAGATATTTAAATAATATACAAGAGATTAAGGAAAAATCAAATGTCTTCATTCTCCTTCATCCTTCTCAGATAATCAACATTAATAATATGTTGGTAATACATAGTATATCTCATAGATAAAATTGTATTTTTGGGGATTGTATAAATATTTTTTTTTTCTTTTGTGGTTCATGATTTTTTTTTTTCCTATGTAATCTATGCTATCCCAGGATCACAAAGATTTTCTTGTTTTTTTTTTCCTCTAGAAGCTTTATAGTTTTAGTCCCTTATCCATTTTATGGTAATTTGTAGATGTGGTGAGGTAAGGGTTGAGGTTCATTTCCCCTCTTATGCATATGCTATTGTTTTAGCACTGTTTGTTGAAAAGACATCCCACTAATTTTGAATGCTGTGTTTTCATTTTCATTCAATTCAAATTGTTTTCCAATTTCCCTTTTTGTTTCTGCTTTGACCCATGGGTTAATTAAACAAGTGATATTTAATATCCATATTTCTGAGATTTTTCCGGATACTTTTCCAGCGTTGATTTCTAATGTAATTCTGTTGTGATCAGAGTCAATCCTGTGCATTATTTCAGTCCTTAAAAATTTTTGAGACTTCTTTTCTGGCCAAGCATATTTCCTGTCCTGCTCCTTGGAAGACAGCATGTTCTACAGATGTTAGATGGAGTGTTCTACAGGTGTGGGTTACATCCATTTGGTTGCTGGCACTATTCAAACTTTCCATCCTCCGCATCTTCCCTAATCTTCTGTCTGCTTGTTCATTTACTGAGAGGCAAGTGCTGAATTACATGACTCTAGTTGTGTCCTTTTTCTTTCTCTCCTTTCCCTTTTGTCTGTTTTTCCTTCATGTGTTTTGAAACTCTCCAGTGGTACTTACACATATAGGGGGATCAAATTTTCTGTTCCTTTTACTGGGCAATGTCTACACTGTTGTTGATTTCATCTAGTGAGATTTTAATTTTAGCTATTTTATTTTTCATCCCTAAAGTTCCATTTAGTTCTTTCCATTTCTAGGACTGCATTTGTTGACTGATTTGTTACAAACGATGAGTCATAGTTTCCTGTTTTTATAAGGCCTAGTACTTTTTGATTGAGTTTAAAGTCATTAAATACTTGCTATTGTTGTGTTCTTTTAAAGCATTTTAGAATTTTTCTGGCAGTCAGTTAAATTATTTTTAAATACGTTTGAACTTTTTGTGTTGGTCTTTTTAAGGGGCAGGGGCACTGGGGATTGAACCCAGGGCTTTTCACATGAATGCCCCACACTGAGCTACTGCCCAGCCCTTTTCATTTTATTTTGAGACAGGGTCTCGCTAAGTTGCCCAGGCTGCCCTTGAACTTGTGACTCTCCTGCCTCAGCTTGTGTGTGCATGCATGTGTTTTAACTAATTTAGAGCAGTATTGTTACTGGAGGGTTACTTTTGAAGGCTACTTTCAGTCCCCTTGTTAGGCGTGGCTTTTCTGCTTTTGTATCCAGTAATGTTTCTCCACTCTGGTTGAGTGCTGAAATGAATCCCTGCCCCAAGCGAGATCTGCAGTTGTTTGCTTTTAACTCGGCAGTAATTTTCTTTCTTAGAAGTTGTTCTTTTCTAGTCTTGTGAAATTTCACACTCCTCATGCAGATTTGATGTTTAACCAAAGACTCAAGAGACTTATTTCTAGAACTTTTTCTCTGTGTAGCTTACTCCTCCCTGGAGCTCTGCTTTCTCCTTACCATCCTCAAACTCCAGTCTCCAGAGAGACTTCCAGACTCTGAATTCCCTCTCCCTCTGCCACAATCTGGATATCGCCTCTTGGCAGGGAGTCTGGGTGATGAAGACAGTCATCTCATTTTTCCTTCTCATAGGACTGTTCTGTGCTGCCTGTTTTCCAACACTTGAAAACAATAGTTTAGATTATTCTTTAGTTTTCTAGTTGTTAAAGGGGGGTATTCTGGATCCTGTTATTCCTTCATATCTGGAAGTAGATGGCCTATATACTTTTTATTTTTATTTGTTACTCTGTATTCTTAGAGAGCTCTTCCAATTTGGCGTTCCACTATCTTACTGATCTCTTCAGGGTTTCAACAATAAGTGTCCTGTTCGTATATAAGAAGGAAAGGCTGTGCAGTAAGAGTGGGTTTGCTCTGCAATCCTGTTGGTGAGACTGTGTTGGGATGAGCTTTTGGTGGCGACTGATCAGAGTTGTAGGAATTATATGGAGGATACACTGAGAGCACAGGGAGGGAGTTGGATATAGAGCTACTGGTCTTCAAAATACCACAAAGAGATGATATTTGCTCAGTGAAAACCATGCCAACACTGGAGGAACCATCACTTCCCAGAAACTTTATCTTATTAAATTTGAAATAAATTTGCTGCAAGGAACTTATAATTCAAGTCGAGATGCAAGTATCTATGAATGTTAAATTCATAGATAAAAACTTTCTTTAGAATTACCGCATTTTGCCTTAATATATAGTTATGATATGGTTTCAAAACCGAAACCAAACAGCTGCAATATTTACAGTTGTTTAAAGTTCAAGGTAAATAGAACTCAGACTGACTGGCTGCTGTGGTGACAGTCCCTAGGCAATCTTCGCTAATGCATTCATCTTTTGTCATTATTTATTTATGGCTTCATCCGGGTTGAACCCTGAGAATAATTCATAATGTTTTACACAGGGCAGCTATGCAGACGCATCATGTTGCAGGCATTCTATCTAAAATATACGCTTCATTGCTAGCTCCATAAGTTGCAAGGCTGAGATTTTTTACTTATTTAATTTATTCTGAATCGACAGATAATAATTGGGCATACTTATGGTGTTCAAAGTGATTCTTTGATCTATGTCAAATTTTGGAGGTAGTCAAGATAATTACCAAATCTATGGCTTCACCAGTTTTTTTTTTCTTTTTGGTATGGTGAGGATGTTTAAAATCAATTTTTTAAACAATGTTGAAGTTTATGAGATACAATTATTAACTTATTAACATCATGCAGTGCAATGGATCCCTAAAAATATTCCTCCTGTCTAATGAAAAATTTTAGCCATAAGTCGACTTCTCCCTATCCTTCCTCCTTGTCCCCCAGCCTCTGATAACCACCTTTACATTCTCTGTTTCTATGAAATTCATATTTTAGATTCCATATATAGGTGAGAACATACTACATTTATCTTTCTGTGTCTGGTTTATTTCACTTGATCTAATGTCTTCCAGTTCCATTCATCTTGTCATGAATGGCAGAATTTCCTTCTTTTTAAAGGCTGTATAGCATTCTACTGTGTATGCATAACATATTTTCTTTATCCACTCATCTGTTGATGGACTTTTAGATTGCTTTTATAATTTGGCTCTTGTGAATCCCACTTCATTGAACATAGGAATGCAGGAATCCCTTCAAGATACCAATTTCAATTGTTTTGCTATATCTATTCAGATGTGGGATTCCTGAATCCCAATGAAGTTCTATTTTTTAGTTTTTTGAGGCATCTCCATAATGTTTTCCAAAATGACTATACAAATTTACATTCTCACCAATAGTGTACAAAAGTTTTCTTTTCTCCACTCATCCTTTTCAGTCATTTATCTTGCTTTTCCCCCAGTGCTGAGGATTGAATCCATGGTGTCATGCATGCTAGACAAGCACTCTACCGCAGGGTACACCCCAGGCCTCATTCATCTTTTTAATAATAGCCATTCTAACAGGTATGAGGTGATATCTCATTGTGGTCATTTGATTAGAAACATTGAACACTTTTGAGTATATCTGTTGGCCCTTCAGCTATCTTCTTTTGAGACGTATCTGTTCAGATCCTTTGTTTTTTAATTGGTTTATTTATCTTTTTGTTGCTTGTAAGCTGCCTGTCATGGCCAGCCACGGCGCCACGGGAGAAAAACTCTCGGAGGCAGAGTGAAGCTATTACTACTTTTACTTCTACTTTCTTAGAGAGAGCTTAGAGAGGGAAAGAAAGATTTTTCTTAGAGAGAAAGAAAGATAGAGCTTAGCTTCTTGTCTTCTTGTTCTTAGAAAGAAAGATAGAGCTTAGCTTCTTGTCTTCTTGTCTTCTTGTCTTCTTATCTTCTTAGCTTAGAGAGAGAGAAAGAAAAATAGAGAGAGCTTAGCTTTGAGAAAGATTATTTTTTAGAGCTTCTTCTTTCTTCTTGCTTCTTTCTTCTTTCTTCCTCGGGAGCCTCGGCCTAACTCTGACCAGCCCTCAGGAGCCTCGGCCTAACTCTGACCAGCCATTACTTCTTCTATCTGGTTTCTCTTCTGTAACCGCTCTGCCTACGTTCTGGCCGCTCTGATTCTTTTCTCTGACCCGAACTCTTCTTCTGACCGACCGAGCTACTGCACGACTGACTGAATGAATTTCTCCGTTCTCCTTCGTTCTCCTAACTCGGACCGCTTTCACCCGGTTATATACCTTCAGCTTTTCGGGTGCCTACAGGTGCGTCACATACATATCAGGTGGAACTTATGGCTTCCAGCTAGCTGCAACAGCCCTTCCTAATTAGGGCTCCTTCAGTTGCTGAGTTGTTTGTGTTCCTTATGTAGTTTGCATATTAGCTCTTCATTAGATGTATGGTTTACTGTTATTTTCTCCCCATCTATGGGCTGTCTCTTCACTCTGCAAATTGATTCCTTTGCTGCATGGAAGCTTCTTAGCGAGGTGTGATCCCGTTTGTCTATTTTTACTTTTATCGACTGTGCTTTTGGAACCCTGATGGAAAAATCACAGCCTGGACCAATGTCATGGAGCTCTTCTCCTGTGTTTTCTTAGCTCTAATCTCCACAAATGAACGCTTATTCTGTTTAACATCTTATGGCAAATTTAATAAAAAAAAAAAAAAAAACATGAATTGACTTATGCCTTGAGTCTGTGATTAGGATTCAGCTGCAAACTGTGTTTTATGAGCTTAATATAGAACCCTCTCATTGATGTTTTTGTAGAATTTGCTCTGAAATACTCAAGAAAGACCTCACTTGGAAGGGTGTTTCAAGGGTCCAAATAGTTATTTCCTACAATTTAGTATCTTTTAGATACTTTGAAACTTGCTCTAAAGAGACTAGAGCCAAAATACATTTCTAAATTCTAATAATCAAACAACAGGGCAAATAGGTATTTTGAACCACTCACACCCCACACTTTTATACCTGTAACTAATCACTAACTTTGAGAGAGAAATGAATAGTTAGAGAACGGTTTAAAAACAAGAGCTAACAAGTGTTGTTAGACAGTTTTCCAAAGTAGATGCACAAATGGGCAATGAAAGACACCCAACCTCACTAAGTCATGAGAGGCACACAAATTAAACCAGAGCGAGATGCTGTTTTGCACCCGGTGGGATGGATGTAATCAAAGAAACAGAAAATAAAAAATGCTGGTGAGGATGGGGAGAAATCGAGAAGCCTCCTCTATTGCTGATAGTAGTGTGCAGAAAAGATGTTCTTTCAGGTACTTGGAAGGGTCCAGATCCAGTATTAATTTGAGGGAGAGGATCTGTTTGTGTTTTCCCAAAACACAAATTTTCTCCAATATGGATACCATCCAGATGAATAAAACAGGTACAAAATCAAAAGGACAAAAATGAAGTTGTTAAACAATCAAGATTAATAAAAAAGACACAAAATCAAGAAGACCAAGATGAAAACATGGAATGATTCCCTTATTAGAGTCCTTCAAAATATTTCACAACTTAAGTGTCATTCCTCCTGGCCGAGAAAAAGAGATCTCTCTTTAGTGTGCACACAATTGTATTTTTTCTCTTTTTAAATATATGTCTTTATGTCTGTACATTTGTCTAAATTTCATGTAATTGTGATGTCACAAATATATGTTTGTAAACTTGTGTGTCTACCCAATGTGACGTCTCAAATAACTAAGCGCTTATAAAAAATATATATATCTATAGATCCAAATAACTTTAATTCATCTAAGTTTAAGATTATTTAATTTAGGTAAATAATTTAATAAGTAAAGGTACCTTTAATTTTAATTTATAAGTGTCCCAGAGATTTCTTTTTACCAAAAAATAAGACTAATGCTATGCAGCCTGATGTTTTGGTGTTTGACATACAGATGTTTATTTATAATTAACCTTATTTGTTTTATAACCGATTAATTTGAGTTTTTTTCAACAGATAATCTCATACAAGTTTACAAAGACTCGATGGTTCCAGCTAAAAAATTATTTTTCCAAAGTGCCTTTAACTTCTCTTTACTCTATCTTTAATACAATAAATACCTTGAGTCTTTCTTCGTTTTGTTCTAAATATGATATTTTGCCAGCTTATGCCTGCGTGAGCTCAAACGATGTGTGTAAACACAAATCAACTTTAATTTTCTAATTTAATAGCTCTGTTTTTCAGCTTAACAACTCGCCTCTTGACTCAGTACAAAAAAAACACTGCTTCTCCTTCAATGATAAAACCTTAAGTTTCTAGGTAGCGGGCCCTGAAGATTTGCCGGCGATATTGTCTAGACATGAAAAACACAGCTGCTACAACTGCAAGATCCACTCGTTCCAAACAAACATCAGACAACTTCACCAGGTCAACTTCAACAACAACGTGGCCTCTCCTCTACATCCATGAGACCTCCTAGATCAATGTGTTGTGACAGACATTTTCGTTTTTCAGTTATTTGTGATTTTACCAGACAATGCCTTGCTGATATTTGCCTACAAGACTCAATATGTTGTTACTCGATAAAACTCAAGACAGCTGATTTGTTTAAAAAAATTTAATATACTATACAATTTAGCTCATCAACAAAAGGCTTGTCATCTTAACAACATCCCCTCTTTTAAAACAAAAAAGGGAGAAATGCAGAAGCCCTGATTAAAGAGTTGGCAGACACCGTTTGTTTACATCGGAAATGCCTTCCGGATCTCGCTCGCCTTAAAATCTCACGGGACTTGATGCGAGATAGAAAAAAACTTTTTACCAGAGGAGATAACCAGCAGGCGCCATTCTCCTGCCGGACCGCATGATAGTGGGCTCTTGCCCGGGAGAATTAAATTAATCTTTTCTTTTCTATTTTGTCTTTGAGTTCTTTCCACAGCTTCCCCCGCTTTGAACAATAACTTGCCCACAGCCGTTTACAGTAGTGTAAAATGACTCACCTTTATCAGAGAATAGTCTGTCAGTTCCTCAAAAAGTGAAACAGAATTAATGGCTGACCCAGCAATTTCACTCCCAAGGTATCTACCCCAAAGAATTGAAAATAGGTATGCAAACAATCATTTGTACATGAATGCTCATGGTAGTAGCACTACTCGTAATAGTCAAAAGGTGTAAACAATCCAGCTGTCTATCATCTGATAACTGGATAAACAAATGTGGTATATATGTAGAGTTGAATCTGATTCAGCCACAGGAAGGCGTGGAACCCTGCTATGCCTTACCACATGGATAGACCTTAAAAGCTTTATGCTATGTGAAAGCAGCCAAACACAAAAGGTCACATATTCTATGGTGATATTAACATAAAATGTCTAGGGTTGGCAAATCCATAGGGACAGAAAGCAGATTAGTGGTTGTCAGGAGCTGGAGGAGGGGGTGATTGTTTAATGTGAATAGGGCTGATGAAGATGTTCTGAAGCTAGAGAGACAGGAGGTTGCACAACATTGTAATATACTAAATGCCAGTGGACGATTTGCTTTAAAGTAGAAACAAAAAGGTGAATCATATTTGATGGAAATTTTATCTTAATTAAAAATGTTTTACTAGGAGTTTAGAAAGACGCCCCTTTCTCTCCTCCTCAGCCCTTTAGCATCTTCTTAACAGATTGAGTAAGAGTTTGAATTGTTGTCAACATTTTTTTTTTTTTTTTTGTGGGCAAGACAAACCAGAAATTAGTAATATTCAGGGAAGAGATGATTAATTCTGGTTTTAAAAAGTTGTTTTAAACATCTGTTAGCATAAAATCTCTGCTTTGTTTTATGGTCTAGAATGTTTAGAACTTATCACTTATTTGGGTGTTAGGAGAGCAAAATTATTACCACAGGGGTCTCTTCATTTTTCCTTGCCGATTTCCTCTGATTGGCTATTGTGTGGCCTTTGGGTCAAGCATGGGCTTTGAGCATGTCCCTGGGTTTCCGCAGGGGACATCCTTAGATGCAGCTGTGTAGAAAGACTTGTTTCAGGTCCCGAATGTCTCACTTTCTGGCCTGCTGGTTGCCTCTCCTGGAAGTTAGAAAGGGAAACAAGCAAACTAGTGACCACGTGACTTGCACAAAGTCCAGTCATCCTCGCCAGGGTTGTGGGGATCATGACTATGATTTTGGCCCCAGCTTCTGGTGTGAGGTCCCCACCCTAGTGAGCTGGGCTTGACCATGTGTGACTCATGTGACCTTTGTACCTCTGACCTAAGTAAGTCCTATTTGATCCCTCTGGTACAGTAAATTTTGTATCTTACAGCTTATTTATTTTTCCTTTTCTCATTGACTGCAGAAAAATTTTAGAAATATATTTGACGATTTGAGCAAGGATTTAGTTTCTTGACATAAATCTGTACACTGCCCTGACTTCTGATTCACATATGCTGATACATTATTTCTTCCTCTTCCTTTCATTTAAGACAACATACCTTTATTTAACTTTTGGTAGAGTGTTTTCATTTTTGTTGTAATTCAGTTTCTTTGGAATAAGTCAGGGACCAAAAATACTCCAGAGATGTAATCCCATTTCTCTGCCACCTCAAAAGAGCATAGTGTAGATTGGGGTCCTCCAGTTGCTCCCTGTAAATGCACATGTACACACAAATACATACATGTGTGCCTGTCACAGGTGAGGTTCACACTCAGATACCCACTGTCTTCAGAAGGAAGCTCTCTCCTTACCAAACTCACTTCTCATGTTTTGATTTGGAGTTCCTCCTCAGAACTAGACTCAGAGTGACCTGCATATCCTTGTTCTGTAGACTAGATGAGAGGATTCGACATGGCGGGGCTACCCCAGTATCAAAGAATGCCACCACCTTCCTCTGCTGGATTGAGGCCATGGAGCTGGGCTGCAGGTAGGGGAGAATGGGCATCCCGTAGACATGGAGACCATGGCGAAGTGGAAGGTGCAGGTCCCAAAGGCTTTGTGGTGTACCCGGGTGGAGTAGATCTGCAGGATGGCAGCCACAACGTGGGCATAGGACAGAAGGACCAGTCAGCAGGGCTGCAACAACAGCGCCGCATCAGAAGCCTTGATGACCATCTGGGTGAGGCCGAGTCTATGCAGTCTGGCTGGGTCTGTTCCAGCACCTCACAGCCTGCTTGGTTCGACACTTTGTGTCCACAGATGGGCAGGCACATGAAGACTTCCCTCTCCACAGCAGAATTACCCAGAACCACAGCTACCGGCCCCACACAGAGCCACGGGCTCACTGTTGTTTGTAACGCAGGGGTCAGAGATGGCCACATAGTGGTTGCAGACATTTTAGCTAGCAGTAGGAACTCGGTGCTCCCCAAGGGCCAGGGGGAAGAAGAGCTGGGTCCCACATTGGGTGTAGAAGATGGTCTTCTCCTCCACGAGGGTCCTGCAGGAGCTATAGCAGAAGCCCATGCTGAGAGGTTGCAGAGGAAGAAGGGCCTGGGCAGGTGCAGTTGTGCATCCAGCCAGTCAGGAGGACAATGAGCCTGTTGCCTAGCCAGGTCAGCAGGTTGGTGGCTCCAAACAAGACAGAGCCCAACCTGGGCCTGCCTGTCACTGGAGAGAGCCATTAGCACAAACTTGCCTGGCCAGCTCACCTTGTTCACCCTCATGGACAGGTGGGACAGATTGTAGGGATGGAGGGAGAAGAGTCAGGGGTCAGTGGAGGTCTCACTTTGGGAGTGTTCAGTCACAGGCTAGGGTTGGAGCTGGTGATCAGGGGAGAATGTCATGAAGACATTGGAGAAAGTGGTGCTAAACCGTAGGTTCCCAAGGAAGTCCCTGCTTTGCCATCCTTTTGTTTAAGTCCTTGCACAGTCACAATGACATGGAAGGTAGTCTATCAAAGTTGAAGGAAAGAAAGATAGTGAGGCAGGGGAGGAAGAATGATAGGAGGAAAGAAAAAAAAATAAAGTAAAAGAAAAACTAAGGAAAGAAAGTAGGGAAAGAAGAAGATAGGAAAGAAAGGAAGGATTGCTCAGTGTCAGTAGCTGTGGGAGAGAGGTTGTCATCAGGCTCATGGGAATGACAGGGATGGCCTCTGGTTCCTTGGTGGCATTTCCCAAGCTTGGGTTCAGTTGTTCTTCATGCTTTTTATAGGGCCCAGTGTAGGTCACTGTCTAGAAAGGAATCTTCTCACATTCTTCTCATTTCATCCAACGCTCCAGGGGAAGCTTAGGTCCTTTAGCCCAGTATCTGTGAAGGTGCCACTGTGTGTCACAAACTGTGTTATCCACTGGGCACCTGTCTGAGAGCAAGAGAGTCAGAAACACAGGTCCCACTTTCTTGGGGTCTTATAATTGAACTAGAAACAAAGAGATTAAATTAATAATTACAGAAAATTAATTAAGTTTAATTGTGCTAAGCGCTATGAAGGAGACGAACAAGGCTAGCACTCAGCTAATTAGATTTGAAGTTTTGTAATTAAATTACCACTGTAAATTACCACTGTAAATTATCTCTTACTTCTGAAACAACATGCACTTTATATAGTGACTTGCAAACACTTATTTAGGTTTTAAATAAGTGATTAAAAATCAACAAACTGAGAGCATTTGGAAAATGATAGCCCCCATGTATGACAAATTAGCAGGAAGTGATGGAAATGCACCTATGTTTTCAAACAGTGTGAACTCTCCTTTCTCACTAAGGTTGCACCAGCTCATCTCCCCTTCCAGCATGCTGCCTGCTCCTTTAGAAAAATAAAATTAAATGTCATCAGTTTTTCTTAATAGCAATACAACCTCTAGGCATACTTCTAGTATTACAAATATTTAATTAGTAAATAATTCTTTTATTGAAAAAAATGCATTGAGTATATCAGGCACTGTGCTTTCAACAAACCTCTAAGAAATACTGCCTTCCAATGTCAGGAATCTGTGTTTAGAAAATCAGCAGTGCCATAGAATCAAATAAGAAATTAAAGTCTGGGCTTTGGTAAAATGCATGAGAAGCCAATGAGAGAGCGTGTTTATAGAAATCACTGTAGTCCAACAGGACAAATAAATCAGTGTTGAGAAAACCAGACTGGAGCCCAGAATCAAATAAAAGACAATTGAAAGGCATAATTCAATTCAGGTTTTCTGTGCCTGGAGACAGTGATTGGGGCCCTACTTGTGGGGGGAGGGAAAGAGCGGAGTACCTGGGCAGATGGGGAAAGTACCTCTGGCCTCCTTTCAGCACGGGCCTTGCAGTGACCACAAGGTATCATAAACTGGCTTTGGGTTCTCAGGGGTGGAGATTAGGTTCTCAGGTCAGAGTTCAGGAGCCAGGTGGCTGGGGCTGGGCTGGGAGCCTGCTCCTGCCTACCTGCCCACAGAGCCTATTCCTTGTGCCAGCAGAGGAAGTAACTCCATTTGGATCTACTGCCATCTGTGGGCCACTTGCTACCAGAGATAGAATCCTCACCTTCAGAGTTAGTGTCAAGGTCAAGATCCCCTCCAGAAGGTAACCTGAATAGCTGGAGGTGAAAGGAATACGAGAAGCCAAGTGTTTCATCTCTTTCACTTTATGAACAAGGAAACCAAGGAATGGAGGAAAGGAGGCTTGCCCTGGCCTCAGATCTCCTGGGAACCAGGTTGCACCAACGTGCCAGCCTTCGCGGTCCTTGGCTGTCAGCAAATCTCCTGGTGCAAGGTAGAAGGAGGCTCTGGATGGCATGGTCTAGGAGGGGAGGTGCCTGAGGCACCTCAGATGGGAGCTCAGGAGGCTGTCTTTTTTTTTTGTTCTGGGGATTGAACTCAGGGGCACTTGCCACTGGGCCACATCCCTGCGCCCTCCCCCCCTTTTTTTGTATTTTATTAGAGACAGGGTCTCACTGAGTTACTAAGTGCCTCGCCATTGTTGAGGCTGGCTTTGAACTCGCGACCCTCCTGCCTCAGCCTCCCAAATGCTGGGAATACAGGTGTGTGTCACTGTGTGTGTGTGTGTGACTCCAGGAGACTGTCTTGTCCTGAAGAGAAGTGCTCCAGGTAAGCGAGGAAGGCTACACAGCCTAAGTCGGAGGATTTGAGTTCTAGTTTGCCCCTTTCCCTCGCAGCTACGGGTAAGGCACTTATCTTCCTGAATTTCAGTTTCTTCATTTGAAATATGGGAATGCCAGTAACAATGCCTACCTGGCAATGTTTTGAGTAAGATCATATGAACAAGTGAATATGAGTTTCGTTTGTAAAATTGTTAAGGTAAAACCTAAGTGGTATTTTTACTATACTCAGCAAGTCCACATCACAGCCCTGAATTCCATCCCATGATAGGAGGATAAGACACAATATGAAGAAGTGCTGTAAAGATAAAAAAAAAAAAAAAAAAAAAAAAAAAAACTTAAGGGAATAAGGTCCATAAAGCCCCTTTGCAATATTCTATTGCCTAAACCACCTAATTACAGAAACTGCTTAAATAAGGCAAGAACATAAGGCAGAGGGTCTATCTGTACCCATACTCCGTGGATAGTACTGTCCTTTGTATTTTACAGTGCAAAACCACTACTTTTTTGGGGGGGGGGTTACCAGGGATTGAACTCAGGGCCATTTGACCGCTGGGTCACATCCCCAGCCCTTTTTTGTATTTTATTTAGAGACAGGGTCTCACTGAGTTGCTAGGTGCCTCGCCATTGCTGAGGCTGGCTTTGAACTCGCGATCCTCCTGCCTCAGCCTCCCAAGAGCTGGGATTACAGTTGTGCGCCACCGCGCCCGGCTTGTAAGACCACTACTTTTTAAGACAATAAAATGTTGACTGTTTTTACATGATGATGAACTGTTTTTATTGATAACAATTTTTTTTCCTCAAGTCTTTGGTTATAATTACAGAATTTCTTTCCACTCTTCTCAACTTGATAAACATTTACCGAGCACTGGGTAGCGCCTGGCCCAGGCGCAGTTTCTGGGGGTAAACAGCGATTGATATGGTCAGGTCTCCCTCTCCAGAAGCTCAGCTAGGCAGGGAGGATGGGGAGAGTAAGTAACCGTGACCTTATCAGAGGGCTCTCAGAGGAAGCTCTACAGTATCTCTCTGGTAACTGGAGACACCACGTCTGACTATGTCAACAAGAAGCCAGACGTGTAGAAATAATAAAGCAGGAGAAAATAAATAACGAGTGCCTTTGCATCCTGAGATGTAGATGTGGTTTAAAGTATACTAAGATAAGGAGACTTGGGTTTCAGTCTGTGTTAATAAACCATCTATATATCACTGGGTCAATTGCTACACAGGAGACCAGTTTCTTCATCTGCAGAATGAGCAAGTTAGATTAGGTAAACATTAAGATTTCTTCCAGCTCTAAAGATTTTCAGTAATGAATATACATAAGCTGTAGTTTAAAGTAATATAGAAGGCAAAAATAAATTCTTTATCTTTGGTCACTTTAAGTATGCACCGGCTAGCGGAACAGTAGGCAACAAGATACTAAGGGTTACTAGGTTTCAGCATCAAAGGATTCAGATCACACACACAAATGGGGGAGGTGCCAATACTTAGGACCAGTTGCCTAGTTGCCTTGATAACCAGACACTAAGGAAATAGGGAAGGGAGTTCCACCACTTAGATCAAGGCGGAACAACTATAGCCTTCTGATACAGGAGCCTTACAAAGTCTGTCTCTGAACATTCCTGGTTTGGGATGACCCCTAACACCAAGTTTTCCACCAGATCAGGGGCTGAACCTGCCTCAGTTTCATAGGAATTATGTTTCCTGGTGGCTGAGAATATTCACCACGTTCTTCATTGCAAGGAGGTGGGGGTCTGTGTCTACCTTTGAATCTTACACCTACCCCAGCCTTCCTCCGACTCTTCTTACCTCCAATGGAGTCCAAATGCCTCCAGGCCAAGAAAGTAGTTTTCCTCCTTTTTCTTTATTCTGGGACTGCTCACTCTATACTGAGCATGTCACTTTTGCTATTGATTGGATGACTGACCAGGAATTATTGATTAGTCCAAAAATAATGACTAGTCCAAAATGTCCATTGATTAGTCCAAAAATAATGAGTCACATCCTTTAGGTCACAAGAGGAATTCAAAGAACCTCCAAGGACAACCAGTGAGAAAAGTGCACCAGAGGGTCCAAGGGCAGTCCAAGGATAGTGCTGGCTGTTTTGGACTCCACCACTTCATCCTCTCACCTGCCCCCTTCGTTTTCCCTGTGGGACCTCATGGGACGAGTCCTCACCTCATGCACCTTTTGGACGAGGAGGCAGCACATCTTTTAGGAAGTCACTGTCAGTGTTGTCCATCCTTTCCTTAGGGATGGAGGTTGTACTTTTTCTTAGCCAATAACTTTTGTGAGCGAGGAGTCCCCAGAGGGCAATTACTTGCTCTTGAGTGTACTTCTACTCATTCTTCCCTGCAACTATTTCTCTGAAACCCCAGCTTCCCTGCTTCTAAGTTCCCTGTGGAATAAACATCCTGAAAACATTTTTAATCTCAACTTTTAATTGTCCTTTTTCTTCCTAGGCTAATGAGCCCTGCTCTGATTCTTTTGGGTCTTTCCCTGCTCTTCCAGGCTATGGTATTGCTGGAGACTCTTGGCAGGGGTCAGGAGAGAGGACTACTGACTTCTCTGGCTAGGTAAGAAGGGGTTAAAAGTAATTGGGAAGGGGAAGAGGAAGGAAATCTGAGAGTCTGGTCTCCTTCTTAGAGGAACAAGATGAAAACCCCTCTTCCCTCCTCCTACACATCTAATTGTGGTGACCAGGATGTGGAACCAATAGATCTATGGGTGTGAGCCACTGCGGAGCCCCAACTTCACAGTCATCAAAGTACCACGTGGACTCCGCGGTGGTTCCAACAGCACATTTCTGTTGGGTTGTGCTTCCTTTGCATATTTTCCTATCATCAGATGCTTTCTGTTTTTGCTAATCTCAATCTGCCAGGGTTTGATCATCTTCCACAAATTTCTAATCTCTTCACTGGGAGACGCATAAGGAACAACAGGTCAGGTGGGGCTTTATTCCCAATATTTGCCTGTCTACTTCTGTGAAAGTAGAATATAGGTCTTCAGGAAGATGGGAAGAGAAAACATATTCACTTGTATGTTATCTATGACAATTTCTGATAACAACGACCAGTATTTTCAAGATAAAAGTTTAGTCATCTGTAAGATTTGTCACTGTTATGACCATGGACCAAGGGGCTTCCTTGTCACAATATGCTCTTGCCCTGTGGACAGGACCTGTAGCATCTCAGGTTCGTCTCTGCCTCTTGCACCACAGTGAAACCCAGGAGGTCTCCCACCACCAAGGTCCACAGTGAAAAGCTGATGGCACTTGTGACTGAGGGAAGGAAGAGGCAAAAAGAAGTTCAAGCATCATGAGAGAGAGGAGCAAGACAAAGTCCTGAGGGGTGGGACTCCTAAAGCTGTCAAATGTAGACTTGGTATGAACAGATGTAGTTCAGATGAAAGTCAAAGAAAAGAACGGTTTGGTGCCTCTTCCATTCTGCATACTACTTCATGTAAAAAAAAAAAATGCTCCTTTTTGGTCAAATATTTGCATTGTTCCTACTTTTCTAAAAGGTAAAATCACAGATGTGTATCCTTCCTAAAGGAAAGTGGGACAATAAAAAAACCATGTCCCAGAATGTCCCTTTCCTAGGTGACCCCCAAACTCAACCATGTTAAGGGAATAATGACAGCAAGCCTGGTCACAAAGTCCAGACACATATAGCCTTGAAACACACTGGCCTTTCTTACACACACCACAAACCAGGTCAAGTCAGTGTTATCTGTAGAAAGTTACAGTCTTGTTTGTACGCCGGGACAGTTGTTCCTTGGGACGCTGGTCATACAAGCAAGCTAATGCTGATGAAGTCACAGCTTCTGCAGCCTGCCATATAAAACCCCTTTCTGTGTGGGGATGGGCGTGGAACTGAGGGCACTGTGGCAAGGATTAATGTTGTTCTGAATTTGACAGAATTAGTTTCCTTCCCCAGGACGTGTCATATACCCAATCCTCTCTTTAGGGCCAAGCCCATACCAAGCTAGGGGAACTAAGAAGGGCCTTTCAAAAAAAAAAAAAAAAAAAAAATTAAAGAGGTTCTTTTAGCAAAATACTTCTCGTGCCCTGTGCTAAGTGATCATGATCTGTTTGCGGCTGCTCGGTGCCATGATCTCACCTGTGCTGGCTGTGTTCCTTCATTCCCTCCTCTACCCACTTGGATCCACAGCTCCAGGCAGTTGCATCCCTGTATAAACAGGACAGAACAGAGTAACTGGTAACCCAGGTCAAAGGCTCAGGAGTAACTGGATGCTAAATCAAGATCAGGATGCAGGTGGAGCAATGAGATTAAAGAATGCTAGGAGCCAACAGTGAGAAGAAGCCAACATTTATTGTTGCCTGTATTCTTGATGATTGCCATTCTGACTAGAGTAAGATGAAATCTTAGAGTAGTTTTGATTTGCATTTCTCTAATTGCTAGAGATGTTGAACATTTTTTCATATATTTGTTGATTGATTGTATATCTTATTCTGAGAAGTGTCTGTTCAGTTCCTTTGCCCATTTATTGATTGGATTGTTTTCATTTTTCTTTCTTTTCTTTCTTTTTTTTTTTTTTCTTTTGGTGTTAAGTTTTTTGAGCTTGAACAGGAACTTGATTGCCTCTGTGATTGCCTAAGGACATCAGACTCCAGCTTCTTCACCCTTCCAAAGCAAACTCTGCCAGTGATTCTCTAGGGAGTTTCCAGAAGCCTTCAGTCCCTACTGCAGTAGCATCATTGATCCGTCTTGTTCTGAGGCTTCAGCATCTTGGACAGCACAGTTACTGGTTCCTCCAGTTCTCCGGCCTGCAGACAGCCACTGACTTAATCCAAGGGTAGGAAATAAAGTATCCCCACTTTGCAGCTTGGAGGGTAAAGATGCAAGAAACAATTATTATTTTTTCTGATTATCCTTGTAAATCCAACTTGCTCACTGAGTTAGTTCCCTTTAGTTTCCCAAACAGAATAGATTTGAGATCCTGTGGTCTGGAGCCTGTGGATTCTCATTGCAACTGAGATTTTCTGGACTCTGAAATTCTTATGAGCTGTAGATGCACTCTCTTCGCAGCTGGCTTGACCTTGGCCTGGTGGCCAAGGGTGCTGGTTCCCTACTGTGAATGTCAAAGTCTGAATCTCGGGCTCCCCACTTGTGTATTTACAACAATGGGCAAGATCAAATCTCCATTGCCTCAGTTTCTTACAAGGTAAAATTAGTGAAAGATAACGTCTGCCTCATGGGGTTGTGGAGAAGAGTAAATGAGATAGTCCCTGTACAGCACTTTGCACAGTGTTTGGTCCCTCGTAAACCTTTCAGGAATCTTCCAGGAATGTTAGATATTCTTTTTTTTTTTCTTCTTTCAGTACTGAGATGGAACCCATGTTCTTGCACATGCTGAGCAAGCACTCCACCACTGAGCTGCATCCTTGGCCCTTTTTTAGTTTTTTCTTTTAAAAATTTATTTGTTCATTTGGCAAGTCATAATTGTATAAGATTGTGGGATACGTGGTGATGTTACATGTATATAATGTGAATGATAGAATCAAACTAATTAGCATACCCTACCTTAAATTATTATCATTTTCCCATTTTCTTTTATTCTAAGTTGTTATATATGACAGCAGAATGCATTACAATTCATATTACACTTATAGAGCACATTTTTACACATCTCTGGTTGTATACAAAGTATATTCACACCATTCGTGTCTTCATACATGCACTTAGGGTAATGATATCCATCTCATTCTACCATCTTTTTTTTTTTTTTTACCCTTTCGCCCCCTCCCTCCCCCTCCCTCCCCATAGGCCTTTCTAGTGTTTCTCTAATCCTCCTATGCTCCCCATCTCAACCCCACTGTGAATCAGCCTCCTTATATCAGAGAAAATATTCAGCATTTGGATTTTTGGGATTGGCGAACTTCACTTAGCATTAAATTCTCCAACTTCATCCATTTACCTGCGAATGCCATTATTTTATTCTCTTTTATTGCTCAGCCCTTTTTATTTTATTTGAGCCAGTATCTGGCTAAGTTGCTTGGACTAGCTTTGAATTTGTCATTCTCCTGTCTCAGCCTCCTGAGTCGCTAAGTAACTGTGATTCCAGCATGCGCCACTGTTCCTTGCTTGAAGGTTAGGTATTCTTATGTTGAAAAACTTTTCACACTTTAGAAGAAAAGTGCTAGTCAAACCAATGCTACAAACGAACTGATTTTTATTTCCTTACACATTTACTTCTATTCTGTTGAGACTTGCAAACTCAACATTTTCTTATTTTTCTGTTGCAAACGACAGGCTGTTCCAACAGTTCTCTGAATCAAACCCAAAGTGTTTTATGCCACCCTTGGGGAGGGTTTTGTGAGAAGTATTTTGAAAGCAACTTTTGAGAAGTTGTATTAGTTGAAGTTGCTTCTCAAGTTTTACATTATATGCAAAAAGCTTCAATGTCCCACCACTCCATGTCCTGGAAGCAGACTGTGGCTTGCTGAGGACTGCTGGGGGCAGAGGCAGGGGTGGGTCTCAGAGAAGATGGATTCCAGTTAAGGAAGCCATCTTCTGGTCAAATGGGGTGCACGTGTGCACAATGAAGCCAGAAGGGAGGCCAAAATAGGGAAGTGAGTATGAGGGCTAAGGATGTTAATCCACAAGCAAAATTGGGTTCAGAAGCTATTCATAGAAGCCACAAGAGACTTTTCCCATTTTTCCTATGTTCCTAGTAATAGTAAACATGCTTCCCATGTCCTGAAGAAAGGGCAGGAGAGTGAGGGGTGCTGCTCTGGGAAGCTGCACAGCTGGCCTCCCTCTCTCCATCTATCTTCAGGTCAAGTGAAAAAGAATTGAGAGAAACCCCCAGTACCCACAATAAAGATGGCGCTCCAGCTCTAGGGTCCAACTCCAAGTTTTAGGTTGGCCCTATTATTTTTAGGAGTTTTAGTGGGAGAGGTCCTATAATCGTTATTAGTATCACCACCATCAAACATATTGGAATCCTACTATACTAGCTTAACATAACATTAAGATCAGTGAAATGATTTTGAAGTCTTTGATTTATGAAAGGGAAGTTTACTTAGAGAAAAAGGATCTATGTCAAATATCCTTGGAAAGCAATTTTAAGATACCTAGGTTGTCCATTTATTCTAAAGTTCTAAGAAAAACATTAAGACTTTAAGAATATTAATAATGCTAGCATATTATTTTATTAGATCTGGCTTAATAAAATAATAAGGTTGTTAAGTTTTATTTTTATGATATACATGTGCTTTTTATAATGCAAGGCCTTACATTAAAAATAGGTACTGCTTATGTATATTTTATCAGGCATTAGGGTATTTATTTCACTACTTTAATTTTTAAAGGCTTATAGTACTTTATTTTGGTACATTTTTAGCTAAGTAGAGAATTAGTTTAATGACAATTTTTAATCAGAAAACTAGTCCTCTATACAGAGCCTAATTCACATAATTATAGTTATCTTTATATTAGACAATGGCACCAAAAACATACATTGGAGAAAAGATAGCCTCTTCAACAAATGGTGCTGGGAAAACTAGAAATTAACCCATATGCAACAAAATGAAATTAAACCCCTGTCTCTCACCATGCAAAAAATTTAACTCAAAGTGGATCACAAACCTAGGAATTAAACCAGCGACCCTGCATCTAATAGAAGAAACAGTAGGTCCAAATCTCCATCATGTCATATTAGGCCCCAAATTCCTTAATAAGACTCCTATAGTACAAGAATTAAAATCAAGAATCAGTAAATGGGATGGATTCAAGCTACAAAGCTTCTCCTCAGCAAAAGAAACAATTACTGAGGTGAATAGAGAGCCTACAGAATGGGAGCAAATTTTTACCACTCACACATCAGATAGAGCACTAATCTCTAGGGTATATAAAGAACTCAAAAAGCCAAACACACACACACACACACACACACACAAACCAAAAACCAAAAACCAAAAACAAAAAACTAACCAAATAACCCGATCAATAAATGGGCCAAGAAACCGAACAGACACTTCTCAGAATAAGATATACGATCAATCAACAAATATATGAAAAAATGTTCAACATCTCTAGCAATTAGAGAAATGCAAATCAAAACTACTCTAAGATTTCATCTCACATCAGTCAGAATGGCAGCTATTAAGAATACAAACAACAATAAGTGTTGGTGAGGATGTGGGGAAGAAGTCGCACTCATACATTGCTGGTGGGACTGCAAATGGGTATAGCCAATATGAAAAGCAGTACGGAGATTCCTTGGGAAACTGGGAATGGAACCATCATTTGACCCAGCTATCCCACTCCTCGGTTTATACACAAAGGACTTAAAAACAGCATACTGTAGTGACGTAGCCACATTGATGTTTGTAGCAGCACAATTCACAATAGCTAAACTGTGGAACCAATCTAGATGCCCTTCAGTAGATGAGTGGATAAAGAAAATGTGGTGTATATACACAATGGAATGTTACTCAGCATTAAAAGAAAATAAAATCATGGCATTTTCAGGTAAATGGATGGAGTTGGAGAATATAATGCTAAGTGAAGTTAGCCAGTCCCAAAAAACTAAATGCTGAATGTTTTCTCTGCTATAAGGAGGCTGATTCATAATGGGGTTTGGAGGGGCAGCATAGGAGGATTAGATGAACGCTAGATAGGGCAAAGGAGTGGGAGGAGAAGGGAGGGGGCATGGGGGTAGAAGAGACGGCGGAATGAAATGGATATCATTACCCTAAGTGCATGTATGAAGACACGAATGGTGTGAATATGCCTTGTATACAACCAGAGATATGAAAAACTGTGCTCTATATGTGTAGTATGAATTGTAATGCATTCTACTTTCACATATAACAAAGTAGAATAAAAAATAAATTAAAAAAAGAAAACTAGTCATCTATTATGTTGTTCTTACAGGAAAGTATAATGAGTTTTATTGGGATGTACTCTTTGACAACACAGTTTTCCAAAATATGGGTAAAATGGTTTTTTAAAAAATTGAGAGTGCACTTCTGCTGCTGAAACTTTTAATTTCAGTTTTTCATGCAGCAAAACATTTTACCAAAAATAAACTACTTTCAGGTTTAGTAGTGCCACTGGAAAAACAGAAATAGACCCATATTTTGCAAACATAACTATCCCTTGACTGAAAGGCCTTAGACTTCTTTCTCTTGCCAGTGGCCAGAATGTAATCGCAAATTCCATGTGAACGGTATGTCCCCAAGTGATGACAGGCCCTTGTGGTGATGGACAACGGATTTCAGCATGGAGGCTGGTGGGTTGGGTGAGGGAGGCTGCCTGACACACATGTGGCGAGCCTTCCTAAAACTCATCTTAAATGTCTTTGATCTTCTCCTAAAGTCCCTTGACCCTGTTACAGCTGACTGCTTCCTCATAATCTGGGCTTTCTCCATCAGATGCTCATGCATGGTTTTGCCTAGGAAAAGAGGGATGTGGAGAAGCAGGCATCTTGTGCAGGGAAGGAGGTGATGAAAGCATCAGGGTCGAGGGCCTAGTATGCCCGCCCCAGCAGGATGTGTGGTCTGTGCCTAACAGCAGAACTGTGGGATCTTCCCCGGAGAGTCCTGCTGTGTGGTGTGGGAGGGGTCCTGGCTTCTCTGTCTCCATGTTCAACTCTATAACTTCTACAGATTCTGCAGGTCTTTTACATCGCTTATCAAGGAATCTCCTGTTTAAATGAATAGAGTGGGTTTCTTTTTTTTTTTTTTTTTTTTTTTTTTTGGTACTGGGGATTGAACTCAGGGGCACTCAACCACTGGGCCATATCCCCAGCCCTTTTTTGTATTTTATTAGAAGCAGGGTCTCACTGAGTTACTAAGTGCCTCACCATTGCTGAGGCTGGCTTTGAACTCGCGATTCTCCTGCCTCAGCCTCCCAAAGTGCTGGGATTACAGGCGTGCGCCACCGCGCCCGGCTGGGTTTCTTTTTAATGCAACACACACTTTGACTGATCTCCCCTGTTGGTGTCGATCTGACCCCCAGCCAGTCCTCACTCTGCTTGCCTTCCCATCTCAGATCTTCTGTATGTAACGGGAAAGACAGCCAGAGAGCAGTTTAGCAACAAGGACCACAACCACCCCAGGATCCTCAATTCATCCAAGGACAACAACAAAAACAACAGTACAGATACAAGAGCTTGGAGAGAGACCTATCCCAGACCTATCCAAGCAGAAGTGAGAAAGGTAGAATGGAAACTTGCTTTCTCCTTTTCTTACCATTCCAGCCAACAACTCTCTTTGCCCATGACCTACCGTATTTTTCTTCCAAGGTATGTCATTTGAAGATACAGGCCTGAGGCTCATGGTTTTCTTTGCCTAAAAAAGCTTTGGGACGTCAGCACACAATCTTGGTTCTGTCCTAAACACATTTCCTCTCTTCATGTTATCGATCACAGCCTTGAGGCAGGTTATAGCAACTCCTGTTTGTACAGTGAAGACTCAGAGGCCCAGAGAGGTTAGAAGAACGTATTCAAGGTTACAGTCAGGACTTAGACCCAGGCAGTCTGGTTTATGCCTCTGTGAAGGGTGCCGCTTTCTCTCCCAGGCTCAGGTGAGCCTGTATAAATGCCATGTTTCGGCAATGGTCAGGTAAAGACTTTTCTCTTTGTGTGTGTTTTAATCGCAACAATCCAGAATGGATTAAATTCTCTTTGTGGATTGTTTCCCAGAAGGCAGCAACTCTTTTAGGGAGCAGCTGAAGGCTGGAGACAACAGGACCTCTATGAGGAGGCTCTAGAACCACAGAAGAATCCCGGGGAGGAGGCAGACACTGCAGAGAGTGTAGACAGCTGAGGGAGCCAAGTAAGGGAGCTCTATTGTTAGGAGGCCTCCCCCTCCCCTCGCAATTTGAAGACAGTACGTTTGTTCATTGTCAGAAGGATCCTAGAAACCTTAATCTCCAGTTCTTTCAGTGTGAAACTGGAATTTCAGAAGCTCTAGGCAAAGACTTAAGGCATGTAGGGCCCAGTGGCACAGGCCTGTAATTCAGGCTACCAGGGAGGCTGAGGCAGGAGGATTCCAAGTACAAAGTCAGCCAGGGAACCTTAGCAAGACCCTGTCTCAAAATAAGAAATAAAAAGAAAAGATTTAAAAAGACTTAAGGCCTCAATGGGTTGTTACCTAGAACTCAGATTTCTTGGAGAAATGCTGCCCCCCAAAGGGCTACACAGGTATTGTTTTTGTGAGTTAACACCTTACACATGGCAACTGTCTCATATGCAGAGAAATTTCACTGGAAATTTAATAAATATTTTCCATATTTACTTTGCCTTTTCTTTTTTTTTTCTGGGTGATGGTTCTCATTCCCTTCTTAGTGCCCTTCTCTTCAAACCTTCTGTCTGGCAACCCAGTTAGTCTGGGAAAATAATGATTGATGGGCAACTGCAAACTTTGGGTAATTTAACCCCTTCCCATCTGCTGGAAGTGGGCACTTCAAGGAAAAGGATCTGCACAGATTATTGTTAGGAGGCCTCCTAACAATAATCAGAATAATTGGAACTTTCCTATCTTAAAGATGTTCCTTTTCCTGAGTTCAAAGATGGGAGAAAGTAGTAGTAAGAAATGACTTGCTCTTTGAGAAGAGGGGAGAAGATGGATCTGGAACCCAAGCAGGACAATTCAGTTTAAGCAGGAAGACTGTGTCCTCTTTCATGGTGTGGGGCAGGAGCAGCTCATGTAAATGGCAGTGGTTATCAACTTTGGATGCACCTCAGGATCACCCAAAGGGATCTAAAAAAAAAAAAAAAAAAAAAAAAAAAATCCAATGCATGACTCACACCGATACCAAGTAAGTGGGAGTCTCATGGGCCCAGATGCTATAAAAGTCTTTAGGGACCCATTGACATAGCAGTGTTGTGGGGCAGAGGATGAAGTCCAGCTGAGTTTGGCTTTCATGATTTATGGTGGTATTGATACTGGGAACAATCAGTCCTGTAGCACAAAGAGTTATATTTGAGGAGTTAGAACAGGGGGAAGGTTTGTAAGCTGGGTGTGTAGAACACAGACAATGAAGTTAAGAGGGCTGCTTCAGGTGATCTTGGTTGTAAAGGGAGACAAAGGCCTCAGGGTGGCTGACAGGA
The DNA here is from genome assembly GCA_025594165.1 of Tamias sibiricus. Taxonomy (NCBI): domain Eukaryota; kingdom Metazoa; phylum Chordata; class Mammalia; order Rodentia; family Sciuridae; genus Tamias; species Tamias sibiricus. The sequence continues at coordinate 142,265,458 of CM046664.1, read as the reverse complement.
AGGCTAGGGGACTGGAGCTGCAGGTGTGGGTGAAAAGCATCTCAACAAGGGAAGGAAGGTAGGAAGTGAGAAGCTGTGGAGGAGAGAGGATGGGGACGCTGTTTTCTCCCCCATGATGAGATTTGTCATATCAAGAGAGCTGACTTCATGACGGTTCTGCTGAAGGGCTGAAGGAATATTTTATTCCACATACATTGTCTCAGGTAGTCTTTGGTAGAGTCTGGTTGGTTGGTTGGTTGGTTTTTTCATTTTCCACATTTTATGATGCTTCAATATCTTGGAGGTTTTGCTGGCCTGGGAGAGACTTCTAAAATTGGCTAATTCCTAGAGATGGCAAATGATTGTCCCCTGAGTCTGCTGTTAATATGCAGACCAACCTATCCAAAGCCCACATTCCTCCAGCACCTCCTTCCTCTAACTTTCACACGTCAAGCCAACATTTCCCATTCTAAATCACCTGCTGGACAGCCACACACCACTCCTGTAGCCCTGACCCCACTGAAGTTGTTCAAGCTATCCAGTCCTGAACTTGCTGGAGTTCCTAGCCCGCCTTGCCTGTTCTTTCCCATGGACACCACAATCAAGACCCGGGTCATGCTTTCCCTTGCTCCTTCTGCCTCCTGACTAGCCGGGTGCCTGCCGTGTCTGCCACGTTGGCAGGGCATGCTCCCTGTTCTTAGGGATTATAAGTGGTAGACTTTTCTTCAAAGGCAGTTGTTTCTGTATTTGTCACCTTCAATAGGTGGTTAAAATAAATCTCAGGTATAAATCTTGAAAGTGTGTTAAATATTCCAGCATTCAAAATGAAAGCACACGCTACCCCCCCCACCCCAGCAGTCGATGAAACAGGATTTGATTTGGTTCTTCACATTTTTCAGTACCATCTGGGGCCTGGCAGTCCTTGCGTGATCTCTTACTAATCAGCATTTTGGATATGAGTTTTGTTATTTGGCCATTTGACCTTGGCAGGTGCATTGCTGAAGTTTATGCAGGTGAATTTGGTGTTTGGGGGGCTACATTACACATCTCTAAAGCCATCGATGGCTTCAGTATCATAGCTTTCTAAACAGAGTAGCCTTATTTGGAGCTGTTGATCACTCTGTCCTTGAAATTATTTTTCCTTAGTTTCTATGACGATGCAATTTCTTGCATTTTCTTTTACTTTTCTGATTGCTCTTTTAAAAAACTCCTCTGTGCAATCCTTTCCCTCTGTCGTGTGTGTGTGTGTGTGTGTGTGTGTGTGTGTGTGTGTGTGTTTGAAAGGCATTTGTTGACTAACACACATTCATATATGTAAGGCGGGTCTTCAATGAAAAGCAGAGGTCTGTCCCACCTCTATCATCCAGCTCCAGACTTTTACTTCGACACAACTTGGGTGAGTGTGTATGTGTGTGTGTGTGTGTGTGTGTGTGTGTGTGTACATACAAAGCACATACTTTCACACACATTGCACATACTGTGTGTTTTTGCACATAAATGCTAACATGCCGTAAACATTGATTCATTCACTTATTCCTTCAACAGTTTATTGAGTAGCTACTCAAATCAGACACTCTTGAGGTAGTAGGACTACCATGGTGATTAAGGCAGATAGCCTTTTCCAGAGTTTAGATTATTTTGGAAGAATAGGAAATTAAAAAGTAAAAGGCAGATGATTTTCAGTAAGTAAAGATGTTATAAATCAATGCATGTGAATGGGAGAGCAGATAGAGAGATGGCTAACCAAGGGCTCCTTAGGAGACAATATTGGAGCTGAGAAGTACCTGAATATCCAGGAGCCAGGCTGGGAAGCTCGGTGGAAGAATTCAAGAGAGGAAATAAAAAGGGAAATCCCCAGGTACATCAGAAGAAAGGGATGCTTCATGATACCATCATAAACTTGTTTTATTTTTTTGCATAATAACTAAATACAATATCTAGTTCTGCATCAATCACAGATAAAACTGCTTTGTTCTTTTTTGCAGTTGTCTAGGATTCCAACACCAGAATAAATCAAAGTGTATTTCATCAGCCACATATTGAGGATGGGAAAAGGATGGTCAACAGGCAAAAAATTAGGCAAGAGAAGTAAGTTTTGATATTCTGTTGCACAGTAGGATGACTATACTTAACAATAATGTAGTGTATATTTTAAAGTAGCTAGAAGAGAAGGCTTTGAATGTTTCACCAAAAAAGTGATAAAATAAACCGGGCGCGGTGGCGCACGCCTGTAATCCCAGCACTTTGGGAGGCTGAGGCAGGAGGATCACCAGTTCAAAGCCAGCCTCAGCAATGGCGAGGCACTTAGCAACTCAGTGAGACCCTGTCTCTAATAAAATACAAAAAAGGGCTGGGGATGTGGCCCAGAGGTCGAGTGCCCCTGAGTTCGATCCCCGGTACAAAAAAAAAAAAAAAAAAGTGATAAAATACCTGAGTAGATAGTTATGCTAATTATTCAGATGTGATCATTACACAGACATACATCAAAACTTTATGCCTGCAGGACAATATATATATTCTAACACTGTACATTGCATTCCATAAATTTATACAACTATTATGTGCCAATTAAAATAAATTTCTGGCCTTTTGCTAATCCAAGTAATGCCAACAGGAATACTTTGAACATAATTATTTTTTTTCGCCACAAAGCAAATAAATTTGTAGGGTCAAGCCTTGGAAATAAAATCACTGAAATAAATGACACATGGTATTAATTTTAATTAATCTGGCCCACTTGCCATCCTTAGCAGTGTAAAGATGTATATTTCTACCAACCATGGATGAGAGTTCCTATCGTACTTGTCTGGCCCTGTGTTATTCATCTTTTACAGTGTTGTCAGTTAGACAACCCAAATACCACTGTGTAATCTTCTTTTGCATCTCTCTTCTGCACGTGATTGAAACTCTTCTTTCTTTGTGAAAAATCCATTCATGTCGCTTTTTTCTGTGAATGATCTGTCCAAGTTTCTTGTCTATTTTTTTTTTCCTTTGGAATTATTAATCGTTTTCTTATTGATTGGCAAGAGCTTTTACTGTATTAATGACATAAGCCTCTTTCATACATGAGATGTGGGTTTTCCAAATTGTCTCTCCTCTTCTCATTTTGCTTTTCTCACCTAATAACATACAAGAGACCTAGTTGGTGTTCCATGCAGAAAGATTTTGGATTTTCTTTTCATACAAAAAAGTAAATTCCTAGTCGGGCGCGGTGGTGCACGCCTGTAATCCCAGCACTTTGGGAGGCTGAGACAGGAGGATCGCGAGTTCAAAGCCAGCCTCAGCAATGGCGAGGCACTTAGCAACTCAGTGAGACCCTGCCTCTAAATAAAATACCAAAAAGGGCTGGGGATGTGGCCCAGTGGTCAAGTGCCCCTGAGTTCAATCCCCGGTACCACACAAAAAAAAAAAAAAAAAAAAAAAAAAAAGTAAATTCCATGCTTGGGGTTGTGCTTAGAATAGTCAGCCCATTCTCCAGTGTTAGTGCTACTCAGAGTCTGATCATGAAAACGCCTTTCTAAGTACACTTGCTCGCTGTGGGAGCTCAGCCATGACAACTGTCACTGATATGTGGCAGTTTCTAAATATACAGTTCTCACCCGGATTCTCCCAGCATACCTCTGACTGCTGCTGGTGCCACCTTGTTGCCTTTATCAATACTGAACGCGTCAGCTCTGCCTGTCCTTCCTTCAACCAGTTGTTTTCCTTGTGTTCTTCAGCTCAGTGAAGCTAATCTGACCTATTTTCCAGGACAGAAAGCTACCTGTCATCCCTTTTTACCAGCTTGCATGCTGGTTCCTATCTGTATCTACAGCATAATCTGTTAATACAACACACACAGCATCCTCCCCCACCCACCTCACGACTTCCAGTAAGAGCCAGTCATGCCAGCTAGTTTCCAGGATGGGCTGGTGGTCTCTTTTGCCTTGGGGACTTACCTGTTGGTGCCTCTGCCTGGACTCTCCTTTCTCAGCTTTCTCTGGTCTGTACCCCTACTTGACTTTAGATCTTATACATTATCGTGAGCTACTACAGCCTGAGACTCCTATACCTCAGGCCTAGGCTAGGTTTTCTTTCAGAATCTTATGTTTTCCACATGATTGTATTCATCACACAGCACTGCAATTGCCTGTTTATTTGCCCGAATCTCCCAGATTTCAAACTCCATGTGGGTATCATCTTTATTCTTTTAATAATTTGGATAGGTGCTAAGGATATATCTTGATTGCCAGTGAATCCCAGCTCTCTGGTTCTTGGCATTGAACTTGGTTAAGCACATAGTTACATTTGTGGTTGAATGAATAAACTGGAATTTTCCCAGTATAGTCTACAGTTTTAGTTTGGTGCTAATTTGTGTCCTTTAATATATTACGATAAACCAATGTAACACTGTATAGAAATAGTCACATCAGGGGAATTTATTCTCTCTAGGTATTTTTCACAAGGCTTGCAATTCCCCCTTTTAATGTCTCCTCTCTTGTTCAATGGCAGTAATGCTTCCCCCAGGCTACTGTTGGATTAAAATGCTTTGGTGCACTCCGACTTATTCCACATAAACAAAGCTCTGCAGTTACACCCAAATCCACCCCTGTAAAACTGTCATTGGGTCCCTCCCTGCAGGAGCCCTGTTTGGGGAGATGGCTTGAATTGAGGTTGACTATGGGCCACGGAGATTTGGGCATTGTCGCCTTCCGTAGTCTCACGGGACTTGGCCCGGGATCTCGAGTGACTTGGCTGAGATTACTGATCGGGTCAGCGCCATTTTGGTGGTGTGTGCGGCGCGTGTGAGTCGTTGTTAGAGCCAGAGAGAAAAGTTATCAAAATAAAAAGCTGTTTGTCTCCAGTTTGCCTCTGAACTTCTTCCCGCGGCTTCGTTGCTCCAAGCGGCCATCGCTTCAGGCAGCAACACCTTCCCTTCCCTTCAGGGCAATTTGTGAGGAGACACATGCAGTAGAGTAGGAATCAGGCCCTTATCCTGGGGATAAAGGGTAAGAAGAAGTCTGGTTGATTGACAGGGCTCTGATATTATTTATTTTAAATAGAATTTTATATATGAAAGTAGTATACATTTAAAAATGATTATGGGAAATTTGTAAAATATGCAATGAAGAAATAAAAAACCCCATAGTTTCATCACATAGGAGAGAAATTATTAGTTTTTTGGTGTTTTTAAAAAAAATATTCAGTCTTTTATATACTTCTTTGCACATGTACAGATATATATCTATTCTTTTAGTGTTACTAATTCTACCTCATGAAAATTTTACTCAGCATTATATCATGAGTATTTCCTCAGGTAAAAAATAAATCATCAAACCTCTTTTTTGCACATATTTTAAATGTTTCATTATATTATTTAATCATGATTTTGGTATTTGAGCTGTGCATTGCTTTGCTAACACAAAAATACTGCGGTTCACATTCTTTAAAAAAAAAAATTAGTCCATATCTCTGTGATTTTTTGTTAAGACTTCAAGAAGTGAAATTAGTAGGCCAAAGAGGAGGAGCTCTAGGAGGATCATGATCTAGAGGGAGGAATGGGGATCTTTGAAGAGTACCCCACAACAACACCTGAGATGCTCTTCTTGCTGCTACTTGCCGACACTGAGAATTGTTTGAGAAATGGTAAATTTGATGAGACAAATGATATTTTATTGTCTTCAGTTTTTGCTACTAATGAAGTTGAACTTTAAGAAAAATATTTTATAGTTATCCTGTGAATTGTCTGGTCATGTCTCTTACCCATTTTTAAAAATGCACTGTTTATCTTGTCTTAGTTTCTTTGGGGGTTGGGGAGGGCACAGAGGAACTAATACATTAGCCATTTCATTGTAATATTTGTTGCCATTACATCTTTCTGCTTTGTCACTTTCTTTAAAATGATGCACGTAGACACACACAATCACGTTACATAAATTTTTAAATACAGAATTAAATCTGTCTGCAATCAAAACTATCAGTCTTTTTCTTTTTATGTGACTTCTTCTCTCACTCTTGTGCTTAAAACATCTCCCCTTATTCTGAGACAAACTATGTTTTTATTTTTAACCTGTGTTCATTTTCAAGACTATTTTTTTATGGTTGTGAATTTTAGATTTATATCTTTAATCCATATGACATTTACTTTGGTGCATGCTTTAAGGTGAAGACCTAGGGCCATTTATTCCAAATAGCATTCTCTTTCCTTCCCACATTGGTTCCCACAAATGTCTTTATCATTTCCTGCCTCATTCCTTCCCTTCCACATCCCAGACACACTTCCAGCTTAGCCACTCACCTCCTTGTCTGTGGACTATCGCCCAGCTCCTCACTTGTGTTATCATCTCTGTTTTGCACTGTAATTGACAAGTCACCTTCCTAATATGTAACTGCATTAGTGTCATACTCTTACCCTCAAAATGCAGTGGATACAGCCAACGTGTGCCATTCAAGGTCCCTTGCTTAGCCTCCCAAAGTTACCTTGGGTTAGAGTTACCACTGCAGTTACCCTGAGCTAACTGTCAATCATTCTGATTGCAAACTTATATGCCCATTACCTTTGGAAATCATCTTTAACATCCCAGGCAAGTGGCCCTTCTGTCAGCAGCTTCTGCCCTCACAGGCATCCATAGACAGATTAGAGAGTAGGCATGTCAGTGGGTTTTCTAGATCATCAGAATCAAAGTAAGTCAACCACTTTCTCCAAAAGTCGTTTCAGACAATCTAACCATGTCCAGGAAAGCTTCCCAATGAATGCTAACTCTGTCTGATTGGTGTATTTCAATCCCCCATTTGTCATTTCACATACATTCAGTTGGCACTAAATTATTGATGCTTATTGCATATGTCCTAAGTGATCCATACGTGTCTTCGCATGCTCTGTCTTAATGGAAGGAGTGCAGGAAGAAACCTTACAGATCATTTAATCTTATCCCCCATTTCACAATTGAGGCCACCAAGGCTGGAGGGGGGCAGGGAGAAATGCCACAAGGCTATGGGGCATCTCAGCAGCTCTCCGGCCTCTGACAGCTCTTTCCCTCCTCTCCCTTGTATGCTAGGTGCCTGCTGGTTTGGGCTGGAACTTCTTTTCTCCTCCCTTTATACACTTTCCCTGAATGGCATGCCCTACCTCCAGCCTCAGCAGCCATTTATCATTCCAACTGCTTCCTCTCCTTGACTCTCTAGAGCTCTGGATTGATGTCTTTGTCTCTTCTATCGGTACTTTCACTGGTTTGTCCTAGCAGCATTTCAAACCAGCACTGCCATCCCCTTCTCCCTGGAACCTGCTCCTGTGTTCTCTTCTCAATAAAGGCATCCATCAAATGACCAAGATTAGAAGTGCCCCTCAACTTCCGCTGCTTCTTCCCACATCAAGATTCTGTCGTCTCCATTTACCACGTCTCTCGACTCTTCCCATGTCACTCAATTACCTGTGCAGATACTCTGGATCAGACTCCAGTATCTCACTGGGGCATGGCAACAGACTCCCAAATGGGTCCCCATGTCTCCAGTTCATTTGCCACACTGCAGCCTGAGACATCATACCAGGGGACTAACGTCCCACCACTCCATGACATTTCAAGGTCCTTTCCAATGTGCCCCAGTCCCTGAAACTCATTGTGCTTGCAGCATTCTCTGCTCTCATTGTCACAGGATTACCCCCACTCTCCCTTTATTCTCCACTGAGCTATCCTTTTGCCCCAAGAGGTTTTCCATGACTCCCCTCAGCCTTCAGAAAGTCTAGCATAAGTAACCCCATCCTCTGAGCTGCTCCCTCCATCTCTTGTGTATTCCTAGGGTCTGTCCTGGGGCAGGGGGAGGATGGCCAGCACCATCAGGCTATGAGTTGGGTCTCCTTTATCACAAAAGCCCACCACTTTTCACAGACCCAGGTTATGGGGAAAACTCAGTATTTGTGGAACCAGTAACTCCAGGTCTAGGGTTCTCTCTCACTCTGTCCTGGCCCTTCCTCCAGAGAGAGGGCCACCCTAGATGACTCTTCTTGTGTACTTCCAAGTTCTCTTTCCTGAATCCCGTCCTGGGGCCCGTCCCCCAACATGGCTTTCCAGATGTGCACACCTCATGGTAGGGGGCTCTCCAGGGTGCACAGCCGCCCATTCTAGCCTGCTCCCTGCTTGTTGTCAGGGTTCACACAGACCCTGACCCACAGCCTGGGGGTGCCGCCAGCGCCACATCACCCTGTGGATGGCGGCAGTGATCTCCCGGTTGCGCAAGCTGTAAATAAGCGGGTAGAGCAGCGGTGTGACATTCGTGTAGACCAACGCCAGTGTGCGGTCCAGCCGCGGGGAGTAGCTGGTCTTGGGCCGCACGTACATGAAGGTGGCACATCCGTAGTGCAGGAAGGTGACTGCCAGGTGCGAGGCGCAGGTGGAGGCTGCCTTACGCCGGCCCCTGGGGCAGCGCAGGCGGCGCAGGGCTGCAGCGATGGCCCCATAGGAGGCCAGGATGAGCATGGAGGGCAGCAGCAGCAGCACCAGGCAGGCGCCCAGCAAGGGCAGCTCGTCTGCGTAGCTCCTCGTGCAGGCCAGGTGCAGCAGCGCGGTGATGTCGCAGAAGAAATGCACCAGCAGGCGGGAGCCGCAGAAAGGGAGGTGGAAGACCGCCACCGTGAGCCCCACCGAGACCGCCAGTCCCCCGAGGCCGCAGGACAGGGCCAGTCGCGCGCACAGTCCGGGGGTCACCACTGCTGCGTAGCGTAGCGGGTGGCAGATGGCTACATAGCGGTCATAGGCCATGGCAGCCAGCAGGAAGCATTCCGCCCCGCCCAGCGCCACGAACATCTGCATCTGGAGGGCACAGCCCAGGAAAGAGATGGGGCTACCCTGGCCTTGGACGGCCACGGCTAGGTCCGCCAGGGAGCGGGGCACCACCACCAGCGTGTAGCAGAGCTCGATGGCCGACAGCTGGCACAGGAAGAGAAGCATGGGTGGCCGGCTGGGCACTGAGGCCACGGCCACTAGGATGAGTAGGTTCCCGCTCAGGGTGGCCAGGTGCACAGTCAGCAGCAGCAGGAAGAGCAGGGGCTTCAAGTGCGGGAACTCAGAGAAGCCTTGAAGGAGAAAGCCACAGGGCATGGTGGCATTGCTGGGGCTGTCCATGCACAGCAGCCCAGAGGCACCTGTGGGAGAGAAGCAGAGGAAGGGCAAGTTTGTAGGGTGAGGCATTTCTGGCCCTGCTAGAGGAGACAGGGTCAGGTGGAAATCAGAGGGGTAGGCTTGGGGTATGGCTGCAGAGGGGGCAGTGGTTGGTGGGTCCATTCCCAGCACCCTCCCTAGGAAAAAAGTTTTACTGACTTGTTAAAAAAAAAAAAAAATGGCAGCAGCCTTTCCTGCCTCCTGCACTGGAATCCCTAGAGCTGCTTTCTCAACTTGAACTATCCCAAGAAGCCTTGATCTTAGCCCCTTACCTCACAGTGCCTGACTCCTGAACCTCACTTACAGAGCGTGCACAGTGCCTCCATAACTCCAGTTATTTTGTGGGTCCTCTATGGCCCTGAGTGTTACCTCTGCCTCCACCTAAGTCCCCCAAGGCCAGAATGTGCCTTTCCATTCTGCTTCTCTATCCTTATCCCTACCCTACTCTGTTATTACCAAGCCACCTTCTGTGGTGTGTCATACACTCACAAAAATGTAGTTCAGATGAGTGCCTTAGACATCATCTCACACAACCTCATAATCTGGGAGGAAAATAAAGTTGGAACCAGGTGGGAGCATTGAAGGGTTTTATGGCTCACACAGAGTCAGGAACAGACTCTGAATTCCTGAGGGTGAATCCAGAACTTTCCATGACCTCTCTGAGGTTTTGGAATATGACCATTGGGGTCAATCAGACAACCCATATTTGCTTAGCCTTGAAATAGAGACCCAAATCTGTGCCAAGTTCAGGGGTAGACAGGCAAGCAGAGAGCCTCACTGGGGGTCTCAGGACTGAAACACCCCCTGACATTTTGATTAATACACCATCAACACGAGAAAAGGTGGTGCACGTCTGTGTGAACTTGCCCTTCAGAGTGAGCTGTACCTTCCAAACCTGCCATCAGAAGACAATTTATTTCTAAGCATTATCCAGTGACTCATTTGTAGGCAACACTTGTAAAACATTGGTAGCATGGAGGTCTGCTGTGTTTTTTCATAGTCCTCCAGAGGTGAGCCGATATGAGGTAGTGAGGGGTTTGAGACCATGTGAACTGGAGGAGGAGGCTTGATTTTTCCAATATATATTAATGATACCTCTTTTTATTGCCTTATCTCTTTTTTTATTAACTTTAATTGTAAGCTCAACTATTATTTCTTCTTATAATTACCGATTGGAGTCAATATTGGAAGTCTAGTTAGTCCGTGTTTGCACTGTCATAGAGTGCATTTGCAGTTTAGCTGGGTAGAAGGGGGATATGTAACTCAGACGAAAGAATTAGAAGGAATACGAAGAGCCAATCTTCTACCTTTTGCTGTCTAATGCTCCTTTAGGAAGTTTGTTATTTATCAGTGTCACCTGGGCTCTTTCCTATCCCATCTGAGGGGAAACAGTCTCAGGGAGGAAGAGTAGGGTGGGGCTAGGGGCAAGTCTGAGGGAGGTGGAATCACTTACCATCATTTTAGAGCTTTTTTTTTTTTCTTTTTTAAATTCTAATTTGTTACATATGGCAGCAGAATGCATTATAATTCAATTACACATATAGGGCATAATTTTTCGTATCTCTGGTTGTATACAAAGTATATTCACTCCATTCATGACCTCATACATGTTCTTTGGATAATGATGTTCATCTCATTCCACCATCATTTTTAACCCTCTGCCCACACCTTTTCCCTCTCATCCCTTTGCCCTGCCTAGAGTTTGTCTATTCCTCCCTTGCTCCCCACTCCCTACCCCGCTATGAATCAGCTTCCTTATATCAGAGAAGACATTCGGCATTTGTTTTTTGGGGATTGGCTAACTTCACTTAGCATTATATTCTCCAACTTCATCCATTTGCCTGCAAATGCCATGATTTTATTCTCTTTTATTGCAGAGTAATATTCCACTGTGTATATACACCACATTTTCTTTATCCATCCATTCATCTACTGAAGGGCATCTAGTTTGGTTCCACAATTTAGCTATTGTGAATTGTGCTGCTATAAACATGGATGTTAGAGTCTTTTTTCTTTTTTGTCACTCTTCCATCTATTGAGCAAATTTAACAAACCTGTGTTGTAGCTGTAGATGCGAATGAGAAGCCTGGCTGTCCTGGGGATTCTGGCAGGATGACACCTGAGTGTCCACCTGGGCTCCCCACAGGGCTACCTCTGCTCCTCTCTTCACTCCTTCCTTTGCATCTCCTGGGAGAAGCTGGGCTGGGCTGGGTGGGGGTGCAGGAGGGAGAGAGAGAGAAACAATCCACTTCTTTTTCTTTCAGGTTCATGCTGCCAGCAATGTGGGTGACAAGAAAGGCCAGCTGATGGCTCCAGTATCTGAAAGCTCAAGGAAGATCATGTTTTAAAACAAGTCTGACGAAGACAAGCAAAAATGGGTCAATTAAATTGAGAAAAAGACATCAGGGAGCATTTCTGCTCTGCCTTAGTTTGGGGGAGGAATTGTCACAAACTCCAGGAATGTCTGTTAGAAGTGCCTTTTCTCTGAGAGGGGAAGGGACAATAGATACTTTTAAAGCTTCAACAGGTAAAATCCTGCTCTTTGCTAGCAGAGAAGCTGCAGGAAGCAAAGAAAACACTGTCAACCCTGACTCTACCCACTTCCTCCACCTGGAACGAAAGACAAATATTCTCACTCCTCCAGGTGATTAAGAACATCAGCAGTAAGAGCTAACAGTTAAGAAAGTGGCAGGCAAAGGTTCGTAAAGACTTTACACATTTTTTACACATTTTAAGTTCTTCAATTCACTGCTTTATTCTCAGCACATCAGTGCCACACACATAGCTGATGATCAGTAAATATCTTCTGAATGAATCTGGTATGATCTGGTGGAAGTAAGGAAGGACTACTCTGTGGGATCAGTAAATAGTGGGAGTTAAACCACTTACTACAGTGGTTTTCAAACATTTTTCAAAGAGAAGCACAATACCCAAAGATAGACATGGGTCTGGAAAGCCAGAAATCTCCAACTCAGTTTGGGCTCATGAAGCATCTCAAAGGCCAATCTGAAATCCACAAATCTAGAGCTTGGATCCCAGTCTAATGTTTGGCTTCTAGTCTGACTCTTAGTGAAAGCTTCTGAAAGTTTTTGAGCTGATAGGTGATATATTTAGATTTATGCTTTATGAAAATAAGCCTCTTAAGAATGGGTAGACTGGGGATGTAGTTTAGTGGTAGAGTGCTATGGCTAGCATGCAGGGGGCCCTGGGTTCGATTCCCAGCACCACGCACGTGCACACACACACACACACACACACACACACACAGGGTAGACTGAATGATAGCAGAAAGAGACGGCAAGCAGGACTACAGAGGAGACTGCTGCTGTAGGCAAGTTAGTAAGACACAGACGGAGAGCCAGTGAGGGAGGCATGAGATAGCAAAGGACAGAATGATGGAGAGAGCTGCACTCTAGGCTCTGGCACTTCCCAGAATGATGCAGCTGAAGAGGTGGTTCAGAGTCAAATCTGTGAACCTCAAGCCTTACTGACGTGAATTTAGCCAGGGAGCTCAGGAAAAGCCGGCACACAAGCCAATGCTGAATTGAAACAAAGTCTGGGGAATGACTAAGAGTCCACAGAGCTGTCTCTTGAACTCTAAAGACATGTCCTTTAGACGAGAGCTTCTAGACGCCATCAAACCAAACGTGGTAGCCCGGGAGATGGTGTGGATGACCAAGATCCATTCAAAGGGTGCCACGCACAGAAACGGGGCCCTGGGGAACAGAGACGCCGTGCTGAGTTAAGGGAGCAGGAACCACCTGATGAAAGTGTCATGGAGGAGTGGCATCCTGGGATCCAAGGGACCCAGAGCCCGGAAACCAGATGTGGGGAAGGCCAAGGCCACGCCCACTTCGCCCCTCCAGCGGCCTCGGCATTGGGACTGGCTTCCTGACAAAGCCCAGGCGCGGGCCTGGCGTCCACCCGGGACCCACGTCATCGACTGCTGATGACCTGCCCGGCCGAACCCGGGGACTGGGAGGCCACGCCCTGACCCGAGCGCGCCCGTGCCCCGTACGGTTGGGCCCTGAGGACGTTAGCGCGGCCGCGGTGACGCCACAGCAACCGGTCAACCGGCACCGGCCGCCCCGACTGGAGCCAGCCGCGCCGCAAGGGCCGGTCCCAGCCTCCCGGGCCAGCGCAGCCTAAGGGGGGGCGCGAAGACCCCCCAAAGACTTTACACATTTAAAACCCACTTAATCTTAGCGACAACTCAAAGAGGTATGAACTCTTATTGTGCCCATTTTATAGAGGAGAACGTTGAATCCTAAAGAAATTGAACATCACAGCTAGTTAGTGGTAAAGCCAGATTTTCAACCAAGCAGTGTAGGCCCTGATAATCCAGGGACTTATCCACTATGTAATCTTCCTTTTTTATGCCTCTCCCCGCAAATCCTTGCCCCACAAGACACATTCCATCCCTTTTCCCATATCTCCAATCCCCGGGCCCCCAAATGTCCTGCCATTACGTTCTGACCTTATATGTCCCTTTGCTGGTATTTTTCCTGAGGACTTGTGAATGTGAGCAGTAATGCGGATAATCCAAGAAGAAAATCTAAAAATAGCTTCTCCTTAGCTTTGACGTTCATCACGGCTCTTGTTGTTACTGTTCCTGCACATTGGCTTTCCTAACTGTGTAAGGCTACAAGGAGCACCTCCAGAGTTGGGGCTGGCTGGTGGCCCGGGAGGTCTGGATGTGGCCGGAAGCCTTTCTGGGATGGAGACGCAGACCTGGGATTCAGTTTTTTGCTGTGCGATGTAACTAAAATTATCTCTAGTAATGCTGCTTCCCCTTGGTCATTTCAATAGTCAGCCAAAGCACTTCTAAAGAAGGTTGTGGAATGGGAGATGAGAGACACAGTCAGGTCAGGCCCTTTTGGTTCTAAGGAGTTCAGTTCAATGCTGACGTGGAGCTGACAGGTCCAATGGTCTAGATCCTCATGTTAGAGCAAGGGAGCTCAGAGAGGTCACTGACCAGCCTGGGCTGTTGCTGCTAGACTAGAGCCAGTTCTCAGTACTTCTGGCCAAATAGTTTTATTTCTGCATGAGTTGTCCTCTGCTAGACCTGAGCCCATTGATCTAGTATTACAGTCTACAAAACCACCAAAAGAGAGGTCACAGCAAACTTTTATTATTGTCCTGAAGTTAAACTGAAAAGGTTATGAATATAATTGGATTTCCTAACTTCATTTAGTAATCTGTTGTGGGACTCTGATCTTTGAATTTTTATAAACTATAATGGGAACTATTTTTATCCTGTGCTTTTTTTCCCCTATGAATAATGCACTGTACACTCAAAATATTTTTTTTTTTTAGCTTTGAAGGAGAAAGAGTCCTCATAGCTTAAATTTTGCTTTGTGTCTACCATCTATCTAATCTGTCTTTATATCTCTTTCTTCTTTTTTTCTCTTTGTTTTTCTGTTATCTTTCTGAAACTACATGAGCTATGGAAGAAGATACCTCTGGATGCAGATCCTGGCTCAGCCACCTACTACCCACATTAATGTCAGGTGATAGACTTGATTTCCCCAATCTTTAATCTCTTTACATCTAAATGGAAATAATGAGGCTTGATTTGTAGCATTGTTTCAAGAATTAGGCATATTATAAAGAAAGCCCATGACAGAGGAACATAATACAGGGCCAGGCATGGACAAGGTAACAAAAGGTGTTCACTAATCATATCCTGGTATGACCTTGTCTTTTGAAGTGTCCTGCCAGCCTCTGGGCTTCACCTATGCAGCAGCTGACAACTGTAATTCTGTTTGTCTGAGGCCTCTTCCTGGTCAGACAAAGCTTTACCTTGGTTTATCACAGATAACTTGAAACTCATTAATTCATGCTTGCATTATTATATGTTTCAATTTAAATTTGTTTTCTGAAATAAAATCCCTTGAATTAAAATTCACTTATCATTTTTTCTTTTTTTCTCTGCCACACAAACAACATTTTTTGTGTGTTTTCTACTCATCAACTTGGCAATTTCTTTACTCAGAGGAGCTAAATATCTTCTCTGTATTTAGTGACTTCACTGTGTATTCCCTCTTCCAATCATTTAAGATCCCAGGGAGATGTGCTATTTGCCTGTGTTGTATTTCTGTTTTGTGAGTTGCTTCCTTTTACAAGATAAAGCAGCCTGCTAAATCCTTGATGACTGAATTTGGTGAGATATCTTGTCAAAGGCTTTCAAAGTCTAAATAAAAGAAATCTTCTTATTTGTTTCTTGTTGATGTCTTTATCCCCTAAAAAGAATCTAAGTAGATTTAATAGGGGATGTCTTCCTTGAACAGATATCCTTGCCTTCCTCCCACCCCCCCCTTGATGGTGTTTTTGGAAGTATTTAGGGGTCCTATATGTCATACAAACAAGATGCCCTCGGTGGCTTTGCATTGCCTCTGGAGCCCTTTCTTATAATGAGGGCTACATGGATGACCTTGGAGTCCTCTAGCTCCAGCTCAATGGCTTCCATGGCATTTGCAATTTGACAAACATTTCCCCTTCAAGTTTCCTGAAGATAAGGATGACTGGTGTTGACAATGTGTGCAACATGTTTGAGGTCTCTAGTTAATTGTTATGGTTTTTTATCTTTTCTCCCAAAGTCAATTGTGGGATTAGGGTTTTGAGAAAAGGATCATTTCAGGCTTCCTGCTCTCTCACATTTTCATCTGGAGAGGAGCTTTGAACCATGAAAATCTAGGAGTCCTACTGATTTGAGAGCTGTCTTTCTGCCTTTGATGCCATGAAAGAGATTCTCTACTTGAACGAAGCAGCGCGCCCATTTTAACGAACGTTTCTAACCCAGACTTACTCCAGAGGAAGAGGGATAAGCTTCCAAAATGGGCTCTTTAATGTTCAACATCAAAATTGTCTGTCAAAGAGACTGTCCCAGTTCTGGGACGGTGAAGGTCAATTTTATCATACAAAATGAATGATCATTGTACTGTTACGTTTTGAAAAGTATTGTAGGCCTGTGGATAAGTTATTTCATCTACTTGGAAAATACCAGCATGTTTGCTCTACAGGAAAACTAGCTTATTTTCAAAATTTACTTTTTGAATCATCTACCATAGAATCAATTCCCTGTGAAGGTGGTTTTAGTGAGCCTGAAAGCACTCTTCATTTTGGAACTGCATCTTGTGCTACAAGAAAGCAAAAGGGCTCCCTTGAACAACCCAGAATGCCCTCCTTCTAAAAGATGTTTTTCTGTTTCTTGCTGGCCACATACTAAGTAATGGGGTAAGGTAGCTGCTCAGATAGAGAAACCAAGGCTATCTCAGTATTGCTGGGAAAATTTCAGGATTCATTAAAATGGAAACAAAATAACAGTGGTAACAAAAACAAACACTGGGGGACAAAAAGTGCTGATCTCCTACGTGAGCCACCTCCAAAGGACAGCATTGGAAGGTGCTCTTCAAACATGGTCCTGAAAGCCACAGGCTTCTCAGATCTGTCACCCCAAGAGTGACATGAATAATGTCAGCATCAGAAGCTCTTTCCAATGGGAACCTTTCCCAGCCATCCAGACGCCTGCCTCCTTGGTGGCCAGGAAAGAGCAAACAAACAACTAGATTAAATGAGACAGGATGTACAAGACTGGGCCAGCCCAAGATGGGGCTCAGATGGGACACAGATTCCCTTCCATGGGAGGCTCTGTGGTTGATGTGGTCCAGAGGCTGAGAATTTCATTCTTTGGTCAGGACAGGAGGAATAAGTGGAGTTTTTCCTACTGTAAGTGGTCAAGTTTCTTGGCTCCCACAGATTTGAGCAACAATCAGTTAAGAGAAGACTCTTTATTCTGCCTCTAAGGCTTAAATAAATAATATTTTTTCAATTCTATTCTTACTTAACATTGTGTAAAATGAAATATGTCATTGGATACCTCTCCAATTGAATACCTCCTTATGTTCACATAAGAGGAAGACAAAGATCTCCTATTTTTATATGAAAAAGCTGAGGGGACAGGGATGCAAAATCACTAGGCATGGAAGGGGAACCTCACGTGCTATGTGAATTACAGATGTGAGGCAGTGGGTATGATGGAGGGAGGGTGATGCGTGGGAATGAATACTCACCTTACAAGTGTTATTGCTTTTAGGCAAACTTAGTTGGGATGTGTTCTGTTTCATTATTCCAATACTCTTGGTGTTTGCTGTTCTTCCTCTGCCCACCTGTTCCCCAAATGCCAGGCTTCTCCTTACCTGGGTACAGAGAAAGAGCGATCACTTGGCAATGGGTGGAGAGATTCAGATCATGGTGGCAGGAGGTTGGAGAGACCCTAGGCAAAGCGAAGAGCAGAAAAGCACAGAGCTGCAGTGGGTGGGTGTGGAGGAGAGGGAGAGTCGGAAGCTGAAAACTGAGGGCTGGTTAGGGTCTACGAAGGGAGGGCACCTGGAACAGGGATTTACACAGGAGTTTCTGATGAGCTTTGTCTGGTCAGAACTATAACCTTGGCTTGCTTTATATCCCGGGAGGGTGGGGAGATAGGGAGGAGAGCAGTGTACTAGCTCCTTTCAAAGGGAGGGGAAAAACAAAAGTGTCCTGTGATTAATTAGTCCCCACAAAGCCCCTCCTCAAGGTTGGAGACCTAGGAGGAGCTTGGCACCTGTGCAACTCCGGTGCAGCTGTCCAGAGAGAAACAGCTGTTTCTACCCCAAGCTGCCCATCCGCCCCTGTGCTGCCTGTGCCACCAGTGCCTCGCTCTTTCCCTAGAGTTTTTCTTGCTTCTCTATCATCATAACAATTCCCACCTCTGCATTCTGGGCCAGGCTGCAGCTCCAGATCCTACAGTGAAGTGTCAGGTGCCTGGCAGGACTAAGAGATACGAACTTACCCAGTGACTAGAGCAGGGAGCTGGCCTTTGAGATGCATGAATAAATCCCCTAGTTTGTACATGTGTGCAGAAACCCAGAAAGTGTCCTAGAAAGTCTACACTGTAGGCAACTTTTGACCTTGAGTTTTACATCCCATTCTTCCAGGTTCTCCTAAATTTGGGAGCTGATGACATGGTTATTATCCTGCATGAGCACCAAATCTATGAGCACCAAAATCGCAGGAATCTAGAGGTGATCATTCTAATTAATTTACTCATGTATTCATTGAATCAGCACATGTTTATTGAATAATAGATATATGTGTCAGGATTTGATCAAGGTACCGGGCTATAGATCAGTGAGCAGAACAGAGGAAAATTCCTGTCCTGTGGAACTTCCATCCTAGGGAGAAGAGACAGACCATAGCCAAACTGAGTAAATTATGTAACATATTGAGAAGTGGTAGCTCCAATGGAAAAAAGTAGAAAAGGATCGGGAATGTGAGGGGGTGGCCTGTGGTTTTAAATAGAACGTCTGAAGAAGGCTTTAGTGGGAAAGTGGTATTTGGTAAAAAACCTGAAGGAGGTAAAGAAGTGAACCATGTGGAGATGTGGGAAAGAACATTCTGGCTAGAAAACCTGAAGGGGAAGCAGGCTGGCAGGTGTGTGGCACAGCAAGGAGGCCAGTGTGGCTGGGGCGGAGCCAGATGAGTCCGAAGGGCAGCGGGTAGCCTGTGGGGGAAGCTTTGCAGGTGACCGTGAGGACTAGGCTTTTATCGGTGTGAAGCTTGAGGACTGGATAACCCAAGGATCCCTCTGGCTGCTGTGTTCAGACAGTAGGGGACCAGGGAAGAGGTCAGACTAAGGGTAGGGAGTAATGGGACTGGGTCAGAGTGGCAGCAGATGGGTGGGACGCGGCTGGATTCTGGAGGTATTTTCAATGTAGGGCTGGCAGGACTTCCTGATGAGTTGGATATAGGCTGGGAACAGGGTCAGAATGACTTTTTTTCTTTTTCTTTTTGCCTGAGAAACAGGAAGGATGGAGGTGTTATTACCTGAGATGAGAAAGCTCCAGGTGGAACAAGTTTTAAGAGGCAAGATCAGAAGTTTCAAGTAGGACTTAAGAAGTCTGATGTGTCTATTAGATATCCAGGAGGGTCTTTCTGATGGGCAATGGTGCTTCAGACCTGCAGTTCATGGGAGAGGACCACATCAGAGGTAAATATGTACCTGGGTGAGATCACCCCAGGAAAGAACAGAGAGAAAGGGAGGGTCTAAAAGGTGAGTCCTAATTGAATGTTAGTTTGGAAAGATGAGAAGAAACCAGAAAGGGAGGCTGAGGGGGAGTCGATGGCCACCCCTCTTTGCTGAGAAAACCACATGCTTATGTTCTGCTTACTCCCCAATTTTCCCATCTACCACAAAAAATATATACATGGAAAATAATTTTGTGATATCGCAGCACAACTTCCCCTCTTGACAATGACTTCACAACTGTCTCATCCATAGCCCGGCTGTGCCAGGGCAACAGACTGTTGCGAATAGGCCAAAGAGAGTGCCTGGAGACAGTGTGGGAGACACGAGGAGGAAGCTTACAGGAGATCAGAGGCTGCTCCAAGAACAGTTCAGTGGTTACAGCATGACGATAACACCTCCTTCCCTCTCGGTGCTTTGCCACGCGGAGTTTCCTCTCCCTCGTGGTGTTTTGTCCAGTGACAGCCAGCTAGCTGGGTGACACGCATCCTTTCCACAGTGCCTCAGCTCCATGCCTGTCCCCATAGATAGAGGGGTTTTCTGTGTTAAGCAGAAGCAGTGACATCATCAACCCTAGTGTGCTTGGTTTGCTTATATGACCAGCATCCCCAAATCAACTGTCCTGGTGTACATGCAAGACAGCAGCGCTAGAGACAACCGACTTGCCCTAGATCCCAGAGTGTGTAAGACAGTCAGTGTCCTTCAAGATGACTCATATCTGGACTTTCCAGCCCACACTTCTTCTCATTTCCCCTTAACTTGGTGAGATTTTGGGTAACAGAAAAGGAGCATTAGGGACACAGTGTCTTGCTGTCCCTTTGCTTTAGGGTGATACAGGTCCCTACCCAATTCTTCTGGAAAGGTCATGAGGAGGATTGAGTGGTAGTGATACCAACAGTAGGGGTCCCCCTTCTCCCATCTCCTCTTATCAAGTGTAAGGAGGAGAGGGCAGAATCCAAACCCCTTGGTAGAGGAAAGTTTTGAAAACAAAACTGTAGTTTCCAAAATTCTAGGTTCTTATCTCCACATTTCCTTTTTCCTTTCTACTTCTTTTGGCTTTGTGTGCTTTAGTAAATACCATACCTTGTCTGAGCCTTAGTTCCCATGACTAAAATATAAGAAGAATTCAACCTGTGTCTACATAGCAGATTGTTCTGAGATTTTAAAGGAAACCTTATTTATGCAAACATTTTAAAAATTATAACATTCTACATATTTCTCAATTATAATTATTCTTATCATATTGCAGAGACACATCCAATATATTTTCCAGTTTAGACATCCGTCCCACCACTGCCTGGCACATGGCTTTCAGAATTCAGGGTGCCCTTATATCCCCATTCTTCTTCTGCCCATAGTTTCCCTGTAGAGTGAGAAGCAGCCAGTCAGGGACTTGGTCTGGACAGGCCCCCTGGGTGATAAGGGGACATGGATGTGATATCATCCACAAACATCAGTGCAGTCATGGCTCAGCATGTTAGAAACTGTGCCAATCACCTTGGACACATTTTCAGGATGGAAGAGCTCTGAACTGAAGCAAAGTCAACTGGTGACAGGAGCCTAGTAGGGTTTTCTGCATAAGGTTTTTATTTTATTTCAAGTTAATTAATTTATTTTAATTAGGTATATTTGACAGCAGAATGCATTTTGATTCATTGTACACAATTGCAGCACAACTTTACATTTCTATGGTTGTACACGATGTAGCGTCACACCATATGTGCAGTCATACATGTACCTAGGGTAATGATGTCCATCTCATTCCACCATCTTTCCTGCCCCAATGCACCTCCCCTCCTCTCCCTCCCCTTTGCTCAATCAAAGTTCCTCCATTTTTCCCATGCCTCTCCTCTCCCCATTATGGATCAGCATCCACTTAACAGAACATTCGGCCTTTGGTTTTTTGGGATTGGCTTACTTCACCTAGCATGATATTCTCCAACTCCACCCATTTACCTGCAAATGCCATAATTCTATTCTCTTTTAATGATGAGTAATATTCCATTGTGTACATATACCATAGGACTGCCCCCACCGACTGGCAGACCCACACTAGAACTCAGGTGCCAGCCCAGGACGGGCTCTGCTGAACTGCATAAGGTTTTCTTTGGCTGTATGCTGGCTTCTTTCAAGAGTTCTGTCCACACAAGGAGTTCCCTTTTAGGCATAGGGATTCCTCAGTTTGGTGGTGCCTCTGTCCCTCCTTGGAGGGTTGCTGAGTCTTCTCAGACCCGGGTTTGAGTTGGAATGGAGGCTAGGGATACCTCCTCTTCACATTCTTCAGCCTTTTGTCATCAGATTGCAGACGGTCTGGTGGGTTGCCTGATTTCAGGAGGAAAGAACTCGGCTTGTCTCTGATGAGGTCAGTTAAGTTGCTGAGTTGAATGAATATCTATGAACCTAAGGAGGGAAAGTTTATTCCTTTTTTGGATTTGTGTAATTTAAAAATAAATTTATAGAAATATCATTAGAAAAAAACAATAGAGTAAACCAAAATTATAAAAAATAAATTATAATGATACATAAGTGAGTAGTTAAGAAAAGAAGCAAAAATATGAGGTGATTTCCAAAACCTTAAGTCTGTTCTTGCAAATTCTAAGAAGGTGGATAAATTTCTGAAATTCTCAATGAGGGAATATATGAAGACATATAAACAAATTAAAAATGAAAGACAAAATAGGCATAGTAGAGATTAAAATTATAAGAGTATTATTAAAAACTATTTATAGTTATATAGACCTATATCTGAATTCACCCAAGGAAAAAATTAACAAACTTGGGTAGAATAATAACATAATGACAATTATATTTAAAAAGATAACTTTTCTGCCTTTCTCATACTCCCATGGAAAATAATTTTATTTGTAGGCTTCACCAAAGTTTCAAGGTACACATAATCCCCAAATATTATATAAGGTTTTTCAGAAAAGAAAAAAAGAAAAATTGGCCAACTCATTCTATGAGTTTTGTATAATTTAAATTAAAATCACTTAAATAAGCATATACAAAAGTATATACTAATCTTATCAATGAAAACATTTTAAAATATTACCCAAGCAAATTCATTTTTAACAATGTATTTTTATCACTTGATAGATTTTCCAAGAATATCTGGAAAAACTTCAGAAAAATCTCTTAATTCACTATCACATTGGTGGATTAAAGGAAAACAGTCATCTCAATACACAAGGGAAGAAATGATGAAAAAACTCAGAACACTAGAAAAAGGATTTTATAATATAATAAAATTTGAATGCCCCAATTATACAACAAATGTCATATTTAGTGGGTAAATGAGATGTTTCTTTTAAAGTTAGGAACAAGATACATACGCTTCATTTAAATAATACTTATCAGCATAGTATTAATGTTTTTAGATGATGCCATGAGGAAAGCAAATAATAGTTGGTCTGAAGGAGAATATGTTATAATTATTTCCTGATAATATGATTATTTGCAATTTAAATTTTAATGATAATCACTCCAATAAAAAAGTTTAGCATGATTTCCCACTATAAGAAATGTTCCTCTGTATGAGCACTAAGAAACTCAGAAACTATAATAAAAAATAAGATACTATTATAGCAACAACACAACCCATAATATATATAGGATGTCAACAAAATGCACTTGGCAAAGCTTTATAAAGAAAATTATGAAATTCTCATAAGGGATCAAAAAAAATCAAAATGTAGAAATGTACTATGTTCATGAATGGAGAGCCATTACCTTGTAAGAATGCCAGCCTTTAGAAAATGCATTAAATGTATCCCACACTTGGAAAAATATAGCTCAATGTTAAAGTACTTGCCTAACATGCACAAGGCCCTGGGTTTAATCCCCAGCAACCCCCTCCAAAAAAAAATTTCTTAGAAGTTTACTTGATATAACATAATTTGAATGAGCAAAGAGTTGGGAATAACCTGAATGCCCCTTAGTGGATAAATGGCTAAGCAAAATATGATATATACAAATAATTGATACCTTGCAGGGGTTAAAAGCCATGAACTAGATTTAGATGTATCTAGGATAATGAATTTCAAAACATATTGACAAGGAAATAAGCAAGAATGAGAAATGAGACAAAATGCCAGATACATTAAATACACAAGAATGATTATATAGAATGCATATAATATAATATAATATTAAATATAAATATGAAAAGATGGCCCATGACTGATAATGTTGTGCCATAAACCATTTATGCTCAAGTTATCTTTTTTGTTTTTGTTCTTAGTTCCCAAAATAATTAAATAGAATTTAAAATTACCAAAACGAACTAGAAACAATCGGGCCAGTATGACTATCACATCCATGTTCCTTTCACACTCAATGTGTTGCACGCTCTTTTACAGTGATCAGTTTGTTGTTTGTTAGTTCCACTCCCTCCAGACTTAGCCTTTTCTCCTTCTTCCTGAGATCAGTGGGAATGGGAAAGAATATAGTTGTGTATCACAAACTAATATCATTCTAAAGACCAAATCTTCCATTATCACCTGTTCTTCTCATTTGAGGTCTATGTTGTCAACAGTTTATATTAGAAAGTCTTGGCACTACTGTCCATACATTTCTAAGATCATTTTTACCATGTTTGATGATAAAGTGGGAAGAAGGCAATGTTTTCAATCTGTGTTACTTAATAAGATCCTTAAATGCAGCAATACTGTAGATACTCATTCCTAATTTTCCTGTCCATTTATCTTTTGCTGTGATATAAGTGATCTCAGCACTTATAGTAAACATATTTCCCATCTCCAACTATGTCCATACACTTGTTTAACTTATCAAGGAGATGTTTAAGATGTTTAAGATATTGTGACTAAGTATCACCAACCCTCCTCTAAGATATCATCAACTGTACCTTTTAACTAGCCATGCCCAAGTTTGCATAGCACAACTGCCTACTTATTGCAATTTCACCCATTTCTTTAGCTTTCTTTCTTACCCACCTTTTTCAATGCTCACACCTGTCCAAACTTCAAGTGGATCCCTACATTCCTTAATATTAGTTGCTGATTTGTTGATGAGATCTCCATAGTGTCTCTGCTAACCAACCTGCTATCGTTCTTTTTTTTTTTTTTTTTTTTTTTTTTGGTACTGGGGATTGAACTCAGGGGCCCTTGACCACTGGGCCACATCCCCAGCCCTCTTTTTTTGTATTTTATTAGAGACAGGGTCTCACTGAGTTGCTAAGTGCCTCGCCATTGCTGAGGCTGGCTTTGAACTCACGATCCTCCTGCCTCAGCCTCCCAAGTGCTGGGATTACAGGCGTGCGCCACCGTGCCTGGCCTGCTATCGTTCTTGATGTTACTTGTGTTCACTTTATTCTTAAGCAGACATTCCTCACTGCTGCTCCTATTCTTTCTACCTCCTCCATTACCACTATAATAGCTTAGAAAGTTCCTTCAGCATTGTAAACACTCAGTAAATGCTTGGTGCCATTTTATCATTGTCACTTCTACACTACTGCTAAGTGTCCAGGGTCTGGTCTATGGTAAACTGATATCACATGTGTCAAGACTAGTACCAAGTGTTTTGCATAGGTCATCACATTTAATTTAATGCATTTATACTGAGAACATCAAAGCCATTCAAGAAAATACTTAGCTTTTTTTTTTTTTTTTTTTTTTTTTTTTTTTTTTTTATCAAAATCTACCTTAAAATTTGAGCCCTCCACTTACTGTCTAATCTCAGAAAAGAGGTGTGCTCACACTCTCCAGAGCCAAGACCTCCATGGGTATTTTCATCCTCAATCTTTCTACCACTCCCAAGACATGTTTTTTTGGTTGCTGACTCTTCATATTTCTCAGTCTGTTTCCACTGGTTCCTTTCTTGGCCTTCAGATACAATTGTGTCTGCCTAACTTGTCTTGAAAATCCTAGTTCAAACATTTTTTTTCCTGTATAAGAGTCTATCATGTTTTTCTTCTCCCCATCATTGTATAGGTTCTTAGATAGGTTATCAATCTTTCCTATGTTTTCTTTTTTCCTGAATTCTAGGTATCTGGAACCCTCCTCTGTCATTGATGAACTAATGACAGCTGGTAATAACTTCCTAGTTACAGAAACCCAACTGGCAAAACTTCCTTCTTCAGAGGTTATTTAAAAAGTACATTTTGCTGCTTTCATTACTATATCCCAAATCTCCTCCTTCTTTGGCTTCTAGGCTAGGGCATGTTCTTGATTCACTCCTTTCTGCTCATAGATCCTGCCTCTTAAAGGCCAGTTGGTGAGTGTCACGTGCAAAGATCATGGGAGAAAAGTGGGGAAAAAATCACGAAACAGAAGTTCAGGTCGGGGTTGGAATGGAAGTGGGGTTGGCATTTGTACTTTCAGAGAGAAATCAAGAGGCTACAAGAAGGCAGAGAGAAGCTAAGGTCCTGTTCTTGTGTCAACTCATAGCTGAGATAGCTATGGAAGTCTTAGCCATAGCCACGTGCCTCCACCGGAGAGGCATGATGAAGATTTAGTGGAATATTGGCATGAGGCTCAAGACGTGTTGAGTGATCAGCCAATGTTTTCCATGTTTTCAGGGTCCTAAGTTTTTAACCCAGTTTATGGGGTTATAGTGAGAATGCAAAGTGACACTTCTGTGTGATGCTGATACAACACAAGGTACACAGCAAGCCCTCATTCTGCGTCATGTATCACCATTGTCTTCTAATTTCTCCCAATGCTCCCACCGCAGAGTATCAGCAGCCCTCTGTGCACATTCCTTCCCTTGAGTGCTAACCCTCTGCATGTTCTTGGGGTTGTGTCTCTTGAATTTAGAAGACCTCCAGCTGGGCTTGAACCTAAATGTCAATCCTGTTACTGATTCCAAGATGCTGAGACTTTCATAATAGCATTACTGGCTGTGGGGCAGCACTTTTCCTGTTGCTTTCTGTAGCTTCATCTAAGGAATCCTCCTGCCATTTGTATTGCTTTAAAGTCTTCTTATGTGTCTTTATGATCCAAAAAGAGCAGGAGGAAGGATCATACTTAGACATCCTGCTTGCTACTGGCTGGATGATTTCTTGGAAGTCTTTTTCATGAATATTACTATAAACCCCAATTTTTCCTTAAGCTTCTGGGAAGAAAATTATTTCTTTTTTAGTTGACTTTTTATTTTTATCAAAATTTTAAAATGATTACGTAAGGCTGAAAAACTTTAATCCCCTAAATTTCCCTCCCTGTCTCTGATTTGTGGTTCTCAATTTCAACTCTGATACTTGTTATCTTCCATCATTGTATTTAAAAAGTCATTTTAATCTATGTTTAAAAATTCGTGATTTTTTTTTGTTTTCACTTTTACATACCCTTTGTTGACCTTCTCCTGAAGAAGGTTGGACATTGGCTTTCTTCTACCCCTTCTCCCTAACACAAACAATGCAAGACAAACACACTCTTATTCCTTTCCTCATATAATAGTTGCATCATGATTTTGGAATAGAACAATATCCACTGTCCATTATTATAGCTATGTCCACATCAATTATAACTGAGCCACAGACTATTTTATTATCACCCACTATGTTTCCTTTCTTGTAAAAGCTTTATTTCCCCTGGAGTTAATAATTACCTCATTTTCTGTTTGCTTAGCTTTCTGTGTAGCTATCAATACTTCACCATGGAACAGCATAAGAATCTGAGTACATTGAAACACATCAGGCAAGTGTCTGCAGTAACAGAGAGGTGTCTCTTGCAGCCCTACTGTTCCTGCCCCTCCATTGTTCACCAATGCTCTTGGTTCTGCACACTGAACAGATCTTCATTTCCCATCATTATCCCTCTTTTAGAAAACTGAAAGCTCCCTTATAAGGAGAGCAGAGCAAGCTGTTGATTCACTGTGCCTTGTATCCCTTAGTGATTATCTTTTCTCCCATCTAGTCAATGTTTCACGTGAAATATTTGAATTTTTATCCCTTTCGTTTTAGGTACGTCTTCCAGATATTTCTGTGCAGTTCCCCTGGGCATTTTCTTTAAGATGAGCTGGAGAAACAACACTGGTGTGAACCTACAGCAGCAGAGCTTCAGTACCAGAAAATGCTGTTCTTTTGTACATTTCTCTCCTTCCCCCTCAGTTAACTGGTGTCACCATGTGATGTATATGCCTCGTGTGTAGGACTATATGGAGAAATCATGATGAAGCTGTAAGCCTCCTTCTCGTCCCCACGGGTGTTAATACCGTGCTCTCTGGTGCCTTCGGGAACAGGGCATTTTGTTGCAGTATCACCCATGTGAGTGAGGTGCTGCCATCCTTTTGACACCACTTATTTCAAGGTAGAAGAAAAAGGAATCGAATACCTTGAGTGGTATTCTTTCAAAGCAAAAAGTTATTACATATTTTGAGGCTGAAAATGAAAAGTACATTCAAGTTCCGTATGATATCAATTCCTAAAGAAGAAAATATCAGTCTCCATAACCCACTAAAGCAAGACAATGTCTGGAGTCCTTCCTTATTCCTATTCTGCATAGACAAGTGGTTCTGGAGGCCCAAAAAGGAGATGACCACTGGGAGTTATGGCCAGGCATGACTGGGCAATGACTTGTTCTGATGTCACAAGGGGCCATTGTGAGTAAGTTTCAAACTGCAGGTATATAAGAGAGTGGCTGCAGCTGGTGTTTTTCGTTTTTATTACTTTTTTCTTTCTTTCTTTTTTTTGCCAGAGAGGCTGATTTTATTTTCACAATCACCATATTCTTGATGTAAACTTTCTCCTCTGCCCAGTGACATTCATGGAAGGTCCTGAGGTCTCTGGCTCACTGGTGTTACAGGTCCTCACATGAGGAAATGGAACTTCCCAAGCTCTATTTGTCCCCTTCCGGATCCTCCAGATGATAGACTTTTTTCCTCAGCAGGTGACAATGGCTGAGTCGGGTTGTTCCTCTCTTTTTGTTGGCTTCAGCTGCAGTGGTTGGAGCTCTGGCAGCTTCTTTGTTCCTAGATCGTCCTCCAAGGGGCTTCCTAGCCTTCCTTGTCATCTTCTAGCCCTTGGTTTTCTTGCCCTGGGTTCCACGCACACTCGTCTTCTTTTTGCCCGCTTTGGTCCTGGAGTTGGATTTTTCACAGTATGAAACGGATGCTCCAGGTTTCCTGGCCATGTTTCCGAATCAGCACCTCCAGGTAGACTACTTGCAGCTGGGATTTTGTCCACAAGCACAGGAAGCTCTGGGTGGTGACCTGTAGGACTCCCAGATAGTGCATTTGGTGGTTGGTGGCTGGCGGTTGTTGGTGGTGGTCTTTGGATATTGGTTCCTTGATTTGGGTTTGTTGTTTTGATCTATTATTTTATTTTTATTTCATCTTTAGCCAGCGTCCTTAGTGGGGTTCCTGCTTAGGATGTACTGCCAGAGTAGTGAGACTAGTGCAGAGTTGCAGGCCAGCCCCTGAAGAAGGCAGTCCTGAGGGGCCAGTAGAGGCCACAGCAGACTATCACCCGTGGCTCAGCACCACACGGTCACGCCTGGGCAGAAACTGCACGAGTTCTGGGGCACTCTCTCACACTTTGCCCCGGAAATTATCCGGAGGCAAGCGTATGAGGGGCCCCCGGTGGACATCGGGAGCCTGGGTGTCATTCTGTATTTTAGGTTGACAGGGAGGCAGCCATTTATGGGACCCAGCGCTAAGGAGATGCTGAGGCACATCAGCTGGGAACCTACCACCTCCCTCCCGTGTTTCTGTGGCAGCACAAATACTCACCCGCCACTACTGACCCTGGACCCCAGGAAGTGGCCCGCAGCCAAGCAGATCCTTCAGCACCCATGGCTGAGGCAGGGCGAGCAGTATTTACCCCGTGATCACAGTGAGGCCCTCCGCAAACACCCAGACCCCAAAATGCTGACAGTCATGTTTGATGTGGAATATGATCTACACAAGACCTGCGTGTCTCTGGCCAAGAGAAAGTGCCATGCAGACATGGCTACCTACCTCATACTGAAGTACCAGAAAAGCCAAGTGGCGGGCATGGTCCAGGGGAACCTGTGCCTTCAAGGGTTAATCTCACCCATGTCCTGTGTTTTCCAATTCCCTTGCCCTCCCAAAAAGGAGCCCCAGTGAGCCTGCCCTCGGCCCCTTCCCCTTGCCCTGTGAACCTCCGCTGCCCGAGGAGGCCCAACAGTCAGGGCAGAGGCGCATCAGAAGGGCCAGCAGCCTGCCTTCCATTTCTGCTTCCCGCCTGCAAGGACCCCCACACCTCATTTAGCCTCCCAGACTGACTCTGAGCAACCCCATGCCAACAGAAAGTTCTGGAAGCAGGTGACTGGGAGGATTGCTTCCTGTGTGCGACAACTGTGCTGTTGTATGCCACGTGTCAGCAGGAAGGTGGCTCCAATGTAAGAGGGCAGACACCTGCCAGATCCATAGGGTGTGGCTCCAATGAAGGGGAGAGGTGAGCAGACTGAACCAGTGCACAGCCAGAGCACCTTGCATGGGCATGGGTCACGTGGACCCTGAACAGCTGCAGGAGCAACATGTGCCAACTCCCTCGGGTTCCTCTGCCTGGGTTTTAGTTGAGAGCACTTCTGCATCTACCTGGACATCAGGAGTCTCCTCTGCCCCCACCTGCAGAAGGCATCAGAGATTGTTCTCCCTGGGACACTCCCTTTGTCTGGCTCCTCTGTCCTTTCTCCCATACTTCTGAGATGTTTCTTAATAAATTTGTTTCAGACAAAAAAAACAAAACAAAACAAAACAAACTGAAAGCTCAGAAGTCATTTTATATCTCAAACTGTCTCAGTTTTTTTTTGGTTCCAGGTCAGTGACAGTTTTGCCAATATCATTCTCTCAAAAAATGTATGAGTTTTCTATGTATCTGATTACAGTTATCTATATGTGCCCAAAACCACACCACAATTTTCCATGACATGGCTTCCTTCCAGAGTTACTTATAGGTAGACAATTTGGGTTTATTAGGCTCCTTTGAGCTATCCCTTAAAGTTTGGCTTCAGCAGTGAAGATCTACTATGATGAAACCTCAATGTTGTGAGATGTTTTGACAGAATGTCCCATCTTCACCCTTGGTTTAGTCTTTACACTAGGCTGCATAACAATTGCTGTACCTTTGATTTGGTAAGAAACTGGTTCATTATTCAGTCCTGCAATTTCTCACGTGAAATTCCATCTAACGTCTTGCAAACTGACAATTCTTTCCTCAGTTCAGCTCTTTCAAGTAGTATCTAAAGATGTAGCCTGTCAAAATTCTTCCTTACAATTTCTTTGCCTAATGTGATAATTTCATTAAGTACATTTCCTATCTTACAAGTGATCTCAGGCAACTATCACACCAAATCTTTTGTGCTACATAACGCTTCTCACCATTTCCCAGCTTTGGCTAATAGTTTCCTTGCAGCTCACAGTCAATGCCACGTACTTAAAGGTTGTGCTATGGCAGTACCCTGCATCAGATGCCACCTTGTGTTCTAGACAGCTATCACTGGGTCACAGCCAACCACAAACCTCAGTGGCACACAAGATGCATTTATTACCCACTTACGCGTCGGTGGTTTGGCCGTGGTGGTACTGTTCTCAGCTGCTCATTCTGGGGCTCAAGCTGGAGGGGCAGTGGTTGCCTGGAATGTGTTTCCACATGTGCATCTGCAGTGCACAAGGGCAAGTTCAATCATCAGTGCACAAGGCCAAGTCTCTGCTTCTAGCAAAGCTAGTTTGCTAGTGTAACACTGACCGAACCAAGTCAGATGCTGAAGTCCCAAATCATGGGGCAGAAGAGTGAATTCCTCTAAGAGGCCGTGAAAGTGTGGACAGGTTTTAAAACTACCACGTGGGAGTGATAATAATTCATGTCTATGGTTTCTCTGAAGCAGTCCTTGCTCAGTGATCCCTCCTTTCTAGAGGATTCACTTCTCTTCTCCTCTGAAGAAATAGCTCCACTTTAGATTGAAGAAACCTTTTCTTCCTTCACTGAATAATTCTTTTGTTGAAAGGAACTAATAATTTCTCTCATGTCCCCACCTTTTTGGGAAAGCAAACAGGGACTCAATGTACAAAATAAATGTTGAACACTAAAAGAATGATAGTCATTCCTTAATTTATGTTGGCAAAAATGTCCCAGACTTTGAAGACCAGTGGAGGCTCAACTAACAAATCTTGCCGAATTTTCTTCAAAAGAGGGATCAAACAGTTCTCCCAATCCATATGCTGGTGTGGTGATTCTCCCAGCTCTTGTTTTGAAATTTGTTGTTGTTGTTGTAGATGGACACAATATCCTTATTTTATTTATTTTTATGTGGTGCTGAGGATTGAACCCAGTGCCTCACACTTGCTAGGCAAGAGCTCTACCACTGAGCCATAATCCCAGCCCTGTCCCAACTCTTCAAATGTGCATTTGGCAAAGATATTCTTAGCAATTAATACAATTATATTTCTTTGATGGTTCAGAAAAATTCTCTTTCTTTTAAATGCCAGCCTCAAAAGTATTTAAGTAATGGTCTCATGTTTTTCCTTAAACTATGATCCCTTAGAATTTGGGGATATAACATGATTCTTTGATTATTTGTCTTCTTGGACATTCTACTCTAGGGATGCTTGCACTGGTCAACATTCTTCTTGAAATGGTGTCATGATAACAGGGCTTCTTGCAGACATGAAGTAGAAATGGAACTCCCCTGGGGATTATTAGCTCCTGGGATAGAGGCATTATAAGGTAGTATGGAAGCTTCAGTTTAGATATCTCATTGTCCATTTTCAACTTATGGTTTATTAAAGATCCAGAACATTTTCACTTCATTTATTAACAAGAGGTAGTTATCTCATCCCATGCCTGTGAAATTTTCTTTTTCTTTTTTTGTCTAATTTTTTTAGGACAAAAACTAACATGTTTATTAAATAAAAGTTGTAAAAATTTAAAAAAATGAAAGGAGAATAATTGCCATCCATAAAAATTGTGGCGTGTTTTCCTACTGATGTTTGCTGGCTATGATTTAAAAAACAAACCTGGTCATAAAGTGGCATATACTAATTCTAAAATTTTTCCCTAATTATAAAAATAATATATAGGCTTCTTAAACAGTATAAAAATTTAACTCTAGGAAAGTATAAGGAAAATAATCTTTACCACAAATTACATTGAATGCTTGTGTTGATTTACCATCGGTATGTGTACCTTCTTTGGTGAAATGTGTGATAATAATGTTATGCCCACTTTAAAAATCAGGTTATTTGTCTCCATATTACTGAGTTTTGAGCATTCTTTATATATTCTGGCTATAGATTAATTTATGTGATATGTTTCTCCCTGTAGGTGGCTTGTGTTCTTTTGTTCCTACTAGTTTTTCAAAGAGCAGAAATTTTTAATTTGAATGAACTATTGCTTATCAATTTCATCTTCCTGGATTAGAATTTTGTATCATATCTAATATGTTTTCTTCTTGAAAAAAAATTTTTTTTTCCATTGAAGTCTTTGATTTATTTGAGTTCAATTTTTGTTATGGTGCAAGGTATGGGTCATGATTTTCTTTTTAAGTTTTCTATATGGATGCCCCATTCTTTCAGAACCATTTGTAGAAAAGATTATCCTTTTTTCCATTTAATTTCCTTTGTACTTTTCTCAAAAATAGATCCATCATTTATGTGTAAGTCTGTATCTGGACCATATTCTGTTACATTGATTTATGTGCTTGTCCTTTCATTAATACTACACTATCTTGAGTAAGGTAGCTTTATACATTAATCTTGATTTATGTATATTGATTAATAAAAGTTTCAAAATGTGGTATTTAAGTTCTCCAGCTTTGTCTTTTTCCAAATGTTTATAGCTCTTGTAGTTCCTTTAATTTTTCCACGTACAATTTATAATTAGCAGGTCTATTTCTATAAAAAAAAATCATGCTAAGGCTTTTTATTGAGATTGTCTTGAATCTATGGAATAATTGAGGGAAAACTGACATCATAACAATCTTGAGACTTCTAACCAACAGGGAATATCTCCTATATGTTTAGATCTTTGATTTCTTTTATTGGTGTTTAGTTTTCAATTTACAGGTCACAAACACGTTTGTTAAATTAATTCCAAAACTTACCATATTTTTGGTGCTGTTATAACAACTCTGTCTGAAAATTCAGTTTCCATTTGTATAATATAGAATGTAGACAGTGTACACTTGATTTGTATGTTATATTTATATGGATCGTCTATTTGTTGACCTTCCTAAACTTACTTATTAGTTGTAACACTGTTCTTGTAGATTCTTTAGGATTTTCTAAATATATAATCATGGCATCTTCAAAGAGAATGATTTTTATTTCTTTCATTTCACTAAGCATGCCTTTTGTATTTTTAAAAATTTTGTCTTGCTCTTCTTAGTAGAACTTCCAATGCAGCAAATAAGACTAGTGGACATCCAGTTTTGTTTCTGATATTAGGTAAGCACCCATCTTTCTGTCATATTAGGAGGCCATTTTGTAGACACTGTTTCTCAGTCTGAGGATATTTCTTTTTGTTAATAGTTCTTGGAGAGTTTTTGTTATGAATAGATTCTGAAATTGTCCATATGATTTTTTTTGCATCTCTTGAGATGAGCATATATTTTCTTCTTTTGTCTACATCTGTGGTGAATCAAATTAAGTTTTTAATGTTAATCCTTGCATGCGGAGATAAGCCGAACCTAGTCTTGATGTAATATTTTTGATACATTGTTGGGTTAAAATTGTTAGTGTATATATATGTAAATATATATATATATATATATATATATATATATATATATTTTTTTTTTTTTTGGTGGTACCAGGGATTGAACTCAGGGGCACTCGACCACTGGACCACATCCCTAGCCCTTTTTTTTTTTTGTATTTTATTTAGAGACAGGGTCTCACTAAGTTGCTAAGTGCCTTGCCATTGCTGAGGCTGGCTTTGAATTTGAGATCCTCCTGCCTCAGCCTCCCAAAGTGCTGGGATTACAGGCGTGCGCCACCGCACCCGGCTCGTTAGTATATTTTATTGAGTATTTTTGTATTTACACTCATGAGAAATATTTGGTCTATAGTTTTATTGTAATGTGTTTGTTTTTAATATCAGGCAATGATACCCACTCATAAAATGAAGTGAGTAGCATTCCTTCCTTTTTTATTTTCTGGAAAAATTATGTAGATCTACATTACTTTTTCTGAAGCATTTGAGAAAACTTGTCAATGCAGCTATCTGGGATAATTCAACCACAAATTCAATTTCTTTAACATGTATTAAACTATTCCAGATATCTATGTTCTTCAGTGAGTTGTGCTGATGTGTCTGTCAAGGAAAATGTCTGCTTCATCTTTATGGTTATAAATGTCTGTAGGATCTGCAGTAATTTCATTTAATCATTCCTGAGATTGGTAATTTTTTTCTCTTTTTTATATTGACCAATATGGCTAGTCGGTTATTAGCTCTTTAGTTAATTAATCTCTCTCTGCTTCTCTTTTACTGGTTTTTCTGTTTTGTTGCTATCTGCTATTATATTTATTATTTCCTGGGAATTCTGCATTGGTATCCAGATTTCTTAACATAAAAAAAGGGCCCATAATAAAAATAATTTTTATGTTATACATTAGTATGTGCTCAAATCCTCACTACATATAATTAAAATAAATCTTCACAAAACATTTATATTAGGCATGCTACATCTTGGGATTTATTTTTTTTCTTCCAATTTAAAACTGTTCCAGCCTGGTTTTATTCTTTTTATGAGAAAGTTTTTTTTTTTACCTGCTGAATTATTTTCACTGCCTACTAATAGTTAGTGACCTGCAGTTTGAAAAGCATTGCTGAAGATGATTCTTGTAACAGGTGGTATACACAATGCTTTGTGAAACCCTCTACCATTCCTTGATTGTTATTGATAAAAATTAAAAAGTAGGGCACATGATCTAGTCTTACAGTGTCTCCTAGAAAATCTCTCTCCAGTTTGAAACCTAGCCATTAATCTGACAACTTTGCATGTAGTTATTTCTATTCATTCAAGATATATTGATTGAGCCCTTTCTTCACACCAGATACCAATTTAGGTGTTGAGATACAACAGTGAATAAATCATAAAATCATTTTTCTATGAAATTTACATTTCAGTGGGCAAAATCACCAATGAACAACATATAGAAATAAATGTCAAGTGATGATCATGCAAGGACAAAAAAAAATAAAGCAGGATAAAGAAGAAAAACATGGGGATGCTGTAGTATTTTCCTTAAATGGCAAATAAAATATGTTTTTAAGAAAACATAATATTTTGAGCAAAAAGCTAAAGGAAAGATAACTACATGGAGAAAAGTCATTCTAAACAGAGGAAAGAGCAGGTGCAAAGAGCCTGAGGCAGGATCATGCTTGGAACTGGACTGAGCCTCAGGGGAGGGAAGTGGTACAGATCAGATCAGACAGTGAGCAATAGCCAGGCCACAGATTCCTTTCAGAGCCCTGGGTACAACTGAATTTTACTCTGAGAGAATGAGGAAGCTATTGGAAGTGTATGCAACTGAGTTATAAGATGATCTGATTTACACTTTAAAATACTCCAAGGTCTTTGATCCACTTTGAGTTGACTTTTGTATATTATGAAATATAGGGATATAGTTTTATTCTTCTTCTGATGAATATCCAGTTTTCCCAGCACCATTTGTTAAAAGGTATCTTTACTCCAATAGACATTTTTGGCACCGATATCAATGATAACTGTGTGGGTTTGTTTCACTGTCTTCTGTTCCATTCCATTGGTCTACATGTCTGGTTTTGTGCCAGTACCATACTGTTTTTGTTAGTATATAGCTTTGTAGTTTATAATAGTGCAAGTCACAATAACAATGATATGGAGCCAGACTAGAAGTCCATCAACTGATAAATGAATAAAGAAAAGGTGGTGTACGTACACAAAAGTTTTATTCATCCATAAACAAGAATGAAATTATGTCATTTGCAAGAAAATGGAATAGACTAGAGAACATCATGCTAAGTCAAATAAGCTAGACTCAGAACATCTAGGGTCGTATGTTTTCTCTGTGAAAACTAGAGAGAAAAAAGGAAACACAGGGGATCTAATGAAAATGGAAGGGAGATCAGTGAAACAGAGAATGGGGCTTGGGGAAGAAAGGAAGAGAGGGAAATGGGAATGAAATTGACCAGATTATGAAATGTGCAAGTATGATTATCTCACCACAAATCTCACTATTATGTAAAACTAGAATGCAACAATAGTTTTTTTTTTTTTTTTTTTTTTTTTTTTTTTTAAAGAATTGCTCCAACTGCTATGGGGAAAATAACTACAGGGGGATTAGAAGGAAGCAGGGAGACCACTTATGGAGGACTTGCAGAAGTCCAGGCAGAAGCTGGTGGTGACTTGGGTTTGGGGAGACAGCAGGAAAGTGGTGAGCAGGGACTGTGTGGTATAAAAGAAGGAAAAGAAGTCAGCCTCTACTCTATTGCCCCACTATAAATATTTGTAGAGCATTTGCTACCACTCATGATTTTATTCTGAATTTCTGCTCATTTGTTGATTTTCTTCCTTAACCACCAGAATCGGCACTCCGTAACCTTGTCTGTTTTGTTCACAGCCAATCCCAACACCTCGAAAAATATCTGGTACCCAGTAGGTGTTCAATCATTGTTTGAATGAATGAGTGAAAAGAGAAGAGATCTGGCATCTATAATGAGTCCTCATATGTTACCACTGTTTTACTCTCTAATTCCACCTCTGGGAATCTATTTTAAGGAAATTTTCACAAAGGCAAAGATTGATCTTATCTGCATAGCTATTCATCAAAAATGTTCTAATAGTGGAAAATTAAATACATCCTGATTGTTCAGCCAGAGGAGAATTGGGGATACTTTGTAAAAGGCTCCAGGAAGGCATTACCCACTCTTGGGGCAGGATGGATGCAAATAGCCCTCTCTACAGGGCATGAGCGCCCAGAGCCCTGCAGACCTGTGGGCACAGGAGGATGCCAGCTAGACAGCAGGGTTATGCCAGGTCGCTCCAAACCCTGCATTCTAATTACAACTCTTAAAATCTCTAGGGTTTAATTTAAAACAAGTTCCACAGCAGGCGTTCCACCAGTTCCCAGGGCCTTGTTATTGCTGGCTTTCCTCTCCATGGAACTGCCTGGGGTGGGGGAGTTAAGGGAAAGG
The DNA here is from genome assembly GCA_025594165.1 of Tamias sibiricus. NCBI lineage: Eukaryota > Metazoa > Chordata > Mammalia > Rodentia > Sciuridae > Tamias > Tamias sibiricus. The sequence continues at coordinate 142,228,188 of CM046664.1, read as the reverse complement.
GAGGGTGACCAAGGGAGAAGGAGGGAAGAGCAGTATGGATGGCAGAAAACCCCAAGGGGAAGTGGGAGCGGAGATTTAATTAAAACCCAGCTGAACAATTTGCATCAGTGAGTTTAACCCTGAGAAGGAAAAGGGGCCTTAGGAGATGCTGCGGAAAGATGGCTTTGCTTGGCTGGTCAGAGGCTTTCCCAGCAGACACTGCGGTTCAACCCGGGGCACCAGCACCGCCCCGCGGGGACTCCTGCCCGGGGGCGCGAACGTGAACACACAGGATGTTACACTTTTACTAATTAATAAAACTTACATTTATTCCACTGTGTGCTTGGAAAAAATAAATGAGACACAGCCCCAGTTTTCCTCTCTAGAGAAAGAATTAGGATTCTTTGCTTGCATAGCTGAGCTCTGAGTCTTAGCACTCAATCTGAAGTATGTTCATTCCCCAGTCATGAATTTCTGAGCCGAAAGTTTCTTGGGTGTACTTTGCCTCTTCGCTTAACAAATAAGAAAAATGTCACCCAGGGAAGGTTTCAAGCTAGAAGAAAAAGGAAGAGGATGCTTTATTTCCTGACGCCCGTCTCAGTGCTCTCTCTGCTGTTATATACTGATTTCGTCCCCCCCCCCCCCCCCGTTGATTTATTCAACAAATATTTACTGAGAACCTTCTATTTGCAATGCACTGGTTAGCCATGGAAGAAAGTGGCGCGCACACACACACACACAAAGAGGAATGAATTCTATTTTCTAGAGCTGTATCATCCTTTCTCTATTTTCCTCTGCCGGATTCTAAAAAAAAAAAAAACAACTGGAGTTGGCCAAGATTTAGACCTTCTCGAGCCAAGGAGGACCTGACACAAAGGAGGAAGTGTAGGACCTATTTGATCTTCCATAGACCTCAGGAATTGGGCAGAATTCTTGAGCGAAGAGGCTGTCAGGCTGTGCTGAGGATGCACCTTTGTAAGTATATGCAGCGTATCACTTGGGGATCTTGGTTGGAAAGCAACAGAAAGCAAGCCTTGGCCAGCTCTGTGGGAAAGGGATTTATTAGCAGGACTTTGGAGAGCTCTCATCATGGTGGAGTGTTTGGAGAACTGAGCCTGAAAGCACTAGGAACCAGGATCTCGACGTTCAGAACTACAGCAAACGTCATGCCACCGGGAGCTACCATGACGGCCAGTGGCCACTGGAGGCTCCCAGCAGAATGAGCCCTGTACTTTTCCATCGTCTTTGCGTCATCTGAGGCTGCAGATGCAACACGGTACTTGGCATTTTCAAGCAGCACACTGTAACAAAGACTTTGTCTTCCACTCAGACCCAGGCTGATCAAAGGGTGCCCCAAACAAAATCAGAACACCAATGCTGCATGACCAAAAATGGAAGGGGGGAAAAAAGAGAAAAATGTAAAAAGCCCTCATGTCTGGTTAACATTAAACAGAATCCAGTGAGTTGCAAGCAGACAGGGACAGGCAATCTGTGTTACTCCCAGTGTCTCTTCTATTCTGTTCTCATCCATGGACGATTTTTCGCCAGGAATTGATAAGCCTTTTGTCAATATAAGTGTGTCTCAGATACCCAAAGGTATGTCCTGTCATTAGGGGGAAAATACCAGATATTTTAGTATTATGAAAAAAGTCACTGCATAGATATAAATCTTTAAAAGAAGAACCTACATCTTTTACATGTTAGTCTCTTAAAACATTTAAAAATTTCAAATCTAATTGAGCAGTCAGAAAAATCAGTTTGTCTAGCTGACCTATGGATCCTATTCTGTCTAATCATTTTTCTTTATAAACTACTTTATAGTTGCATATAAAACTGAGCTCTCTCTCTCTCTCTCTCCATATATATATATATATATATATATATATATATATATATATATATATATAAGATCTCCTTTCAAACCTCCAAATCATAATTTCACTCTTCACACTGGATTAGTTACATCTGTATATGTAAATATTCTTCAGTATCTCATTAATTAAAAAAATATAAACCCTTCCCTTGGTCCTTTATCCTCCAGTTATCCCCTAATTCCTCCACTTCCTTACCAAGAAGAGTGGGTCAAAGCATTTGGACATGGGTTCCCTTAAATGCCTGACCTGCCATTCTCAAGCTGCCCCAGCTGGGTTTCTAACTTGTCCACCACCTACCTTTCCAGTAGCTTCCACGGGGTCAGATGCCAAGGCCACATTGCTTTCATGTGCATGATTTTCTCAGCAGCGTTCAGCAGTAAATGACTATTGGCCTAGCCCCATCCACACCCCTTTTAAAACCTTTTTCTCTATAGTTCTGTGATATTGTTAAGTTTGGGCTTTCCTTTTATTGCACAGGTGTAGTCCTACCCAGTCTCATTTGTTTGCCTGAAAGTGTTGGCTATAGCATTCTGGGTGTTTTTATCTTAAGTAACTCCATTTGTCCCAAAGCTCTGAATATCATCTGTATTCTGACCACTTCTGAATTTATATTTTCAGACCTGACCTCTGCTCTCGAGTTCAGACCTATCTATTAAGCTGCCTGACTTCTCTTCATTCTATGCTCCAAACCTTTTGAAGCCTGATGTATGATGAAGACTGATGTATCAAACTATTTAATATTTTCTTTTCATTTGCTATCATCTCAGTTCAAGGCATGAAAAACACAGACAGCTCAAGCCAAAAGCCTAGGCATCACCCCTGATCTCTTGCTACCTATCCCCATCTCAGTAGAGTTATGGGCTAGGTGTATTAGATCCATCCCCAATACATACTTTATAAAATTAAATATTTTATAAAAATCATGACTGTTTTGTCTCTTCCTCTCTAATTTGTTTATCTTTGTCTTGGTGCATTGATAAGGACATCTAAGGCTATGAAGAAGAGGAGAGCATTAAGGGTGATTATTCCTATCTTGTTTCTTGAATTTAATATGATGGCTTGTACATTTTTTTACTGCTGCATATGATGCTTATTGAAGGTTTCTGGTAGACATGCTATTTCTCACGGGAAGTTTCTGTGGTATTATGCTACAAATGATTAATGGTGAATGGTGCTTGAATTTTTCAGCTTACTTTTTGCCATGATCATACAATTGTTTCCTTGTAACCTGTGAATTTGGTGACTCTGTAGATGGACTGGACCTGCATCATACTTGCATTCCTGAGACTTATGTCCCCCAATCTGGCTTCTCTGTACTTTCAAGACCTCTCATGGCTATTCCTCTTCTTCGTGGCACTTTGCCTTGTGCAGGTTCTTGGATCCCTTCCACCATGTCATGCTGTCTCCCTGGGTCTTTGTAGGCAGCCTGCCCTCTGTGTTAAGAGTTTTCGAAAAGATCTCCTCCTTCTAGCAATGTCGGGCCACGGGCTGGCTGAGGAGGCTGGTGCCTGTGCTTAGTGTGCCATCTTGAGGGGAGAGAGAGAAAAGGGCTTGAATTATTTTGCTTGATGACATGAAGAGATTGGGGATCATCCCAACTTACAAGCGATGCCTTTGATCCAGAAGGCAGTGACACGAAGCACGTCAAAGGGAGATGATCATCTGGAGGGAAGAAGGACCTCTTCAAATTTAATGTTGGCCAAGTTCCAAGTGAGAAGAGAAAGAAGAGACAGGCATGGGAAGAAGGGAAGGCAGAGACCACAAAATGTCAAAGCCTAAGGAATTTAATTAAAAGTTAATTATTTCCTTGAAAGGTTCCATCATCATCTCTTACAAAATATAGCTGAAAACATCCTCATAAGAACTGACTCTTGCATAAAAGAGGTGGGGGAGATCCCTGGATAATTCCCTGTCATTCAATCTGAGCACCAATATGATCAAAAGTTATGCAGACCATTAATAGGTAGAAAAAAAATGGGGGAAAGATTAAAGCCATGTTGTAACTTCCTTGAAGGGTAGTGGAAGGATTTCTTTGAATTTCAATACATTTCATAGTCCTTTGCAGGATATTCAAAAGGGACTGGATTTAGGGATCCTTGATCAGTCAGTCTTGTATAATTTTATTCAGTCCACAAATACCTGTGGAAATTTCCAATGTGCCAGGTACTTTGTTATATTTTGGAGATTTGGCTCTGAGAAATATAGATGTCAGTTCCTCCTTCATGAAAAGCAGTGTCCAGGAGGGTAAAAGAACATTAAACAAACCACTGTAAACGCCATGAGAAGTTTTTAAATGAAGGGTGTGTGGTAGGCTGGGAGTAAAATGTGCATAGTCAGCATAGTCAGGACACTGCTGGGTATAGTTTCCCCTAAGAAATTATTCCTTAATTGATCCCTGAGAGAGGAGACAAAAAACCATTAATCAGCCTCCCTGACCAGACTCCTCTTGATGCAAAGCAGAAAAAAAGAATAAAAGAAAGCATCTAAATTTTGCATCCATCCTATCTATCCAAAGGCACCTCTAAAAACAAGAGAGCATGTGGTCTCAGAATCATGGGGCTCTAGAGATGGAAGCCGTGGTGACCACTGGCCACCTTTACCATCAGTGGCCAACTGGTTTGCCTTGTAGCTGACCTGACTCACCCCATGCTAGAGCCCCACCCACTAGGAGTAGAGGAAAGAGACATGAAACCAGGAGAGGCTATTCCAGGGCAGGTCCTCAGGGGCTACACGATGGAATGGCCCAATGGAGAGGGCTTGAGGAAGGGGCCATATTTTAGTGGGACATTTCTGATGACCAATGCAGAAACTCAACTCAAACTGGTAGAAGTGAAAGGAAGTGATTTATTGATTCAGCAAACAAAACAATCTTGGGTGTTGACCTGGAACTTGAATCACTACTGTATCGAGTTCTCTTGAACAATTCCTTAAGGGTTTGACTCTTTGTCCTTGTCATCAGTTTCCTTTGTGTGGGTTTCCTTGTCCGTTGGGCTTCTTTGTGTGAAGATAATGTTATTACAAGCCAACTCCAGGCTCATATGATTCACAGGAACCATGAGCTCAGAAAGACATTCTTTTTCCCACCACACCTTTATGATTCATCAAGAAAGGGTACTGACCGGTCTGCCTAGGTCCTGTGAACATTCGTGGTCAAGTCGCTGAGTCCAGGGGATGGAGTGCTGGTTGGTCATCAGAGTTTCCTGCCTATTTTTTTAATTTTTTTATTATACTAATTTGTTATACATGTTTGCAGAGTACATTTCATTTCATATTACATATAAAGAGCACAATTTTTCAAGTTGCTGGTTTTATATAAAGTATTTTTACAACAACTGTGTCTTCATACATGTATTTAGGTAATCATGGGAGAGGGCAAGGGGATAGGAATAATGGCAGACTGAGTTATCCGTGATTATCCCCGCCTTTTTTTAAACTCAGAAATGCTGGGCTCTGGTGTAGTCAGCTTATCATTGCCGAGACCAAAACACCTGACTAGAGCAACATGAAAGAGGAAAAAGTTTATTTTGGCTCCCGGTTTCAGAGGTTCAGTCATCCAAATCCACAGCTCTGGGCCAAAGGTGAGGAAGAACATCATAGTGGGAGGGTGTGGCTCAATGTAGCAGCACAGGATGTGACAACCAGGAAGCAGAGACAGAGAGCTTCGTTCACCAGGGACCAATAAAAACCCCAAAGTCATGCAAACCATAACAAGGTCCCTTGATTGTCACCTCCATTTCAATCAGAGAGAAGGTAAAGGCAGCTCTCAAGAGGAAGTTTAATAATCCAGATGAAAAAGTAAAGGAGTCTACAAAAGATTGGAAAAACTTATGTATGTTTTTTCTCTTTGAGCATGCTATAGGCTCTTGTGATTCAAATAACTATCTGCAATAGTTTGTTCTTTTAGTTATGGGCACTGAAGCTAGAATCTAATTATCTATTTCTTGCTCTACCAACTACTAGTTTGTCACATTGAAATTTAGTTTTCTACATGTGTCAGTGAAGGTTGCACACGTACACCTGGTGTGGCAGGGCCCAGCAGCATGGATTTACAAGGGCACCTACCTTCAGCACAGAGCTCCCAGCACAAGTTCCCAACCAAAAACACACAGCATGCCCTGCAGAGCCTTAGTTGGTTTATGTGGCACAAGACAGTATTGATTTTTGTCTGCTTGCTTCGTTTAATCTTCTGATATTAACAACAAATTTTCTAGAATAACAACAGACTTTGAACTGTCAGAAAATCATTTACCTGTTTCCCAAAGGAGCAGCATGGGGAGTTTGGTCAGCCGCAAGACATCTCCCATCGGTAACGGTGAGATGGATGGATGTTCCTCTGTGCTAAGGGAAGAATCCTAAAGAATACTGTGAAGGTGGAAATATAGTCAACACCCCCCAGTACTCCATGGAATGTATCTCCATGAGTTTATCCTATTATGTTAGAACATTAATTTCTAAGAACTCTCTTGAAACAGGGTCTGCCTGGAATAGGTCCTAACTCCTACAGTCAATAGGTTCTAACTTCTAAGGTTGCTGCACCAGGGGAATGATGTAGCCCTGTTCAAGTGGGCTGTGCCCCTGGGCTGGCACATAGTGAGTTGCCTATGAAGTTATTAGTATTCATTTTTAGGAAGTATTTGCTGATCTCCTGGTCTGTTCAGATCACCTAGACAAGTGATTTTTGTTAAACGTGAAATAATTTTAGAATTAGGAGAAAGATATTCTAAATGGAACCAAAGGAAGACATTCCTGGGATTGCCTGTTAACTCAATAAAGAAAACACAAAATGCTAAACAAAGAAAACAATCGGCTTAAAAAAAATTAATCTAGAGGAAAGCAGTTGAGTTATATATGTTGCTCATTTTGAAAAATCTCTGCTTTGCAAAAGAATTGAAATGATTCAGAATAAGATTGTGAAAAAAAAAAAATTGTAGTTGAATTTAAGTGAGGATTGGTCTGTTGCATCTGATGAATGATCTTGTTCAGAAAGAAACATGTTTTATAAATTCTTCATTTTTTTCATTATCAAATGTATATGGTTTCATGGGGATTTCCTGCCAACCAGGCAGGCCAAGCTATCGGCCACTTCCCTGTGGACAGGGTAGTCCCAAACCTTAAAGAAAGGAATCAGAATCTTGAGCACTGTTTCAGAGAACTTCTGCACCCATGGATTTATCTTTGCAGCCTTGTCTTTGAGGAGGTCAGAGAGGGTCTGGGAGTCAACGAGAGCTGGGTGAATGGCTCTCCAAGGCCCCCTGGAGCCAGAGAGGGACAGAAGAGGTAAAATGAGGTATGTCGCTTGCCACAGACACTCCAGCACACACAAAAGGTTACACAGTGATGCTTTGTTATAATCCACATTTTACGCTGGTTTCGTGTGTCCAGTGGCTGTCTCCTCCATCATCCATTAGCCTGTTCCTGTATCTTATTCTGCCTCATTCACTCTCAGAGAAGGGATTTGTGACACATCACTTTATTCCTAGCAGGTTCTCAGTAAATGGTAGCTACGTTCAGAATTGCTGTCTCCATCACTCCTAAGCTTAATGATACTGATTTGAATCTGACTGAGGTGAGCACACCTTCTCATATTGTGGAGCTAAAACTTAGAAAGGGCTAGCTGGAATGGTAGAGCTGTAAGTCTAGAAGGGACAGATTCCTGGCCCTTCACTTAGGCATCTATGACCCCGGGAAATAACAGCCTTGAGAACAAGTTAGAGCGTTTCAACCTGCATCAGCATCCTGCTTCCATCTGGCTCAGTTGTGATCACAGCCTGTGCCTTAGAAAGTGTCTAATACTAATTATAATCACCCATTATTGAGGATCTATGCAGAGTCAGGCACTGTGCTGAACACCAGAGGCCCAGAGACGAAAAAGGAGACAAGTGCTCAAACAAGTGGCTGGGGAGTGGTGTCACAGGAGCCACGTAAATGGGGGACAAAATAAATAATATCTCAAAGGACAATATCTAGGGAAGGCTTCCCGGAAGGGGCATCTAATGAGTTGATTTTTAAAAGTTGAACAGGTATTTTCCCAGTATATGAAGAAAGAAAAACTATTTCAGTAAGAAAAAGCAGTATTTATAAATGCAAAAGACCATAAACCATGGTGAGCTGTTTGTGAAATCTCTAATCAGTCTAATATTTGCAGAAGCATCTGGCTACCTCTTTTTTTTTTTTTTTTATTAAGTTCTAATGACAGTAGAATGAATTTCAATTAAATTGTACAAATGGAGCACAAATTTTTCACTTCTCTGTACATGAAGTAGAGTCACACCATTCGTGCAATCATACATGTCCCTAGGGTAATGATGTCCATCTCATTCCATCATTGAGCAAGCAGGTGGGGATCTGGAACTGGAGGCAGGAGGATAAGGCAGAGCTAGATAATGAAAGGTCTGATATTCTTCCTGAAGGCAACAAGGAGTTGTGGAAGGATTCTAGGCTGAACATTGCGGTTTATTTGGCAGCATTCTGGAAGACAGGACAGCCAGGATTGAGGCGAGAGGTAGGGAGACCATGAGGAGGGTACCGGAGCAGAATTTTGGCCATGGAAATGGAAAGGGAGCTGGAAAGGTGGTCACCTGCTCAGACCCCCAGAGCAATGAAAGTCTTCATGGAGAGCAGAGATGGGAGTCTGTCTCCAAGGCCTTCAATTTGAACTTGGATTCCAAGCTTCTGGCTGACACTGTGGCACTTGTCTCCTTTTTCATCTCTGGGCCTCTGGTGTTTAGCACAGTGCCTAACTCTGCATAGATCCTCAATAATGGGTGATTATAATTAGTGTTAGACACTTTCTAAGGCACAGGCTGTGATCACATCTGAGCCAGATGGAAGCAGGATGCTGATGCAGGTTGAAACGCTCTAACTTGTTCTCAAGGCTGTTATTTCCAGATTACTTCTTTCATAAGGAGCATGGTGTAGTCCAAAAGTCATCTCAGACTCTTTGGGATTATGAAGACAAAGTCAAAGTCCAGAGGCAGTGTGCTGTGGTGTCCAAAGCATGGGGGTCATACACTACAACTGGGCTCCAGGTCTGTCCTTTCCGATTAATTATAAGGTCAACAGCAAACTTAGATGTTTTAAACCTTGGGTTTCTGAACCTGCAATACAGGCTACAGCGGTATTTCCTCAGTGTCTTTCACACAGCTAGCAAAAACACGGAAGGGGAGGTTTTTGAAAAGCTGTAAAACACTACACGTATTATTTATTTTATAATGAGATCAGAACTTGCCCACGTGTGAGGTTTGAGTAGGAAGGTGCCATTCAGAATAACTTGCTACCAGGTCACTCCCCCAGCACGTCGTCATAATACATTGTTAGAGAGAGGTGATGTCATCATCTTCAGAGCTCTGAAGCCCAGGAGAAACTATGTGTAATTGGCAAAGCTGAGATTTTATTGCAAGATTGTCTGACCAGAGCCACGTATTATGGTATCTTTTCCACAATGATTCCACCTATTTTCACTTATTTCCACAAAACTGGGAGGTGGAGGAGAGGAGAGGGACACAGTTCATTATTTATGTATAACACCTGAGCCCAGGAAGGTACTGACATGCTGCCCTGTCTCTTGTGTCTAAGGGAACTCCTATGACCAGTGGGGCTGGTGAAGGAGTTGTAGGGCTCTTGGGATCACCAGGAAGTTACAGAAATGTGAGGCCTGATGGTTCCCATCTGCTCCACATATGCTCAGTTCCTACAGATGTTTCCAGAGCATTCCACATATTGGAGTTACTCAAGAGGCCTCCCGGGCCCAGGTGCTTTCAGATCTTCTGCTACTGAATCTCAGGCCTCAGAGAAGGTTGGGCCCAAGCCCTGGGGTTGTGTAGAACCATCTCAAGCATGTAGACTCCCCAGAGGCTACAGAGGGCTTCAGTAGTGCGGAGGGAACTCCCATCTAGCCCACTCTCGTGGTCGTGGCCCGCCTTGTGGAAGGAACCCCAAACACCAGTGGACCTCACATTCCTCTCATTGAGGAGCTCAGCCACTGCCTGCACTTGACCATGATTGGGTATCCAGAGTGAATAAAGCAGCAGGGAAGATGATGTTCCTTGAGGACGACTTCTTCCCCCACCATGCCAGAAGACACAAGTAACCCCATATTAATCAGAAGAGCATCTGGCTACTTTTTTTTTTTTTTTTTTTTTTTTTTTAGTTCTAATGACATGACAGTAGAATGCATTTCAATTAATTGTACACAAACGGAGCACAATTTTTCACTTCTCTGGTTGTACATGAAGTACAGTCACACCATTCGTGCAATCATACATGTACCTACATACATCTCATTCCACCATCTTTCCTACCCCCAACACCCCTCTCCCCCTGCCCTTTGCCCCATCCAAAGTTCCTCCACTCATCCCATGACCCTCTCCCCATTATGGATTAGCATCCATTTATCAAAGAAAATTTTTGGCCTTGGGTTTTGGGGTTGGCTTACTTTGCCTAGCATGATATTCTCCAACTCTATCAATTTACCTGAAAATGTCATAATTTTATTCTCTTTTATTGCTGAGTGATATTCTATTGTGTATATATACCACAGTTTCTTTATCCATTCACCTATTGAAGGGCATCTAGGTTGCTACCACAGTTTAAATGTTGTAAATTGTGCTGCTACAAACATTGACGTGGCTATTTCCCTATAGTATGCTAATTTTAAGTCCTTTGGGTATAGACTAAGGAGTGGGATAGCTGCGTCAAGTAGTGGTTCCATTTCAAGTTTTCTAAGGAATCTCCACACTACTTTGCAGATTGGTTGCACCAATTTGCAGTCCCAATCTGCTACCTCTTGCCTAAGCTAACATAGCCTAATGGGTCACCTTCCCAATTTCTGAGAGTGTGAACTTGACCCTGGAGGATAGGTGTACATGGAATGTGACTTGGTGTCATCATTTAGGTGGTGCTGTATCCATGCCTTGATGTCCCGTGTCTGGATGTGGGACTCTGGAGGAAGCCATGAGAGTCCTCCCTTCTCCTATTGAGTCTTAACCATTCCAATGGAATCATTGTGAAAGCCTGAAGATGGAAATCAGCCTTTCTCATGTTTTTCTTTCTAAATATCTATATTTTCCCCCAGTGTTCTCAACCCCTGACAAGACCTCTTGACTCTTCAAAGTCACTGAGCACCCCTCTGCTATCTCTTTCCATCACCGACCTCTGACCCCACTCAATTTTTACATCCTCCATGTGGCCACATGTGAAGATTCCACACACATGGTTTTTTCCTTCTAATGACCTTGTGACTTCTCATGTCTTAAAGATGTAAATGATAATTTACCTGTTTTCACGTAAATGTGGTTTACACAGTCCTAAGTGTCATTATGCACCTCTCCCTAGACTCTGTCCTGCCTTGTCACTAGCAGGGGTGGAAGAAGAGCATTCTAGAATGACAAGTCTCACTTGAAGGTTTATCTATTTATCAAGTTTCTCTAAGGCATCCTTTCTTGCTAAAAATTATTCCTTGTTCTCTACTGAGTTTTAGGAAGTTTTTATAAGAAAGAAAACCAGCTCTAAGGCAAATGTTGACTTAAGAGAATACACTGATTGGATTGTTCCTCTGGTATTTTCCAGGGATCTCAGATAGTAGAGGGTCATGGAAGTGATTCTTGTATCTATAGTAAGGTTGGAGCTTGAACAAAGTTTGAATAATGTTTTCAGATGCTACAAGAACCAACCGTAGGAAAATTTTGCTATCAGGCAAAAGAGGAGGAGAAGATAAAAGAGAATAAAGTTTCTTGAGCATCTATTATGTGCCAGGCTTTGGCAGGTGCTCCATATTCTGTAACAATTTACTGGTCACAACAAGCTTCAGTTTTTTTGTGGCTACTTTCCTTGCCTATAAAATGAGGGTGGTATCTGCCCCGTATGCCTGGCAGGACTATTGAGAGAATCCAAAAGTTTATAGAAAAGAGAAGTAAAAGCTCTAAGGAGATGTCGAAGTTCACTTAGCAGGAGCCGGATGCTCCCTATTAGCAGTGACAGCGTTCCTTCTGCCATCTGCCCCTCAGTAGAATCCAGTGTTCACCCAGGAACTGTGGTTTTCTGTTAAGAGACATAAAAATGTGGAGATCTTTTCATCCCCACAATGCCACCTTCAGGCAGAATTCCCACAGTCCCCCCCAGGGCTGCAAGATCTCCTGGGTAGTCTTTAACCCAGCCAGGCTGCCCTGAACCCTGTCTCCCATGCCTCACCTAGAATTCCTAAGCTCCATCTTCTTAAAAGTTCATGGGGAAGAAGGGAAAGGCCCTGGTCTGCTGCTGAGGTTGGTCCCCCCATTATTTCCCCAGTCCCTCCGTGGGGCCCCTTCTCCATTCCTTACCTGTGACAATCTCAGTCCATAGGAGGTGGAAAGTAGGATCACAGAGTGGCAGCGAGATCTGAGTTGGCCAATTCTTGGATAAGGCTGAGAGCTGCCACTGGTGACTGCGTTTTCCCTTATGCTCCAGTGGTAAGCTCTCTTGTTGAATCATCTCCACATTTTTCTTAGCAGACTCATAGATGGGATTCCACTCATGTGAGATTTGAACCCTGTAGGAATGGTCTGTCATCAGCTTCTCCTTCCAGCTCTTTCCCTTGTACAGCAGGGGACTCAAGATAAAATAAAGCTCTGCAGAAATGGTAGCTTATTGCCCAGGCTGGGGGACTGGGAAACTGCCTTGACTGGCCGCCTGATTAAATGATGCCACCGTCAGAGCATTTAAGGAATTTTTTCATTCAGATACCCAAAACACGCAGTTAGACTCCAGTGCTTGTGGCCCCACAACCAGACCTGTGTGCCCATCTGCTATCTTCTCTCCCATCTGCAACAAATTTCTCCACCTTTTCGACATACATGCTGTGAGTTAGGAACAGCAGAAGACACCCTAACCACTGGTCAGAAGTTCTGCCCTGTGGCAGGGCCCAGGTTTTTCATTGTTGGGTTCAAACCCATGCCTACCTTTCTGGTTCCCTGCCGGCCAGCACAAAATATTAATCCCTAATGGGTCCATCATTTGATTAAGTAGCAAATTGTGTGCAGGCCCACCAGCAACCCCACAGGACCCTAGTGGGCAGCTGCAAGGAAACAGTTGAATGAGCTATCTGTTACCAAAAGAGAGGCCAGCTTCCTGGGCACCAGGAGCTGTCAGGGACTCCCTGTCCAGAGGGGACTGTGAGGGGACTCTCCCTCTGATAGATGGGCTGCCCCTCCCACTCCCGGAAGTTCTGTGCCTTGAGCAAAGCAACCTTGTTTCCCTTCCCCAGGCAGGAAGAAACCTTGTTTCCCTTTCCCCGGGCAGGAGCCAATAGGATTAAAGGTTGCTCTGTTTCCTGGAAAGGAGCCAATAGGCTTCACCACCAACGGTTTTAACGGACAACCTAATGGTCCAGGGGGATATAAAAGGGCTCCCGTCAATTGGGGGCAGGGAGATGGAGAGAGGCACACATAACAGCTCATCCCTGCTGAGAGGAGGCAGTCCAGACTAACCGCCTCCGGCCCAACAGCAGCTACCCCAGTTGATAGCTCCAGAGACTGCAGCCGGTGCAACCAGACACCCACCTTCTGTTCAGAGCTTGCACACTTCCTGAGCTTACACACTCCCCTCTTCCTGACTCCTTTCTTCCACCAGAGCTTGCACACCTTCCCTCTCCCAGGTTCCCTCTCCCCTGTTCCTTTTCTACCCTTAACCAGCCATAAAGGCTGGTGAATTAAAACCCTTGGCTGCATGGCCGTCCCCAGTGTGATTTTTGCCCTTCACCCTCCTCCTGCTAGGAGATCCCTTCCAGGAGATGCTGCTGGTCCTGACTGGGGTCTTCCCTACACCTGGGAAAAAAAGATGTCCCAAGTCAATGCATGTGGGAGAAGTGTTAAATAGGACAGCAAAGGGCACCCGAGACCTGAACCCATTTGGCAAAAAACCTACACCAGGAAGCAGAGGGGACTATATCTTTCAATCAGTTTTAAACTGCAAGTATTCAATATCGCAAACTGTGAAGGTTTTATTTATAGATGCAATGTATCTTAAAATGCACGTTTAAATTTTCCTAGTGAAATTTTCCAAGATAAATTGCTGTCTCAGTCAACATTTTGTTGAATATTCTGATTTATAAGTTGATTATTTGAATCAGTAAAAATACAGAATAAATCAAGTTAAAAAAGAGTTTATCATTTCTGTAGAGAATAGTACTACTTTTACACATACGTGCACAGGTAATACACACAGATAAAACAATTCTGTGAAAGTCTCAAATTATCCTTCCTAGGGTTCTAGAATTTATTTTGTTATATATTTGTTTATTTATTTATTGTGGTGCTGGGGATCAAACTCAGGGCCTCACACAACCCCCAAACTTTGTAGTTTTTAAATAAAACTTCTGGAAATATTATACAGAGAAAATGGAGCAAAATGTTTTTTCATTTATTACTTACTGCTTTTTTAAAATTGCCAGATAAAATATTTCAATATTGTATTAAATTGTATTCTACATAGCTATCCAAAGCTTGGGGATTGTGTGAATAAAATATTTTGGTACAGGCAGTCATGTGAAACACAATAAAAAGTGAGTGAAAAATGTCACTTATAAAAACAGCATGTGTGGGAAAATCCAAAACAATATTTAAAATATTTTTTGAGAGTATAAAATGTTACTAGAAGAGTATATATTGAAAATTATTTGTAATTCTGAAAAAAATCTACAACTAATTTGTATTTCCTGGTATACTTCCTTACATTTTTCTGGATTTTCATAGTAGACAAATAGTAATCTTTATGATATTTGAAATTTTTTGTATGTTGATTTCACCAAACCCCATGCGTCGGGGTGACGTTCGGGCATGTCCGGTCGGCCGGGTCTTTCGGGTGGTGGGCGGCTCACGTCTGTCTCTGTGGCGCGCTGTGGTTGCGTTTTGTTTTTTGGTTTGAGTGGTATTAAACCTTCGCCCTGCCTCGCGGGACGGGTGGGTGCGCTGCGGGTTTGGTCGGTGTCGTTTTTTGCCACGGGTGTGGGTCCGCGTTTTGTGCGCGTGAGGGTATGGCTGCGGTTGAGGTCGCGTCCTCTGTTGTCGGGTCCTGGGTCGGCGGGGGTGTGCCTCGTTGGGACCTGGTCGCCCCAGGGCTCTCGTCGTTGCTGCGGGCGCGGACTCGCGTCCTTCTCGCTGTGGCTCGGCGGTTCGTTGCCGGTCTCCGGTTCGGGGGGTCATGGGTCTTCGTGCTTGGCGCGGGGAGTTATTCTCCACGCCCCCCGTGCGCGGTGGGCGGGTTTCGCCGCGCTGACGGGGGGGAGTGCGGGCTCGCGCCTTGTTTGGGTCTTTTTTGCGGCCCCCCTGGACGGTGGGGGCGACCCCCCCGGGTCGGGCCCGCAGGGGGCCTTCCCGCCGTCCCGTTCCGCTCGTTCGACGGTCGTTCACGTCTCGTGGCTGACTTTGGTGGTCGCCTGGTTTGGGGCGTCGTTGGGGCGGTGGGCCCGGTGTCGTGGGGTTCGCGGGGGGGCGGGGCTTTCGAGAGTTCCCCCGGTCGTGGCTGGGGGGGGGGGCTTGCGCGTTGGGTTTGTGGGGCTGCCTCGCTGTCTGTTGCGCGTGGTCTGGGGTTTCGTGGGCGGGGCAGGCGTGCCGGGTGCTTGCCCGCGCGGTGCAGACTTTGGCGACGTCCCGTCGCGGTATCCACGTGGGCGCGCCCCCCCCCCCCTCAGGGGTTGTTGCGCCGTGCTAGGGGGTGCTCTTTACCATGGGTTTGCTTCGGGGTGTCCTGCGAATGGGTGGCTCCCGGTGCGCTGGTGGCTCGAGGGCCCTGGCCGGGGCAGCGTGGTTGTTTGGGGTGGCTGCCCCGGGACAGGGGGCTTGGTTTGGGGTCGCCGTTGGTGGTTGCTCGGTGTCTTTTCCCTGGTGTCCGGCTTACGCCGGGTAGGTTTGGCGGTCGCTGGTGTTGCTTGATGCCTCGTTAGCGCTGGCGCCGGTTAGGGGCTTTGGTGGGCGGGGGCTTGCTCGCGTTATGGCCGCCGATTGCCTCTCCGCTGCCCCCCGTGGCTTACTCCTCGGGCTCGTCGTGCTTGTCTCCTACTGGTTCCATCGGGGTATATTGTGGGGTGCCTGCCGCTGTGCCGCTGGTGGGGGGCTCGTTGTGGGGGGTCGATGGGCGCTGTGGCGGCCGGGTGTCTTGGGTGCCGTTCGCCTCCTTGCGCGACCGCCCCGGACACGGGGTTACGCCTGGCCTGTCCTGCGGGTTCGAGGCTCGGGCGTGGGTTTTAAATGCGGCGGGGCGTTTTTCGTTTCGCAGGCTTTGCGTCGGCTTGTGCGGGCCGCGGTCGCGCGGTGGTTGGGGGTGCTCGCCCGGCGCTCCGGTCCCCTCGGGATACGGTTATGTGGGGCGTTGTTCCCGTGGCGTGCGGCGGCTGCGTCGTGGCGGGCAGGGGCTCGTGGGCCTCTGTTCCGGGGTTTGGGGCCTGCAGGCTCGGGTGGGTCCGGGTCTTTGGCCCTGATGTGGGGCTCTCGGTCTCCCTTCGGCGTCTCTTCTCCCCCCCAGCGCCGCGTGTCGGGGCCCCTGTTGTTGCGGAAATGATCATGATGCTGTAAGTTAATTCATTTTCAGAAGTAGATAAGATCAAGAATGATTTTAATAGTCATCTTTCGCAAATCCAGACTGAATAACATTTTTTTAAGCATCAATTCTGTCTAGGTTTTCTCTATATACAGAGATGTTACAACTATTTTAGTTTGAAGTCTTTGACTAGGAAAACCCTAAAGAAAAAACTTGTGGTAGTTTTCAATTAGGGACACACATTGATGTTTTACTTTGAAACTCAGGATCAAGTTATAGTATGTAGCGAAAGGGTGCTGCAATTACAAATATTAAACATGATTATGCATAATTTCCTTTAATTTTAAAACTCTTGATTAATTGGAGGGGGGAGGGTTTCTGGAATATGTTTAGTGCTTAAAATCTGTCATAGTGCTTAAAGCTTCTGACTTGTTATCAAGTGATGCAGTTATTAGTAAATTAAAGAATTTGTTTTTTTTTTTATAGCTATCAAGAAAAATTATTTGACAAAATTTATTTCTGGTTTTAAAATATAAGATGAATAAGTATAATGAAAGGAACTTGCTTCTGAATTTACTAGAATCATTTGGATATGTTAGCTTACGATATTAGGATCTGCTACGTCAGGAAAAGGTTAGGATGCCTCTATTACTGATACCGAGTCCTTTTAATGGATTAGATGACTTAGCTAATGAAGGAAAAAACATAGAAATGATCAAGGGAAAGGATCAAAGATATATTATTACTTGTGATAAGATTGTATCTTAAGGGCTGGGGTTGTGGCTTCAGTTGCAGAGTTCTTGTCTTGGCCCATGTGAGGCACTGTGTTAAAATCTCCGCACCACATAAAAATAAAACAAAATAAAGATATTGAAAAAAATTGTACCTACTAGAAACTTAAGATAATTTAGTGGAGACAATGATTTAAAAGATTCAGAAGTGTTTGAATTCTAAAACTAAACCAAAATTCAATAATTGGCAATTAATTAGACCGAGATAGTTATAAATCTTGAGAATTTTATAATTTATAAAGTACAAATATTAAAATAGTTAAGAATAATTATACTAAGCATTGGCTAAACACTTTCTGGAAAAATCTTTAAAAAATGAAAGGAATAAAAGAAATATTTGAATAAATGAAAAACTTATTGTTTTAGCTGAATGAGAATATTTTAAGATGTAATTATCCCCCATAATTCTATATTGTGTATTATTCAGCTTTAAAATTCCAATGTATTTTAAAAGAATCAATACATTGTTGTTTAGTCTAATCTAAAAAATTCAGCAGTTCAAGCACATTGAAACTTTTAGCTGAGTGTGTTTGATGCTGGGGTTCAAAATCAGGGCTCACAATGTTAGGTAAGCACATACACTGAGCTCATATTCTCAGTCTAGAAAAAAATTTGAAAATGTTAGGTAAATATAGAAATATGGAAGAAGAATTTGTTCACAGAATCAAAACTCACTTCAAAGCTGCATGGAATAAAACCTGTATGATTGGGTGACAATTAAACAAATAGGTCAATCATTCAAGAGGGAGGACTGAAAACAAATTTTTCATATACATATGGAGATAGTGTTTGAGAATGTAACCTTTCTATTCATGAGTACAATCATGACTTAATCAATGTGGCTTTCATAATTGTTATTATATATTTAGGGGAAAAATATATGATGTCAATAGAACAGATCTAAATGTAAAAATAATGTATCATAAGAGCCACTAGAAGAAATCACAAGAGATATTTTAACAATTTGATAATGGAAAATATTTTCTAAACAATAATGGATGATATGAAGAAAAGACTGACAGGACTTGGCCGGAAGATGTTTAAAACTATTCTGTCAGATGTAAACAAAGGTAAAGAAAAAATGGTGAAGGAGTATTTGCAACATTGTAAAACAGACAAATAAGTAATAAACTTTGTTTTTTTTTATATCGCAAGAGCATTGATTGATCAATAAGAAAAGTGAAACTAAGTAGAAAACAAGGCATAAAATTTTGAAGAAGAACTATGAATACATAATATATAAAAACATTCTTCCATTTGTAATCTGAGAAACACAAACTAAAATAGATTTTACTTCCACATGACAATAACATTAAGTTAATTCCAGAATACAGTACTGGCAAAGTTTGAGGACATATTTTTGTTATGAGTGCCAAATGAGTACAGGCTTTTAAAAATGGCAATTTGTCAGTATCTTCTAACATTTCAAAGATGAATGTTTGGAAAGTAGCTATTCACCTTCTTAGATTGCATCCAAACAAAACTGTATGCAAGATAATTAAATATTCATTCTGTGAACTTTATGTCGAAGCAATATTTGCCTGTAATCCAATTTCTGTTAAGAAAACTTTGACCAGGGACACTCTATCAATACTGTTCGTCTGTGTAAAAGGATGAGGAATTTTTTATGCACAGGGGAACAAACTGCGGAAGAATTGACATATCAACTTCTTGGGATGTGAATCATTGACAGTTGTAGGGCTTTGGTTTCTGGCTCTAACCTGGCCTCAACCCCAGAGCACTTTCAGCAGGGTTTACCCCCAGTGGACTCAGGAGGGTGCATCCAACGGGGGAGCCAGGGGAGGAGCTGGAGCCAGCCATTGCTGTAGGAGAACTGGAGCCAAGCCACATGCAACAGGTGGCCCTCATGGGACAAGGCACGAGGTAGCTTGGGTAGGAGAGGCCAGTCATCGAGTACAGGCCCTGTTCATTCTCCATCACTGGGCGGTGGCCTCTCCACTAGCAGATTGCCAACTTCCCGAGGGCCTTGAGACAGATCCGGAGTTGTTGCATGGTTTTATCAGCATGCTGCAGAGGAAAGCAAAGAGCAGTCTTGGTGAATCGTGAACAAAAACTAAAAATGGATAAATAAAAGGCAGAGTTCCACTCAAACTTTGGTGTTAATCGCGCCTCTTGTTAATCTTAGTTACAGTAGTTATTTGTTTGATTTTGGTTGAAACAGGTTCTAAGGGCGGTCATACTCTTGATTGTTTCCCTCATTAAACATCACTTTCTTATCCCTTCCTACCTCTTGCCAACCAGATATTTCTCTAGGTTTCTGTTTAGGCTCAGTCTCCTCTCTTCGCCCATGCTGTACTCAAAAGTTGTGATCATAGTCATCTTCTTTTATAAAGCTGTATGATCCATTATTCTATCTAGCCTGGACCTTCTCTAAGGGACGGAGATCCTTGTTTTCATTAGCTATAAAGATCATGTATCAGTCAAACATTTTTTGGAGAGAAATGATTTCATCTTACCTTTCTGAAGTTACTCTTAGATCAACTATTAAACGTATTTTCTGATATGCAGGGAATGATTAATGTCAACTCTAAAGATTTTGAGTGAGATTGATGGAGTTCACCCTGACATGGTTTGTTCAGAATGTGGACATGAACTATCAGCGCAAAATTCCTGTGTTTTACATTCTTCTGTTTTTAGCATGGACAACAGGACTACAGGCTTAAAATCAACATTGCTTTTGCTCTAACGGTCAATCAGGGTTTTATAAGTATCTGTCACATTGCTTCCATTCCTCTTGCCACAATTTCATTCCGGACTATAAAGCTTTTTGTTTGGACCAAACAATCAAGAATCTCTGATTCTATAACTCTTGATAAGAAACTTCACAATTTTCACTACAGGTTAAAATAGAAAATTCTTTCTTTCAATCTGGTAGCGGAGGCAGAGGGATTTGCCTTGTTGAGTTATTTTCAACTTATCCTCTCTAAGATTCTTGTTCTACTGAAAAGTGGAACTTGACCTGTGATTTTAGTCTCTGTCAGGTCATTTCTGTAGGAATTTTCCCTCTCTCCTTTCTTTGTCTTTTGCAAATCATTACTAAAATGCAAAGTCACTATAGAAGGCACTATAACATATTATTCATCATTGTATCAAGGGCCACAGGAAGAGAAATGGTGGCTGCGTAGGCTCGCAGTTTTTTTTTTTTGGGTTATCTCCCCACAGATGCAGCAATTTGAATAGCTATTCATGCTCCGAATACCTTCACAAGAGCTAGAAGAACGGTGAGAGATCATAGTGCCTCTTAGGATTATGTGAAGTATTTGCTACATGAATAAGTGTAGTAGATTAAGAACGAAAGGACAGTTGGAAAAAAGCAGGAAGGAAGGTTTGCCATGTCACTTTCACCCTACTGCAAGTAGTCAGGCATAGAGATTGATCCTGTTGTGGGAAGGAGAGGGAATTAAGCAAGCTTTAGAACCTTATAGGAACACTGTTGAAGTAGGTGCTGTCAGAGTTTTAAACCCTACCTTGAGGTTGTACCCAGATGGAGCCTCTGAAACTCTGTGGGAAAGGTGCCAAGGGTGTAGCACTACTACCTCCCAGTCCCAGCGAAAGCAGAGTGAGGGGGAGAAGCAAGACTCATCCACTGGGAGACAGATGAAAGGCTAGCATAGAGAAACTTGCTTTGTGCGGGCACGGTGGGACGCCTGTAATCAGAATTGGGACGTGAGGAGGTAGGATCCGAGTTAAAGCCAGGTCAGCAATGGCGAGTACTTAGAATCAGTGAGACCTGTCTCTAATAAAATACAAAAAAGGGCTGGGGGTGTGGCCAGTGGTCGAGTGTCCTGAGTTAATCCCGGTAAAAAAAAAAAAAAAAAAAAAAAGAGAAGAAATTGGCTTTGGAACTAGTTACATAGCCACGCCAGTAAGACCCGCAGCAAGATGAACTAAAGACCTAGAATGAGGCAAACGAGGACCTCTAAACTACCCTCAAGATCAGGCAGACACCTGCAATGATGGGACAGATCGTGTTTAGGCAGCACAATTGTCAGCCTTGGAGTGGGTCTGTGGTATTGCCATCTAACAACCACATAGGTCTCTGCATCTGTGAGACTGTGTGTGACCCAGTTAATGTAGCAAAGAATGCTTTCACACCTTCTCCAATGTTGGTTTCGGCACGATATCTTAGGGGAGACTTGCGGCAGATGGAAGCCCTTATACCTACCCCAGCCAAGTGTAGCCTGTGCGGTGAGACAACATTGTGTTTCACGTACATCACCATGGCTATGGCATGACATGAGGGCACCTGAGATGTGCAGAGTATACTGCTGGAGCATCAGGTGTGATCGGATTAACATCAGCTCAGTGGTCCGGGGGATAGATTTGCCTTACCAACCTTGGGATTCATAGCATGGAATAAGTTGTTTATCAGGATGAGGATGAATAGAAAGAGGACTTTGCTTGGGACTCGTGATGAAATCTAATGCTGAGCAGATCCAATGCCCCATCTGGGCAGTGGTCATAGAAAAAGCTCTGGAAGTGGGCACAGTCTATCTGACTGTTATTTTGGAGTACCACCTAGCTGGTTGCAGTGTCTTTAGGCATGGAGACCATTTGTTTTGTAAGCAGCCCTGGGTTTGTGGGATTGGTCGGTCTCACTAGGTCTGCACTGGTCTTGGTAGGATGTGGGTTAGGGGTTGTGTCCGGCCCACTGTGTGTGGATGGCACGGGACTATCACTCTTTTTCCCCAACCCCTGGATGACACATCGATTGTAGTTATATAGCTTGGGGTGAGTATTATTGGCTAAAGACAAGCTATTTAAAAAAATCAGTATAGAAGACAAAGAAAACAATGAAGAAGATATGAATAAATTTCTATTTATGAAATTAAAAAGTACTTTGAGATAGTATTAAAAGGTAAAACATATGTTATGGTATAACATTCAAAGGCAAATAATGACCGAGAAATGATAAAGGTGTAGAGAATTTATTTTAAGCGTTAATAACAGAAAACTTCCAAATTAGAGAAGATGACAAATGAGAGAATCAAAAGTTATAGAATTAATAAGGAAGTCTATACAGGATTATATACTAAGATCTGGAAATGTTCATTATAAAAAGAAGATTATAAAGGCTGCAAGAGAAAGAAAACCAAGAACAAACCGAACACAAACAGCGTGTACACTTACCTGACAACAGACTTCCTAGAGAAAACCTTAGAAGAGAGTCACACAGATTTTACCGTATGAAGGAGAAACCGACACAAAATGCATCAACACTGTGCTCAGAAAACGCTACCTTTAGAAGTGGGCAAAGGAGCGATTAAAGAAATTTCATGCAAACGAAATTGGGATAATGTATCTCCAAGATGTCTGAAAGAATATTCAAGGAGTTTTCAATGGAAGAGAATTAAGGAGGTCAGAAGAAACATCAGAAGGTGCAAAACCGTGGTAAGAGGTCCATACAGGCAAATTTAGAATGTTCGGTACGATTGTAAACTTGTGTGGAAAGGGTTCGAATTCTTATTATGAAAAACTACAATCTAAAACAGCAATACTAATAAATTATATTAAGAAAGGCAATATAGAAAATGCTTAAAAGGGACATCAAAAATTCAAAGTTTTATGGAAGAAGGCAAGTGAAGAGGAAATTTTTAATTAGTATATTGAGTTGTAGCTTTTCCTCGCTGTGATCAAATTATGCCAGATGATCTAGAGGAAAAGGTCCATGGGCACCAGCTTAGGTTTTGATGCGTTTGGCGGCTCTTTGCTATGGGTGAGGTGAGGCAGAACAATCAGGGCGAAGAGTGTGGTAGAGGAAGCTGTCAGCTCATGTAAGTCAGAAAAGCACAGCAAGGAAAGGGTTCACAGGAAGAGGTGCAGGACAGTCCCCGAGACACAGGAGCAGCCTGCCTCACCTTCCAACAGTTACCCCTCTGTCACTCACAAAGATGACTGATGAGCCCTATTCATCTGATCACTTTCCTCTGCATCATAGTCTGCATCAAGACGGAAGCTTTTAGGGGACATTATTCCCAAACCATACATATGTTTTCTCTCTTTTTGTTTTTTATTATTTTGATAATCTTGTTAAGTTGCTATCATTTTTTGGGGGGGGCGGGTTCAGTTACCAGGATTTAAATCAGGGGACGGACACTGGGCCAATCCCAGCTATTTTGTATTTTATTAGGACAGGGTTCATGAGTTGCTACGTGACTCACATTGCTTGAGGTGGCTTTGAACTCGGATCCTCTGCTCATCGGAGCTGCTGAGATTTAGGCGTATTATGCCTTGCGCTGGCAAGTTGTTTTCATTTCAACATAACTTGTTATCAACTAAGATTTTGGTTTTTTTGTCACGCCTCGTGGTAACCCAATGCGAAAATCTATATCAGAACAAGCAAAAAAAGTATAAGAAGGAATAAAATCTAGTTCTAAAGTAAATAATTTTAAAACAAAGGCAGATATAACGAGAGGAAGAACGAAAGAAATGGGAAAAAGTAAAACTGGAAAAGAATTACAAAATGTTGTAATAACTTATTATCAATATTCATCTTTAAAGTAAATGGATAAATCTTCTCGATTATAAGACACAGAGTAATGAATTGATAAGAAAAAAGGTACTGTAGTTGCTAGAAATCATGCACTTGGGGACAGAGACAGACTGAACATGAAGGATGGATGGCGAGATTCATGTAAACGAACCCCAAACAACAAAAAGTCAAAAGGAATAATGACGAAATGGAAATGATACTACTACCAAAAGTCCGGCCAGTGTAGAACAGTAAGGCAAAATAGTAAATAAACAATTCAACAAAAAAATGTTTTAAAGATGGAATTAATTTTAAAGAGTTTTATATTATAAATGAAAAAGTGTGTATATGAAAATGTGAAGTAACTCTATGAGAAGTAGAATAAGGTTTAGCAATATTACTGTAAGTAAAAATTAACAATATAAAATTATTGTGTTTTATACAAGCAATGTAGCAGTTGTCGATTATAATTTTAATCTATATAATGGAAAAACCCATTAAAAATATGAGTGGTCAAGAATAAACTAAGGAAATCTACGAAAGGGATTTATATTTTTTGGGGAAATTCAGATGATAAAGAGAATTACTAACAGTATAAATAATTGGAGGTATAAGTGAAAATGATTTTAAAAGATAAATTCATGAATTGATCTAAATTTTTAAAAAACACTTAGAAAAATTCAACAATTGATGCTGTATAGGTCTTGTTTTTTAGTGGGAACACCATAAGGAAACTTAAAATTATAATTAGAAGAAGAAGACAAGAACAATGAGTATCTTTTGAAGGAAAATAAGTAGGATCAATGGCAAGATTTATTATAGATGTAAGAAAATGAGAAACAAAATCAGTGGTGAGATAGAATAGACGACTCACAAAGCCCAGGCAATGTAGGGTTGTGTCGGGGATGAGGAAAAGTTGATACTTTTATGAACCTTGCATATAATTAAGAATCTCTCTTCAAAGGCTGAAATTTCGTTCTTAGTTAATTAATAAAAGTTCATGGAAAGGTTTGAACTTGAAAGGAATTTTAGAATCTTTGGAAACATAATGTAGAAAAATATTTTAGTGGAATTTGGATAAAATTTTTTTTTATCATGATACAAATAGCATTGTCCTTAAGAAAAGCTGGGGAATTAAAAAAAAAAAAATTGCAATTATAATTATAAGAAATCATTTTCATGAAAAAACACTAAGAAGAGAGAATGGGCAGCCAGAGGGAGAAGCTAGTGGCAGACATGTAATTGATCGGTTAATACTATAATAGCAAGATATCTAACTACAGAAATACCGTAGACAATGCAGAGGATTGCGATGGGGCATTTCAAAAAAAAAACACAACTTAAATGTTGCATTCATATATGCAAAGTGCTTAACATTAATCATAGGAAAAGAAATAATATAAATCACATATAAGCCTTATTTTATTCAAATTTGGCAAAAAAAGATCAATAATATTGTGTTACATGGAATTAGGAGTGATGGAAAAAGATATATTAAATGCTACTTTTTTGTTTGTTTGTTTGTTTTTTTGGTTACGGGGATTGAATCAGCGACATGACACTGGGCCATTCCCCAGCCCTTTTTTTGTACTTTATTAGAGACAGGGTGTCCTGCGTTGTATGGTGCCTCGCCATTGCTGAGGCTGTCTTTGAACTCGCGATCCTCTGCCTCAGATCCCAATGTGCTTGGATTACAGGCGTGTACACCATGCTGGCTAAAATGCTACCATTTAATTTGCACTACTAAATTGTTTTATCTATCAAGTAGAAGCATTGCATTTCTGTTTTACAGGAAATTCCATTTTTATTTATTTATTTACTTTATTTATTTATTCTCGTTGTTATATTTGGCAGACAGAATGCTTTTATAATTCATATTTTCTAAGGCATATAGGGAAACCATTGTACATATACACAGGAGACACATAAAATAAAGATGTTAATAGTAGCAAAATAGTCCCCAAATTAAGCAATAACCGTTTATCACAGAAAAAATAGTTTAGGATATTTTGTTCATAAAATGGGAATATAAGCAGAAATAAAAATCAAACTATTGGCTTATATCAATACTGCACTCATAAAGAGCCAGTTAACTTTTCATTTAGAAGTAGTGCTCAATTATTTTGCTAGAATAATCAAGAATAGACTAATACACTCTTGGATGTTACTGTGAGTCGAGTAGTTTTTTGTTCCTTTTAACAAGGGCTGAGGATGTGAATCAGCATTAGCAACAGTGAGATTGTGTCTCTACAAAAATACAAAAAAAAGGGCTGGGGATGTTGGAGATTAAGTGGTCACATGTCTTTGTAAGAATGTCTTTTTCCTTTTGGGATTCTTGTTATTTATGGGGATGTACTAATGTATGCATTGTCAAAGGATTAGCTGAAGAAGGATTAGGGAAGAGATCACAAAGAAGTTTGAAATGGGCAACGGGGGGGGAGGGGGGGAGGATGCAACGGGTGGCAGGAACGTGGAATGAGATGGACATCATTAACCCTACGGTCATGTATGATGCACATCGGTTGTGACATACATGATGTACAACATAGAAATGAAAAAGTTGTGCTGCAGTTGGTATGCTGAATCAAAAATGCATTTTCTGTAACTAAACTAATTAAATAAATAAATTAAATTTAAAAAGTACAGTAAAAAGAGTAGTAAGCCAAAGAAGTTAAAAAAATATATTTTTATTTATGTATAATATCCTTATAGTTCTAAATTAAAAAAAAGTATTCTCCAACAATGCAACAAACTTGTATTCCCTGTCTGTACTCATGAAAATATGGATGGTAAAAATGAATAGGATTTGGAGGAAAAGGGCCAGGACATTTGGGTGCAGGATTCATTATCATTCTCGAGGTGGTACTTATCTGAACCAACTTTCCAACTCATTTCCTATCTATAAAGTAGGTTTATAGGGTTGCTGCTCGAAAATACTAAAAAGTAATTCATATTGGAATGGAGACTATTATGCTAAGCAAATAAGCAATCCAAAGAAAGAACCAAAGGGCCAAATGTTTACTTGATATGCAGGTGCTAATTACATGTGGGTGGGGGCAGGGGATAGAGGTATTTTCGGTCTAGACAGAGGGGAGTGAAGGGAGGGGGGGGATGGGGGGTAGGATGATGTAGGAATTATCAGACATAATTACCTTATGTTATAAGTGATATATGACCTGTGTAATCTTCATATGTAAACCAGACAATGATGGAAGATTATATTCCATTTGTGTTGATGTGGTCAAAATGTATTCTACTGTAGTTAAGTCAGTAGACAAATTAAAAAAAAAAAAAGAAGTGTAGACTTTGCACTTCTTTGTGGACCCTATTACAGAGGAAGTTGCAGTGGAAAGACAATTTGCTTTGGGGGATATTTCTTGCTAGTCTAGGATTCTTGTGGACCAAAAGCTGTAGCTGTGGAAGTTTATGGGTTTAGACTTGTAATAATATTTACTTTATAGAAGTATAAAAGATATTAAGTGAAACTTCTATAAGTAAATGGTGTGTTGAGGCAAAAATTGGCATAAGCACACATCTAAAATATTTCAGCGCCTATAAGAAACTGAAGAGTAGCTGAAAAATTTACCTCAATGGAAAGCAAATTATTTGTCAGATTTTTAATGGAGAGAAAATTGAGAGCATATTGAACCGTTGCTTCAGGGAAGGAATAGGTGGGTGTTTCTTTTGGACTAAAGAGGATGAGACTGGGTTTGCCATGGATTGAGAACCAATTTCTCTGTAACAGTTGATGGGCGGCGCATGCAGGGTTTTTAAATGGCCACAAGGGAGAGGGACACAGAACACCTATGGGCAGAATCACGCTGTCTAGGGTTCATTCAAGAGATGGAATTACCTTGCTCCTCTTTGGTAGTGTGGTCCGTTCCATTTTAACAGTAATTTCAGTAGCAGGACGCTCTTCTATGCCATTGTGTGTGATCACCACTAATCTTGATTTTTTTGAATTATGGCCATTCTTGGGATATGTAGTGGGCTGATTGGCATCCAAGGAGGAAATAAAGGCAGTTTTCTGTTCTTAAAAGTAACCATTATTACTTCCTAGGGTATCTTCGTCCTAAAATATCATCCAATTTTCTAGGAATAGAGGTCTTTCAGGTATGGGGAATCTTATACCTGTAGAAGGCTGTGGTTTCCTGGTCAGTGCCCTCAGACTGATGATGGTGTTGGGGGATCTTAATAAGATAAAAAACTTGAACTTTAGACAGTACTCCAAGATGCCTCCTAACTTGTGTTTTGAAAAATGGGATCATTGAAGTCCTCAATGAGGTTGGGAAGGGTCTTGGTTTGAGGAATCAGTGACATAGCAAGGTCTGTTGAGCTTGGGATGGTGACTGTATTTAATTGTTTTGGGTTGTAATAGGAGTAAACCTATTTGGTTTTTAGCGGGTTGGACCAGGTCACTCTGATCCAGTTGGCCGTACAAGAGTTCAGAGCAAGTAAGAGAGCTGAAGGCCATGACGGAGCCACCGCGAGCAGGCCCACGCCAAGCGTTGCACCTTCCGAGTGGAATGTGGTGTTACTTATAGCTCCATATCTTCTTGTTTCTTCTTGAAAAGTGCGGGACAATAATAGTGCTTACCTTTGTAGCAGTTGTGAGCACAAATAAAGAAAAAGACTTAGAGCTCTTCTGGCAAATAGTATTGATGATTGTGACGGCAGGGACATCTTGGGCGCCAAGCACTCTTGGAGATAGACTCGCTAGGTGTTGCTTTCAATGAAATGATATAATTGACAGTATTTTTTTTTATTCTTTTTTTGCTATACCAATCATTTATAACAATCCAAAATCCCCTCCCCTAAAAATACTTAAACTAATCCAATTCTGAAATGATTTTTCAATGGCCAGAAATTTCTACTACCTGATCAAATTACGAGTTAGTTATTCACGAGTAGTGTGGCAGGAGTGATTATAAAGAGCGTGGGTCATCTCAGGTGCTGCTTGTCTTTATATGGCTGAAGACACAACAAACTTAGAATTCCAGTTCTGTTCAGCCAGAGATGCTCAGGTTTGCCTGAATGCATTTCTAAGTGTGGAACCTTCATATTTTTTAATTATTGAACGTTTCCTGTTGGCAGCGTTTCCCTTATGAGGCCAATTGTGTTTGGAATAATTTCATCTCTGCTAAGTTTTGTTATTTCAGTAATAGAGAGTTAATGTATTGGGGGCGGTCTTAAGAGATGGGAATAAGGTAGTTATTTTTTGTGACATTATTGTTTAAATCTCCTTTCACCTGTACCTCACTAGAAAGGATGGGGTATTCTTGGTGATAAGGACATTAAATTAATCAGTGTTCATAATTTGTGGGAAATTAGAAAAGTAGGGGTCTTCTGGACTGGCTTCTAGGGTGGAAAGGTCACCAAATGGTCTTTGGGCTGGCTTTGGCTTACAGCCTTTAATTATGAAGATAGTTGTGTCAGTCCAGTGGTATTAGGCAGGCTGTTTCTTGGGGTGACTTTTGATTCAAGGGAGCTTTTTTTTCCCCATTGTTGTGTTCTCACTCCGTTTGGTACCTTAGCTCTGGTTTGAGAGATAGCTTACCAATTTAGGTTCTAACCTTTTTTTTTTTTTTTTTTTTGTTTTTTTTTAACAATCTAGATTCTCCTCTACTTAACTCACACATAATGTCCTCTCTTTCATTAATCTTTAGGAATTTTAGGAATTGACCATTTTATGTTTTATGAAAAAAGTTTCATGGCTCTCCCAAAACAAGGTGGATCAGGGGGCTGGGGCTCTAGTCAGTGGTAGGGCATGCTAGCACGGTCTGAGGCTCGGAGGTTGCTCTTAAGCATTAAAAATAAATAAATAACGATATTGTGTTCAACCAATAACTTAAA
Organism: Tamias sibiricus; assembly: GCA_025594165.1. NCBI lineage: Eukaryota > Metazoa > Chordata > Mammalia > Rodentia > Sciuridae > Tamias > Tamias sibiricus. The sequence continues at coordinate 142,198,690 of CM046664.1, read as the reverse complement.
TAATATATTATATATATATACTGATATATATATATATATATATATGTGATCAGTACAAAGAGTTGTGTAGTTCTCTATGGAAACCAAACCATTTCTATAGAACAGGAGATACTTGTACAAGGATTTTTATAATGAAGCCAGATGTGGTGCGAAGGACTTATAAGGGGACAAGGTGTGTGAGAAGAGGCAGTTGAGAATGTGGACATCACGAGATGCGAGTAAGAATGCATCAACTGAACGTTAGCTGCCTACTTGGAACCCCCAGTATGCTCATGCTTGGACTGACGTTGTAGATGCACTAGCTGCTAAGGTGCGGACTTGTTTGAAGGACTTTTGCATGTAGCAGAATAAGCACATCAGTAGATTGTAGCTTAGGTTTTATTCAAGCTCTTGTTTACAATAGTCAAAAGGAGGGGGGGGGGGACACTTCTCATCATAGGAAGCTGTGTTAAATGAGTGGACAAAAGTTGATGTAGGCTAAAACATCTTTTGTTTTCTTCTAAGAAAAAGGAGAAGATCAGAGCTGAGGGGTACTCTGTGTGAAGTTGATATTAATAGGTATCTCAGTTGTCTTGCTTTAGAGTTGGGAAGTCATATTACAAGCTATGAATGTTTTTGTTCTTTACTCAATGATTTTTTTTGTTATATAAAATTATCGGACTTTATATTTTTTAACATGTTAGAGTTGATGTGAATCAATAGACATAACTTTTCTTGTTCATATAAGAATCAAAATAGTGAAACTCCACATCATGTACAATACAGGAGTATGAGAAGTTTTACTTCATGTATGTATAATATGTCAAAGTAACTCTACAGTAAAAAAAGTAAATAAAGTAAATATACAGAAAAAATTGCAAGTGTTGTTTGTGAACAATTATGGTTTATTCACATCAGTATCAGGGTCTTCAAAGGAATCGTTGGTAGCTTTAGTTTGGTGTGATTTCCACCACCCTCTTATTACATCGCTCTCAGTAATTTGGACTTGCTCATTCCTCTGATTGCTTTTTAAATTATAATATTTTGCATATTAATTGTACCGAAAATGGGCTTCATTGTGACAATTTTATGTATGCATAAAATGCAATTCTATCAAATTCTTGAGCACCTTTTTTTAACCTCCCATCTCTGGCTTCTTTTCCTTCCAGAGATTCATTCACTTTCATATGAGAGAATTTGAATGTTCTTATGTAGGATACAATATTGTTAGAATGTAATGTATGGGGCTGAACAAGGGAAAATGTTTATTCAAATAACGTAATCTACATCAGAGTTCACTTTGGCTAGAAATGTTACTAGTAGAGAGGGATTGACATAGAAATACAGGGCAGACGAATAAGCCAGGAAAATGATCAATTATTCTCAAAAAAACGAAGGGACATCGGAAAATAGTCATTGTTTTTTGAACCGGTCCTGATAAAGGGGGAAATAAGAATTAATGGAAAATCCGATGTCACATGCAGACTGATTAGAGATGCGAGAAGAATGGTTATCATTCCACTGAAGTTTGTGGATCGGGTGAAAGCATTTTCCTCAACATTAAGGAATAATAACCGAGACTTTTTAAGCCAGTGAAGGCACCCGCAATCAGTATTCTCATTCTGGTTTTCTCCTTACTATTCAGTGTGGTCTTGATGTGTTGTGCAGGATATACACAGCAAGACTAACAAGACAGGTCAGTGCTTGGGTGCTGTGCAAGAGCTGTGAATAAGAAACATATGTCCTGCTCTTATGAAGTCTTATGCCAGTGGGAAGCCAGCAACAAAAGGTGGTTCAATGGCTGGTATCAATGGCTTGTATGGGAGCATGAAGTTGAGGGCATGGCCAGATGGAATGGCTCTAGGTAAGATCTGCCAACAAAGAAAACCTTATGAAATACACACACACCAATCCACAAATTTACACAGAAGTCCCTTTCCCCCCAAAGTGGACTGCCATGCTCACAGTGCTTTTGGGTAAGATTTTAGAAAAAGCCTCTTAAGCCCAGCTTGACGTGCTGCAGCTCCTAGTGACCCTCCTAGTGACCCTCTAGTGTTGGCACTTATTTCTCTTTTTTTAAAATTGATGCATTTACAATATTACATAATTGTGGGATTCATTATGCCATATTGGTACATTTAATATAATTTGATCAGTGCTCATTTCTATAAACCATCTCTTTTCTCCCCCTTTCCCTCCCTCTGCATGTCCCTTCTTTATAGTATTATTAATCAATCGGAGCATTATTATTTAATGATAGGTAGATTTCTTGTGGTGTAGCCTTACAAGGGAATAGCAGATTTGGGTATTTTGTTTCCAGATTCCCATCCCTTCCTCTTCTGATGTCCTTCCTCTATTCAACTGGTTTTTTCCTTCCATTTTCATAAAGGAGAAAAAACACGTTCGTGAAAGGGAAAAATAACTTTCCCCTGTTTCTCTTTTTCTAGTCCCCACATATGAGAGAAAACATTCAACCCTTGACTGTTCTGAAATCTGGCTTATTTCACTTAGCATCTTCGTTTCTCCAGTTCTATCTACTTACTAGCAAACAACACAATTTCATTTTTTCTCTTTATGGTTGAATAAAATCCATTGTGCATCTATATATACCACATTTTTCTAAATCATTCACCTGTTGATGGGCATTAAGTCTGGTTACATAATTTGGGTTATTGTGAACTGCACTGCTAAAAATGTTATCACCATAGAATTCTGATTTTTTTGTAGTTGTTGTTGATAAGAAGTTGGGTAACTGGGTCATATGGAGTTTTAGTCTTTTGAGGGTAATTTCCATTCTGCTCTCTAAAGTTTGTACTATTTGCAGTCCACTAACAATGTAATGCAACATACCTTTCCCACCCTAACTGCAGTGAGCTGAACCCTCGGTGTAGATTTGATTTGCATCTGTCTGATTGCTAAAGATGTCAAATACTGTTTTTTCTTTGTGTGTGGCCCAAAGTCACACACGTGCAGTGGTCCTTTCTTCACAGCACAGGATTTTAATTATTAAGTATAGCATTAAATAGTACTGATTAATGACACTATTCTCTATTGTATTTATTTTAATGAGACTTTAGTTAACAGGATAAAATATGCTGACATGATTGACACTGTTCAAAAGGATGAAAGACCATTTATGTTTAAAGTTTGGTTAAAGATCATTGAATACTTAACAGAAAACAATAAAGGTGACTCCAATTTCCTAGGGCTAAAAATAACTTATACTATGGTTTCTTATATATGAAAATATAATTCTAAAGACTAATGTTGACTATGTTTAGTTGACTTTCTGTTGTTCATATCAGAGGTGGAAGCCCAGAAGTTTCTTACGTCTATTGTGGAGGGAAGAAGGCCAGGACAAGGCAAGGAAAGACCCAGGGGCACGGAGCAGTCTCTGTAGAAGAAGAGGGCACGTAAGGCATCACAGGAAGACTCACCTCATGCCCAGGAGGGGAGAGAAAAAGAGAGGGACGAAGACACAAACTCATTTGTTAAAATATGCAGGGATGCGATCATGGCAAGACCATGTCAGCACATACTCTGGTTGGAAATGAGACATAGTTGAAACATCATTTTGTTTAAAAAGTGTTAAGGTAGTATATGGCTGAGGTAAATAATAAGGAAAATATTAATAAAGAGCTTAAAAACAATAAACAACACTGCAGTCTGCCCAAACTCTTCCCCCTTATCTCCTCCATTCACCTTCTTTTGGTACAACTCTTCTGAGAGATTATTTCCTAGTTTTTTCTTTTTAAACTTTCTTTTACTTCTATAATCTCAAGTATTGTGCTTACACCATTTATAATTTTATTATTCAAATTTTCAAGCATATCTCAAAAGTCAAATAATGATCCTTCAAGTGTGCCTTCACCTAGCTGTAATAATTAGTGACATCTGACAATCTCATTACACCTCCCTCTTCTGATTCCCCAGTACCAAAGGAAATGTGGGCTCCTAGTATTTCCAATAAAAATCCACTGCAAGCACTTCATTGCTCTGACTATGGACCAGCTTTCCCTCACTTGGACTGATCAAGGACAGAAGATATGGATGGACTACATGAACTTGGACCTGGATGCTGCGCCCATTCCTGCCGCTGGTGTGGGTCAAATCCCTTCCAAACCAAGTGGGGGGGGGGGGTGGGGGGGGGGGGGGGGGGGGGGGGACTCTTTGTATTGTGGCTGGTGATCCCAAAGGAAAATGAAGGGGCTTTTAAAAAAGTAATGAAATGACTAATGACAGAGAAAACCAAAACAAAGTTCCAGTACCCATGGTGACTGGGAAAAACACATGGTGGGCTATTTAGGAAAAACAAGAAGAATAAACATCCAAAGTAGACTAAGGTTAGATTCAGTGTCTATTTAATAGTTTCTCCTAACTTTTCCAGACTTAGCAACTATGAATTATAGAATAAACATCTATCAGGAATCATGGATTATTCCCCCTACCATAAGCAGCAAATTAATTTTTTGTGTATTCAAGAATAATCTGTTAGATGTTTGCAGAAGCAATTGACTTTGAACTTAAAAACAGAGGCAAACCTCCTCTCTGGAAGACAGAGAATGAACCACAGGACTCTGACTCCTCTAAGACAGAGGGTTGGGGGAAAACTCGGGTTTTGTCTTGTCACTTTGGGCAACCTCTAAACCCAGCATTCTATCCATCCATTCATCCACCCTAACAATCCCACTCCAGAACAATGGTTCTGGAGTGAATTCGCCTGGGTCCAAACTCTGGTCTATGCAAAGCTGGATTACCTGAAAGAAGACTTAACCACATGCTGAGGTAAGCAGAAAATCCTATAACAGTATTTTCTGGAGTTAGATTTGATATTTAATCAAGAGTTGAATGTGAGAATGATCAGAACTTTGTTGAACCGCCTTTCATCTATTTGATCTAGACGAATTTCTGTATAAATTGTAAATCACTCATGGAGGATAAATTCCACAATTTTTTCACTGCTGTGGGTTAGACAAAGCCCTTGGCTCTTCTGCTTATTATCCTGGGGCTCCAGAGAAGTTATACGTAGCATCCAAAAGTGTCTCAGTTCTCTATCTATGAATTGGGAATAAGGCAGCACCTACCCAGGCTCTGCTGGAAGAGCACAATGTGATAATGCATTGAGAACACTTCACACAAGGCTGGGGACACATTCACTGGTTGTTTTAGTCACTTTTTTTTTCTGCTGTGACTAAAAGACCTGACCAGAACAATTTCAGAGAAGGAAAAGTTAATTTGGAGGCTCATGGTTTCAGAGGTCTCAGTCCATGGACAGCTGGCTCCATTCCATGGGGCTCAAGGTGAGGGAAAACATCATGGTGGAGGAGGTTTGGCAGAGGCAAGTGGCTCACACAATGATCAGAAAGCAGAGAGAGACTCCACTTGCCAAATACAAATATATACTCCGAAAGCCATGCTCCATGCCCACCTTCTCCCCCAACCAACCTACCCACCTTCAATTACCACTCTCTTAATTCCCTTTGGGGTATTAAATCACCCAATTGGATTAAGAAAAAAATCTCATAATGTGTCTGGGCCCCCTGAACAGGAGCTGGAGCATGCCCCCTTAGCCTTGAGTAATGAAGGTATTGAACTGGCATCACATGTAGTGCGAACCAAGTGGGCCTTACCTTCACTTGGGAAGGAAATGCAGCTCGGGATTGGGCATTACCCCATAGGAATGGGCTGCACCCCCCTGTTTGTTGTAACACAAATCCCTTGCCTTATTTGGGTGGAATAGTCTATGAAATGTCTTTTCCCTAATAAATACAGTGGTTTGGAGTTCTCTCTCTCTCTCTCTCTCTCTCTCTCTCTCTCTCTCTCTTGCCTCCCTTGCTCCTCTTGTCTACCAGCACAGGAGACTGACCCCTGAGGTCACAGAGCCATCCCTGACCACCAAAAAAAGGTATTTTGTGTTTATGTGGTTCTTTTCATTGCCAGCCCAATTCACGAGGAGTGAATTGATTCTGTCGCCTGTGCGGGATGTGTGGGCGACAGTAACCTAATCATTTCTCCTCTAACTTTCTTGCATTGTCTCACGTGAGCTTTTGATTTCTCGTCCCGATTCTTTTTGCTCTAAATCACTCAATAGGTAACACAAATCTCTTCACTCATTATGCCTCTTTATTTCAACTCCCACTTAGGATTGAAAGAAACAGTTCATTTTGCATGTTCTCCTTGAAATGATTCTCGCTGACATCTGTGAAAACCTAGCACCAATTTTCCTAGCACCTTGTAGATGTTAATTTCACCTGTTACCTGTCAATATCTTACATCCCCATCATGGTCTGTGTCTTTGATGTCTTTGTCTCTCTTATTTTAGAAATCAAATTCTGCTTTACACATCTTGGGGATTATAGACAATATAACCCATAAATGATGTCCACTGACTTGGCGCTTTCCCCCAGGACACCCACCAGCTGAGATCTGCACATCAGCAACAATCCTCTCAGGTCTGCGGAAAGGGAAAGGCTGGGCCGCCAGCCGGGATATAGCCCACATCATCTCATCCCAGAGGTGGAGCACAGGCGCGGGGTCCCCCAGGGCCTGGAGGTCTGCAGTGGGCACCGTCAGGATGACGTTGTCTGTGGCCAGCTCTCCCCAGGGAGCCGGGCTCTCCTGGACACAGCGCCTCCACTCCTCCAGGGACGTCTTACCTGGGAACACACAACATGTTCCTCCACCCTCCACCCCAACTTCCCTTTGAGCAGAAAAGTACAACTTGGTCTCCTGGAGAAAAACACTGAGATAGTGAATTAATGTCATGAAGGCCAGCAGCCTGGAAAGGGAAGGACAAGCTTCCAGACCTTTCTCTGTTTCCGCCCTGAAGTCTGCATGCACACACAGGTAGTCGGGATCTCCAGTCTCCATGTTTGCCTCTAGTAGTTCTTCCTCCTCCTCTCCACTGACCTTTCTCCCTCTCCCCCTCCAGCACCCTGCCCATAGTCACCATGGCCCCTGCAGCAATCCTTCGTCCCTAAATTCCCAGTCCACTTACCCAGCTTGTAGTACGGGGCAGGCACAGCCCCCTTGATGGGGACAGACACTGGGCCAAGTTGGCTGCCCTTGGGCACGATGACATAGAGCAGGCCACCCCAGAGGCAGGAGACTGACCTTTGGGTCCTGTCCATACATCACTGGTGAGTCATTACAGGGGCTCCAGAGAGCTTGCTGGCTTTGCTCAGGTCATCAGTGTGGCAGCCAATCTGTACCTGGACAGTCAATTCCACCATGTGTGAGGGGAACTGGAGTTCCTGTGCTGTGGGTGTGGGGTTGCCTGTGGGGCTGTGTGCACAGGGGCTGTTAGACACAACACTCCAACTTCCCTTTTCCAAGAGTGATGCATGGAAACCTATGAAATAGTAGCACTCCAAAGTCATAGGGACTAAAATACGTGTAATTACTTTTCAGGTTCCACAGTAGATCTCCATCAGACCTGAGGTGGTGAGGCACCAGACATAGCCCCAAGGCTGAGCTGAGCAGGGACTTGTGGTGTTCCCTTACCAGGCAGGTTGCTGGGTGTCACACCAGGCCTAAGCAGCATGGAGATTCTGATACTGAGAGTGAACCATGGGCTCCCAGTCTGTCCCTTGGAAACAAATGGAGGCTCATTTTGAGGTGGTAAAACCTGGCCTGGGGTGGGTATAAAGGATTGTTCCTCTCCCTTTTGTGCATTCTCTGCTTCTTGTTTTTTCTTGGAGTCCTTGGTTGCTTTTCTCAGAATTGATATAAGTGAGCTCCAGAGAGGATTCTGACAAAAAAGAGACCCTCCCTGTGACAGGAAGCAACTCGGATGAGAAGGCAGAAGAATTTAGACTCAGAATGTATTGCCTATTTTTGTGGACGATGGGATCAAGGAAATTCTTTGTTTGTCAAGGTAGAGAGGTAAAACTGAGAGAAGTGTGTGCTATCTGGGAAATGGGTGAACGCCAATGTGATATAGGTGCTCCTCCTGCACAACCCCATCTTTCAGTAAAATCACCACCTGTGCTTAGGAGAGAGCTCCAGCCTTGATAATAGCAGCAGGGACCTTAGCCACTTATGTAGGCTCCCTAAAATGTGGCTGCTCCACCTGTGAAATCTAAGAGGGGCAGAATAGTCCTTCCCTGTGCAGTTCCAGGATGGAATCAAGAGAGAGGGTGAGGAAGGGGCAGTTTGGGATGTGGGGGTCTGACCCTACCTTCAGGCCAGCAGAGGCTGCATCTTCTGAGAGGGAGATTTCTGCATTTTGTCCTTCTAGGAGGTAGAACCCAGTGCTCTCCCAGGAATCCTTGCCACCTGCAAGTGGAAGAGAAGGCCGAGTTGTTAGTTCCCAAAGGACTCCATCTCCACCTGGAGCCTCCCAGCCCCTCCACAGGTCCAGCTTCTCCCAGGATGACTCACCCCTCCTAATCCTTAAGCATATCCCCCAACCCCTGTCTTTTTGCAAGTTCCTGGTAAAGCCTTTAGCCAGCATTCCTGAGCATCATCAGTACCTGCAGTCCTGTGAAGCCAGCCCGGCCCCCTGGTCTAGGATGCTCTGGTGCTCTCTGTTCACGCCATACCTGGACTGGTTCCATTGATCTCCACAGTGATGGGGTCTTCTGAAGTGGCACACTGGAGGGGCAGGTCCATGTGCTGAGGCTCTGTGTCCGCTGGGAGCAGTTGGTCCCCAGAGTGTGCCAAAGCTGTGACCACACAGAGCATGGTGGCCTCACAGGAGTTATTGTGAACTGGATTCTCCCTGCTCATACCTGCAAGGCCCAACCATTGGAGCACCTTTCTCAGGAGCCAGGGTGAGGAGGCATAGGCAGGAACCCCCTGGGCATGAATCTGGAGGGCTCTACTTTCTACTCCCAGATGTACCAGATGGCTCTTTTTCATGTTCGCACCGTGGTTCAACACAGTCTGGAATTCCAACTGTACCTTATAGAAGTGGTAGCTCCTCATCTCAGGAGTAGGCACAGGGAAACAGCCTGGGCTGAGAGGCTTCAGCAGGATGCTGAGGCCAAAGCAGTTGAGGATGACATTGCCAGGGAATTCAGCCAAGGCAGAGTGGCCTGGGTTCTGGGAGGCCCACCACCAGGCCTGTTCTCCAATCAGCAGCCCCCCACCCTCAGCCACAAACTCCTGTAGCTCCTTGGCCTCTTTGTCACTGTAAGCCTCGCAGCAGTAGACACATATGTCACTGGTCAGATGGGACTCCAGCTTGGACTGCAGGCCACGCTTCAACAGTAGGGGATACAGATCTTTTAGACCTGTGTTCACCCCTATTTTGCCCTTCTGGTCTCTGGCCAGCCAGCGCACAGCATTGAGCAGGAAGAGCTCCATCTTGGGAGCCCAGAGCATGCCCTCGTGGGCAGCCACGACCACCCGGCCACGGCCATAGTGGGCAGCTGCCAGGAAGCAGTTGAGGGAGGCATCCAGCCCCAGAGGGAAGGCCAGGGCCCCGTGCACCAGCAGCTGGGAGGGGACTCCCCCTGTCCGGATGTCCAGCTCAGAGATCCCTTCCAGGAGCTGCTGCTGGTCCTGCCTAAGCTGCTGCCCACACCTGGGAGACATGGGAGACAGAGGGACACAGGCTGTTAATGGACCTCTGACAAGAGCAACCTGAACAGAGAAAGAGAACATGGTTCCTTCAGCTTTTCATTCCTACCAATAGCACTGAGGATTTCAGCGTGTAATACAATTTGTTTCATCATGTTCTAGACCTACTCTCCCACTGTGACAAGTGAGGGCCTATCACTGCTTAATTGGCAGTGTTTGTTCTGTCTTAGTGAATCATAAAATGCTGGTGCCTCTTTCAGTTGGTGTTGTCATGGATTTGATGAAACTTTAGAGAGGGAGCTGGTGGCTCTATTTGCATATCTTAAGATCCACATTCTCCAAATGAACACTTCCAAGAATTCTTACAATTTGGTCAGCTAAAGTATTGAATATTCTGGTTTGAATTTTATATCTTTTAAAATTATTAGACATAGAAAGATAGTTTGAGAAACAAGTCTGTTTAGAGAAAGCAATCCTTCTTATGAACTTTCTAGAGCTAATTTTCTGTAAATGAAAGCTATATAACACATCAAATTACTCTCAGTGGGCTTAGAGTTGGTAACAACGTACAGGTGTTTGAGTTATACAAACATCCTTTTAAATCTGATGGGAGTATTTATTACTTTTGGCTAAGAAGTGCTCAAAATGTAATGAATTTAAAAGAAGTTTTGTATTTCAAGAGGTTTTTTTTTTTTTTAATTAATTTGTATATACACTAAAGCTCACACATTAGGAGATTGGTTCAATAAATTATGGTTAATCACACACAACAATCTGCATAATAATTAAAATATTTTAGATGATATTGCAAAAGTATTATTGGTAAGTAAAAACTTGATTCCAAGATACTATTCTCTAAATAAGTCAAATTTTGAAAAAAATACCAAAAAACCATAAAAACAGACATAGAAACAGTATCTAAATGATAGTTATCAAACATCTTCAGTTGCTATCTTGGCTAGTGGAGTTTTAGGTCATTTTAATAAACTTTATGAAATTTTGTTGTCTAGATTTTTTAAAAATCACATATGTCTTTCACAATGAAAAGCAAATGCTAATTTTAAAAGGAATTAGTTTATTCGTTTAAGAAGCAAAACATTATTTTAAAAAGTACCTCCTAAATCAGGCACGGTGGTGCATGACTGTAATTCCAGGGACTTGGGAGGCTGAGGCAGGAGGATTAAGAGTTCAAAGCCAGCCTCAGCAATGGCAAGGCACTAAGCAACTCAGTGAGATCCTGTCTCTAAATAAAATACAAAAAAGGGCTGTGGGTGTGGGTCAGTGGTTGAGAGTTCCTGAGTATAATACTTGGCACCTAAAAAAAAAAAAAAACTGCTGAAAGAAGATCCAAAATTTTCAAAAGAACAATTCACAAACCAATTTCCTTGATACTGAACTACAAGTGGTCTTTCTTTATGTCTTCTGAATTTCTAGATTTCGATATCTTGATACCTTATTAATAAAGAAATCTAATGTTACCTATTGAGGTTTTGCATTTAGGGAATGTGTTAGCTGGCTTTTGTTTTGTTGTTGTAACCAAAATACATGACAAGAACCATAAAAAGGAGGTAAAGTTTACTTTGGCTCGTAATTTCAGATGTTTAGTTGATGGACATCTGACTCCTTTTCTCTGGGCCTGAGGAGAGGGCAGAACCTCATGGTGGAAGGACTTGGTGGAGATAAGCTTCTCAGCTCACAGTCAGGAAGTAGAGGGAGCTAGAAAGGCACCAGGGAAATATAAACCCCAAAGGCACGTCCCCAGTGACCATCCTTCAACCACACCAAACCTGCCTACAGTTACCACCCAAACAGTCCATTCAAATTATCAGTCCATCCCATGGATTAATCTATTCACTTGGTAACAGCTTTCAAAATCGAATCATTTCAACCCTGAACATTCCTGCATTAACACAGATTTTGTGGGACACAACATATCCAAACCATAAGAGAAACAGTTCTAAAGTACTTTAAGGATGTATAGGGATGATGGATCATTTATAGCCTCCTTCCCTCAAAATAGCACCAACTAGAAAACATGTAAATAGTCATCAAAATGGAAGTAGTTATATAAATTTGTGTAACTTATTTTATAACTAAAAATTCTCATTTAAAAACACCACTTTTAAGTGCTTGCCTTGCACATGTGAGGCAATGTGTTCAATCCTCAGCACCACATTAAAAATAAATAAATAAATACATTGTGTCCATCTTAATAAAATCTTTTAAAAATCACTTTTAAAAGCAAAAATATTTTAAGACAGAATATAAAGTACAAGTAGGCAATTATAACTAGCAAAAATGATACACAATGTTAGAAGATTTAGAATAGTAAAACATTATGGAACCTACAATATTCGATTTCTTTAATGTCATATTGGTTTATTTTTGATAAAATAATTTACCAATAACAAAACCAGAATGTGTAAAATCAGTTTCATACACTGTTACCCAAGCAGTCACCCCACTTCTGTCAGTCACATGAATATAGACCCAAATTAAACACTCCCAGTGCCCAGAACAGTTGTGGATTTTAGAGGCAGTTATATATTTTAGATGAATGAAAGAAAGGATGCCAGTTACTAGAAAAAGGGGAAAACTGAACTGTTCTGAAAATACATTTCTTTATGCTTTTTGTTGAACAAACAATGAAAACATTGAAATGATGTTGGGTCAAAGAAAGGTATCCTATTGTGACCTGGAGAGCATTTTCCTATAATTTGAAAGTTATGGGAAGGCAAGAAAGTAATGTAAAAAAGTCTGCTTTTCAAGTTGCAATATTTGGAGAGGACAGAAATGTTTGAAATAATCATTATCAACTTATTACCAGCAGCACACTGTCCATATTTTATCATATTTTCTTCTAGTGTTTTGTTTTGCAACCTATATATATGTTGTTTTAATGAATTTGTTATCATTTTAACAGAGATTCATATATTAATTTTACCTATTCTATCATGAATATTTTCCTTTTCCTTTAAAATGTTTTTTGAACACAATACTATGTGTTCAACCATATGCTATAACTGTAGGATATACCATGCAGTATTTAAATCTATTATAGACACTTGGTGTTTCTTCTAGTGCTTCAATATGTGTTACTAAATATTTCCCTCATAGCCCCCGTTTTCCTCCTGTCCAATCCTTTTCCCCTCCACCCACCTCTTGTGAGCACGCCATAATGAACTTTCTGCATCCTCATCTCTGTCTCTGAGTCTGCTTCCTAGGAACCCAACCTGCAACAAGGGGAACTGGCAACGTCCCACAAAACTACACGCCCTTCCCCTGTCACTCAGCTCTCCCATATAAAATCTTTAAATAATCACTTATTATATATAAATAATCCAGTGATGTGGCAAAGATATGAAGAATCATGCACCAGGATATTCATTGCAGTATATTTGTAATAGCAAAAATATTGGAAAGATAAAAAACAAACACTGAAAACTCAAATGTCTGTCAATAAGGAATTTATGCAGAAACTATATTATAGCCACACACAGCGGTATAATAGAATATTTATTGCACTTGTATATACTATTATGGAGCCATATCTTTTATTTTGGATCCATAACTGTTTTGCATATTTATAAAACAAATTACAAAAACGGCTTCAAAAGAGCAAAATAAACAAATAAACTGACATTTAAAGCCACCTAGTGGTATAACCACAAGGAGAGGAAATATTCTAAGGGACTTTAGAGGATGGTAATGTGACTTGATATATATGTAATAAAATACACGATAAAGCAAAAAGCACTGAAAATAATATTTAACTGTTTCTGTAATCATATGGCTGGTAGTAGTATTGTTATATAAATTTTGTAACTGTTGTACGTACACTGTGGGATAAAGCAAATGCTTCATTATGTTGGTATTACAGAAGTAGTATTTGTCATTGTGGATAAAAAAAATACAAGATTGCTGAAATAATAAAAGTCCTTTAGTCCTGAATTACAATGAGAATTATCCATATGAGCTCTTGATGTATTTACTTAAAAAAAAAACAACAACAAGAAAACATTTCTTAGAAACAATGATCAGAAACCATGAACATCCCTACCACTCAGACTGTGGTTTATAATTACCATTTGCCACTGAAAGAAACAGGGATATTCAGAGTAATGTCTGATCCTGGACCTAGACAAAGAAATGAGCAAGACAAGACTGGATCCTCTTATTATACCAAAATGCAAGAAAGTTTCTTAAGGCTAGGTCAAAACCATTCAGGAGATAATTTGAATTACCTCACTGTGACCAGATTTAGCACAATTTAATGTCAACACAGATAAGAAATGAAACACATTGTGTTTCAAACACAATTTCAACATGGTAAGAAACAAGTTAAAACACATTGGTGACCTTTGGAAAAAATAAGGGGATCAGTTTGATATTTTGAGAACTGGCTTCAAAATGAGAAAGCATAATAATTAGGCAGTTATCTCTCCTTTCCTATGCAAACTATGCATCAGGGTAAGCAAATAATTAATGAATTAGCTTGTTCTATAGAACTATTCTGAATATTACATAAAGGGAATACTAGAAGTTTAAAGTCACCACTTTATAATCACTAATGAACTAATAGATCTAGGACCAAGCAATGATCACTAATGACCACTAACATAACAGTGAGGGAGGAAAACCAGACACCATGTTCCTCCCAGTGGAAGTACACCTGCTGCCTACAGAGTGGTCAGGCCACAGCATGGGCTCAACCTCTAGATCAGGAGCTGGGGGTGAGGGGGACTTCTTCTTAAAGGGCCAGATAAATATTTTAGGTTTGTGGGCCATAAGGTCTCTGCTACAACACTGAAGTTGGCCACTGTAGCTTGAAACAACCACAGACAATTTGGAAATGAACGAACATGGCCCTGTTAAAAACAAAACAAAAAACCCTTTATTTATAAAAACAGAGGACTGGGCCTTAGGCTTTGTCAATCCTCCTGTGGAATATAGAGTTTATTTCCAATTTATAGTAATGAAGAGGGAAAGGGAATAAATTAAAAATCACCAGAAAAACCACAGTTTTAAATTGGAAAACCACAGTTTTAAATTGGAAGAAAAAAAATAAATCCCAAGATGTAGCATACCTAATATAAGTGTTTTGTGAAGGTTTATTTTAATTATATGTAGTGAGGATTTGAGCACAGACTAATGTGTAACATAAAAATTATTTTTATTATGGGTCTTTTTTTATGATAAGAAATCTGGATACCAATGCAGAATTCCCAGGAAATAATAAAGATAATAGCAGACAGCAACAAATCAGAAAACCAGTAAAAGAGAAGCAGAGAGAGACTAACTAAAGAGCTAGTCCTTTGCAAAAAGTCAATAATTGAATAACCGACTAGCCATATTGGTCAATATAAAGAGACAAAAATTACCAATCTCAGGAATGATTAAATGAAATTACTGCAGATCCTACAGACATTTATAACCATAAAGATGAAGCAGACATTTTCCTTGACAGACACATCACCACAACTCACTGAAGAACATAGATATCTGGAATAGTTTAATACATGTTAAAGAAATTGAATTTGTGGTTAAATATCTTCAAAGAAAAAATGAATTAGCCCAGATAGCTGCATTGACAAGTTTTCTCAAATGCTTCAGAAAAAGTAATATAGATTTACATAATTTTTCCAGAAAATAAAAAAGGAAGGAATGCTACTCACTTCATTTTATGAGTAGGTATCATTGCCTGATATTAAAAACAAACACATTACAATAAAACTATAGACCAAATATTTCTCATGGGTGTAAATACAAAAATACTCAATAAAATATACTAGCAACTTTAACTCAACAATGTATCAAAAATATTACATCATGACCAAGTTCGGTTTATCTCAGCGTGCAAGGATTAACATTAAAAACTTAATTTGATTTACCATAGATGTAGACAAAAGAAGAAAATATATGCTCATCTCAAGAGATGCAAAAAAATCGTATGGCCAATTTCAGAATCCATTCATAACAAAAACTCTCCAAGAACTATTAACAAAAAGAAATTTCCTCAGACTGAGAAACAGTGTCTACAAAATGGCCTCCTAATATGACAGAAAAATGAGTTTTTGCACCTAATGTCAGAAAGAAAACTGGATGTCCACTAGTCTTATTTGCTGCATTGGAAGTTCTACTAAGAAGAGCAAGACAAAATTTTTAAAAATACAAAAGGCATGATTAGTGAAATGAAAAAAATAAAAATCTTTCTCTTTGAAGGTGCCATGATTATAAATTTAGAAAATCCCAAAGAATCTACGAGAACAGTGTTACAACTAATAAGTAAGTTTAGCAAGGTCAACAAATAGACGATCCATATAAATTTAACATACGACTCAAGTGTACACTGTCTACATTCTAAATTCTACGAATGGAAACTAAATTTTCAGACAGAGTTGTTATAACACCACCAAAAATATGGTATGTTTTGGAATTAATTTAACAAATGTGTTTGTGACCTATATATTGAAAACTGAACACCAATAAAAGAAATCAAAGATCTAAACATATAGGAGATATTCCCTGTTGGTTAGAAGTCTCAACATTTTTATGATGTCAGTTTTCCCTCGATTATTCCATAGATTCAAGACAATCTCAATAAAAAGCCTTAGCATGACTTTTTTTGTAGAAATAGACCTGCTAATTCTAAATTGTTCGTGGAAAAATTAAAGGAACTACAAGAGCTATAAACATTTGGAAAAAGACAAAGCTGGAGAACTTAAATACCACATTTTGAAACTTACATTAATCAATATACATAAATCAAGATTAATGTATAAAGCTACCTTACTTAAGATAGTGTAGTATTAATGAAAGGACAGCACATAAATCAATGTAACAGAATTGATTGGGAGAACTGTTTGATCCCTTTTGAGGAAAATTTGGCAAGATTTGTTAGTTGAGCCTCCACTGGTCTTGAACGTCTGGGACATTTGGACGTTTTTCAGTGGTGTGCTTAAACTGTGCAGGTATTGCAAGATCCCTTTGGTAAAGGTATGGAAACATGCACCTTGTCTGTGGTTACTATTGTAGTATTTGGTCTCAAGGGAACCCAGTCTTTCCTTCATTTAAGAGAGCTGGGTTTGTGATGGAAATGTGTCTGGGAATTAGATACAGGACTATGATTCTCCATCGTGTGGTTCAGTAGTCCCCTGTTCCTTAGGACTCTCATACATGTGTTTTTAAAAATGTAGCAAGAATTTCATGGTATGCACATCCATTTTATTCTTTAGAACCCATAAAATTAGCTGCAGCCAGAAACTTCAAAACTTCACTGTTCCCCTGCCCAGTATGTCTATGCCTACTTGACCTCTAGTGCTCCAATAAGCCTCCTTGGCCTCTGTCGCCCTGCCTGCCATATAAACTATGGCCAGGAAGAAGTGCAAAATGGAAGAATTCATAGAACTCAGAGTGGCACAGCTGGAAACTGATTCATTTGGAAATAGGTGGATTCTTGAGTGCGGACGTGGCCCCTCTTAGCCTGATGGCAAAAATTCAGTGTGTGCCAGACTCTGGTTTCCAAAAACCTGGTGGAGTCCTCACCCAGGGCAAATGGACTCCTTTGACTGCCACATCCCAGGAGTGTCTCTCTGGGAAATTAGAAGGCACTGGGGCACTAGACCACACACTAAGTTGTGGTTTGCTGGTGTGGTTCTCAATCAAAGATGAAGTAACTTAAGCCAAGTCCCAATTGTTACCCTTATGAGCTCTCCCATGCCAACAGGTAATCTGCTCATTTCAGCCAGGGGTTCATTTTAATTGCAGTGGCTCTCTCGCCCATCAGTTTGAGAGAGCATCCAGGGTATACTTTGAAAATATATACTGGCATGTCTCCATGTAGGTGTCATAGTGTTTGGTGATACAGTCTCTCCTGTGCCCTCTAAAGTGCTGGCGGTGGTGAAGCAGGAGAGGAGCACAGGCACAGGAGGGACCTTCCCCATCGGTTTCTTTGGCTGTTTTCTTTTCTGCTGCCCCAGTGGATTTCAGACGCTTTGCCTTCCCTTGCAGTCTCTGAATGATGGGTCTGGGTCTGTCTTCACCTTCCCAGCAAACCAACAAACATTGATATATTGTGACAACTACTACAGTGAATTCACAGTCAATAAATCTAGTAAACTCTAAAAGGATGGTTTCTTTCCTTCACCTACCAATGTCAAGTGTATGCTATCCACTCTCAGTAATATTCCCAAGATTTTTGCCAACAGAAATTAGGGTATTACGATCGTTCTTTTAGTGTTGAAGATTTATTTTGTACATTGAATCCCTCTTTGCTTTCCCAAAAAGGTGGGGACATGAGAGAAATTATTAGTTCCTTTCAACAAAAGAATTATTCAGTGAAGGAAGAAAAAGCTTCTTCAAACTAAAGTGGAGCTATTTCTTTAGAGGAGAAGGGAAGTGCATCCTCTAGAAAGGAGGGATCACTGAGCAAGGACTGCTTCAGAGAGACTATAGATGTGAATTATTATTATCACTCCCACGTGGTAGTTTTAAAACCTGTCCACTTTCATGGCCTCTTAGAGGAATTCACTCTTCTGCCCCATGATTTGGGACTTCAGCATCTGACTTGGTTTGGTCAGTGTTACACTAGCAAACTAGCTTTGATAGAAGCAAAGACTTGGCCTTGTGCACTGATGATTGAACTTGCCCTTGTGCACTGCAGATGCACATGTGGAAACACATTCCAGGCAACCACTGCCCCTCCAGCTTGAGCCCCAGAATGAGCAGCTGAGAACAGTACCACCACGGCCAAACCACCGACGCGTGAGAAATAAATGCATCTTGTGTGCCACTGAGGTTTGTGGTTGGCTGTGACCCAGTGATAGCTGTCTAGAACACAAGGTGGCATCTGATGCAGGGTACTGCCATAGCACAACCTTTATGTAGCATTGACTGTGAGTTGCAAGTAAACTATTAGCCAAAGCTGGAAAATGGTGAGAAGCATTATGTAGCGCAAAAGATTTGGTGTGATAGTTGCCTGAGATCACTTGCAAAATAGGAAATGTACTTAATGAAATTATCACATTAGGCAAAGAAATTGTAAGGAAGAATTTTGACAGGCTACATCTTTAGATACTACTTGAAAGAGCTGAACTGAGGAAAGAATTGTCAGTTTGCAAGACGTTAGATGGAATTTCACGTGAGAAATTGCAGGACTGAATAATGAACCAGTTTCTCACCAAATCAAAGGTACAGCAATTGTTATGCAGCCTAGTGTAAAGACTAAACCAAGGGTGAAGATGGGACATTCTGTCAAAACATCTCACAACATTGAGGTTTCATCATAGTAGATCTTCACTGCTGAAGCCAAACTTTAAGGGATAGCTCAAAGGAGCCTAATAAACCCAAATTGTCTACCTATAAGTAACTCTGGAAGGAAGCCATGTCATGGAAAATTGTGGTGTGGTTTTGGGCACATATAGTTAGCTGTAATCAGATACATAGAAAACTCATACATTTTTTGAGAGAATGATATTGGCAAAACTGTCACTGACCTGGAACCCCAAAAAACAGAGACAGTTTGAGATATAAAATGACTTCTGAGATTTCAGTTTTTTTTTTTTTTTTGTCTGAAACAAATTTATTAAGAAACATCTCAGAAGTATGGGAGAAAGGACAGAGGAGCCAGACAGAGGGAGTGTCCCAGGGAGAACAATCTCTGATGCCTTCTGCAGGTGGGGGCAGAGGAGACTCCTGATGTCCAGGTAGATGCAGAAGTGCTCTCAACTAAAACCCAGGCAGAGGAACCCGAGGGAGTTGGCACATGTTGCTCCTGCAGCTGTTCAGGGTCCACGTGACCGATGCCCACGCAAGGTGCTCTGGCTGTGCACTGGTTCAGTCTGCTCACCTCTCCCCTTCATTGGAGCCACACCCTATGGATCTGGCAGGTGTCTGCCCTCTTACATTGGAGCCACCTTCCTGCTGACACGTGGCATACAACAGCACAGTTGTCGCACACAGGAAGCAATCCTCCCAGTCACCTGCTTCCAGAACTTTCTGTTGGCATGGGGTTGCTCAGAGTCAGTCTGGGAGGCTAAATGAGGTGTGGGGGTCCTTGCAGGCGGGAAGCAGAAATGGAAGGCAGGCTGCTGGCCCTTCTGATGCGCCTCTGCCCTGACTGTTGGGCCTCCTCGGGCAGCGGAGGTTCACAGGGCAAGGGGAAGGGGCCGAGGGCAGGCTCACTGGGGCTCCTTTTTGGGAGGGCAAGGGAATTGGAAAACACAGGACATGGGTGAGATTAACCCTTGAAGGCACAGGTTCCCCTGGACCATGCCCGCCACTTGGCTTTTCTGGTACTTCAGTATGAGGTAGGTAGCCATGTCTGCATGGCACTTTCTCTTGGCCAGAGACACGCAGGTCTTGTGTAGATCATATTCCACATCAAACATGACTGTCAGCATTTTGGGGTCTGGGTGTTTGCGGAGGGCCTCACTGTGATCACGGGGTAAATACTGCTCGCCCTGCCTCAGCCATGGGTGCTGAAGGATCTGCTTGGCTGCGGGCCACTTCCTGGGGTCCAGGGTCAGTACGTGGCGGGTGAGTATTTGTGCTGCCACAGAAACACGGGAGGGAGGTGGTAGGTTCCCAGCTGATCTGCCTCAGCATCTCCTTAGCGCTGGGTCCCATAAATGGCTGCCTCCCTGTCAACCTAAAATACAGAATGACACCCAGGCTCCCGATGTCCACCGGGGGCCCCTCATACGCTTGCCTCCGGATAATTTCCGGGGCAAAGTGTGAGAGAGTGCCCCAGAACTCGTGCAGTTTCTGCCCAGGCGTGACCGTGTGGTGCTGAGCCACGGGTGATAGTCTGCTGTGGCCTCTACTGGCCCCTCAGGACTGCCTTCTTCAGGAGCTGGCCCTGCAACTCTACACTAGTCTCACTACTCTGGCAGTACATCCTAAGCAGGAACCCCACTAAGGACGCTGGCTAAAAACAAAATAAAATAAAATAATAGATCAAAACAACAAACCCAAATCAAGGAACCAATATCCAAAGACCACCACCAACAACCGCCAGCCACCAACCACCAAATGCACTATCTGGGAGTCCTACAGGTCACCACCCAGAGCTTCCTGTGCTTGTGGACAAAATCCCAGCTGCAAGTAGTCTACCTGGAGGTGCTGATTCGGAAACATGGCCAGGAAACCTGGAGCATCCGTTTCATACTGTGAAAAATCCAACTCCAGGACCAAAGCGGGCAAAAAGAAGACGAGTGTGCGTGGAACCCAGGGCAAGAAAACCAAGGGCTAGAAGATGACAAGGAAGGCTAGGAAGCCCCTTGGAGGACGATCTAGGAACAAAGAAGCTGCCAGAGCTCCAACCACTGCAGCTGAAGCCAACAAAAAGAGAGGAACAACCCGACTCAGCCATTGTCACCTGCTGAGGAAAAAAGTCTATCATCTGGAGGATCCGGAAGGGGACAAATAGAGCTTGGGAAGTTCCATTTCCTCATGTGAGGACCTGTAACACCAGTGAGCCAGAGACCTCAGGACCTTCCATGAATGTCACTGGGCAGAGGAGAAAGTTTACATCAAGAATATGGTGATTGTGAAAATAAAATCAGCCTCTCTGGCAAAAAAACAAAGAAAGAAAAAAGTAATAAAAACGAAAAACACCAGCTGCAGCCACTCTCTTATATACCTGCAGTTTGAAACTTACTCACAATGGCCCCTTGTGACATCAGAACAAGTCATTGCCCAGTCATGCCTGGCCATAACTCCCAGTGGTCATCTCCTTTTTGGGCCTCCAGAACCACTTGTCTATGCAGAATAGGAATAAGGAAGGACTCCAGACATTGTCTTGCTTTAGTGGGTTATGGAGACTGATATTTTCTTCTTTAGGAATTGATATCGTACGGAACTTGAATGTACTTTTCATTTTCAGCCTCAAAATATGTAATAACTTTTTGCTTTGAAAGAATACCACTCAAGGTATTCGATTCCTTTTTCTTCTACCTTGAAATAAGTGGTGTCAAAAGGATGGCAGCACCTCACTCACATGGGTGACACTGCAACAAAATGCCCTGTTCCCGAAGGCACCAGAGAGCACGGTATTAACACCCGTGGGGACGAGAAGGAGGCTTACAGCTTCATCATGATTTCTCCATATAGTCCTACACACGAGGCATATACATCACATGGTGACACCAGTAACTGAGGGGGAAGGGGAGAAATGTAGAAAAGAACAGCATTTTCTGGTACTGAAGCTCTGCTGCTGTAGGTTCACACCAGTGTTGTTTCTCCAGCTCATCTTAAAGGAAATGCCCAGGGGAACTGCACAGAAATATCTGGAAGACGTACCTAAAACGAAAGGGATAAAAATTCAAATATTTCACGTGAAACATCGACTAGATGGGAGAGAAGATAATCACTAAGGGATACAAGGCACAGTGACTCAGCAGCTTGCTCTGCTCTCCTTATAAGGGAGCTTTCAGTTTTCTAAAAGAGGGATAATGATGGGAAATGAAGATCTGTTCAGTGTGCAGAACCAAGAGCATTGGTGAACAATATATTAGCTTGCCACTCCTAAAAATGTAATCAGAACTTGATCAAGAGACAGTTACCATGGAGTGGAGAACCCAGCAATATTTGTTTGTCCAGCAGGATTTCAGAATGGCTATTGAGGAGTAACTGCCATCTACCTAATGTCCTTGCCTTCCTAATGGGAGTATTTATTTCTCCTACTGTATACTTACTCCACAATTGTGTTGTTAAGTGTGGGGGAAAGTGAATTGTTCTTTACCATCTATATGTCTCTGGCTCAAAGAAAACCACTTCCAGACTTGAACATCACGATATCCTAGATTTTAAGACCTGATCTGATTAGAAGAGACTGGAAGGAATAGGAGAAAGACATAGAGAATCATGGCCAAAGGGGCCAACTGTGGTAGAATTCAAACTCTGTCCAAATACTCACTACATATCCACACTCTCGCCATGGCCTCCCAGTGGGAGCAATTCCCTGGGGTTCTTTTGTTTGGCTACCTGGCTGGCTCTGGCCCATGGATATTACATGGGATGTAAACTGAGGTTGAGATGATCATATTCCTCCAGTATTTCTGCCATCATCCTGAGAAGAGGATAGCCTTGGGAACCTCTGCCCCTGCAGCTGGGTACCACCCAAATTGGGACATGGGACACATGCCACAGAGCAGCCCCATCCAGTCCGCAAGTCTGCAGCTTGAATATGACACTCAGCCAACCCCCAGATCCATGAGACACAATAAATGCTCTTTACTCACTACTGACATACTGTCACTCTTTTTGTTTGTAGCAAGAGCTGACTGATATGGGGTTCTGTTCCCTTAATTATTTCCCAAACTTTCACAAAAGGTATTCATAAGAGTCATAAGAAGGTGAGTCCTAACCATATAGCAATTGATTATCTTAGCAGAAAAAAATATGAGTTTTTTTGTTTGTTTATTCAAACTTGAAACGACAAAAGAAGAAGCTACCATAGAAACTACCTGAATTTCTGGACCACTTGTGGCTCTTTGGTTGCATACAACTATGGTAAATGTAAATTGAAAGAAAGTTATTAAAATATTATCAGAAGCAAAGAGAATGGAAGCCTGAAGAATCGGATTTGAAATCAACAGGAACCAAGGCAATTTCCAGAATCTAAAAGGCAAGGAAAAACAGGAATGATCAAATAGGAGAAGGAAGTCAGTTAGGATGCCATGGATGGGACAGATGAATAAACTCCAAATATTGTCAGAGTTGGTTTGTACCTCTTCTGAAGATTCAGATCCCAAGGAGGAAGAATCAAACTGGCTCAGCATGAGTCATTTGTCTGTCCCCTGAGTAGGAGAAAGAAAGACCCCTTAGTTACAGGTTCCTCCAACTTGAAAGAGCTAAATCCTAAAAAAGGAGGATGAGCAGGAGGAGAAGGAGAAGGAAAGGAGGAAGGAAGGAAAAGGTAATCAAGCTGCTATCAAGAAGGAAAACATATGTAAAGAAAAGAACTGTCTTGGGTGCATGTAATCCACACATGACCCACAGAACTTGGTAAATACCTGTGATAGAGCTGGCATTTATGCATACGTTTTATCATGTGAGTTTACACTGTTTGTCCCAAAACCTCACTAAAATCTTAATTAAGGTATTATAAAAGACATAAATTTTCAAGGATCAAGAAGATGGAAGTGGAGCTGACAACCATGAAATTTTAAACTCTGCAAACAGATAGATGAAAAACCAACTTAGCAGATCAAGAAAAACAGAAACCTAAGCTAGAAGTGCAGTATCCCTAATGCCCAGGTGCAGGCAGCCGATTACCAGAAAGTCTTGGAATTGGGGAAGAATGGAGATTAGAAGGAGGAATGACATAAAGCTGGTTTAAAGGTCTGCATGGAAGCTGGTAGACCCCTTGCAGACAATGAGCTGTCACTATACCACTCTCAGCAGAAGACCAGAAGGGCTGAGTTGGTGAACTCTGTACTCAAGGACACCATATATAGCCAAGAACAGGAGTTCTAGGCTGAAAACTGGGGCATCTAGTGGGATTTCCTCCTCATTTACCCACACACCTTCTCCCAAGAGATTCCCAGGATGTTGGTAGCCAGGCTTATCACTCACAGGCTGGAGATTTGTGGATTTCCTTCTGAGTGTACCTGCATATTAGTGGAGGGGACTTGGCCTCTGACATTTAGACATCTCCCAGCAAAGTGACTGAGGCACCACCCAGGTGCTGAAGCCAACCAATCAACCAGGTCTGTCAGTTCATGCCATGCCTCTAGATAGTTTTTATAGACTAAGAAATATGAACAAAGAGCCAGGACACACCAGTCACTTTAAAAATCTTAACTAGTAGAAAAAATGCACACACAAAAAAAACTCAAGGGGAAAGAAAGATATTACAAATTATATGTAACAAATTTTCTCACAGTTTGAAAAGAGAGCTCATCTATGAAATGAGAACAAATTGAACATTGCACCACACAAGAAAAAAGAGTAGCAGAGAAGAAAATGTTCTCTAAAATATTGAATTTGACAGGAATGAAAAATTCAATGAAAGCATTCGGAGAAAGTTAAGAAGAATCTCCTATAAGTAAAATAAAAAGACAAAAAGGAAATCTAAATAAAATACGTACTTAAAAAGTATACAGATATTCAGGAGGTTCCATGTCTAAATAGGAGCAGAGGAAAATGAGAGAACAATAATATTATCTAAAACAGAATAAAATGGTTCTTCCTAGAAATAATGGCCATGATTTTCCAGATTGAATGGACCCTCCAAAACCCTTACAATGCATTTAAAATAATGACCCAGATTAAGGCACTGTTCTGCACAAAGATACCGAATGTTTCCTGAGAGGAAATAAAAAATAAATAATATGGAAAGTGTTGAAAATCAGAATGGGATCATGCCTCTCAAAAGCAGCATGGGAAGCCAGTAACCATGGAATGAACTTCACCAGGCTGTGAGATGATGATCTCCAGCACAGAATTCCACCCCACCCAGAGGATAAGACCAGTCTGAACAGAGTGATTTTTTTTTCTAATTTGTTATATATGACAGTAGAATGCATTAAAATTCATATTACACATATAAAGCACACTTTTTCATATCTCTGGTTGTATACAAAGTTTATTCACACCATTTTTGTCTTCATACATGTACTTAGGGTAATGATATCCTTCTCATTCCACCGTCTTTTCTAGCCCCATCCCCCCTCCCTTCCCCTCCCACTCCTTTGCTCTATCTAGAGTCCGTCTATTTCTTTACAGATACTTAGTGAAAGACAGTTGCTGTGATATGTCTGCTGTTTGTTTCATAATAAACTGAGATGGAGAGAGGTGGGGCTATAGATGAAATGATGTTGACATTGAGTAGACTATTATTGGGGTTAGATAATGGGGGTTTCAGTGCACTATTCTCTACTTTTGACTATGTTTGAAGTTTACCATAATTTAAAAAAAACTTTAAAAAATCACAAAACATATGTTAGATTCAGTGACAGAGATTAAAATTTTAGTTGTAGATAAGAAACAGAGGTTTAGTTTGTTGAAAAAGAAAGTCCCTGGCGCAAGTAAGAGGAATTATGCTTATTTGATTAAATGTTTTTCTTCCTACATGTTAGAATCAAAAACAAGGGGGAGCAAATCAAATCCTCCCCAATGTCCCTGACAATCACATCACTCCCACCACCCCAACCCACCCAGAAGGAAAGAAATTTCCAGTGTTCCAGGATTTGGGCGTGAGGCTCCAGGACACTGCTAGTTCCTCATGAAATATTAATACTGAATCTTGATTATTTCAAAGATGCAAGGCCCCCAGTTTCCCTAGTAGCTAAGATTGGCCACATGACCTACTTCTAGCCACTAAAAGATAAATGGAAGTCTCAAGGTTAGGGCTTCCAGAAAATAAGATTTCTAAAGAAGGCCCAGCAGGTGCACCCATTCTGGCTCTTGATTGCTTGGATGTAATTTTCGTGCTTAAGGGAATACTGGCCACGTTGTAGCTGTCAGGATCAAAGCAACACTCCATGATGGGAGTGGGGAGCAAGGTGGGAGACAGAGGGAGAATGACCCGGAGACACCATAGAGGACTGCCACAGGCCTGGACCACCTACCTCCATGGACTTCATGATACAGGAGAGAAATACTCCTTCATGGTTAGTTCACGGCAGTCAGATGTTGTTATATATGGAAAAGCACAGTCTCTGATATCTTGAACCCAAAATATCCAAAATCAAACACCTGATCTCCTCTAATCTGTCTTTTCATAATGTCCCATTTGGCAATACTAGCCTGTAAGTCACTCTGACCAAACATTATACGCTCTTTTAACCCTCTAGCTACTTATTTGGTCCACCAGCCAAGATTTCTGGGCCTTACCTTTAAGCATACCCAACAACTGAACCACTTCCAGTTGGCTTACTTGCTACACTGGTCAGGTCACCACCACCTCTCACAGGGTCTATTTGATGGGTCTCCTGATTCAACCTCTGCTTCCTATGGTCTGTTCACCATCAAGCAGAGGGTTCCTATGGAAATAACAGTCACTTCATGTTAATCCTCCATGAGAATTCCAAACTGTCTCTCCATCTCATGGTGAACATCTGTGGTTCTAGCTGTGGACTATCAATTCTTGGATACCCTCACCTGCTACTGATCCAGCCTTTATTCACTCAGCTCCTATTATTCTGGCTTCCTTGATCTTCCTGGACTATACCAAACTAGCTTAGGATGAGGTTTTCACCCTTGCTCCTTACTCTCCCTGGACTCCTCTTCTGACAGATGTCCCCAGGGCCCATTTCATTACCTTCTTCCCTTGTCTTTTCAAATGTTACTTTACAGACAAGCCCTTCAAGCTGGCCTTTCACTTGCTAGCACACATATCCCGGGCTCCCGTGCCACTGAATTCTGCATGATGCAGTTGAAGATAGGCAGATTGTTGGCTGAAAGCAGGAAGGAAGACGAATCCAAGGTACATGGCCTCTTCTGGCCACACCTCTGATAACCACTGTGTCTTTTCCAAAACTCCAGTTCCCACTGACCTCCCATCAGTGGACCTAGTCCTACTGGTCAGGAATGGTATGCCTCAGTGTTGGCCATGTGGCCACAGCTCCTGGGCTTTAGTTATATCACCACCTTCCTCTGTGTGTCCTGCTATAGCTAATGTTATGGTGGCCCAGTGTGGATTTCCATTTCTTTTCGTCACTGTGTGATCAGTTTTGTGTCCTAAATTCTTTCTGTTTGAGGCACCACCAAATCCTGGCTCAGCATTACTCATATAGCTTCACTATAGGCCCTAATTACTATAACCTCCACACCCTTCCTTGTCCCATCAGGCTATCTCTGTGCCATGATTTATTTTCCCTTCTGGTTCTTATCAACACCTGACACCGAACCTGTCTGTTTCCCTACTTGTCTAATTCTTCACTGGAATAAAGCTTCATGGAATAATAAAGGTATGATTGTTTGTTTGTTTTTGTTTGTTTGTTTTGTTTCTTTTGGCACCTGGGATGATTGAACCCAGGGGCACTTGAACATTGAGCCACATCCCCAGCACATCCCCAGTATTCTCACCTTCAATGAGCTTCCCTTTCAAGACAAGTTGTTTTCAGCTTTGGAACCACCACAAATCAAAACCAGGATAGTCAAAATTTAGTTACAAAATTTGCTTTCTAAATGTTTCTATTTAGAAACAGGGTCTCACTGAGTTGCTCAGCACCTTGGGTTTGCTGAGGCTGGCTTTAAACCGGCGATTTTCCTGTCTCAGCCTCCCAAGTCATGGGGATTACAGGCGTGTGCCACCACGCCCAGCTAACTCTTTTGATCTCTCTATACCGATACTGTAAAATATGGAGCCTGGCCAATGGTAGGTGCTGATAAAAGTCAAAGTTTGAGAATTTAATAAGCACTGCTAGGCACTGCACATGGAGATGGACTCTAAGACAAGCTTTTGAATTGAGCTGATCAATGCTTTGGTCACAAGGGGGATTGGTAGTGTGGACCACCCCTCTTGTTTCTTGGTGCATTTTGACTGTCCTGTTTTTGATTTCTGTTCGTTCCAAAGCTGAAAACCACTTGTCTTGAAATGGAAGCTCCCTGAAGGTGAGGAGATCGACCCTACTGATTAACATGAGGTAACTCCTTAACTAGGGAAGACACACTCACCTGACATGCAGTGGGATCTTGGGCACCTCCTTGGAGACCTTGAACTGGCTTCTGTCCCCACAGATGTCCGTGAAGTACACTCCAGCCAAGCTTGTCACCTGGTTCCCAGGGAAGCTGGACAGCACCTTGTCACAGCCATGCTGACTGTCCCAACACCAGGCCTGTCCCCCGATCAGCAAGCCCCCTCCCCCTGTTTCACAAACTGGACAGGCTGGCAGTCAAGCTGCTGTTGTAGGCGCTGGTGCAGTAAACACCCAGGGCCTCTCTAGGCTCTGTCTCAACCTGGGCCTCAACCCCAGAGCCCTTCAGCAGGTTTACCAGTGACGCCAGGGAGGGGTGCACTCCAACGGGAGCCCCAGGGGAGGAGCGGAGCCAGCCCACTGCCCTGAGGAGAAATGGAGCCAAGCCCACATGCAACAGGTGGCCCTCATGGGACACGGCCACGAGGCGGCCTTGGCCATAGGAGGAGGCAGCGATGAGAACCTGGCCCCTGTCATTCACCATCACTGGGAAGGCGGCCTCTCCAACAAGAAGGAGCTCACTGGGGATGGGGCCTTTGGGGACATCCCAGCTTGTCACGCCATTCATGAGGGCCTCGAAAGCAGCATCAGGAGTTGGCGCCATGGTTCTACCAGCTGCTGCAGAGAAAAGCAAAGACTCGGGTTGGTCAGAAGAGATGGAGGAAGGAGTGAGGAGGTAGAGAGCTAAGTGCAGTCACCTGAAAACCTGTCCTGGGCTCCCCACTGTGGGCCAAGCACTGTTCTCACACTAGGGGTAAATCCAGGAACAAATCAGAAATGGACCCCACACAGGACGATGAATTAACAGGAGGGTAAATAGAGACACACAATACAGCAATAAATAATTGCCGTCATGAAAATAAAGCATGTTGGCGAGATATGGAGGGACTGGAGGACTATTCTAGATCGGATGACAGGAAGGACCTCGATGAGGAGGTGGTATTGGAATGAAAACCCAGTTGTGGCAGGGGCTGAGCATTACGGGCCTGGCCCCTGATCAGGGAGAGAAGCACCAGGGTGGCTGGAGAGCCAAGGAAGGGAGGACAGGGTCCAGCTCTTTCCTATGCCCCAAGGTCAAGGCCAGGGTTAGCTGATGTGCATTGGTTGACATAAATTTGATTTCATTGGACAGAAAAGTCACATCACTTGCCAAAAACTGCATTGGTTCTGACAGCTTGAGTATATGAGTTGGAAACGCCTGTTGCTATGTCTTATCTGCCAGAATGGGGAGGTGCCCTGCTTTGGTATTCTGTAGCTTCTGGAGGTCTTTAAAATTTGTTATGCCTAACACTGAACTCGTTACACTGCTCCCTTCAGAGCAGGTCCTTGTGATACATTACTTGCGCTCAGTTTTCCAACCTATAAAAAGAGAATAACATCTTTGGAGGTGTTCTTGTAAAGATGAGAACACAGGTGGTATACACAGTGAGCACTGAGTACATCAATGCTCATCCTGCTTCTGCCCTTTCTGGCTTCCCTAAGAGACAAGGACAATGCAGTTGGCACTCTGGGTGTCCCTGCTGTTTCCCTCGCCCCACCGGAGGGGGCTCACTGTGGGGCACTTTCCTGTGTGCTTAGATGCACAGGGCAGTCCCACATGTGGTGAGTGGACATCCTAAGGACCTGCACCCAGGGGAAGAAGCCATGGACACATGTCCAGCATCTGTCCTGTGGATACCTCACAGAGTCCCTGAGAGGGGCCCTGGAAGGACTAAGCCATG
The DNA here is from genome assembly GCA_025594165.1 of Tamias sibiricus. Taxonomy (NCBI): domain Eukaryota; kingdom Metazoa; phylum Chordata; class Mammalia; order Rodentia; family Sciuridae; genus Tamias; species Tamias sibiricus. Next base: position 142,168,821 of record CM046664.1, on the reverse strand, counting down.
GGGCTCAACGGGGAAAGAGCTCAGCCACAAGCCCTTCCTGGGTTCCCTCCTTCCTTGTATCACTTTTCTCATGTCCTCAAAGGGCTTTCTGGACTCTCTTTACAAATAAACCACCTACAGGCCAGTCCTTGCATCAGGTTTTGCTTTGAGGAAAAATCCTAATCTGGTGCCAAACAGTTGAGCCCTCTGTCTTCCTTCTTCCTCCCTCCTGCTTCCATCTGCTGTCCTAGTTCCTTCTGCCAATCCTCTCTCTCATATATCAGGCCCTTTAGTTTCATTCATGTCTAGACTAAACCTTGTTCTAGTCCCCAGGTTGCATTCCAATCTACAATATTTTTTTCTTAAGAAGTCCAATAAGAACTCTCACGTGGCATCCACTGCCCACAGGTGAAACTTGCTATGTTTCACCCTGGTTTCTAAGGCCTCCATTTCTAGCACTTTGTTGTTGGCAAGAATTTTTTCCACCCCCCCCACCCCTCCCAGTCACTTTCTTTCAGGAATTCTCTAGTTTGTGTGGCATCCCTGAGTGTGCCCTGCATTTCTTGTCGAATTCTTCCCCTCACCTGCTTCCCATCTACCTCCTCTCTCATATTATTGTTTCCAGGAGGGTGAGATCATTGGGTGTTCTCAGTTTAGGGTTGAGGAGTGGAAAAGGACAGTGGAAGGAGATGAAGAACATCATGCTAACTCCCTCTGAGAAGACAAGAAGTCTTCATTATTCCCTAGTTTGACTGGAAAAAAGAAAATAGCCCAGATGAATAATCTGTGCTGGAACACCAAGCCCACGATTCTACCACTAATGCACTTGACCATGCGCCTTACCGCCACCCCTTGCAGCGCACATACCAAGCACACCTTTGTGGTTCTTAAGTTCAAAGAGAGGACATAAATGTGTTTTGAGATAACTGGAAAATAGCACCAGATTAACAAAATGAAATGAAAAACCTAGATCTAAGACATCCGACAGTACGAATAGCATAAGGTATCCTCTGGCACCCTGGGCGCACCCCTCTAGTGTCCCACAAGTGCTAGGCGACCTGCCTCCACCCGAGCAGGTAGTTGGACTGGAATACTTACACGTTGGCGGCTCGGGTCTGGATGGACTGTGTCTGCTGAAGCGCAGTGTGGCTTTCCATTGGCCTGGATGCCTTGGGACAGGGCTTTTCTAGGGTCCAGGTGTTCAGAGGTAGGGCTGTCCCCTGGGTGGGGCTCTCCAAAGGCAGGGCTGTTCTGGGCGGGGGCTGTTCCCTGAGCCAGCCTGATTGTCCCTGGAAGTGTTGTACATAGGTGTCGCTTCCCCATGAGGCTTCCCCAGAGTCTGGGCAGTCCTGGAGACTTGGCTAAGCAGAAATGGGGCTTCCTTAGGGGCGGACTATTTAGAGGGGAGTCTATCTTAGAGCTGGGTTGTGCTCAAACATGTCAGGGGAGGGAGCTGTGGAGAGGCAGGGCTGTCTCATTGTTTGGCTGTCTAGGAGGGGGCCAGGCTTTGGCAGCATAGGCTGGCCCAGGTGCAAGCTGTCCAGAGATGAGCTATACAGAGTTAGCTTACCATTTCAATACTAAACATGTTTTTTACAGTCCCCAGATTTCCCACCCTCTACTTAACATTCAAAATAATGTCCTCTCCTTTCATCATCTTCAGGAGTTCATAGAAGTGACATTTTAATTTTTCATGAAAAAAAAAGTTTTCATGGCTTTCCCAAGCAAAAGTGAATCAGGTCAAAGGGTTGTTTGTACAAAATGTAGTTCTCCTGTGGAAACCAAACCATCTTCCTAGAGAACCAGGAAATACTCATACAACAGGACTTGTCAAAATGGATGCCAGAGGTGCTACCAAAGACCTTATAAGAGGGACAAGTGTGCGAGAAGAGCATTCTGAGAATGTGGACATCATGAGATGCTTGTAAGCAACAAGCATGAGCTGAGAAGTAGCTGCCCTTCCATGGAAACCCCAGCCACGCGTCAGATTTGGACTGACTGGCTGTTGTTGCACTAGCTGCTAATGCTGAGAAATGTTGGGGGAATTTTGCTTGCAGAATCAGCACATCAGAGATGTCTCTTAGGTTTCTATTTACAAGCTCCTGGTTAAAGTAGTCCAAAGGGCCATAACAAAACAAAAATCAAAAGAAAAAAAAGAAAAAAAAAAACTTCTCATCACAGGAATCTGTGTTTAATGATTGCACAAAATTTGAATATAGGCTAATAGTATCTTTTTGTTCTCTTCTACAGAAAAGGAGACAGATCAAAACTGAGGCACCTGTGTGAAGTTGCTGTTAATAAGCATCTCAGCTGTCTTGCGTTACAGATGGGAAGTCATATAAAAAGATTTGAATGTTTTTTTTATTCTTAATTTGTTATGATTCTCTGACTTTAATTATTTTAACTATGAAAATACTGATGTGAAAGACAGGATGAGTTGGACATAACTTTCCTATGTTATATGACTATACAACCAGTGAAACTCCACATCAGGTACAGCCACAAGAATGGGGCGAAACTAACACAAGACAGGTCCATGCTTGGTGCTGTGCATGCAGCTGTGCATTAGAATCATATGATCTCTTATCCTATGAAGTCCCTATGAATTGGGAAGCAAACTTGCAGGATGGCTGGTGTGTGAGGGAAATCTCAGGCTGTATGGGAGCATGAAGCAAGAAGCCATGGCCAGATGGAATGGCCTCTAGGCTAAATCTTCATGGCGAAAAGAAAACCTTAAGAATTCAGACACACCAATCCGAATTTACACAGAGTCCTTTCCCCAAAGCAACTGCCAGTTCACAGTGCCTTTGGGTCCATTAAAAAAGCCTGTCAGCTCAGCTGGCTGGCTAGTGCCTCCTAATGGCGATTTAGTTTAGCACTAATTTTTCATTTTCTTCTTTTTCTTTTCTTTTCTTTTTTTTTTTTTTTTTAATTCGGTGGATTATAATTTTTACATGTTAGTGGTATTCGTTATGCCATATATACATGAATATAATATAACTAGATCACTCTAACTTTCCAGTACCTTCCCTTTCTTCCTCCCTCTCATCTCCCTTCTATTATTATTATTCCTCCAATGAGTGCGTTATAATTACATATAGGCAGGATTCATTGTGGTAATATCATACATGGATATCGCACAATGTGGTAGACTTTGTTTCCCAGGACTTCCCCATCCCTCTCTCTCATGATTCCCTTCCTCTACTCGACAGGTTTACTTTCTATTTTTATGAAGGGGGAAACATGAAGAGGCAAAATACCTCACTTTCCCTCCCCAGACTCTCTTTCTCTAGCTTCCACATATGAGAGAAAACATTCAACCCTTGACTTTCTGAGTTTGGCTTATATCACTGACCATGAGATTCTCCAGTTTCATCCACTTACCAGTAAAAGGCATAATTCATTTTTCTTTATGACTGAATCAGTCCACTGTTTCTATGCCATATTTTAAAAAATACGTTTGACTGCTAGTGAACATTTAGTCTCATTCAATAAATTGGTTATTGTGAATTGTGCTGCTATAAAATATTGGTATGCATTTGTCACTATAGTATGCTGATTTTAATTTTTTTGTTTTTTTTGTTTTGTATTAGAGTGATATAACTGGAACATTTGGTGTTTCCATTCCCAGTCTTTTGAGGAATCTCCATTCTAATTTCCAGAGTGGTTGTACTGATTTGCAGTCCCCCCAGTAATGTAATGTAACATACCTTTTCCTCCACTTCTTTGCCAACATTTATTGTTATTTGCATTCACACTAAATGGAGTGAGCTATAATCTCAGTGTAGATTTGTCTTGCATCTCCCTAATTACTAAGGATGTTGAATACAGTTTTCTTTGTATGTTGCCTAAAGGAAACATATGCAATATCTTTCCTTCATAGTGAAGGATTTTATTTATTATATGCAACATTAAACAGAACTGCTTTTTTAAATGATATTTAGCTAACGGATAAAATATGTTGAAATGATTGACATTTCAAAAAGAATACAGACCATTCATGTTTAAAGTCTCCTTATAGAACATTGAATACTTAACAGAAATAAATGAAGGTGTTTCAATTTCTATGATAAGCATAAATTGTATGCGATGTTTTCTTATATCTTACAACATAATTCTAAAAAAATAATATGTGTTTAGTTGACTTTCTGTTGTTCTACCAGAGAGGAAACCCAGAAGTTCTCCACCCTATTGTGGAGGGAAGACCATGAAGAGGCAAGGACCCCGGGGAAGCGAGCAGTCTCTGTAGAAGAAGAGATGTGTAAACATCACAGGAAGACACACATCATGGCTAGGAGAGGAGAGGAAAGGAGAGTGAGAAGACAGACAATGTGGAAAATACGCAGGAGGAGATCACGGAAGACCATGTTAGCAAATTCGCTGGGTTGAAAATGTGACATAGTTGAAACTCATTTTGTTTAAAGAGTGTTAAGGTAGTATTTGGCTGAAGTAAAATAATAAGAAAATATTAACGAAGAGCTTAAAAACAAAAACACAACAGCAGTCTGTCCAAACTCTTCTCCCTCTGTCTCCTCCATTCACAACACTTTGGTACAACACTTCCTGAGTGATTATTTAAAATTTTTATTTGTACAATTTTTTACTTCTATAATGTCAAATAATATGCTTACATCATACAATTTCATTATCTGATTTTCAAACATATTTTCAAAAGTTGAGTAATGATCCCTCAAGTGTGCCTTCACCTAGCTGTGATAATTAGTGACACATCACCATCTCATTACGCTTCCCTCTGCTTTCCTGGTATTGATGGAAATATGGGCTTCCCATTATTTCTAATAAAAATGCACTGCAAGCACTTCATTGCTGACACGGGCCACCTTTCCATCACTTGGACTGATCCAGGTCAGAAGATGTGGGTGACTACAGTGGCCTGGGATCTGTGTCCACTCCTGCTGCTGGTGTGGGTGGACCCCTTCCAAACCAAGTGGACTGTTTCTACTTGAGGTTGGTGATCCCAAGATAAAACTGATGGGGCTTTGAACAAAATGATAAAGTGACATATGAGAGAGAAAACAAAAACAAACCAAAGTTCAGTACCCATGGTGACTGGGCAAAAATATTTGGTTTAAGAAAACCAGAAGACTAAGCCCCCAAATTAGACAAGTTAGATTCAATGTCTAATTGTTAATGTGTATATTTTTCTCCTAATATTTCTAGACTTAATTATAGAATCATGGAAACAAACATCTCAGGAATCATGGATTATACCTACAATAAGCAGCTTGTTAATTTTTTCTGTATTCAAGAAAAATCTGTTGGATGTTGTAGAAGCAATTAACTTTGAACTTAAAAACAGAGGCAAAGCCTCCTCTCTGGAAGACAGAGAAGGAACCACAGGACTCTGACTTCTCTAAGACAGAGGGTTGGGGAACAAGTCGGGTTTTGTCTTTGTCACTTGGGCAACCTCTGAACCCAGCATCATCCATCCATTCATTCCACCCTAACATCCCTCCTAGAACAATGGTTCTGGAGTTGAATTGCCTGGGTCCAAACTCGGTTCTATGCAAAGCTGGATTACCTGAAAGAAGACTAACCACATGCTGAGTCAAGCAGAAAATCAGATAACAGTATCTTCTGGAGGTTAGATTTGATATTTCATCAAAATTCAAGAGGGAACACAAGAATGATCAGGACGTTGTTGAACCTCATTTCATATATTTTCTAGGCAAATTTCTGTTTAAATTGTAAATCATTCATGGAGGATAAATTCCACAATTTTTCACAGCTGTGGGTTCAGATAAGCCCTGGCTCTTCTGCTTATTACCTGGGCTTCAGAAAAGTTACTCAGCATCCCCAAGATAGGTTCTCTATCTATAAAATGGGGATGATGGCAGCACCTACCCAGGGCTCTGCTGGAAGAGCACATGTGATAATGCATTGAGAACACTTCACACAATGCTGGGGACACATTCACTGGTTGTTTTAGTCAGCTTTTTTTCTTTTTCTTTTTTTTTTTCTTTTTTTTTTTTTTTTTTTTTTTTTTCTCTGCTGTGACTAAAAGACCTGACCAGAACAACTTCAGAGAAGGAAAAGTTAATTTGGAGGCTCATGGTTTCAGAGGTCTCAGTCCATGGACATCTGGCTCCATTCCTTGGGGCTCAAGGTGAGGCAGAACATCATGGTGGAGGAGTTTGGCAGAGGCAAGGTGGCTCACACAATGATCAGAAAGCAGAGAGAGACTCCACTTGCCAAATACAAATATATACTCCAAAGCCATGTCCCGGTGCCCACCTCCTCCAACCACATCCTACCTGCCTTCAATTACCGCTCTGTTAATCACCCTCAGGGGATCAATTCATTAATTGGATTACGATTCTAATGTGTAAGGGCGCCGGTGAACAGGAGCTATGCACGCCCCCTTTAGCCTGGAGTAATGAAAGTATTGAACTGTTATTGCCCGCAGTGTGTACCAAGTGGGCCTTACCTACCCTTGGCAAGGAAATGCAGCTCTAGGATTGGGCATCACTCAGTGGGACTGGGCTGCACCCCCCTATTTGTTGTAACACAATTCCTTGCCTTATTTGGGTGGAATAGTCTATGGAATGTCTTTCCCTAATGAATACAGGGGTTTGGGGTACACTCTCTCCCTCTTGCCTCCCTTTCTCCCCTTGTCTTTCAGTGCAGGAGCTGACTCCTGAGGTCACAGAGCTGTCCCTGACCACTGAAAAAGGTATTTTGTGTTTGTGTGGCTGGCCTACTTCATAAGGAGTGACCCTGATTCTGTCGCCTGCGCAGGACGTGGGCAACAGTAACCTAATCATTTCTCCTCTAAACTTTCTTGCATTGTCTCACGTGAGATTTTAGGGGACACCTCACATCCAAACCATAACACTGGTCATTCTGTGTCAGGGGTCACTACTGTTCTTTCACCTAACAAGTATTTTCTGAGCACCTTTTGTGTGCAAAGCCCTGGGCAAAAGACTCTAGAGAAATGCAAGGAAGTTATCCTAGACCTGAGAGAGTGAGCTGAGAGGAGACTTTGTCTGGGTTAGTTCTCCTCTACTCTCAGTGGAGCTTATGAAATGATTTACAAGACAAACAAAAACGTGGTTAAAAGAAAATAGACTAGACATACACCCATTAATCCTGGAGGCAAATCTACAATTAGAAGCCTTCCTAATCAAAGAGTCAGGATAGGTCAGATTGAGATTAAGAGAAAGCTCAGGGGGTGTTGGGGTGTGGGTTAATTGAGAATTTGTTCTGCAGTCCCCAGGTTTCTTGTTCCAGAGCGAAGCCCACCATGTCTGGGGACCTCACCATGAAGACAGTGCCTCGATTCCCAGGTAATCTGAGGAGTCAGAGGCCTGTGTTATGCTAAGAACAAAAAGGAATGTGGTAGGACTTGCTAACGTGACATTTGTCTTTGGTAGAATAAGAAGTATCAGAAGATGGAACTAACTCAAAAGACCAAACACCAAAAGGTCTGTACCATTTATTTGAACATCCACCATTTTTCTTTGGGTTAGCTTTACCTAAGAATCCTTCCAGAGGTGGGAGAAAAAAAAAAGTGTAGGATAGTTCAGATAACAGCAATAATCCTTACTGGATATTCTCTAAATGTCCTTCTGCAAGGACTAAAGGCTAACCTCAGGGGGGTCAACACCAGTGTGCGGTTAAGTGCTCAGAATGGCCACACTAAACTGGATTGACAGACCATCGTGGCATTGTGAGAAAACGAAGGCCACTCTTACATTTAATAGGATGTGGTTGTGCACAAACATGGCAATAATTATCCTACAAAAGCCCATAGGAGGGCATTCTTATCCCCATGCCATGAAGAGAATACAGAAACACAGAGAGAGTAGGTGCCTACCCAAGAACCAAGTAGCTCAGGGCTCCCGCCAGGCCACCAGTCTGCCTCTCTTGCTATTAGAAAGCCTTGCAAAGCACAAAGAATTGGATTCTTGCTGGGGAACAGCAGCTTTGAAAGAGCGCTCTCAGGTTCTCATGGAACCCCTGGTCTTTAGATCTACTGGTGGAAAATAGACTCCTTTAGGATGGTAAGGTGAAAACCCTCTGCTGGAGGTGTGCAATGGTTAAGTAAGGCTGCTGCTTTGTTTGGAAGTATGAGGAGAAAAAGAAAGAAAGAAAGAAAAAAAACACCAGGTACATTCCTTAGAAAGCTGGTTCAGTTTGGCTTGGAATCTTGACCGCCATCTGGAAGGCAGGCTGGGAAACAGGACACTATACCAGGTACTAGGTAGGAGATTCCAGCCACAAGATGGTTACAGAGGTGGTTTCTCATCTCCCTCGTGGCTGCTACATGCCCTTTAGCTCAGTGCAACTATACATTATCATGGGGTTTTCCTGCCAACAAGGCAGGGAGGCCAAGCTTTTGGCCACTTTCCTCTGTACAGGCCAGCCCCAGGCCTCAAAGAAGGGAACCAGGTTCTTCTGCACTTTTTCAGAGAACTTCTTTACCCATAGATTCATCTTGCCCTTGTTGTGCTCAGGGAGGTCAGAGAGGGTCTGGTACTCAGCAGAGAGTTGGATGAAAGGCTCCCACCCGAAGGCCTCCTGGAGCTGGAAAGAGAAAGAAGGGCAGAGTGGGGTCAGGTTCACCAAGGAACTGCAGCACGGGTGCTGGTAGGTACATGTCATTTCCAGCCATTTTGTTCATTGTCAGCTTTACTCCTATTATTTTACCTCCCCATCCTGCCCCTACACATAAATGAAGCCTTGTGGTCTCATTCTAGTCTCAGCCAAGAAACTATACCCCAGGAACCTAGTAGAGGGCCACAGGGGAAATGTAATATTTGCAAAGAGGTAAATATTCAATAAGCTACAGTTACTGTCATTACTTTTTATTTAGAAATTTAACGTCCCCAGGTCTTAGTCTGAAGACAGATTGGATCTCGACTGAGATAAGAGATACTGCCACATCCTACATGGTTGGTAGACTGGGCCCCAAAAGCTTGTGCCTCCAACCCATTCCAGACATGGTGATTATCCTTCTTTTTTAATTAGCTACATCAGAACAGTGCTTATCTGCAGGTACCAGATCACTGTATGGAACACTGTCTCTAGGAAACAAAACGAAATATTTAGGCATTTTGCAAGGGGCTCCAAATGAGAATGACTCCTATTTTACAGAGGGGAGAAAATCATAGAAATTTGGAATTAGCAGGCATCTGGGAGATGCCCAGTACCAACTCCCATTTGATGGATGAGAATTCTCTGAATCTGGAGTGCACAAGTCCAAGGACAGATGAGCCTCAAGTGGGGCCTCTCTCAGAGTCTCTACACTGTGGCCTCATGATTGCTCATCTGTTCTTCCTGCACTGGCCTGACAGTCCTGCTGTAGCTTATTAATTAATGCATCAATAAATTCAACATGACACAACATGGAACATTCCTGAGGTATCTATGGTGTGCCAGACATTGTGACTGGCAAAAATGGTGGAGTGTTCCTGTCCCACTAGAGGGCACAGATGGGTTTACTTTCCTAGAGGCAGCTGACCAGGAGAAGGGGACAACACAGCTGAATTCTGACAGGTGGCTTGACAGGTAATAGGCCACTGTTGGGACTCATGTCTGCCAAGGGGAAGGACTTTGGCTGCTTACCATGCCCCTAGTAGGACCGGGCTAAGCAAAGGGGTGTGGCTATGACGTAGCGTGAGAGACCGAACCGCCCTGCTGGCTGATTGGTTAGTTCTAGGCCTATTTAAGTTCAGCACCTTGCCAATAAAGTTGAGTTTTTGGATTCTCGCTTGCTATACAAAAACTCCCTGGGTGTGGCGTGGTTTCTGTCCATCAGGCAGAGGAAGGCACTCAGCGTATGTTTGTCCTTAAGCCCATCCTCGCTGGGTAAGTTGTTTTCTTTCTGCAGGCAGAAAGAAAACCCCCTTTAGGGCCCAAAAGGGGGGTAGCTTAGAACTCGGCCCCATTCATAGAACTCGGCCCCATTCATAACTCAGCAGCTCCGGCAGGTTGGCGCCTAATGTGGGGCACGGAAATTATCGGTGGGCTTAACACGGTTAGAGATGCAGCGTCTCTTTCTCTGGCAAAAATACCCTCTATTATGGGGCAAGCATTAACATTTAGAAAATCTCAAAACCCAGCCCTCGAGGCATGGCGATGTATTTTAAGAAAGCAAGGTCTCCAAATATCTGATAGCCAAGCGGAATGATTTGGAATTCGTTAATACGGGCGGCTCCCTGGCTCCCAAAGTCTGATTTTAATTCTTGGAAAACGTGGCGCGAATTGGAACAAATTTTAAGAGAGTGAGAACATGAATACGGGGAAGTCCCGCCTCCGGGAGTTTATCCAACTTTATCCGCCCAAAAAAGATGCTCTCTCTTGGAGACAGCAAAAGAATCTGCAGAGGACACAGAACAGGCACCTCAGATCATACGAGTTGAGGTAACAGAACAGGCCCTGCGGGAGAATAAAATATCTAATCTTTCCCGGTCCGGAGAATTAAACAGCCCCTCCCGGTCCGCGAATTTGGAGAAATCTAACCAATCCCTAAAAACAAAGAAATCTCGCTCTGGGGAATTAGAAAAAATTACAGCCCCTCCCTTAGAGCGCTCTAACAAATTCCCTGAGGACAAAGGCCACTGGCCACATGGCTCACCACCTTGTGAGCGGGATCCGCCATTTTATGAGCCAGCCCCTGTTGAGCCTTCTGCCCCACCGCTTTACCAGAGGTGCCAATCTCACAGCAGCTGCTAGCGCCCTCTGGTGGGCTTTCACCTGTAGTGGCATTTCCAGTTAATTTAAATCCTAGAGAAGACAGACCAGGTATTTGGTACCCCTGGGAGACTCAAGAGTTAAAAGAATTAAAAAAAAGCTGTGGCAGAGGATGGGCCAAACTCACCATGGGCAGAATGCATTTTACAAAGTCTCGCCCATCACGCCTGTACGAGTAGAGATTGGAAAGATCTAACCAAAGCTGTGCTCCCAGGACCTTTATTCCTTAAATGGTGTGCATATTTTTCTGATGAATGCCATATGCAGGCTGAGAGGAGCCAAACTGCAAATCCTCCCATACCAATAAACTCTGGGATGCTGTCAGGAACTAGTGACCAATATGCCACAGGAATTCAACAAGCAGCATTACCAGCTCCGTACCGAGAACAGGTGCGAGCTTTAGGGCTGGCAGCATGGAAGAAGCTAGAGGAAGGCCCTACAGAGCCTCCTATAGCGGGAATCACTCAAAAAGCTAATGAGGATCTGGCTACTTTTATTGAGAGAGTGGAAAAAAGCCTTCAAAGGAAATTTCCACCTGGTACGATGAGGGACCAATTTGCAAAAATGTTAGTTTGGGAAGGAATGACTGCAGATCACAAGCTGGCCTGTGCTGGGTTAAAAGATAGATCTATGGGGAGATGGATTATTGCCACCAAAGATGTGGGTTCGACAACTCACCAATCTCAGATATTGACCACTGCCCTTAATGCCCACACTGAGGTATTAGCAACAGTTTTAAATGGAAAAGGAGCCTGTTTTAAGTGTGGATGACAAGGCCATTTTAAAAAAGACTGTCCCAATGGCTCTGGTCGGCCTCCAGAATGCTCTCCTGGCCCGACTCAAAGTCCAGCTGCCCCTAGAACACTTTGTCCTAGGTGTAAAAGAGGATATCATTGGAAAAAGGATTGCAGGTCTAAATTTGATATTCAGGGGAAACCTTTAAACTCCTGAAGGGGCAACCTCCAGCCCCATTACACCAAGGAGGTTCCCCTGCTCACAGTCCCCCTAAGGTCCATTGGACAGTTCCTATTGTTCCAGGGATTAGACCAAAAATGGATATTTATATATCAGGAAAGAAATTTCGTTGCTTAATTGATACTGGGGCAGATCGTACTATACTAAGGAAGGAAGAGATTCCACCCCAATGGGAACTAATTCCAGGGCCTCAGTTACTTGGAGTAGGTGGAAACACTCATTTAGAAGAGACAAAAAATTGGCTTAAATGGAGAGATATAGATGGAAACCAAGGGGAAGTTCGTCCCCTTGTGGCCCTTGGATTAACTTCTAATTTATTAGGCCAAGACATCTTAGGAGAAGCAGAGGCGTACATTACTACAACCCATAGAGAGCTTCAAAATGATATATTAACTAAAGATACGGAGAGAAAAACTTCCAATCATCAAATAGGGTCTCGCCCCCAAACCTAAGGGCCACTGCTCCCCAAGTTCCTGCCATTCAATGGCGAGATGGCCCCCCAATCTGGGTCGAGCAGTGGCCCCTTCTTACTAAAAAACTAAACCATTTGAGGGCAATTGTCCAAGAACAGTTAGCCCTAGGACACACTAGACCTTCTCTTAGCCCATGGAACAGTCCTATTTTTGTTATACAAAAGGTCACAGGGAAATGGAGGATATTACAAGACCTCCGAAAAATTAATGATAGGATGTTCCTTGTTGGCACACCTCTGTGTGGCCTCCCCTGGATCCCTTCTATCTCAAGAGATTTAACCTTAATTGTTATTGATATTAAAGATTGTTATTTTTCAATACCTCTTCATCCAGATGATTATGAAAAGTTTGCATTCTCTGTCCCTTCAGTCAATTTTCAGAAACCAGATGAGCGATATGAATGGATAGTTCTCCCTCAAGGTGTGGCTAACAGCCCAGCTTTTTGTCAATATTATGTTTCATGTCTTCTGTCACCATTAATGAAAAAAATCACAGCTCACCCTATATGTTTATATGGATGACATCATCCTGGGAGCTGCTGATGTCCAACAACTGAGCTCAGCTTACCTAATCCTTTGACAGCTCTTAGAAAAAGGAGGGTTACACATATCCAATGATAAGATACAAACTATTCCTTCCTTTAAAAATATTGGGGACAAAACTTAGCCTAAACTCGGTTTGTCCTCTCAAACCTCAACTAGTCATTCAAAAATCTTACTCCTTGGCAGAGTTACAGAAGCTATTAGGAGAGCTAAACTGGTTAAGACCATGGCTTCATATCTCTACTGAGGATTTATTACCTCTCTTTGAGTTGCTACGGGGAAAATCCCCCTCTGATGTGATTTTTTATACTAGAAGAAAGTCATCTGTCAATATTACAAAAAGTCCAAGATGCCCTCAATTCAACCCAATTGGCTCGATACCAACCAAAGCAACCTCTATATCTGTGGATTTTCTCAGGTGCTAAGCTCCTTACAGCTGTTCTCAGCCAGATGGGAAATCCCTTAGAGTGGATACATTCCTCTGTGGGAGGAGCACCTCAAGTTTATTCCCAATTATCTCAATTAGCAGATCTTGTAATAAAAGGGAGAGATACATCATTGAGGCATTATGGAAAAGACCCAGATATTTTAACAATTCCTTACCGTTTGTCAGACTTTGAATGGATACAGAGAAACAACCCTAGAGTCTCCTATGCTTTAGAAGGATTTCTAGGAAAAGTTGACTGTCATTACGGGTCAACCAAATGGACCTCTTCTTTTCCTAAACTGGAGTGGACTCCCCCCATCCTGTTTTCCAGCAAGCCACTCCCCAAGGCAGTAAATGTCTTCACAGATGGAGGAAAAGAATGGTCAGCAGTTGTAGTATTTCACCCATCCTCAGGCCAAAGGACACAATACTTTGAAGCAGTTACTGGTTCTGCTCAATTTAAAGAATTATATGCTGTTGCATTAGCCTTGACCCATGTCCAAGAGCCTATGAATCTTTTCTCAGATAGTTTATATGTAATTAACCTATTACCTACTCTAAATGCCTCATATATAAAGATAGATAATAATCCTATCACCCCTCTGATGATCCAGGTTCGATCCCTGCTAAAGGGGTGTAATGAACCTGTGTTCCTCCAACATCTTAGGGGATATCAAGGCTTATCTGGGCCCCTCTCTGAGGGAAATCAGGCCGCTGACCGTTTGGCTACCACAGGTGTATTAACAGTTACAGTCCCATATCAACAAGACCTTCAGTTAGCCCAAGGTCTTCACGACCTTACTCATTTAAATTGGAGAGGTCTACATAATAAATTTCCTTTAGTTCCTATAAAAGATTTAAAAAAGATTGTAAGAACATGTAAGTCCTGTTTGCCCTTCTTACAAGTCCCACCTCTCCAGTCCCCTGGGGTAAATCCCAGAGGCCTACGGCCCAACGCTGTCTGGCAAACTGATGCAACCCATTATGTGCCATTTGGAAAATTAAAATATATATTTATGTCCATAGATACTTATTCACATGCTTGTTGGGCCACGGCACACTCTGGAGAAAGGGCTAAACATGCTGAAAGTCACTTTTTACAATGCTTTGCTATTCTTGGACTGCCAAAACAGGTTAAAACCGATAATGGACCCTATTTTATGAGCAAATCATTACAAAAGTTCTTCCAAACGTGGCATATTAAGCATACCACAGGGATCCCATATAACCCAAAAGGACAAGCCATCATAGAGAGACAAAATAAAACCCTAAGGGACCTATTAATAAAACAAAATGGGGGAAGCAACCCCCATGACCAGTTGAAAACAGCTATGCTTACTTTAAATATTTAAAATTTTTCCAAACAGCAGCCTCTGTCTGCGTTTCAAAGACACTGGTCTAACCAAACGCCTTATGTAAAAGTTGAGGTCCGATGGAAAGACCCATTAACTGGAGTCTGGAGAGGTCCTGATCCGTTAATAAGTGAGGGCAGAGGTTTTGGATGTGTCTTCCCAATGGGAGAACAAAACCCTATATGGGTACCTGCCAGAGATCTCAAATTCTGCCAATCCGACCAAAATGACTACCCAGGAACACAAGCTCTTGAGGAATGATCCTTTCTTTTTTCCACAGAAATGAAAACACCGTGACAAATCTCCTGTCCTGCTGTGATTAAACTTCTCATCACATCCATTTCAAAGTTCATCAAAAAACACTATCTTGGACTCCTTCTTTGTCAGTATCTCAACCCTCTGCGATGAGAGAAGAGGGACTGGGCCATTCCTGTGACAATTATCTGGACTTTATGCTAGACGACTTCCTTTGGACTCTGAGAGAAGAGTGCTATATCTTATGACAATTATCTGGACTTTGTGCTGGACGGCTTCCTTTGGACTCTAAGAGGAGTCCCATTCCTGTGACAATTGTTCGGACTTTATGCCAAAAGACTTCCTTTAAACTAAGCTAAATAGATGGACTTTCTCCCTTTGATAAAATCCCTGCTAAATGGATGGACTTTCTCCCTTTGGTGAAATCCCTGATTGTCATTGTCTTTGTGTGCACTTTTAGCCAGATTTATAGAACTAGCCAGATTGATACAGCTGGGTGGTCTGCTGTCACGCTGAGCTATAGCCCTACAGGCTTGGCCACGGTCCTTAACAGGATGCAGAGGTTTGCCATCCAGTCAAGCCTTCCCAAAGGTGACTGTCATGTCCCGTGTGCTCCCCTTGGCCACTTGCTGGCCCTAGGTATGTCCACCTAAAGTGCTAGAGTGATAGCCAATGACGGGTAAGATTTTTCCCAGAGAGGAGAAATCAACCTAGACAGGCACACTCTCAAATGAGTTGGACACCCTACAAGATGGGACATCCCATTTTTGAAATATAAAATGGAGAGACCCCATTTTAAATAAAACAAAAAAGGGGAATTGTTGGGACTCATGTCTGCCAAGGGGAAGGACTTTGGCTGCTTACCATGCCCTAGTAGGACCGGGGCTAAGCAAAGGGGTGTGGCTATGACATAGCATGAGAGACCGAACTGCCCTGCTGGCTGATTGGTTAGTTCTAGGCCTATTTAAGTTCAGCACCTTGCCAATAAAGTTGAGTTTTTGGATTCTCGCTTGCTATACAAAACTCCCTGGGTGTGGCGTGGTTTCTGTCCATCAGGCAGAGGAAGGCACTCAGCATATGTTTGTCCTTAAGCCCATCCTTGCTGGGTAAGTTGTTTTCTTTCTGCGGGCAGAAAGAAAACCCCCTTTAGGGCCCAAAAGGGGGGTAGCTTAGAACTCGGCCCCATTCATAACTCAGCAGCTCCGGCAGGCCACATGTTCAAGCACATTCTGGCTGCAGGTAGGAGATGCGGGAGGCACAGAGGCCTGAAATATCAAGATGTGCTTACAACTGTAAGCAGCTTGGTGTACTAAAGGAGAGAGAAGGAGGTGAGGAAATTAGGAGGTGTGGCAGGTGTTGGCAAATGTCCCAGGGTGAAGGGCCTCTATGCCCCACTAAGTGGCTTCGCTTTGTCCTATATATAAAAGGAATATTTAAAGATGGAATATTAACATTAATTTGGGTAACATGGAGGAGGGATTGTTGGGGATTAAGATGCTGGAGCAAATTAGAAGGAGGGTACTGAACCATACTGAGGTAGAGATCGTGAGGACCTGAGCAGATCAGGGACAGGGGGAGTGACGGGGAGACCCCAGCAGGTGGGGAAGAGAAGCACCTGCCTGTCCTGACACCAAGCCTCAGGCCCCGAGATGGAAGCAGGTCTCTCCAGAGCTTTGGTGAACTGGGGTGCAGCACTCCACAGCCAGTGGTAGGTGGGCAGAGCAGAATTAGGGCTTTACCTTCCACCTCAGTGACAGCCTGCCATGAAGACCTGCTGTCCTGCGGCCCTCGGGCTGGCTGAATGGAAAGGCAGCAATGGATGCAGAGGGACCACCCCACATTCACTCTTCAGAGAATTAGTGAGTGAAAATCGAAGTGAGACAGGGTCAGGAGGGACAAGAGCCTTGGGCTTGTCATTAACTCCTAAGGACATTCCAGGTCCATCCCTCAAGTGGGTGCTCCTGGACAGGCTGCTTAAACTCCTTAATTTGGTGTGTGCCTCTGTGAAGATGGGGCCATACAGCACTGCCTATAGGGCTGCGGGCGACCTCACAAGAGACCTGGTATTGGCAATGGCTCTGACAACTTGAAAACATCAAAAGTAAAAGCAGGGTTTGGGGACAGGGACAGGGACCTCTGCTTAAGCCTCAGAAAACAGATATGCTCAATGAGTTTGCTCTTCTCCTATGATTTGACTGGTTATTCATTTATTTTAGAAATGGTTTTGGCTCCTGTGGGGTGATGGGAGTCTGAGAAGCTTGTTAGCAGCTCTGGCTCCTCCAAAGCCTCCTGTGGTACAGGTCCCTGCCACAGGCCCCTGCTGTTCTAAGGGATGCAACACGCACTTGACCCATATGACTGAGGAGAGGAAAACCAGCACAGCACAACAAAGACCATGATGGACACCTGTTAGGGGACCATGAACAGAACAGGTGGTTGGAAACTGTGATCTAATCTCCGGAAAGGCTAGCCCCCAGCTTCTGCTCTTACCAATATGCTGTATAATGGAGATAAACAGGCTACTGACTTTGCCCTGGTACATTTAATTTCCTCTTACACTGCACAACCACAGAGGGTGTTCTCCCACCACACAGGTGCTCAGCCTGAGCAGCACCACCACACAGGAAGGGAAGATTCTAGGCTGGGTGGGGTCATGAGGAGCTGGAGAGCTCCTGGGAGCCTGGAAGCTACAGACTGAGGTGTGTGGAAGCCCCAAATCCCTGTATTTCTACTCAGTACCTGTAGATATGTTTCCAGAGCTGTCCAGACCTCCCAGTCACACAGTGGGGCTCCCTTTTCAAGATGTTCTTTTATTCTCTTCTCTTGTTCTGCAGGGTTCAGTTCAGGGTGGGCCTGAGCCCTGGGGATCCCCAGGACCGTCTCATGCACATAGACTGACCAGAGGTTGCAGGTGGCCTCAGTGGTGTGTGGAGGGAACTCCCACCCATGCCGCTGCTGGTTGTGGCCCAGCTCGTGGATGGGTCCCCACAGACCTGAGCTTCTCATGAATGACTCATTGGTGAGTTCCTTCAGGGATTCCAGGTGGCACATGATGGGGTACCCTGCGTGTAACCAGCCTGGGAATATAGAAGTCAGAGATGCAGCATGAAGTGAGGTCCACCCAAACCTCCTCTCTTCACTTCTGCACATTGTGGGAACTTTTTTGATGCTAGTTGGGAATTGGATAGCTTTGTTAAAGCAGGGGCTCCCCTTCCCAGCCTCTCCCTCCTGAAGCTTTGACCTTCTTCTAGCTCTGGCCCTAAAGATCATGGATATACTTGACAAAATTGTCCTTGCTGGAATTCAATGCTTCATTTTTTGTGCAAGTCTATAACATCCTGTGTCTTGACCTGAGATCCTGGAGGCTAGGTCAGTGTCAGCTATTCCTCCCCATGTAAATCACTGTTGTCCAGATTGTACTCTACGACAGAAATAGTGTCATCCTTTTTTAAAGATAGAAATATTGAGATCCAAAGGATTTCTAAACATGTGGGAAGCAGAGTTCCTGATTCCTCTTCCTTTTGCTCTTTGCTCTAAAATACTCAGAAAGTCCCACAAACCTACTCACTCATTTCCCCTTTTTCCTTCAACTCCTACTTAGGTTTGAAAGAAACAGTATATTTTGCATGCTCTCTCTTTGAAATGATCCTCACTGACATCTGTGAAATCCTACCACCAATTTTCTGAGGTGGTTTGAAGGAGCCCCAATTAGGGAGATGGCTATTGCGGTCAGCTGGAAGCCATAAGTTCCACCTGATAATAAGTATGTATGTGACGCACCTGTAAATGCACGTGAGGCACCCGCAAAGCTAAAGGTATATAACCGGGTGAAAGCGGTCGGAGTGAGAAGAAGAATGAATTCATTCAGTCAGTCGTGCAGTCGCTCGGTCGGTCAGAAGAAGAGTTCAGGTCGGAGAAGAAGAAAAGAATCAGAGCGGCCAGAACGTAGGCAGAGAGGTTACAGAAGAGAAACCAGATAGAAGAAGTAATTGCTGGTCAGAGTTAGGCCGAGGCTCCCAAGGAAGAAAGAATAAAGAAGAAAGAAGAAAGAAGCTCTAAAAGCTAAGCTCTCTCTCTCTCTAAAGAAGAAATCTCTCTCTTTCAAGCTCTCTCTCTTTCTCTCTAAGCTCTAAGAAGATGAAGAAGAAAAAGCTCTATCTTTCTCTCTAAGCTCTAAGAAGAAGAAGAAGAAAAAGCTATCTCTAATCTTTCTCTCTAAGCTCTTTCTAAGAAGAAGAAAAATCTTTCTTTCTCTCTCTAAGCTCTCTCTAAGAAAGTAGAAGTAAAAGTAGTAATAGCTTTACTCTGCCTCCGAGTTTTCCTCCCGGGTTTCGGTACCAGGCAGCTTACAGTAGTTCTCCAATCTGTGTAATCTCACCTTGTAGATGTGAAATTCACCTGTTACCTGTCAATATCATATATCCCCATCATGGTCTCTGTGTTGTGTATTCTTCCCTTTTATTTTACAAATCAAATTCTGCTTTACACATCTTGGGGATTATTGACAAAATAACCCATAAATGACGTCCACTGACTTGGCGCTTTCCCCCAGGACACCCACCAGCTGAGATCTGCACATCAGCAACAATCCTCTCAGGTCTGCGGAAAGGGAAAGGCTGGGCCGCCAGCCGGGATATAGCCCGCATCATCTCATCCCAGAGTGGAGCACAGGCGCGGGGTCCCCCAGGGCCTGGAGGTCTGCAGTGGGCACCGTCAGGATGATGTTGTCTGTGGCCAGCTCTCCCCAGGGAGCCGGGCTCTCCTGGACACAGCGCCTCCACTCCTCCAGGGACATCTTACCTGGGAACACACAACATGTTCCTCCACCCTCCACCCCAACTTCCCTTTGAGCTGAAAAGTACAACTTGGTCTCCTGGAGAAAAACACTGAGATAGTGAACTATTGTCATGAAGGCCAGCAGCCTGGAAGGGGAAGGACAAGCTTCCAGACCTTTCTCTGTTTCCGCCCTGAAGTCTGCATGCACACACAGGTAGTCGGGATCTCCAGTCTCCATGTTTGCCTCTAGTAGTTCTTCCTCCTCCTCTCCACTGACCTTTCTCCCTCTCCCGTTCCAGCACCCTGCCCATAGTCACCATGGCCCCTGCAGCAATCCTTCATCCCAAATTCCCAGTCCACTTACCCAGCTTGTAGTACGGGGCAGGCACAGCCCCCTTGATGGTGACAGACACAGGGCCAAGTTGGCTGCCCTTGGGCACGATGACATAGAGCAGGCCACCCCAGAAGCAGGAGACTGACCGCTGGGTCCTGTCCATACAGCACTGGCGAGTCACCACAGGGGCTCGAGAGAGCTTTCGGGCTTTGCTCAGGTCATCGGTGTGGCAGCCAATCTGTACCTGGACAGTCGATTAAACCATGTGTGAGGGGAACTGGAGTTCCTGTGACATGGGTGTGCCGTTGCCCTTGGGGCTGTGTGCACAGGGGCTGTTAGACATAATTCTCCAAGTTCCCTTTTCCAAGAGTGATGCATGGAAACCTATGAAATGGTAGCACTCTAAAGTCACATGCACTTAAAAGGACATGAAATGATTTTTTTCAAGTTCCACATCAGATCTGAGATGGAAAGGCACCATACAGAGCCCCAAGGCTGAGCTGAGCAGGGGCTTGGGCTTGTGATATTCTCTAAGCAGGAAAGGTCCTGGGTGTCACACCAGGCCTAAGCAGCATGGAGATTCTGATACTGGGAATGAACTGTGGGATCCCAGCCTGCCCCTTGGGAGCAGCTAGGAGGCTCATTGTGAGGTGTGAAACCTGGCCTGGGGTGGGTATTAAGGATTGTTCCTCTCCCTTTTGTGCAGAGCTCTGCTTCTTGTTTTTTTCTGAAGTCCTTGGTTGCTTTTCTCAGGATTGATGTAAGTGAGCTCCAGAGAGGATGCTGACAAAAAGGAGACTCTCACTGTGCTGGGAAGTTCCTCAGATGAGAAGGCAGAAGAATTTAGACTCAGAAAATAGGGCTTGTTTTTGTAGAGAACTGGATCAAGCAAATTCTTTGGCTGTCAAGGTAGAGAGGTAAAACTGAGAGAGGATATCTAGGAAACGGGTGAGTTGCAATGTGATACAGGTGATTCTCCTCCTCCAGATCACCATAATTCAGTGAAATCACCACATGGGGAAAGCAAAAGTCTTAGGAGTTCCAGGATATTAGCAACAAGGAGCCCAGTCGCTCACATTGGTGCCCTAAAGTTTGGTTACTTAATTTCTGATATCTAAGAGGGCAAAATAGTCCTTCCCTCTTCAGTTCCAAGAACTGAATCAAGAGATAGGGTGAAGATGAGGCAGTTTGGGAGGTGCTGATGTGGGGGTCTGGCCCTACCTTCAGGCAAGCAGAGGCTGCAGCTTTACAGAGGGAGATTTCTGCATTTTGTCCTTCTAGAAGGTAGAGCCCAGTGCTCACCCAGGAGTCCTCATTGCCTAATAAGTGAAGGAGAAGGTTGAGTTGTTTGTTCCCACAGGACTCCATCTCCACCTGGAGCCTCCCAGCCCCTCCACAGGTCCAGCTTCTCCCAGGATGACTCACCTCTCCTAAACCTGAAGCAGAACTCCAACCCCCTCTCTTATTGCAAGTACCTGATAAAGCATGGAGCCAGCTTCCTGAGGGTCCATACTTGCAGTCCTGTGAAGCCAGCCCAGCCCACCGCCCCTGGTCTAGGATGCTCTGGTGCTCTCTGTTCACGCCATACCTGGATTGATTCCATTGATCTCCACAGTGGTGGGGTCTTCTGAAGCCTGCACACTGGAGAGGCAGGTTCGTGTGCCAAGGCTCTGAGACAGCTGGGAGCAGTCGGTCCCAGACTGTGCCAAAGCTGTGGCCAGACAGAGCATGGTGGCCTCACAGAAGTTACTGGCCACTGGATTTTCCTTGCTCACACCTGGGTTTCCCGACCTTTGCAGCATCTTCCTCAGGAGCCGGTGTAAGGAGGCATAGGCAGGAACCCCCTGGGCAGGAATCTGGAGGAAGGCTGCGCCGTCCACTCCCAGCTTGGCCAGATGGCTCTTTTTCATGTTCTTAGCACCATGATTCAACACAGTCTGGAATTCAGACATTGCCTTACGGAAGTGGTAGCTCCTCATCTCAGGAGTAGGGACAGGGAAACAGCCTGGGCGGATATAACTAGGCAGGATGCTGAGGCCAAAGCAGTTGAGGATGACATTGCCAGGGAATGCGGCCAAGGCAGAGCGGCCTGGGTTCTGGGAGGCCCACCACCAGGCCTGTCCTCCAATCAGCAGCCCCCCACCCTCAGCCACAAACTCCTGTAGCTCCTTGGCCTCTTTGTCACTGTAAGCCATGCAGCAGTAGACACATATGTCACTGGTCAGATGGGACTCCAGCTTGGACTGCAGGCCACACTTCAACAGTAGGGGATGCAGATATTTTAGACCTGTGTTCACCCTTATTTTGCCCTTCTGGTCTCTGGCCAGCCAGCGCACAGCATTGAGCAGGAAGAGTTCCATCTTGGGAGCACAGAGCATGCCCTCGTGGGCAACCACGACCACCCGGCCACGGCCATAGTGGGCAGCTGCCAGGAAGCAGTTGAGGGAGGCATCCAGCCCCAGAGGGAAGGCCAGGGCCCCGTGCACCAGCAGCTGGGAGGGGACTCCCCCTGTCCGAATGTCCAGCTCAGAGATCCCTTCCAGGAGCTGCTGCTGGTCCTGCCTAAGCTGCTGCCCACACCTGGGAGACATGGGAGACAGAGGGACACAGGCTGTTAATGGACCACTGACAAGAGCAACCTGAACAGAGAAAGAGAACATGGTTCCTTCAGCTTTTCATTCTTACCAATAGCATTGAGGATTGGGGCATGTAATACAATTTGTTTCATCATGTTCTAGACCTACTCTCCCACTTGTGACAACTAATGGCCTATCATTGCTTAATTGGCAGTGTTTGTTCTGTCTCAGTGAATCATAAAGTGCTGGTGCTTCTTTCTTTGTTTCTTCTTTTGGTGTGTTGTCATAGATTTGATGAAACAGTGGAGAGGCAGCTGGTGGCCTCATTTGCATATCTTAAGATCCCCATTCTCCAAATGAACACTTCAGGGAATTCTTCCAATTTGGTCAGCTAAAGTATTGAATATTCTGGCTTGAATTTTATATCTTTAAAAATTGTAGACATATAAAAAAAGTTGGAAATCTAGTCAGTTTAAAGAAGTCTGTCCTGCTTATGAATTTCCTAGAGCTTATTTTCTGCAAAGAGAGCTATAAAACACATTAAATTGCTCTCTTTGAGGGCCTAATTCAGATCCCGGAACTCCTTTCAAGTGTTTAATTTATATAAACATCCTTTTCATAATTTCTATTTATATGAAGGAATATTTATTCTTTTTAGTGAGAAGTGGTCAAATGTAATGAATTAAAAATAAGTTTTGTATTTCAAGAGGTTTTTTTTCATGGTTTTCTATATATACCAAATATCAAACAATAAGAGATTGGCTAACCATACACAGCGAACTGCATAATAATTAACATATTTTAAATGATATTGAAAAGGCTGAATAGAAAGTAAAATCTAGCCTCCAGGATACCATTCACTTAATAAGTCAAATTTTGGAAAAAAAAATACTTAAAATCATAAAACCAGAAATAGATATAGTATCTAAATGATGTTATCAAACATCATCAGTGGTCATCTTGGCTAGTGGTGTACAGGTCATTTTAATCATCTTTATAAAACATTGTTTTCTCTATTTTCAAAAATTAATCTATTTATTTTATAACATAATCCAATGTTATTTTTTATAGTTAACAGTTTACTACTTTAAGAAACAAAATATTAATTTGAAATGTACTTTTGCACAAACATTTTAACTTTAATTTCTTTTCAGCATGAAAATGTAAAGAGGTCATATTTTCATTTTGTCATTCCATTTTTAAACATGGCAGATATTATAAAGGGAACAGGCATCACTTTTGCTTGTGGCCTTTTTTGCTCTGAAAAGACTCAAATCTAATTTT